>JAQOWZ010000012.1:17268766-18518766 GCA_035578165.1 Stenolophus ochropezus | reverse complement strand
CGTAGTACCCAGTAATACTTCAGAACGTATGACAGAATTTCTACTATTGTTTTTGATTTTATGAACCCATAAACTTATTTATTAGTTTGTTAAGTTTGTCGCTATATAAATCTAAATATAATCCTGACATCATCTATTGACTGTTGTGGAATTATATTCTATTTGAACTTTTAATTATTGCACGACTTTTCTAGAAGGAACAGGATATGTAGTTAACAAGGTAATTTAATAACTCCAATATGATAGTAGTAGAACTTTACTTAGCTTTAAACCGTTTTTCCCAGAAATACCTCTAAGTACCAGTTTTTGCAAATTAAGTTATTATTAAATATACAGATTTTTTAATTTTCTACCATTCTGCATAATTAAGTTTATATATATCTTCTAGATAAACAGAAAAAAAATATAAATTATAATAATTTTACATATCGTTTACACTGAAGAATTTTTATAAAACAGATTTATTCACATGTTCACAAAATTTGATATAATTGTCAAAATGTAAAAACATTGTTTTTATACTTTGTATTAACAATTGCCCTATTATTATATCGAAAACACTTTAATAATATAAAATATTGTTAAACAGTTTTTGGTATTTTTGTTGTTGTAAAATTGGTACTTCTAACAACTGCACCTCACTTTAAATGTCAAATTGATAACGTCAAATATTTTTAAATGTTTTTTTAATACAATTTATATTATTTCTGATTATGAAAACCGAATAAACAAAACTAATTTAAAAGGATAAAATTTCTTAACTCATAATGTATAGATTTATAAACATTTTCATAATATTTTCAATGCACTTTGACAGATAAATGTGCCCAACTTTATTCAACAGAGTTACCATATTTCACATTTTTATATCCCTAGATTACAATCTGTTATTTTTTAATTGAAAATTATAAGATTTTTATTAAATAACTGAAGCAAAGTATAAAAAATAGTACATTATACTGGTTTTATACGACGTATTGTTCCATTCGTGTTTTTGGAGCACTCCGTGCCCCAAACAACTCATGGAACAATATACCGTCTTATACAACTTGTAAAATATTATACAATTAAGCAATTGTTCGGTATTGAAAATTTTAACTTTGCATAAGTCATTTTCAAATAACTCTTACAAGAGCTATAAAAAGCTTATTGGTTTCTCAAATTTTGAACGAAATTTTTTTTTCGAGCGTGTATCAAAAATTTAGTCCATTGTCCACTTTTATGGGAAAGTTCATATTTAGTTTTCTATCTTTTATTTGAACTCAATTCCCAAAACCCAAATCCCATTAAAATATCAATTATGAAAAAACCTTTATTGTTAAGAAACAATTTATTTTATGGGCTATTATTTGAACCTAATTTAGTTCTCATAAGAAGGCATAACAGAATTTGATGAAGTGTGTGTTGATAGATAGCTCAGTCGGTACAACAGGTAGATAGAAAATGCTACGCTCTAGTTGTCAGAAACTAGTCAAGCGTAAATACACGTGGTAGTATAGGCTTATTGGTTAGAAATTATAAAGGTCAAGAGTAGATATTAATATATCATATATTAAACCGTAAAGTTATTTGTTTTCCTTTTTCTTTACTGTTGATGTATTTGTTTCAATGTTATAGGGCACGAGAGCAGCACCGTCGACTTTGCCCAAGCCTCTCAGCTCATTTCACAGCATTCCACTGGCGGAAATTTAAATAATAGTCAAAATATACTCTTTCAGCGAAAACAAGTTGTATTTATACAGATTTAAGGGTCACTGACATTGTTATACTATTTTACGTTTAATAAATCATTTAAAACTTACTAATAAAATTTGTTTTCGAATGTCGATCTTGTCCATCTTATCTCACTTCAGACTATTCTATGATTGTCTCATTTCGCATCATTCCATGATTGCCTTATTTCATACCAATCCAGGCGGAAGAGAAAAAGTGGCGGCAGAAATTTAAATCGACAGCATTGGCGGGTTTTGTATTCATTCTATTCTGCGATCTCTATGTGTAGTTTATCCATTGCGCTCTTTTAGTATTTCTCGTGTTAGTTATTTGTTGTGGTCGATTTTGTTATTGTTGTTAAGTTTGTCTGCCAATGCCGTCGATTTAAATTTCCGCCACTTCTTCTCTTCCGCTTGGAATAGTGTGAACTGAGAAAATCATAGAATAGTGTGAAATGAGCTGAGAGGTTTGGGCACAGGTCGACGGTGCTGCTCTCGTGCCCTATAATTTCGTAGGTGTACAGGGAGTCATCAAATTTTTAAGATTGTAGCGCCGAATCAGTTATTTCTTGAACTAAGAAACAACATATTTAATTATTACATTTATTGTAAAGAAAGATATATAGCACATATTTGTAAAAAGTATTTTTTTTATATTTTATTAGTATTCAGTTGAACCTGTCACTTTAACTTGGCGTTTTTAACCAGCTGCACCAAGTAACGACATATGTTACTATTTGCGATACTGCTTTCTTTAAAATCGGAAAGCAAAGAGTTATGTTATAATTAAGAATCGCCAAAATGTTTTAATATCGTGAATTGAAAATGTACCTCCGTAAGAAATGCATACACTCAGATTTAAATTAGGGTTTTGCGCCAAATGTAAATCTTAACCTCACTAACGTTGTCTATTGATTATTTAAAACTTTGGAAATCTGTAACTCGCTTATTAATATAAACATTTTCAACCGATTTTCACAAATAATCTTAGTTAGACTTTCACTTTCAAATGAAGTTATAAAAAGTATATAGTCGAATCCTCATTATGATCTGTGTGTCTAATATAATTTGTTAAAATTTATAACAATTTTGTAGTACTGCATTCCTTAGGAACAACTAACAACAATAAACCACACACCCAACTTTGAGTAATGGTATATTTCTTTACGATCCATTGTACACGTAGTAAAACCATTATCGTTCATTCACATTAAAAGTGAAATCGGTTTAATGTACGACAACTCACTACCGTTTACTGTTTTAGCGACATCGAGACAATACTCTTCCGTAGTATTGTTCACTGCTTTCACTATTACGCGCTGTCGTCAAATATGGACTGCTTTCGATGCAGTCTGCACGTTGAGTTGTTCATAAAGTTACACATAGAATATATAAATGTATTGTTAATTGTTTAATACATATTATTTTCTGATGAAAGCAAATACAACGATGAAAGACCAATAAGCAATTAATTGAAGATAGTAAATGTGAATGACAATAGATGACAGCAATAAAATATAAATAGATGGAAAACATATATCACACAGCATTGATTTATAAAGTTGCACACAGAAAAGATAAATGTATTGTTTAATACAGGGGCGTATATATTTTATCCTCCACACTTGTTATATTGCTCGACATTGTATCTTTCAAACATTTAATCTTGCACACCTTTTGTCCTCCACACTTTTAATCCGCGAAGAAAAATTATCTTACACACATTTTATCTTGCGCACATTTTATCATCCACACATTTTATCTTTCATTCATTTTATTTTCCACACATTTTATCTTCGCCAACGTTTGATCTTTTATACATTGAATTGTACCTGCCATTAATTTTATTGCCCATACTATTAACATACTTATAATTAGATGAAATATCCAGTATTAAATTTTTCTGAAGATAATATGTGTAAAAGATAAAATGTGTGGAACATAAAATAAGTGGAAGATAAAATGTGTGTAAGATAACTTTTTTCGTAGATTAAAAGTGTGGAGGATAAAAGGTATGCAAGATTGAAAGTGTGCAAGATACAATGTCAAGCAATATAACATGTGTGGAGGATGAAATGGATACGCCCCTAATACATATTATTTTCTAAAGACAGCAAATACAAGAATGAAAACCCAATAAGCAATTAATTAGAGAACGTATATATGACTGACAAGAGATGACAGTAATAAAATATAAATAGATGGAAAACATATATCACACAACATTTATAGAGTTTGTCTATCAATTGTCTTAGAATGGAGGCAGATGAACATGTTATATGCCTTCAGTACGAGCACAGAATAGGTTTATACAGAAGCGACAGTAAGACAGAGAAATGAAAATTAGAGAGAGATGGGGAAAGCCAACAAATTTAAAAGGCTCATTGTTTAAAATCGGAAAGTTTCCACACATGTTAGGGAGAGATAAAGGAAGTCAACAAATTTAAAGATCTACACAATACTCCAAGGTCATAGAACTGAATAGGGTAACCTGAAAGGTACGAGTTTGAATTCGCTAGAGTTATTTGCTTGTCCGCAGCGTTCTTGTGCGTTCTAAAAATGTGTAACGTTTTAAACTACGGCGTGCTATTAGGTTTTGCTTCAGACTTACAGCACAATGCAAACTTTTACACTTAAGCAGACCTACGGAGACAGTGTTATTTCAAGGGGCCAGGTTTTTCGATGGTTTTAAGCATTTTCAGAAACACGCAGCGAAAGTCCTTCATCTTCAATAACTGATGAAAATGTCGACAGAATCTGGGATCTTGGGTATTCAGATCGTCGGTTGACAGTACTGAATGATTGGGGAAGAGTTAAATTTGATTCACAACACCATTCATCAGATTTCGTCTAATTTATTGGGGATAAGAAAAATTTGTGCAAAAATGGTTTTAAAAATGAGATATTAAGCCAGTAAAACATTCCTCTGGCTCCTCAGCCTCCTTTTTTGCATGACTTGAGTTCTTGTGACTTTTTCCTCTTGCCGAGATTGAAAAATTACCTCAAGGAAACTCATTTTCACTTTAAAACATTTAAACGGCTGTAACCGAGCAGCTGAAGGTCCAGTATCCGAGTTCCAGCACTGCCATGAGGATAGGAAGAACCGTCTCCAGCACTATATTGCCACTATATGTCAGTCACCTTGTTAAATTTGTTGTGTAAGACGTACTGTGTACCTATTTATTGTGTATGGTGTAAATGTGTCAAGATGTACTATTTGTTTATGGCCGCAAACGTAGAGAATACCTTCCCGTACCTGGTGGGTGTCTAGGACGCCCTCGAACCTACTAACAGAATGGGTGTGGAACCCATGAGAAGAGACTTACGGTGAGAGTGAGACTCACAGGAGCGTCTGCAGCGCTGGTTTATAAATCGAGGATTCATTAGTAGATCTGGGATCTACGTGTGTTAGGAAGTCTAGGACTTACGTGGTTGTAAGTCTCTCCGGCAGAGTCGTGGGACTCTGTAGGTGGTTACAGTACCCATGTGTGCAAACAGTGGGTATTGGTAATGACGAGGTGCTAGGCTGCATTCATTATGGAGACTGGGCTAAGTACTGGATGTGAGTGAACACGCCAGGAGCTAGGCTTGACTGGCCCATTCTGCTGTGATGATGTAGTAATGAGTGTAGATACTAGCGTTCACTACTCGCGGAGTACCTCCCCAAGTCTAGGATTTGGGAGTCACCTGTCATATTTCCTTTCTATATCATGAGTTCATTTGCATGTTTGTGACAATTGTTGTAACTGGAATGACAATGTGTGTTTTATAACACTTATGGTCCGATCCGATGCTGATGGAGAGAGAACAAGAGGTCACCGCTGTCAGATCAAGAAATGTGAAATGTTTATTATCATATCTTTATAGTACAAGTAATAACGCCTTGGATTCTGAATAAATAGTAATAATGTAATGTATTGTCTTTAAATGGATCAACCCTGATTCATGTATGTCCTGAACATAGTGAATGAAAGAAAAATTGTATATTAATTATACTGCCCATAGTTTTTGAAAACATTTTTATCGCTCTTTTACTTGTGCAAATATATTTTTATTCACCATTCATTTATTTTACTATGTGCAACTAAATCGTCATTTATTACTTTTTACTACAAGAATTCCATTTAAATGAACGTGTCACCTACAAATATAAATAACTGAATGCAATTATAATGTAATAACTTGTAACGGAATCAAATAAATGAATAATTAAATTGAAATGAATGTCATATTTCCGCAATTTAATTATACGCATATATCAATTCGTTTAGTATCAGACGATAGTATAAGCACATCTGGTATCTAGCAAGTTAACCTATAATACAGTGCATTATATTAAATGCAATATGCTTAATAGATATTTGATAATAACATGTGTTTATATTTAAGTATGCTTATCACTTTACCGACAAATGTGTTTGTGTTTAATCTACATGGTATCCATTAGTGACGTCTCATGCATTCTATAATAAGCGAAGCAATGATAAATAAGGGTAGGTGAGAGTAATACTGAGAATAATTATATTAGCTAAATTAAATCTTAAATAACTTCACTTAATATGTCATACTCATTTTTCTTTATTGAATAATTCACATGCCCAACATTTTTAGAAATGTTTCTTCGCTTCTACATATGCAAATTGGTAATCTTTGTTATTATCAATATCATGTTTATAAATAGGATAAATTAATGTTAGTAGTGAAAAAATAATATATCCTGAGTATATTTTAACACAAAACTGGGGATATATCATATCAATAATTAATTTTAATTTTAAAAGTCAAGAACAAAAAGAATCTAGATGTGTAAGATCGAGTGATCTAGCAGACCATTCTAATATTCTACCATTTACTCTAAAGTTATTAACGATTCTTAAAATTGTTGTACTTGGTGTAGGCCTGTCTAAAAATCTTACAACCCAAAAAGCAAATGTCAAATTCGTTCCCTATGTTTCATTGTAAATGAGACAAGCAAATACATTGCTGTCAATCAAATATCAAATTGTAATCATGGATATGAGAAATCATATGTTTCACTTTAAAAATACTCACGGTATAAACCACGATTGAGAAGACCATTATTAACCAGTGCCTTATGTCCCTCGGTTGTTTCACAACTGGGACACATTTTGGCGTTAGACCAATAATGATAGTCTTCTCAAACTTGATATATAATATAGTATTTTATACTTTGCGTTAACAATTGCTCTATTGTTATATCGAAAACAGTTTAATAACATAAAATTTTGTTAAACTGTTTTTGGTATTTTTGTTGTTGTAAAATTGGTACTTCAAACAACTGCACCTACTTTAAATGTCAAATTGATAACCTCAAATATTTTTAAATGTTTCTTAATATAATTTATATTATTTCTCAGTAAGAAAACCGAATAATCAAAATTTCATAACTCATAATGTATAGATTTATAAATATTTTCATAATATTTTGAATTCATATTGACAGATAAATGTGCCCAACTTCATTCAACATAGTTACCATATTTCACATTTATATATCCCTAGATTACATTGTTATTTTTTTAATTGAAATTTTGAAGATTTTTATTAAATAAGTATATTATACTAGTTTTATACGATGTATTGTTCTGTGTTTTCAAACAATATACCGTCTTATAAAACTTATATAATATGTAATATACTATATTAAAATGAATTACCTATAGTTGTAAGTACATAAATATGAAAATAAATTGTCGCCATTTTGAAATGGTTGAAGTAAAAGTATGATTTTTTGATATCATTGTAGAAGTAATGTTCTGTACATTCCGAAAAAAAAATTAATAATAATAGCGATTCCCTATGCTAGAATCAAAGTTGTACACACTTCCGCTAAAACCGTAATCATTTTGTGAGTCCCTTTGACTAGTTTAATTTTGTTCCGTAACATTTTTCTGTATCTCTCATAATAAACGAAATATTCTGGGTGCCAGCCTTTCACGAAACACCCTGTATACCGTCTTATAAAACTTGTATAATAATATACAATTTTTAAAATACTTTTTACTAAGACGAACAACCTTGATTTCCATAACAACACAAAACACTAATTCTTTGAAGGGTAGCAAGCTTAACCTACATACAAACCAGTAGATTCTTGTAATCGGTTTAGAGTTTAGAATCCTCTCAAATATCCGTACCCAACGTGACTTGTAACAAGATTCCCAGCTTGAGTAAATCTCTAATAGACTGCATTAGTGTAACGCTCATTTTGTAGCGCCAAATTCAAACTGAAACCCTAACTCGCTTCTGCCGATTTATACGCCCATGTTATTCTTATGGGAATCATAATAAGCTATCTTTAAACTGCTAGAAAGAATTATAAAATGCAAATCTTAACTATTAAACCTTATAAATACTAAGCTCTAATGTTTTATCTATCTTCTAATGTAATATACAAACCCAAAAAAACATAATATTATTTAATAAGCTTCAATTTAAACAGTAGGTGCAAATTTCTGAAAACGTATGTCGTAGCTGTCTTAGTATTCAGTTGAACCTGTCACTTTAACTTGGCGTTTTTAACCTGCTGCACCAAGTAACGACATATGTTACTATTTGCGACACTACTTTCTTTAAAATCAAATTTTTCTTAATTTATTCTTTTATTTGTACTTTTTCTGTACGGAAAGCAAAGAGTAATGTTTTGGAATTTAAAAATCCCTATGTTTTAATTAAGAATCGTCAAAATGTGTTAATATCGTGAATTGAAAATGTACTCCCATAAGAAATGCATACACTCAGATTTGAATTAGGGTTTCGCGCCAAATGTAAATGTTAATCTCACTAACGTGGTCTATATAGGCCAGTGTCGCCATGGGAACCGCCGTTGTTTTGTTCATTTACGAGCGAGACGTGAGGAAAAGGCCATCATTATAGAGACGTTTCGTCATTGAGAAGCCAACTCTGTTTTTTACTTACTTACTTTTTGTAGATTGAGTCATCATGAGAAAATTGTTTCATGCTTGAAGAATTTGTTATTTGTATTGTTTTTGAGGTTTGCTAGTCGACTTGGTGTACTCCTTAATTTATTCTAAGTCGAAAATACCTTATACAGGTGGCCCAATGAAAATTATCACCGCAATTTTTGGCCATTTAACATCAAGTTTGCAAAAAACGCTCAAACACGTCAAGTTTAGTATAAAGGGGGACACCTGAATGGATTAGTACCAATGGCATAACTTCAACCCTAAAATAGGGGTGAACTGCACCTCAAAAATTTTAAATGGAAAAGGGTGTCAAACATGGAACATTTCGAAAGACTTTTCAATTCTCTTTTCAACAGTTTTTTTATTTTTCAAATCCAATCATTAATTCCAAAGAAATATCGTTTAAAACAAATTTTATCAGGAGTTCAAAATTGCTATCAAGTAGGCTTAAACAAATGACAGAAACTGAAGTATGAGTTTATTAGGTGTTCAAAATGACTACTACCAACTTCCATACAATAATAGAGATTTTGCTCAAAATCGTCGTACACTCAGTTACGATAGGTTGCCGTAAATCTTCTAAATATTCGGGTAGCGTGGCATAAACTTTATACTTCAAATAACCCCACAAACAAAGCTACTCTTCTTGAAAACATTATGTTCCTTTCTTCCAACTTGCATTTTTTTGGGACATACGGTATGTATATAGATTTGAACAAATTACAGTATGTAAAATGTGCTGTATTATTCTTTAAGTAATTTAAATATAATTCGCTATTATATTTCTTCTATATTTGAATTCATCAAATTTACTTATAGTTCAATGTACAAAATTTTTTTATTGTTTTATATAATTCCAACCACTGTTACCGTTTTTTAAACAGGATATTGTGGTTGTAACCACAAACCATTGTTGATAAACAATTGGGTGAAAAAATTTCGGAAATATCATATTTCCTGCATTTAAGATATTATATCTCTCAGGTAATAGATAACCTTGAATTCTGAACACAACCTTTTCTAGAACAATCGTATATTTTTTATAGTTGTATAAAACGATATTTAAAACTGATTTATGCTTGTTTTACAACCTTTTATGGAGGATATAGTAAAATCAGAATTATTGTGCCTTCTTCCATTTTTAAATAACTGACTACTACCCAAAAAAGGGTGTGAGGTACACACTTAAAAATATTACCAGTGAATTCCTCGCATCAAAATACCCATGTATACCAATTTTCATTTTTAAATTCCCACTAGTATAGCCACAATTACAGATTGAATATCAGCCAATAGGAATCCACATGACCGGTAACAATGCGCGTATGAGGATATACCGGGGATCCTGAGACGCCAGCACTCAGTCCCGTTGTGCGGGGCGCCGGGGCGGTAGTGGGCCTTCGGGCCTCCGCCCCGCCTGGTGGTCTGGCCAGACCGCCTTCCAGGGCATCTGCTACCCTGTAGGTGGTCTAGTTCAGCCGGCCGGGAATTGGAGCACGCTTCAGCGGGTGCTCTAATTCTAGGTCTGCTGAAACCAGAACACATTCTGGAGCAGATTTGGCTGCTCTGGATTGTGCTCTGGTTTCAGTGGGTCAAGAATTAGAGCATTCTAAAGTGTTTGTTCTAATTCTAGGTCTGCTGTAACCAGAGAACATTCTGGAGCAGATATAGTTGCTCTGGATTGTGCTCTGGTTTCAGTGGGTCAAGAATTAGAGCATTCTGAAGTGTTTGTTCTAATTCTAGATCTGCTGAAACCAGAGCACATTCTGGAGCAGATTTGGTTGCTCTGGATTGTGCTCTGGTTTCAGTGGGTCAAGAATTAGGGCATTCTAAAGTGTTTACTTTAATTCTTGGCCTACTGAAACCAGAGCACATTCTGGAGCAGATTTGGTTGCTCTGAATTGTGCTCTGGTTTCAGTGGGTCAGGAATTAGAGCATTCTGAAGTCTTTGCTCTAATTCTAGGTCTGCTGAAACCAGAGCACATTTTGGAGCAGATTTAGCTGCTCTGGATTGTGCTCTGGTTTCAGTGGGTCAAGAATTAGAACATTCAGAAGTGTTTGCTCTAATTCTAGGCCTGCTGAAATCAGAGCATATTCTGGACCAGATTTAGCTGCTCTGGATTGTGCTCTGATTTCAGTGGGTAAAGAATTAGGGAATTCTAAAGTGTTTGCTCTAATTCTAGGTCTGCTGAAACCAGAGCACATTCTGGAGCAGATTTAGCTGCTCTGGATTGTGCTCTGGTTTCAGTGGGTCAAGAATTAGGGCATTCCAAAGTTTTTGCTCCAATTCTAGGCCTGCTGAAACCAGAGCACATTCTGTAGCAGATTTAGCTTGTTTGGATTGTGCTCTGGTTTCAGTGGGTTAGGAATTAAAGCATTCTGAAGTGTTTGCTTTAATTTTAGGTCTGCTGAAACTAGAGCACATTCTGGAGCAGATTTGGCTGCTCTGAATTGTGCTCTGGTTTCAGTAGGTCAAGAATTAGAGCATTCTGAAGTGTTTGCTCTAATTCTAGGTCTGCTTAAACCAGAGCACATTCTGGAGCAGATTTAGCTGCTCTGGATTATGCTCTGGTTTCAGTGGGTCAAGAATTAGAGCATTCTGAAGTGTTTGCTCTAATTCTAGGCCTGCTGAAACCAAAGCACATTCTGGAGCAGATTTAGCTGCTCTGGATTGTGCCCTGGTTTTAGTGGGCCAGGAATTAGAGCACTCAGAAGTGTCTGCTTTAATTCTTGACCTACTAAAACCAGAGCACATTCTGGAGCAGATTTATCTGCTCTGGATTGTGTTCTGATTTCAGTGGGTCCAGAATTAGGGCATTTTAAAATGTTTGCTCTAATTCTAGGTCTGCTGAAACCAGAGCACATTCTGAAGCAATGAAACTCTGGATTGTGCTCTGGTTTCAGTGAGTCAAGAATTAGAGTATTCTGAAGTGTTTGCTTTAATTCTAGGTCTGCTGAAACCAAAGCATATTCTGGAGCAGATTTAGCTGTTCTGTAAAGCAAATTTTTGGTAAGGCCCATAGTATGTCTCAACGTACAATTATAATTAGTAAGAAAAGTAATACATTCCTAATCGACTGTGGTGTTACTACCTCAAGAGATCATGTTTGCAAACATTTACATAATTATCTTGTTTACATGTAATTATTTATAATAATTATACTGTTTAATACTGATTCATACTTAGAAATGTTTTATAATAGTCTTAATGCATGTGTTATTAAAATAGAGATATTATTGTTTATCAAATATTATCACAAAATTAGCAAATACAAATACAATTATACTGTTTTTTTTTTTTCGTAAAACAGTTTTTTCTTGTGCGTTCTAAAAATGAGCAACGTCAATTTCAAACAATGGTGTGCTATCAGGTTTTGCTTCAGACTTACAATGCAATGGTAACTTTTACACTTAAGCAGACCTACAGAGACAGTGTTATTTCAAGGGAGGTTTTTCGATAGTTTTAGGCATTTTTAGAAGGAAAAGAGTCGATTGAAGATGAAACACGCAGCGGAAGACCTTAGTCTTCAAAAACTGATGAAAAGGTCAACAGAATCTGACATTTTCCATAGATATGATACTTTTTTGTATTAAGTTCAAAAATACTCATTGTTTAAGATAAATTCACGTCTTGCATTTATTATATTAAATAAATGTCAGTAACATAGCTTGTTTTTTAAACATTGTATTTATATATTTGAATTAATGTCATATTGTAAAATAAAATTTATATTTATGTTTGACTGAAATGTCATTAAACATTTGTTTTTTTACCACTGGTATATTTTTTCACTAAAATGTAGTATTACCAACCATATTCTAGTAACTTTTTTAGTTACCTGTCATTTTACAATTTTAAATACAAATTACATAAAAACTGATTGAAGATTTAATTTACACACCTTGTACGATTATATATGTAAGAGTTATACCCAAAGTTGACGTAATATCTATTTCAGAAAACCTGTATTGTGGTTTTATTTATTTTATGACTTTTAACCTTGAATTTTTTAACAAATGATAATATTTAAATGCCAATATCTACGAAAAAATAAGAAACATGGAAATTTTATTTGAAATATTAGTATATTTACACCAAATACGAATACATTTTAGTTTTATTTAGAACTAATAATAAATATAATTCAACCAACTTACGTAAAAGTAGACAATCTTAATTGTTTGTGATTTCAACATACCTGAAACAAATAAAAATAATTAGTTTTTTATCGAAAAATTAAAACAAAACTTATAAAACGGAATTGTAGATTAATTTAATATAATTATAAAAATGAAACACGTAATATTAGATTTCCAAATAAATTAATTATTTATTAAATTATTTAATTAATGTTTTATTTGTTATAATTTACGAGTTATGTAATACTTAAAATTGGTAACAGTGAATTAATAAATAAATAATAATAACATTATACAATTTCGTTTATTTTTAAAATAACATTCATAAATTGTTATCAACATTATTACTGTTATTAACAATTATTTTAGTGTTCTATATTATTTATTTTTCGACTCAAATCAAGTGTGGTAATAATATACTATATATTCAGAGTTGTAAGATGTATATTACGCACGAAGTGGATTATGTACTATGCTTTTTCTACGACCAATATTTGACTGTATTTCGATCACATCATGATCACACATTGAACTAAAAGAATTGACATCACTAGCAAATAGTGCCAACTACAGAACTTAAAAACAACTATGTCAAACTGTTAACCTCAAAATAATAAATTAAAACTATATATAACCCAATGAAATAAAACTATGTAGAACATTAATATCTTGTTTCTTTTTTCCATAAACTTTACTTTAAATATAAGTGAAGTAAAAAAGATGACTAGGTACTAGAATAGATACACCTATAGACTGCATTAGTGTAACGGTCATTTTGTGGCGCCAAATTCAAACTGAAACCCTAATTCGCCTCTGCCGATTTATACGCCCATGTTATTCTTATGGGAATAAAAATATGCTATCTTTAAACTGCTACAAAGTATTATAAAATGCAAATCTTAACTATTAAACCTGAATGTAATATACACAACCAAAAAACATAATATTATTTAATAAACTTCAATTTAAACAGAAGGTGCAAATTTCTGAAAACGTATGTCGTAGCTGGCTTAGTATTCAGTTGAACCTGTCACTTTAACTGCACCAAGTAACGATATATGTTACTATTTGCGATAATACTTTCTTTAAAATCAAATTTTTCTTAATTTATTCTTTTATTTGTACTTTTTCTGTACGGAAACCAAAGAGTAATGTTTTAGAATATAAAAAAAACGCTATGTTATAATTAAGAATCGCCAAAATGCTTTAATATCGTGAAGTGAAAATTTATTCCCATAAGAAATGCATACACTCAGATTTGAATTAGGGTTTCGCGCCAAATGTAAATCTTAACCTCACTAACGTGGTCTATAGTCTTAAGTGTCTCTTATACTTTAAAATGAAATTAAAAAAAAAATATATAGAAACCCTCATTTTTGGTAACTTTTTATAGTGTAAATCTGTCTTTCCTGTTTATTACTATTTTAGGTCAGATCAGAGATGTAATTTTACTTCAATCAAAACAAGAAATTAAATTCTATATTTAAATATGACTTAATAGTGTTTTTGTTTTTGAAGGTTTTTTCCTTAACCATCATAAATAAATAATGCAATAAAAGATATAAGAGAAATAAATGAATAATTTAATATTTATGATTCATGTATAAGTGTTTTTTCTGAGAATTGTTGTAATGTTACGTCTGTTCCTTGTTGAAAAATCTTAATATATTTGCATAAATAAATAATACTTCTTAAAGATATTTACATAAGTATTTGACTTCTATTCTTTAATGTTTATTTATTGCAAATAAATATAATTTGAATGACAAACGTAAAAATAAATCATCATACTTAAGTCTAAGTTATATAATACTTAATACATATACCCTTAGTTTATTTTTCAGACGACCACATATGAAAGAAGCCATATTTACACTGTAATTAACATCAGAAAATGTAACATAGCACACGGCGTGTGTTATAATAACACACTAGTGTGTTATATAACCGGATATGACGATTAGCGGTCAATAGATGGAACTTTGATAATGAAATGTAACAAAATTTATGAAAATTTACTTAAAACTACGATTTTAAAATTGGTAGTGAATTAATAAAAAAAATAAAGAGTAAAAATGTACTGATAGTTTTATTAATTGTTCAAATAATACGTACTAGACTTCCAAATCAGTTTCCGGTTAACTAGTGATACTTAACCTCAAACCCAAACGTCAATGCTTTCGTGAGTTGTGTTTGACATTGACACTTTTGTATAAACCCTGTTTTTATTATAATATTTTGTGGTCGTCTGAAAAATAGTGTACGTAACTCGCTTGAAAGTGCATAGCAACGCTCGTGTATTAAATCACTCAATCTCTACACACGCTTGCTATTTACCACTTTCCACCCTTGTTATGTAAATAAGTATTAACGAGAAACATGGAATATTGTACAGCTATGGTTATGACTTGACATTTGATTGACAGATTGACAGTATTGTATCAGAGCGTTCTATTTAAAATGAAACATAGCGGATATAATATTGAGGTTAAACAATAATGAAACTCAATTATAATATTTGTATTTTGTGTAAGTTTAATGTGTCTAGAGTGATTTTAACTTTCATATTTTAAATCTTTAATTATTATACATATTGCCATTCAATAATTTTGTTTTTATAATTTGCGTTAACAATTGCCCTATTGTTATATCGAAAACAGTTTAATAATATAAAATATTGTTAAACTATTTTTTGGTACTTTTGTTGTTGTAAAATTGGTACTTCTAACAACTGCATCATTTTAAATGTCAAATTGATAACCTCAAATATTTTTAAATGTTTTTTAATACAATTTATATTATTTCTGAGCAGAAAACCGAATAAACAAAACAAATCTAAAAGATATTAAAACTTCATAACTCATAATGTATTGATTTATAAATATTTTCATAATATTCTAAATGTATATTGACAGATAAATGTGCCCAACTTCATTCAACAGAGTTACCATATTTCACATATGTATCTCTAGATTACAGTCTGTTATTTTTCTTATATTGAAATTTTTAAGATTTTTATTAAATGAATGAAGCAAAGTATAAAAAACAGTATATTGTACTCGTTTTATACGACGTATTGTTCCATTCGTGTTTTTTATACCGTCTTATAAAACTTGTATAACAATATACTATTTTTTAAATATTTCAAAATATTCGTTATCGTTGTTACTGTTTCTATTTCATTTTTGTCGTTGGTTAGACGCAGATAGCATATATATATCCCTATGTAACATATACGATAATGAGATAGCGAATAAAAGTTTCATCTATGCCCTGCGTATATGAGAAAGATGCAAAATAAAAGTTCAATCATTCTTGCAAATAAATTGTTGACAGACCCTTGTATTAAAGTACGTCCTTGAAATTACAATCTATAAATGTGCATACATATTGTGTGCATTTGATATATTGAAGTCTATTGTTCAATAATTGATGACAGAACCCTCTTGTCACAATTTCGAATACGCACAAGTCACTAGGGCAAATATATGTCTATACTGATAAATTGACCTTCATTGTTCAATATTGATGACAGAACACACCCTATTGTCACAGTTCGGAATACGCACAAGTCACTAGGGCAAATATAATTCCATACTGATAAATTGACCTTCATTGTTAATATTGATGACAGAACGCACCCTCTTGTCACAGTTTGGAATACGCACATGTCAGTAGGGCAAAACTAATTCACTCTACATACTAATGGTATTATTGTAACATTGTCCTACTTCTGACTTGTCCGATACAAGCTTTAGGTATGACTCAGCTGACCGGCTTGTTAACTGCATGTGCAGTGTTAAAATAAAAACGATGTGAACTTGTTTTGATGCTGTTTTATATACAGGTGAAATGATATTTAAATTTTGGTTGTACTTTTACAGGTGTAAAACGATTCAATAGTTTTAGCTTTAAGATGTACTCTTTTAAGTATTTTTATGTTGAAAATATTTTATATACGATGTTTAAAAATTAATTTTAATATAAAGCCAAAAAATATCAATTTTTGGGTCCAAAATTTTAGTTTTTAAAAATAGTCTATATTGATAGTCAAATCACATTTCCAATTAAAAATTCAAATCTTTTTACATATCTCAATTATTTCTAATCATACTTAAACATAAAAACATTATATTTTTAGTATTTTACTTTAAAATTTTTCATGTATAGTCGAAATTATCCAAAAATTTCAATTTTGGGGCCCAAAATTTTGATTTTTAAAAATAGTCCAATTTGATAGTCGTCTATGCGCTTATTCCAAATTTTCAAACAGAATTGAATTATCTCTTCTCATTCCTGAGATATTTGGCCTTAAAGTTGCACCTCAAAAAAGTGTGTTTTTTGAGTATATCTTTAAAATGGGTAGAGATACAATCTCAACGATTATTCCAGTCGATTCTACGGACAAAGTTACATAAAGAAATATTTTCTCCGCATATACGTTCTTTGGAACGATTTGGTGAAAAATTAGAAAAACGAAAAAACCGGAATTTCAGTTTTTTGCTCTGAAATTTTTTTTCTTCAAAATTGTTTATATTCTGGACTTAAGTAAATATGGATGCGCTGATTTCAAATTTTCAAACCGAATTCAATTATCTTTTACCGTTCTCGAGATATTTACGTTCAAAGTTGGAGCTGAAAAAACAGGTTTTTCAGGAATAGTCCTGAAATGGGTCAATGTACGACCTCGGCGACCTCACCAATCGATTCTACGGGCAAAATTACAAAAGTGTACCAATTTTCAGAATTTTATTCAGACGGACACAAGTTTTAGAAAGAAAAAACCGAAAATGGTCAAAATCGAAAAAAATCGCAAGGGGTTCATCAGGCGTTTTTTTCGATTTTCGCCTATTTTCGTTTTTTCGCTCTAAAAATTGTATCCGTTGGAATAAAAATCTGAAATTTGGTACATTAATGTAATTTTGCCCGTAGAATCGATTGGTGAGGTCGCCGAAGTCATACCTCGATCCATTTCAGGACTATTCCTGAAAAAATTGTTTTTTCAGGTCTAACTTTGAACGTAAATATCTCGAGAACGGTAAGAGATAATTTAATTCGGTTTGAAAATTTGGAATCAGCGCATCCTTATGTACTTAAGTCTAGAAAATGAAATATTTTGGAGGTAAAAAATTCCTGAGCGAAAACCTGAAATTCCGGTTTTTTCGTTTTTCTCATTTTTCACCGAATCGTTCCAAAGAACGTATATGCGGAGAAAACATTTCTTTATGTAACTTTGCACGTAGAATCGACTGGAATAATCATTGAGATTGTATCTCTACCCATTTTAAAGATATGGTCAAAAAACATACTTTTTTGAGGTGCAACTTTGAGGTCAAATATCTCAAGAACGAAAAGAGATAATTAAATTCTGTTGGAAAATTTGAAATCAGCGCATTGGCGTCTATCAAGATGGACTATTTTCAGAATCAAAAATTTTTGACCCAAAAATCGGTATTTTTAGATTATTTCGAATTTATAAACACGATTTTGCACTGAAAACTTAAAAATTGTATTTTTTCTTAAAGTTTTTGTGATTTGGAAGATTGGTGTAAAATAATTTCTTAAGTGGTGAACCCCTTATGGGTATCTGTAAACAATTACTAAATTTCATACCAAATATTAAAATCAGGACACAAGAAGACTCAAAACACAAACAATCCCAGAAATCCAAGTTAGTATTTTGGTGCTCAAAAATTTTCTCACCTTTTTTCAAAACTTTATGATCACTGTTTTCCTTATTCTTCTTATCCGCTAAGATTTTCTCAGTTTTTTCATCTTTTGGCAAAGGAGGCTTTGAATTAACACCATTATTGTTGCTGCCATTTTTTTTCTGGTCGCCATTTTGAACGCCATTGTTGTTATTCGTTTGTTCGGATAACAGAAACTGTTTCGTGTCGGTTTTTTCGTCTATTATTTTCACTTGTTTATTTTTATTTTTCATTTTTGTAAGGTTGGTGCACTGACACTTAAATTGGTAGTTGGTAACACTGGAAAGTTCGAAGGAGCACTGTTTGGTAAGTAACTTTTATTAAATATTGCTTACAATAAAATAAAAAAAAATGTATCACTGAACACTAATGGATTATTATATACCTATTATTGAGTATGCAAATTATTAATAAGTAATTATTTTTTTCAGATTTTTAATTTTCATCTTCATTTTTCACTAGACATTATATTATTAAAATAAACATATACATATATTTAAGTACTGCATTATAAAATTAAAAAGATTAACTTTAACGTTTCTATTTCATGTAATACGAACAGTGACAGCTCATCAGGAGAGGCAGATGAGACAGTGCCTCGCCGTACAAAATGAGGAGAAGACGATATTGCATTTAATTTTCAAATGTCAATCTTCTAGAAACCTTAAATTTAGAGCGCAATATGTTTACTTGATCTAGTAAACATATGGTCAAATAAGACTTGTACGCCCAGCGTACTGCCAAATATAGAAATGCAGAGGCAAAAATTCTCCTGCCTCAAATTTCATCAATGTGTGTGTACGTTTAGGCTGCTTTTAAAATACTCACAACATTTATCGATTTTTCTCTTGCTGTACTACTTGCTTCAGAAAAGAGAATCTTGAGGCATGCCTCAATTATTTTTATATTGGTTGAAGCGAATATGTGACTGAAGTAAATGCTTTTGAAATTTTTCTTTACGGACTCATCTGTCAAAATGAATTAACCGATAT
The DNA here is from genome assembly GCA_035578165.1 of Stenolophus ochropezus. Classification (NCBI taxonomy): domain Eukaryota; kingdom Metazoa; phylum Arthropoda; class Insecta; order Coleoptera; family Carabidae; genus Stenolophus; species Stenolophus ochropezus. The sequence continues at coordinate 18,499,267 of JAQOWZ010000012.1, read as the reverse complement.
TTTAATAGTATATTTTTGCAGTTCATTTTAGCACTACTTAAAATAACAAACATAACATTCTATAATATTATTGGTGAATTTATTTATTATTTACCTTTGATAATAATTTATCTGATTTCATGCAGACGACGTCTAAGCAGGTGTAAACATAAATAAAAATTATAAAGAAATATTTGACCGTATTTGTCACTTTGACAGTACGTTTGTTATCACAGTTTTTAAATATTTCTTTTACAGATCGTATTAAGTTGTATTAAATATTGTAACTATTTGATAGATAAAATTGCTACAATAATTAAAATATTCGAAATATTTTTTGTTAATGGTGTTCTAATTTTGCAAAGTAATGTATGTACTGTTATATTTACAGATAAATTCGTGTTTGAATATTATTAATGACAGTTATAAGCATATACAAGTTTTACATTTTTCATGTCAATATATTTGACGTTTCGTGATAAGTAATCTGTAACACAAATTACTACTTTAATGTTTGTTTTTGTTGTCTATTTATACTTCTTTGAATTGGGGTACAGATCTAAAAATAAATACAGGGTGTGCTAAAAATAAGTATATGTATTTGTGTCCATATGGTTTGATTTTTTATTAGGTTTTTTTTGTTAAAATTGTAAGGTTGGTATGTTGATGAATCTATTTTAAATTTCTATACAAAACACCGGATATTATAGAAAGTGAAACCACTTCCTCCAAAATTAGGTTAAGTCAATCATAATTTGCCAAATATATTTTTAATTGCACAGTTGTTATCTGGAATTTACTTCAATCAAAGAATTAGAGAATTAAGTTCAATCCTACATTTATAATAAAAGAATAGAAATTTACTGTTGACACAGTTTTGTGGATTTTATTAAAGATAATTTCACATAGAAACAGAAATATTTCTTTGGTGAATGGGTTTAACTCAGAGAACGGTACGGTGCACTATTCTTTGTCTTACATAGAAATGGATCTGTCATTCATTCTTGTGCATGCAATAAACAAGAAAAAGACAATGGCCCGTATTACGAGCTCACTTTTATAATAAAATCGCGATTTTAACGCCCACTTTTACATCATAATCTTATGTAAAATTGAAAGTTAAAATCACGATATTATTATAAAAGTGTTCTAGTTCGCTTTTATAATAAAATCGCGATTTTAACGTTCGTTTTTACAAAAGATTGTTAAAGAAAAAGAATATAAATTCAACTGAAATAATATTACAATACAGACAACAAGAATTATAATCAGTGATACTTCTCTAAACTGACAGATAGATATTTTCTGTTATTTCCATAGCTGTCGATTTTTAACGAAAATATTAATTTTATATTTAATATATCTCGTACTGCAGATATGCAATTGCATCAATTATAAAGTTATCTTATCGCAAAATTTAATTTTGAACAACATTGTACTCTTGTAGTTTTACTCTAAATTTATCAGGAGAGAGAGTATCCGCAAATTTTTAAAATCTCATGTTAAAGTCCTATGTTCCGCATTTCGTTGCACAATCCAATCTCTATACTTCGATTTTATATTTTTATAATATCTACATATTAATAAAAATTAAGTCCAGTACATGACAAATTAAATACCAGACAATGTCAATAACAATTGTTTTTTAAAATAAACATGATTACTCATTATTTATAGCATCGTGTATGTGTATAGATACCCGTTATTTCATGCAGTAATGTTGTAAAAATAGAAAATTTTAAATTTTATTTTCATTGATGACATAATATGCGAATAATAACCTTGACATGAGTAAAAATGTGATGACCATTAACATAGATATTCTACGAGCGTATACATAGCTATTCATTTCTATTTGATTTATATTATAGATATAAATCCTATCATATATTAATGTAGGTCGTACATATATTCATATTAAGTGTTTGTAGTTTGTAGTAGACTTTAAAAACTGAAAATAGAGTTTCAACTTTTTGAAAAATCGATTTTTACCGACTAATCAAAAATCATCAACTATTTAAAAGAGTCGAAAAAATTGAAAAGTCGAAAATCGATACAACTAAAAAAAAGTCGCAATAATTAAGAGTAAAAATATCAGAAAAGTCGAAAAAGTCGAAATATTAAAAAAGTTAATATATAAAAGTCTCAAAAATATAAATATAAAATTTTGTAGAACTTTTGGTAAAGAATCCTTTAGGTAGGCAGTTTTTTTTCTATCGCCCAATAAATGAACTGTACACCTGAAATTTTTTGATTTTAAATCCTTATTAAAGTATTTGAATAAAAATGCATTTTAATAGTATATTGCATCATAAAGAAAGATATAGGCAAATTACATCCCGAAGATTTCTGATACACGAGCGAACGTAGTGAGCGAGGGCAGCAAAAGCCGAGGGATGTAATTATGCCGTTAGATTCCCGTAGGGCACAAGCTATTTTTCCCTTTCCGCGAGAACAATCTTTTAAATAAAATAGTTAATTTTTTTATGTAAAACACAAAAACATGTGTCGTTCCTATTTACTACTGGCAACCATGTAAACTTCATTCCAAATGATTTTTTGACATACAACCTCAAATTATAAACGTCTAATTTTGGTTTAAATGATAATTTCTATAATAAATTTATGCGAAAATTGAAAAATAATTAAAATTATCATGTAATTTAGAGTTAACTTGAACAGTATTTTTTTGTAATCAAATTATTATAATTTTAAATTTTATCGGTACATGTTATCGAAAGTCTATATTCAATTAATCCATACTATGATTTCAAAAATCGATCGTTTTTGTTTCTCCCAAAAAATCACAGAGACGATTGAAATAATTTATTTTATTGAAAAAAAAAAATAAAAAAAATACAACAATGAATTATTACCATCAATTATTTGTGACAGCCGATAAAAATTTGTCAGGTGAATAGGTTAACTTATAGTAATTTAACTTTTGATTTGAAAATAATCATCAATTTTCTTCAATCATATTTATGACATATTTTTTCTTCAATTATTTTCTAGTTATGATTTCATTGTTATTGACATTAGACACGACATTTCTTGATGGAACAGGGACTTACTTATTTTTTTTTATGCTAACCTAACCTAAAATATTTTAGTCTAACTGAAAAAAAATTGTCTTTAATAAAAAAAAATATTTTATGTATAAAAAAAGTAATAAATCTCATGTTACATAGAAATGAAAATATTCTAGTTTGAACTAGTAAAAAAGAAATATGATTAACATTGTAGTAAGTAACAATATGACCTTGAATTCTAGATACGTAATCATATAATTAATTTTGTAATTAATCAAATTATTTACAATATTACCAATGTTAATTTTTAAATGTATAATAATTATTATCGCTTTCTGTTTTTGCAATAATTTTTCATAATTATTAATCGTTTAATTAACTATTATTTTATAATAAAAGAATTCATAGAATTTAATTTATTTTTTTAAATTAAATTCAAATATGAAACCACCTTTTTCTCAAATTTGGAAAACATCTCATTTTTATAAAACGCTTATGATTAAAATCAAAATAATTCATAAATTCTTTTATACAGAGTTAAATGTTTTCATAATTTTCTGTATCGTAAAATGTTAAAATCCTATAATTAAATTGATTTGAAATCACATTTTTGTCAAATTTGAAAAACATGTCAATTTATTGAACGCTTAATTATTTAAAATCAAAATAGTAAATTCTAAATTCTGTTATACAGAGTTAAATATTTAATAATTTTATGCTTAGTAAAATGATAAAATCGTATTGTAGAGATCTCAAAAATTGCTTATTATTATTAAAGTTATTAAAATCTTTATACCTATTCTATTTTTAGCATCATTTCCTATTTTTTTTAATTATGTAAAATTTGGAAATGGAAATATAAAAAATACAACATTTATTTTCTTAAGTAGCAAATCTATTTGATTTTTGATACCTATTATACATAATAACAATTTTTTTAAATATATTAAATAAAATTAAATTTTGTGATAAAAAATAAATTAATTATAAAAGTTTCTACATCGTAAAATGTTAAAATCCCAATGTAGATATCTCGAAACATGCTTATTATTATTAAAATCTCACAATACCTATACCATTTTTATCATGATTCCTACATTTCCTTTTTTATATTTAAAATTTGGAAATAAAAAATGTAACATTCATTTTCTTAAGTAGTAATTCTATTTTTGATACCTATTGTTAAATGTTAAAATCTCATTGTAGGGATTTCGAAAACTGCTTATTATATTAAAACATCGATTAAAATCTTAATACTTATGTCATTTTTAGTATCATTCCTATATTATTTTTTTTTGTTATTTTAAATTTGGATATAATAATATGAAAAATGTAAGATTTATTTTTTTAAGTACCAATTCTATTTGATTTCTGATACCTATTAATACTCAATAATAATTTTTAAAAACATATTAAATAAAATTAAAATTTGTGATAAAAAATAAATAAATACAAAATATTATTTATTTGTATTTGTTGCCCATTTTTTTATATGTATTGTAATTATATTTTAATATATTGTGGTTCCCACATCATTTCAGTTTTAAATACCTATTAAGTAGTATCTCTTATATTTTATGTTACTACCAAATTCTATATTTATATAATATACATAATATATGAATTACAATTTTAAAATTAAAAAACAAATATTTTTTTTTAATTATTATAATAATAATAATTATAATAACATATTTGGCACACCCAATAATAGATAATAATTTTATCTTAAAATAAAATAAAAAATCTAATATATATTTTTATATTTTTATACCAAAAAATCACAACACAAATCACAAAATCACAATTTTCAAAATTTCACGTATTTTACTGTAAGCAATACACTCACGAACTCCACAACACAGCAAGCAAAGAACAACTGACTATCAGTGAAGTGAATGTAACACCAAGTATAGTATAGAGTATATAGTGGGGAATGGCTGAGTCACACAGTAAAAAAATCAAGTGGCTTAAATGTAGTTTTGCTTTTACGAACGATAATTGTAATGTGGATAATTTGGGAATTGGAAATAAAGTTTTAAAAATAAATAATTATTGTTTTTTTAAATAAATAAAATGAGATAATTGTTAAATAAAATATTTTGTTATAATTGTTTTTATAATGAGCAATTTAACGATTTAAAAATTGACGAGTAAAATCACAATAAAATTTATTTATTTTTGTATCATGTATGGTATGAAAATTAATAAAAAAGTAGAGTTTTTCATTTGTTTATTACACTTAATAAATGTCAAAGTCATATTTTTAATAAGAAAAAAAAAATATAAATCATAAATATTAGAAGTTTTTACGAAATACAATATACAAATTATAATAGGAAATAGTTATTTGTATATAAAAAATTACAAATACTAAAATTTAACTTCAACCATACCATTGGATTTGTAATTTGATGTAGATTCCAAATATGTAATAATATATATGGTGTTCCATTTAAAATAAGAAAGTTGGGTCCCATATCTTGAGAAACACTGGTTTTAATCAAAATTTGTTTGTCTCATTTTAATAGTCTAGTAAAATAGAAATTGTTTGCTAATTTAACCGATCTCGTAGCTCTCATAGTTCCCGAGATAGCAATAGTGTACCACTTAAAATGGACATCCTGTATATGTATATAACTCGAAAAGCAAATGTTAAAGTCGTTTCTATGTTTCATTTTAAATAAGACAAGCAAATATACATTGCTGTCAATCAAATATCAATTTGTAAACATGGATATGATAAATTCCATGTTTCACGTTAAAAAATATTCAAAGCAAGATGAGTCTATTGCGTTACACAAGAAAAAAAAATTTTAACATAAAATTTTAAAAAAATGTGGTTACTCTCTCCTGATACATTTAAAGCAAAATTACAAGAGTACAAAGTTGTTCAAAATTAAATTCTTCACTAGATAACATCATAATTGATACAACAGCACGTCTGTTGTACGAAATTTATTAAATATAAAATGTAACACTTTCGCTAAAAATCAGACTGTCTTGAAAATAATAGTTAATAAACCACGTGAGTAATAAAAAATACCTTACTTCTTAGATATACATTATATTTTTTCCGAAATTGTTAAATTATTAATTAAAAACATAGATAAATAGCATTATATGTTTGTAAAATATCAGCTAGCTATTGAGACGAGGATGGCTGTGATAACAAACAATTTAAAAAACTGACGAGTAAAGTCACCATCATTTTTTTTTATTTTTGTATCATGTATTCTATGAAAATTAATAAAAAACTTTAGTTTTTCATTTGTTTATTACATTTAATAAATGTCAAAGACAAAAAAAACTTAATAAAAAATATTAGGAGTTTTTATGAAATACAACATAAAAATTATAACAGAAAAACGTAGTTTAAAATAACCACATTTTTAATAACAGAAGAAAAAATTCAATTTTTTTCATCCGGAATTGGAAAATTATAGACTTGAGTATAGGAAGCTGAACAAATTATATAAAATTACAGGATGTTAAAATAACATCTATTCCGTTCAAAAAGTATCTCTTATTTATTTTAAGAATGAAATTACACCTATTGCAAGTTTTATAAAAGAAAAATTAACAATGACCTTGAGATATTTTAAGAGAAAACAGAAAACAAAAAAAATCCTAAATAGGAATCGAACTAAGAACCACGATTTGACAGGTGTTAACGTTGCGTGTAGAGAGCAATAAAAATATGAGGCGAAAAACTTTTAATTATTTTTGTAAATTTCATTGAATTATGCTATTAAAATGAAGTAATCTGTATTAAATAAAATGTAGAAATACATGTAGTATTGTCCTGTACAATATAGTGACTTAGTTGTTAGCCGGACAGTTTTTTTATTTATCAACAGTTTTTCCATGTTATATGCCTATAATAGTTATTTACGTGGCCAGTGGTGTAAGTAAATCTTTACAGGGCGAGCTGGAATTTTGTGAGGCGAGCGACGAAGGAGCGAAATCTCATAATACAGTGAGTCCAGTAAAGATTAATTGCACGCGTGCCGCGTACTAAATTTTATTTCCACCTTCATAACGTTTTTTTTTTTATTAATTTATTCTTCAAAAAAATTTACTCTATTTTGGAATTGGTAGTTGGCGGTGGTAGAATAATTTATAACTAGACGTTGTCAAATGAGTTTCGCCAGTAAATCAAAATGTACTATAAATGTGTATAATTACTCACATAAACCTAATTGAATTAAGTTTGTAATATTTATAATAAAATGCATACTTTCATTATTTTCTATAATTTTTTATGAGCAATGTAAAATTTTACAAGCTAGTCATATACTATTTTGGTTGATTCACTGTCTATATATCTATCTATCTATCTATATTATATTACACTGTTAGTTACTGTAATTGTTTATTTACTTAGCTACCAAGACGCCTGTAAAGTGACAATTATATAGAAGGTGGAACTAATAGTATATTATTTAACAAGCATAATATGTAGGCTATATTACACGAGAATGTAATTAAAAATACGAGCGGTAGCGAGTATTTTCAATCATCCGCGTGTAATGTAGCCATATTATGCGAGTCAAATACTATACTTTATCTACAACTATCAGGCATATAAAAAATCTGATATTATTTGTTAAATATTCAGTTAGGTGTGAGTAGTTCATATATAGCTTAACAGATGGCGCCACAGTAGCACTTAAATGTCAAAATAATTATTCAAATTGTATTTATTATACTTTTATAATCACTTATATTGATACTTATGATAAAAAATATATTATTAATAAATTAACAGTTTATTAAAATATTATATGTTACATTACATGCTCTATTTATTACAGAAAAGTGTAGCGTGTAATATAACATTTCATATTACACTTGTGTAATATGAGTAGTATATTATATGTAGTATCACACGTATAATGTACCCATATTTGAATAGTTGTAGATAAAAACACTTTCTTGGAACACACGGTATATTTTCAATGAGAAATTAATAGAGATGTTCTGCAAGGAAAGTAGCAAATATTACTTATCGTTGCTGTTCTCATCATTATCATTTATACTGAGTGACGCATCAGAATTGCAAAATGACAAAGATCAATTGAATTACTTACACCGTGACATTATAATGTGAAGCACTTAATAAAGACTCGCTTAAGCTGTGACGAATACATTAATACATTACGAAAATTGTTTCATAGAATTAGACTTCATTTGAATACAGACAAAAATGTACTTAAGGATACAAATTCACCAAAATATATATTTCTTACGATAGGATTTATAAAGTACTTAATATAGAAAGTTTAAGATAAATATATGATCTTATAGAGAATGTTAAAAGCATGTACGAAAATACGAAAAGTTATGTTCGAGTAAAAAATGAAAGCTCCGAAATGTTCACAAGCAAAACTAGTCTTCAACAAGGATGCATTCTAAGCCCCTTACTGTTCAACATAGTGTTTGATGAAGCCATTAAATAATGCAAACCTAAATTCAAACGTATACGGTAGGGTATTGGAAGATGAAAACAATAAAAATATCAGAGCTATGTTACGCTGTCGATATGGCAATTATAGGACAAAACTAAAAAGAACTACAACACAACGTAAATATATTAACGACGAACTGAAATATATAACATGAAAATAAATATAGAAAAAACGAAGACAATGGTAATAAGAAATACAGATATAAAACACAATATAAAGAAATAATTTATGACGCCTGCCCACTAAGCAACTCAAGCTTTCATAAATCACTTCCAGATCAGCACTTTATAAATATAACTTATAGTATAGACGCATAGATATATGAAATTCACTTTCGGATAAGCCGATTGGCCCTTATAAAGTTTTATAGGACTTGCGGTAATGGTTCATTTAAGCAGGTACTTTCTTCAGTTGTATGCTGTTAAAGGCAGTACCAGAAATTTTCCTTCAAAATGTTTCCTAATTATGTTCTTTTAAATCTATATTAAAATATTCAAATAATAATGCATTTTAAACCCACGTCTTCTAATTTCAATTTGAAAATTGAGAAGAGATTTAAGTAAATTTTAAATACAAACAGTTATTGACATAAATATAAGAAATATTTGGTTGTTAAAAAAAATAATATTATTTATATTTCGTCTTATAAGGCCATTATCAGGAAATACTAATGAATATAATTTACAGAATTTTTTTAGTAATTATACATAGAAGAACAAAGGCAGAAACTAAGTATTAACTAGCTTTACAATGGTAGGAAAATCTAAAAGGGATTAATGCGGAGTGATCAACATTATTAAGATTTTTCTTTTCATTTTTCATTTCATTTGGATTTGCAATTATTCTAAGAACTCCATTATTATAGTTATTAAAAATTTCCTTTAGAGGTACACGGTCAGTTTTGGACAAGTCATCGAAATATAACATTATTTCTCTGTTTGCAGTTTTTAGTAGTGTTTGCATAAAATTGTTAATACGAATCTGTGGAGATCCTGGGAATACCATTTTGTGGACGTGAGTCATGCTGAAACTACAATTATGTATTTGTTGTGACTTTTATTTCTTATTTATATTTTCAGTTTAGAAAATTTATACAAATTGCTTACATTTCAGGTGATACCTTAGAGTTTGGATAATTTATAACTCCTAACCACAAAGCTTCCCACCCCTCCATAAAAGGTTGTCAAATCCGCAGAAGTCGGTTTCGTATACATCTACTTCTACTACAGTATAGAAACCCAAACCACAGAATAGTTATACACAGAAGCGACACTCCGTTTCGATACCTTTCATGTTCTCCTATACAGTTCTATGACCTTGAAGCATTGTGTAGACCTTTAAATTTGTACCCTCCTATTCTGTGCCCAAACGGTAAACATTAAAAAATATCCGATCAACTAAATATATCTTATAGTCTCTATAATAATAAGACGACAACAAATATGCTACTCTCTAGAATGTTTGTTCCATTTTCCCCAACATAAACAAAAGCAACTCGACAAAACAATACAGCATCTCAAGCAATAAGTCTTGCGGTTATAATGTTGGCAAGATTGCGATATTATCTAACATCCTTGTTGTGGTACGAGTGATTAAAGCTAGTATAATTTCCGTTTCCTGTTCTTGAGGTTATCTGATGCTGTGAGATCTATTTTACAATAACGAGCTCTACAAATGATTAATTAATCTCTGCTTCAACAAATAATGAGTGGATTTCGGACCACCTAGGTTCGAACCTTACTATGGGGTCATCCCAGTTTTATGTTGTAGTTTTTCTTGAAAGTCTACAGGGTACAATATACCGTGTGTTATAAAAAGTGTTGTCATAGGCATTTAACATGGGAAAATAGTTTTTGGTAAATAAAAATTGTCCGGCTAACTAAGTCACCATATTGTACAGGACAATACTACATGTATTCCTACATGTTATTTAATACAGATCGAACTGAGAACTTTTGATTCTGTAGGCCGTTTCTCTAACCTCAAAACCAATAATTGACAAATGTCATTTTGCGCGTGTAAAACAATGAAAACATCGGGCGAAAAACTTTTAATTCTTTTTTGTAAATTTTACTATATTTTGCTATAAAAATGAAGTAATCTGTATTAAATAACATGTAGGAATACATGTAGTATTGTCCTCTACAACATGATGACTTAGTTGTTAGCCAAAATTATATTATTATATATATATATATATATATATATATATATATATATATATATATCTCCCCAGTGCAAGATATTAACTTGAAGTTTTGTATACTTATCGGAGAATATTAATTCTATGGGTCACACTTATTTGAAATATGCAACCCAACCGACCTAGAGCTCCCATGGCACACCATTTCTCTTTCACAGGACCCGCTGATTGGCGCCCGAGTAAACCCGACGTCCTGGGAGAGAACCACGACATCACGGACCGACAAAGTAGCTACGGCCCAAGTGATCGTCGCAAATTGGCAAATATATTATATATATTAATCAACAACTGTTTTCCCATGTTAAATGCCTATGACAACACTTTTTTGGAACACACGGTATGTAAAGGTCGTTTCAGAGTAGCCTATATATAGAACAATAGATAGTACAAGAAATGGTACAATATGTTGAACCAAAATTTTGATGAAGTTTTGTATGAGACTAATGCAATTTCTTGAACAATATATTGGCTCTGATTCTGCGCACTTTCCTTGAATATGTCAATGTGACAAGCAAAATTATCCATAAATTCATCCACCACTGTAAGAGTACCAGATTTCTTACATGCAAAAAAAAATGTCATTTTTTTTGGGATGATCCCACAGTCACTATAATAAATGTCATAAAAACGAAGAAGATCTATGTATAAAGGAACCTACTAAAAACAATAAAAAGACCAATAAACAGAAAACGAACATAAACATAAAATGAGAATTATAAAAAATTCTAGTGATATTACTACACTAAAATGAAAATTGTGAATTTTTCCATGTATTGTGTTTTTGCCGTGATACGAAACAATTTTTTGCACTGTAATACAGGCTTGCTGATTCACATCCAAATTTAGCCTAACACAAACAATAAACCAACGAGAAACAAAAAATAATAACAAAAACTCCACACAGCATAAAAACACGTTTTCAAAATAGGTTTTATTTATATAAAGTTCTTGGTATTGGGTGTTACTACGAATTATTTCCAAATATAATCAGTAAACATATTAAAATCTTTGTCACCTTGATATTAACCTATCTGCATGTTACAATATAATCAGTATTAAGAATAGTAAAAAATGTATCCAAAATGAGGTATATTAAAATTCATTAATAAAAAACGAAAATCAGATTCCATGGTATTTTACAAACATTTGTTAAGTTTTGCAATTTTTCATTCTTTTTTCGACGACCTTTAATAACCAATTGCAAAGGTTAGTTAAATTTTTTCCGTATCCATGGTATGTAATTGACAAATTGTTTACTTCATTTGAGGTTAACAATAACAGGTAAATATTAAAAGCGGGATGATATGAACAGCTGTGGGTTTTAGCGGTGCAAGCATACGACGTGCCATCTACCGATAAAATTTAAAATTATTATAATTTGATTACAACAAAATACTGTTCAAGTTAACTCTAAATTACATGATAATTTTAATTATTTTTCAATTTTCGCGTAAATTTATTATAGTAATTATCATTTAAACCAAAATTAGACATTTATAATTTGAGGTTATACGTCAAAAAATCTTTTCAAATGACGATTACATTAGGTATATTGTACCTGTTGCCATGGTTTCAGTAGTAAATAGGAAAGCGACACATGTTTTTGTGTTTCACATTAAAAAATTAACTATTTTATTTAAAAGATTGTTCTCGCGGAAAGGGAAAATAGCTTGTGCCCTACGGGAATCTAACGGCATAATTACATCCCTCGGATTTTGCTGCCCTCGCTCACTACGTTCGCTCGTGCATTAGAAATCTTCGGGATGTAATATGCCTATATCTTCCCTTATGACGCAATATACTATAACTATTTAAATTGACAATATCGTATCTAAACGAAATGTCAAATGGGTTATTAAATAGTACTGTCAAAATTTCGATATACAATTTTTTGTTAACTTGTAGTTACGTATTTATCTATAAGCAGTACAATTGGGCATTAGATATTTGCTTGTTATATGTTTGTTGATTGCTGCGGATACATTAATATATTGTAAACATATTTTCAGATCACGGTAACAATAAACAACATGACATATAAATTCATATCTAACAGCGCAGCCAAAAATAGTATTGTTTAATTTTTGTTTTTAATGAGTTGCTAGGAAGTAGTGAAATTAAGACTTTTTTATTATTAAAATATAAATTAATTAGGGAATAATATCGTGGTCGTAGAAAAAGTATAGTGTACAACTCGCTTGGAATGTCCATTTCATACTCGTATGAAATAAGTACCATTTTATGCTTGTTATACAATACTGTGAGTATTTTTTAAGGCAAACATGGAATTTATCATATCCAAGGTTACGACTTGATATTTGAATGACAGCAATGTATATTTGCTTGTCTCATTTAAAATGAAACATAGGGAACGAATTTGACATTTGCTTTTTGGGTTACAAAATTTTTTGACATGCCTACACAGTAAAACTAACATACTGTCTTGGAAACCCAATCAATAATAGTATATTGTGTTATTAAGAGTAAAAGTGATACTTTGTGTGGCGAGCATGGAAGTTTTAAGTCGGACAATTGCATGCGAGGCACACAAAGGCATTTTTACTCTGAATAACACATTCTATTTTTTCTTCAAATGTAGAAGTTTTAAAAATTAATTACTATTTGACGTTTAATATGTAGGTTACCTGTCAGTTATTCATAATTTTTAGTAACGTTATTCTTAGGTTATCTAGTTTTTATAGTGACATTTAGGGCGATATTACAGATTTCTATTCTACAAGTTACTTCTTATTGGCTGATTCTACATACGGCGACGAAGAAATTAAACGGCGGCTAGAATAAAAAATTATATTACGGCAGCATAAAAATTAAACTTAAACCTTGTCAATCACGTCACTGAAGATGTCACTTTTATAACGTTTGAAGAAAAATATTTTTTAATACCCGATCGTAAAATTAAATTAATTGTACCACTTTTGAATATTATCAAGTTACCTGTTATTGTTGTTTTTTAATTCTTTTGTTTGTACTGTAATGTCAACATGATACACATTATCTTTTTGTGATTGTACAGACAATAAACAAATGAGTACATGATAACAAGTAACATGTTTAAACACACGAGGAGAGTATTGTTTTATTCATTTCAAATTAGCACCTTTGAGAAATTAAGATAGGCAATTTTCCTTGTAAGGTAATTATGTAACTTCTGTTGTCTTCAAATGACTAAATTTCCAAGCAAATCGGATGTCACATTTTCAGGTTTTTACTTGATAAATCGTTAAGACAGGTACATGTTTGTATGGACTGTAACAGCTTATGTTTATAAATTGTTGACAAATGTTTACGTTGTGTTAGAAGATTCCATATTGTGATGAATTGTTTGAGTTTGAGAAAGAATTGTAAGGTCGTTTGAATCGAAACCCAAACACAATAGAATATGAAGGCAATGGCAAAAACAACACCAAACTGCAAGTTTATTAGGTATTGAAAATGACTACCACCAACGTCCATACAATAATAGAGATTTTGCTCAAAATGTCGTCGTACGTTTTTCAACATTTGTGGAGTAATCTAACGACACTCAGTTACGATACGTTGCCGTAAATCTTGTAAAGATTCCGGTAGCGTGGCATAAACTTTAGACTTCAAATATCCCCACAAAAATCTCTATTATTGTATGGAAGTTGGTGGTAGTCATTTTGAACACCTAATAAACTAATACTTAAGTGTCTGTCATTTGTTTAAGCATACTTGATTGCAATTTTGAACACCTAATAAAATTTGTTTTAAACTATATTTCTCTGAAACTAATGATCGAATTTGAAAAATAAAAAAACGGTTGAAAAGAGAATTGAAAGACCTTTCGAATTGGGTCATGTTTGACACCCTTTTCCATTTAAAATTTTTGAGGTGCAGTCCACCCCCATTTTAGGGTTGAAGTTATGCCATTGGTACTAATCCATTCAGGTGTCCCCCTTTATACTAAAATTGACGTGTTCGAGCGTTTTTTGCAAAATTGATGTTGTGGCCAAAAAGTACGCTGATAATTTTCACTGGGCGACCCTGTATTATATTTTTACCTGTATCGTATTGGAGTTATCGTGGACGAAAAATCATCAATCTTTGCTGGAAGAATTATTATTAAAATTTTATCTGGCATCTTTGTCGTATACGCATGGTATATATGAGACTTTTATTCGCTATCTCATTATCGTAAGAGTTACAGAGGGGTATATATGTTATCTGCGTCTAACTAACGACACAAATGAAATAGAAATAGTAGTATAACCGCGGTACCAAATATTTTCAAATATTTGAATAAAATTTAATGTCTTTCATAAAGGTGATTTTGTCATGAACAATTTGTGCTTCATTGTGTGTTAGTAGTTTCGTTAGTTTAAACTAGAACTCTTTTTGTATATTTCATCCATTATTTTATTTATATATAATACAGTCAGTTTTGACATTTGTTTACTTAGAAAATCACAAGATTTCACCCAACAAGATTTTGTCAGCAATCCCCATTTTCCCTTTGGCGATTTGATCAAATGGTGACATTGATGAAGTGAGAAACAACTTGTTTTTCTTTGGCGATTTGAATTAGAATTGATGAGGTGAGAAACAGCTAGTTTAATATAAGACCTAAACTAGAATGTATTCTCCTCTATGATGAGTTGCTTAGTAGGAGGATGAAATGATAAGCCCCGATGATATATTTATTCTAGTAATCGAAGTCCACATCTCTTTTGTTCTCGACTTTCACATTAATCGGAGTTCAATTGTTCCTCCCACAGACAAATGAATAAGTCTGTTTTTCACAAAACAACGGACAGTTATCCGCTGAAGGCTCCAACCAATAAAAAGCCGGAATAAAAGAAAAAGCCTCCAACGTAGAGTAATGTTGGTTCTTATTCGTCGGGGAACGGTCACAGAACCAGGAAGAATGAAGAGTAGAAAGTCACACTGCAGGACCGTACCTACATATTTCATCTCGCCAACAATCATTGTAGATACTTCAGACCTTACTGTATTAAGTGCTTTCTTTTCACACAAATTATCACATCATTTCAATCAGTGCACTTATTGGAACTATTCTTTTCATCACAAACTGTGATGAAGTGATGAAATCTGACTTTGAGAGGTTATGTTTGCTGATGCTCACTATTAAATTGCATAACATTTTAAATTTATACTAGTTTTAAATTTATCTTTATTAAATGCAGATGTAAATGATACATTTTTACTTCCCGCCTATCAATATATGATAAGGGAGGTATTGTTTTTGGTCAAATTTCTCCAGTGTGAGTTTTCAACATATAAGCACAGAATAGTTACATACAGAAGCGACTCTGTCGGTACCTTTCATGTTACCCTATTCAGTTCTATGACCTTGGACCATAGTGTACTTAGACCTTCAAATTTGTTCACTTCCCCTATCTGTCTCTAAGATGTGACGAAATTTTCCGATTTTAAATAATGAGCCCTTTAAATTTGTTCACTTTCCCCATGTCTCTCTAATTCACGTTTCTCTGTCTTACTGTCGCTTCTGTATAAACCTATTCTGTGCTCTAGATTATAAATTTAAATAATTTAATTTCTTTATACTTAATCTTTAATTGACAAGGGCTCAATGAAAAAATCAAATTTGTAATGAAATTTGTTTAGAAAAGTCTGTAATCAAGGTCATCCAGATATTGTTTCACAAAACAAGATCCCTTGTCTTGTTTTGTTATTTCTTGTCTTGTCTCGAAAAAAAGACAAGAAATTTAAGTATATCTTGTCTTTCATTATTCTTGTATATAATAATCTTGTCTTTCTTGCATATTTCTTGTATTGTTAGTTAAAACTTAGTTAGGGATTCCCCTATTCACAAATGACCTTGTAAATATAATATAATTATTATAATTAAATGCCGCACAACTAGTAAGTATTTTTTTATAACAGTAACATCTGTACAAGTATAGAAAACCTTTTTCCACAGGTTATAAGAAAGTTTTTTGTGCCTCAACTCTTGGTTATATGATTTGAATGAATCATATTATGTAGCCAAGACTTTTATATTAATATATATTTTAAAAAAATGAAATTTACAGACATATATTGAAAAAGAAATTGTATTCATTTCTTAATACTTAAATATTTTTGTACTTTTAAGTAAATAAATACATATTAATGTTACTAGATTTTAAAAACGTTATCACACCTATCTTATTATTTCCACTTATTGATACAATATTTTCATATCCAATCCGGACGAAAAAAAAATAGCAAATGTTAAATTATAACCATCGGTTACTGAATTTTATATATTGTTTGTGGCATAGACAAATGAATAATTGAAGAATTATTATTGTCTTCCGATTCGTCTAAAATCAAAAATTCCATTCGTAATCTGTCACCTAATTATATCACAGTATTTTGGTGAATTGAACCAATTACTTTCAAATTAGACTGACAATTTTCATTAGTGCAAATTGTCGCGGTAATTTTACAACTATATAGGCTTTACTTAGATATATCTGTAAAAAAAATTCGAGCTCACTCCTGCTATTGCATTCGTTTTTTTATCGAAACAAGCAATCGTTATCATGACAGTAAAAATTGCCGGTAAAATTCTACCCACTAGTAGTATTATTTATAAAAAATCTGAAATGAGAACGATGTTGAATTCAAATAAATTTATAAAAAGGGCAATTATTTGGATGCTTATCAGCAACAGAGATCATTGTAAAAGATGAAGTATTCTGTTTTATTCTGAGACAAATCACATTAGATCTATTGCTCTGTTTTCTCCTTTCCTTGAGATGAAATCTATTAAGTACAGCTAGATATTGCCGCAAATAATACATTACTATAACGGACAATAATATCTTATAAATCATTTTATAAAAGGCGTCGTAATTCAAATAAATTATTGTTGTTAAAGATATTATGTTATCTAGAGAATTACGATCTTTGAAGAATTTGTTAAAAAGTCTGATGTGTCCAACATATTACCTCCCGCCACTGTAGAAATATATTCTATATGTTTTTCAGTACAATAACAATAAAAAAATTTGATGTGTCCAAAACATTACCTTCCGCCACTGTAGTAATATTCTTTACAAGTTTTTTAGTACTGTCCACTTGTAGTTTTATAATTAGTTTGTTATTGCAGTTCAAAATATTTTTTATTCATTTCATACCTACAATTTCCATCATAAAATTTGTTTAACCAACAAAACAGGTATTTTTGGTGTTAATAAAAATCGGAACCAAATTTACCTTGATTCATGCATGCAAATATATTCCTTATATATATTTCTTCCATCTTTTTTAATTTTACAATAAAACTACTTCATATTTGCTTATTTTATCTTCTAAACTTACATCAAATTTGACATCATATGTCAAATTTTGTGAACATATGAATAACTCATCTGTTGTATACAAATTCCTAACCCTAAACGATATACAAAATTATTATAATTTATATATTTTTCTCTATCTAGCTAAAAGTTATATATGAACGTAATTATGCAGATCGGTAGAAAATTAAAAAATCTTTATATTTAATGGCGAAAAATGGTATTTAGAGGTATTTTCTAGGAAAAACGGTTTAAAGTTTAAAACGAAGTAAAGTATTACTTCCGATTAACTAATTATAGTCATTATATTTGAATATAACTCTCAAATCGTCACAGACACACACACACGGACATACAGACATCACGGTAAAAATAGTAAAATAGTATTCCAGGATCCCTAATTCGTGCTCATATGTTGAAAACTCACACTGAAGAAATTTGACCATAAACAATACCTCCCTTATCTATATTTTGAAAGGCGAGAGGTAAAAAGATGTAAAATTTTAAATCTGTCCATTAAATAAATGGTATCAATGTCACTTCAATAGTCCATGATATTTTGTGATGAAGTTTTTTCATGTAAAGTTCAGTTTTGAAATGTCTTCATATGTTTTTATAGCACAAGTAATCAAATTTTTAAATTTTCATTATATTACCAAAAAAAATACCTTATCTATATCTATATTTTGGGAGGTAAAAAGATGTAAATTTTAAATCTGTCCATTAAATAAATGATACTTCAATAGTCTATTATATTTTGTGTAAAGTTCAGTTTTGAAATATTGATGTGTTTTCACAGCACAAGTAACCAAATTAATAAGTTTTAATTATATTTCCTTCCATACTTTTAGAATTCAGGAAGAAATTACTGCAAGCACACAGTACTTCATTGTGCGCCATTTGTATAAAAAGGCAATTACTAGTCAGCCATACAAATTGATGCAAAGATAAACAAAATAACTTCATTATCTTTATCGTTAACAGGCATGTTTGTGAAATAAATATTTGTTCAATGCACCTTTTTATAGATGATGTCATTACGAACAAAGCTACGACGTACGTAGCATGAATTCACTGGTCTATATATAACTTGGTCAAGGGAATTTGATTTTTCTTGTGTGGTCACACTGTTTTGCATTTGAAGTGGGTTTGAATTGGTTTGTACTTGGGACATTTATTTTTTCCTGGAACGGTACTAATTTACTCCGAATAGAGTACGTGCGTAAATTAAGTATAGTATATGCACAGATATATGAAATTCACTTTCGGATAAGCCGATTGGCTCTTATAAAGTTTTATGGGACTTGCGGTAATGGTTCATTTAGGCAGGTACTTTCTTTTGTCGTATGCTGTTAGGGCCTTATCAGAAATTTTCTTTCAAAATGTTTCGTAATTATGTACTTTTAAATCTAGGGTAAAATATTCAAATAATAATGCATTTTAAATGCCGCCTTCTATTTCAATTTGTATATTGAGAAGAGATGAAATTATTAAAATTAATTCAACCGTAAATATTAGATACAAACAGTTTTTAAATAAATATAAGAAATACTTGGTTGTTTAAAAAAAATGAATTTTATTTTTAATCATATTTCGACTTTTAAGGCCATTAACAAGAAATAAGTACTAATAAATATACTTCACAGAAAATTTTTAGTATTTATATATAGAAGAACAAAGACAAAAACTAAGTATTAACCACCTTTTCAATGGTAGAATATCTAAAACGGATTAAAGCGGAGAGATCAATGGTGATTTAATTAAGTCAAGTTGTTCATTCTTAAGATTTTTCTATTCATGGTGCGATCTTTGGATTTCCAATTCCATATTCTAAGAACTCCATTATTAGTTATTAAAAATTTTCTTCAGAGGTACACGGTCAGTTTTGGACAAGTCATCAAAACGTAAAGTTATTTATGTATTTATTGTGTCTTATTTCTTATTATATATTTTCAGTTTACAAAATTTATACAAAGTAAGTACAGTATGAATATATTTAATTCGGATCTGTTGTTACTTTTCAAGTGATACCTTTGAGTTGGGATAATTTATAACACCTGACCACAAAGCTTCTTACCCGTCCATAAAAGGTTGTAAAACCCGCTTAAGTCAGTTTCATATAACTAAACTTCTACTATAATAAGATTGGGAACGTAGTGTTCGATCTGGTAACACTTAGAAGAGGCAGGTAAATTTGATTTTTCTTGTGTGGTCACACTGTTTTGCATTTGAAGTGGGTTTGAATTGGTTTGTACTTGGGACATTTATTTTTTCCTGGAACGGTACTAATTTACTCTGCATATACGTGTGTAAATTAAGTAATAAGACTGGGAACGTAACATTCGATCTGGTAACACTTAGAAAAGGCAGGTAAACATATTATGTACCTTCTGTATGAGCACAGAATAGTTACATATAGAAGCGACACTCCATGTCGGTACCTTTCATGTTCCCCTTTTCAGTTCTATGACCTTGAAGCATTGTGTAGACCTTTAAATTTGTGCTCTTCCTCTATCTCTCTATAAGATGTGAGGAAACTTTCCGATTTTAAACAATGAGCCCTTTAAATTTGTGCACATTCTCCATCTCTCTCTAATTTTCATTTCTCTGTCTTACTGTCGCTTCTGTATAAACCTATTCTGTAGTATAGGCATAGATATATGAAATTCACTTTCGGATAAGCCGATTGGCCCTTATAAAGTTTTATGGGACTTGCGGTATTGGTACTTTTAGGCAGGTAGATTTTTCTGTCGTAGGATGTTAAGGGCCGTACCAGAAATTTTCTTTCAAAATGTTTTCTAATTATGTACGTTTAAAAGCAAACATTTATTGTCATAAATATAAGAAATATTTGGTTGTTAAAAAAATAGTATATTGTGTTATTAAGAGTAAAAGTGATACTTTGTGTGGCGAGCATGGAAGTTTGCACGACGAGCGAAGCGAGTCGGACAATTGCATGCGAGGCACACAAAGACACTTT
Source organism: Stenolophus ochropezus (assembly GCA_035578165.1). Classification (NCBI taxonomy): domain Eukaryota; kingdom Metazoa; phylum Arthropoda; class Insecta; order Coleoptera; family Carabidae; genus Stenolophus; species Stenolophus ochropezus. The sequence goes on along the minus strand of JAQOWZ010000012.1, from coordinate 18,478,292 downwards.
TACTCTGAATAACACATTTTATTTTTTCTTCAAACGTAGAAATTTAAAAAAATAAATTTCTATTTGACGTTTAATATGTAGGTTATGTCAGTTATTCATAATTTTTAGTAACTTTATTCTTAGGTTATCTAGTTTTTATAGTGATATTTAAAGCGATATTACAGATTTCTATTGTACAAGTTTCTTCTTATTGGCTGATTCTACATACGGCAGTGAAGAAATTAAACGGCGGCTAGAATAAAAAATTATATTACGGAGGCGTAGAAATTAAACTTCACCCTTGTCAATCACGTCACAGAAGGTGTCACTTCTATGACGTTAGAAGAAAAAATTGTTTATATATATATATATATATATATATATATATATATATATATATATATATATTATTAGATGTACTTATCGTACATGGTGTTTAATACTTTTTTAAAGTTATATTTGTAATATTTTTGTAAAACTGGTATATTATTAAAGAAAAAGAATATAAATTCAACTTAAATAATATTAAAATACAGAAAATAAGAATTTTAATCAATGACACTTCTTTAAAATAAAAACGTACTGTTGCAAAAATTATGTCCTTATTTGACATAGAATTTGTTATATGTTTGTATTCTTATATTTTTACTATAAATTTATCAGGAGAGAAAGTATCCGCAATTTTTTGAAATCCCATGTTAAAGTCCTATGTTCCGTATTTCGTTGCACACTGTATAACACATTACTGTGTGCTATGATCTACTTTCCGTATACACAGGCTACTTATATCGCTTGACAATTGACAACTATTTAAGCTTTAGCTGGAGAATTTATAGCTCACGTATAAAATAAATCATTGTTCATTGAAGTGAATTATTCCTCTATAAGGCAAGTTCCTGTACTTCCTACAATATAGCCATAGTCCATGGGTACTTGAGATTCTAAACGTCGAAATCGTGCAGTTTAGTCGCACTTCCTATAAGCGGTCAATGCCCTAATCATTCCATTTTACCTCTTGGTCATTTAAATTCTAGACATACATGCTGCTAAATTTGTATCTTTGAACAGATGTATCCATTGAATAAATATTTGTAGGAATACTATTCATATATTTTTTATACTTCTCATCGACACAAAATAGTGCTTTGTATTTCTCTTTTCAACAGTTTTTTTATTTTTCAAATCCGATCATTAGTTACAGAAAAATATCGTAAAGTTAAATTTTGACATAAAAGTCTGTAAAGTTTTAATTTAGTTACTACTTTGGCTGATTTCGCGTAGTGATATCGTGTACTTTAGTATCTATTTCGATAAAAGAATATTTGTTTAGTCTATCTTACTAGTGATTCGAGTTAAAGAAACCTAACTGAACCTAACCTAATTTAACCTAAACTAACATAACGTAGCCCAAGCTAACCTAATCTGATGAGGTTGGATTAGGTTAAGTAGGGTTAGGATAGGTTAAATTAGGTAGTTGGGAGATTCAAAGAAGCACTTTCGCTACTCACTTAACAATTTCAATTAATATTGATTGATTGATTGATTGATATCGTGTACTTTAATATCTATGTCGAAAAAAATAATTTATTCATTCTTAACTGACATATATGTTTAAATATATTTTTAACAAGATAAGTACCAATTATTTTTGATTTTGTACATTATTCTTAAATTTATTTTTGATTTCAACGCACACCTTGTTTTGAGAAGAAACATTTATTTATTTTTTAAATATTTCAAAACTATACATTTGTGCTATTACCAATAGAAATATCTACGAAATATAAATTTTGTTAGTTCTGATCGTTATAGATTTTATATGTATTTAGTTACCTTATTAAAACCACTACTAACTTAATCTGGAAAACTTTTATTCATCTACAATAACTTCCGAGTAAAATGCTGTTTCAACTCATACAACTTTTATCTTACAACATAATAACATAATTTTCAATAAGAAAACTTGTCAGTTCTGAATGAATTGTCGAGAAATAAAAATACCTCTATACTATATCTGTTATCTCAGCGGTTGATACAGATTTATAACATATAACAGGTACTCCACACGTAACTTTCCTTTTCACTTTCGTTGAAGCTGTCAGTGGAACTTGTTCTTATATGGGTTGTTGTCGGTAGATCTTCAGGTTTGGTTTTTTATGACGACCGGTTTCACACACGCATTTTTCTCCGATACGATTGTTATGTAAGATTACGTATGCGAATTCTGAACCACTTTTACACAGTGGCGTTTCTTCTAAACATTCCACTTGGGTTGGGGACATTTTCATTAACAAGACACGATAAGATCTCTAAGCAAGATAAGTTTATTTTAATATGAAACATAGAATTTTTCATATCCATGTTTACGAATTCGTATTAGAGCGTTATTAATGAGATCTTGCATGATTTTTCATTTTTAGCTTGAAAAAGCTAGTTTAATTATTATGTTCACACTTCAGGAAGCCAAAAAATATTTATCCAGGTTTGTAATACATTGTACCAAGACATAAATCTATTAAAGCTTTATTAGGTTCTAGCAACATTTCGAAATTACTTGAGATCTTACACGGTTTTTTTTTGCTTTAATCCATAGAATAATTAAAAATATTAGACCCGTATTTTTTTCCCCAAATTAATCTTTAATAATGAAAAAACTGCAATTAAAAACAATGTGCGTGAAAATGCGACTGAACTACCCCACTTCCCCTCTTGTCTAGTGACGTATCAGTCTTCTTGCCCAACTTCACTTCGTTTCAAACGTCAAATATAATATATTAACATCCAAACTGTCAAATTGAATAATCTTCTGCAAATATAGTGGCACACAAAAACCTTACAATAAATAAATAAATAAATAAAATTTACAAATTAGACATTGTTCAATTTAAACAAAAAAGAAATCTGATGTGTCCAGCACATTACCTCCCGCCACTGTAGTAAAATATTTTGTATAAGTTTTTCAGTACATTCATTTTATAGTTTTATAATTAGTTGGTTATTGCATTTCAGAATATTTGTAATTCATTTCATACCTAAATTTCCTTCATAAAATTTGTATGACCAAAAACCAAGTATTTTTGGCGTTACTAAAACCGGAACCGACATTACCTTGATTCATGCATGCAAATATATTTTTTATATATTTCTTCCATTTTTTTTTTATTATTACTACATATTTACATATTTTATCTTTTAAACTTACTTACATTAAATTTGACATCAAATATGTAAAATTATTATAATGTATATATTTTTTCTGTTTAGCTAGAAGTTATATATAAAGGTAATTATGCAGATCAGTACAAAATTAAAAAAAGGTATTTAGAGGTATTTTATGGAAAAACGGTTTAAAGCTTCAAGTATAGTACTACTTCCGGTTAACCAATTGTATATAAAATACCAAATACATTGTAAGAAGATATAAATCTATTAAAGCTTTATTAGCTAGCAACATTTCGGAATTATTTCAACAATTTTTGAATGAAATTCCATACATTTATTTACAAACTATTTTACGTTGTTTACACAAAAACAGAATACCAATGCACTGCGTCTCCATAATATTTTTAGCATGGCCTCCTAACCACATATTTTTATATTGCAATAATATTTTAATATTAGAATTAAAAATTACATTCCATCTAGTTACAGTAGTACGTAAAACATTGAAAGATATTTACCAAGACTTGTTTAATTTAGTTATTACGAAATTAAATACTTTATTATCAGTATATAGTATCACGAACCACCCTTTCGCTTACTAATAAGGCTTATAATTAACTATTGAACGGTTTGAAAACCACTAAACCGTAACCATTGCATGTTACACGCTCACTAAAGCACCCTTCTACACATAAATCCTATCAATTATATTTCGTAGGGGGAAGAATTAACATAAATTTGTTAGTTTTCTATTTGTTCCCATACGGAAAATACTATTAACAGAATTATTATAAATTGACTTGACTAAGTTATTGTTTAAATTCAACAACATTCAATAATGTTATTCATGTTTAAATCCAAGTATTTCAGTATATAAGTCATAAAATATAAAAACTAACCACTACAGGGTGAATACAGAAAACCTTGACATAGGGAAATAACATGGGAAAACAGTTTTTTGCTGTTTCCATCTGTCCCGCTAAATAAAATCGGGTGTATATGGTATCGTTAGTTAGATTACTTAATTTTGCATCTAATAAAACCAAATGCTGTGTAATATGGCCTTTTCTAACTGAAATATTTGATAAAATAAATTGTATTTTGAAGGTTATCCTTCATATTTTCGAATAAGAAACGTCTAAAACAAAATGCTCCATAGCCGAGTGGATAAGAGGGCGGATTCATAATAAAAATAATCTACAAGACCTGGTTCGAGACCACCTCGGCCCTAATTTTTTTTAAATTAAAAAAGGAAAAGGGATATGTGAGATCAGCTTAGTAGACTTTCTTTCGTTTCCAGTCTATCTATCTTCTTTTACGAGTCTACCATGCTGAAGTTACAATATCCCTTCCTCAAATATTTTATTTTCTCGAAAACTACGAACAATGAATCGATTTAGAAAAATTCCGGTATTTTTACTATTGTTAATCGCGAAAACTTTCGATTTTCAGATTTCAACGCAAATATCCATTTACACTATCACTGAATCCATATTGACTATTTTCGGCGTGACGTCTGTACGCATAACTCAAAAGCAATTAGACGTAGAATGTTGAAATTTTGTTTATGAAATTGCTATAACATTTAGTTATGTACCTCCATTTTTGGTTCTAAATGGCCTTTTCAGAAGGGTGTTTAATAAAAGTAAAAATTTAGTTGGTTTTTAATTTTTGTAGGAAACATTCGATTTGTTAATAATAAATTGACAAACAAATTTCGCCGAAAGAACATCTCTTCTACAACTTTAATGGAAAAAAAATCTTCACAGATAGCACCGAAGGAACATCTGGTCTACAAATTTCGTCGGAAAAACATCTCTTCATCTAGTAATAATATGTAAATAAAAGAATATTAACAGCTACATTTGACGTTTATGTGACATATACGAAATTTAATGATCAAATAGGTTTAGAGTAACTTTACCCCGAGAACCTCAGATGGCAGCAGTTTCGTGCTGCCCACTTGATCCATTGAATTACGCTTCTCGTTATGTTAATGTTTTGTAAAATTAACCACTGAATGTCAAAATAGGCCCCTTGACAACTATCAGAATATATTCCTGAGATATATGTACGAAATATCTTTCTTTACAAGTTTTTGAGCAATTAAAATAAGTTTGTGTAATGCTATAAGGAATAGTGTTAAACATTTTAATAAAGTTTCCAAAAAATTTCGAAGGGAAGTTCCAAGATACGAAACGAATGGAAGTTGAAAAACAATTCACTGTAGAATGATCTCACTTTCAAGTGAAATAAGTTTAAATGAAGTGCAACAAGAAATGTGTATAATTTAGCATACAATGAATTTTTTTTTTTCTAGAATCATATATGTAAAAACCAAAATTTGTCTCATACCCCACTGTAACCTGTTGAGATATAAACAGAGTATGATAAATTACTATGCATTTCAAGTAGAGAAAAAACAATACTTACAGTAATAGGATAATGTGTATCTAGTACTTAAGTTAATAGACCATTTGAATATCAAGTACTCAGTGTAAGAAGGATATGTATGATAGTAATGCATAGTACTTGAACGGTGAATGTCTAATTCGACTCAAAGCAATATATGTATATTAACATTGGGTCAAAGGCCTATATAATATATTTGTTCTGAAAGTTCACAAAAGATATAGTGGTATTCTACTGTCACTGTTAAATTTAGAGATCGTCTCTAATTGAATTTAGAGGTGATCTCTAAGAAAAACGTATTCTACTCTGAAAGCAGTCCCAATTGATATTGCAGTGTCGCATCTATAGTACACAAAATATTATATATATTCTATGGTATATACTGTTAATTTATATGTCAATCGATAAAGAAGATTAGGATTTCTTCTATATTATATACAAGTGTAACATAATTATGTACCATAATATGTTATTGAAATAATCTCAAGCCACATTTAAAATATTTTCTATTTATTGTTTACGTCCCTAGCTAAATGGATTAGTACAATTCTGAATAATAATTGATGTGGGTAAAGCTTCTATGTGTATAACTCGGTACAGCACAGGGCCACTGGAAGACGAGACAAGAGTCTAGGATGGTTGCAGTATGTACTGTTGGGCACATTGCGAACCATTGGAAACAGGGATATATACGTTGCCGTCTCCTTTAACTTTTTTGTTGCATTAGATGCGAGAAAGATAGAGATGCAAGCGTGTCGGTCTCGGAGTTCTAATAATGAAAAAATAATAAAGATTCACTATTTCCTCAAGCAAGCATATATACGAAGAGACATACAATGCGAATCGGAAATGGTGTTCTAGTAAGAATTTTGAAAGAACTGAAAATTACTTTATTTTACTATTACTATGAAGAGGTACTTTATGGCTGCAAAATTATTATATAAATCAAACTTTAACTTGCAGTCGTACATGAAATTATGTACTTTATTAATATTTGGAAAGACCGGGCCTTAATATTATTAGTGATACACAGATAAAAGCATGAACTATTGCCACAAAAATAAACGTTTTTAGCTGCATAGTTTTGGCAGCCCTGTCCAGTGGGTGTTTAACGGACGTGATTAATTAGAATTAAACTCATTTAACCAACAATTGACTTAGGAGAGGCTTCATTTCCCTCTGTGTCAGGCCTTGAATAGCTTTATCTTTATTGCTCTTATTGTATACGGGCACATCATCCTATTGTTTTCCTTGTCTATCCAAATATTCTAAAGCTTGTATCACACGAATGGTGTTTTGGTCGCACGCCCTATGTACAAATTTTGGGTGTGTCACTTTATAAGTTGCAGTATTAAAAATAACACGTAGAACAATTATAAGATTTTTTTGTTTATTAAAAATTGATTTATAACTGGCCTTGTGTGGCCAATCAGCAAATTTGATATTGTTAGATATATATAACATGTAAGAGATAAACACTCATTAGTGTATCTCTTTTTAAATTACAATAAATTTTATTAAAATACTAAATCCAATGGCTTCGTTCTTTTTAGGCGTCTTAAGTCTTCTTCATTATTGAGTAAATTTATGGCTAGTTCATTATAATACTTGTCTGATTTTTGCTAGTGTTTGATGGCAAATTCCTGAATCTGATCTTTCACATATGTATGTAATTTTGATATCCTTATGTAGCGTTTGGTTACTAATATTTTTTAGGCGTCTTAAGTCACTTTTCTTACTAATTACACAACGTACTATTTCTTTATCCACTGTTTATTGAATTTTTTGAAAACAAACTTAATAAAATTGCAGAATAAATTTTCTAATCATGCAACACTCTCATTATAAATGAGTCACACAGATAAAAACTTGTTTTGTTTTATTATTGTAGACAAATAATGGCGTAGACAAATAAATTTACCCAGGGGCAATTTCAAGAATTAAAATAGTATATATACCACGAAGGTGAACGACCTGTTATAGTTCTATCGATTATAGTTCTATTAATAATATATAGGTAGCCGACACCATTCAGTAAGTTGTTAGCAAGTCTTTGCAAATCAAAAGTTGCGTGTTCAAATCGCCTGAAGGCATTGATGTCTCTTTCATTCTATGGTATTATCATCATTCGACTTCATTTGACATTAGTACATCTGTTTTTTATTCACAACCACTATTGTAATATGTCAATTCCTAACCTGTCAAAGGTTGGAAACGTATGTCATTTTTAACTGCAATGACAATCTCACGGGTGGGAAATACTTTAAAATCCCTTGGGGGGGAAGTGTTTACTATGGTTACCTAGTAATACTGTCATAAATCTCTAAAAGTAAGGTGTTTAGTGCTGTCAAACATATTAAAATAAATTTAAACATTTATTTTCATAGACTACTACCGTACATTAATTTAGTTTATTGGAAAAAGGCGATAAACGAGTAGAAGTTAATTTGGATAATTGTGAATAAAATAGTATACATAGTTCGGTGGGAGTTTCATTACAGCCTTGCGATATATCTGAGCCTCTCGGTCATATAATAAGCCCTCGGCTGTAATGAAACATTTCCCACCTCACATGTAATGTAATATTACATCCTTATTCGAAGTAAAAGAATTATTGTATTTTCGTAATGTTTTGGTTTTCAGGTTTAAACGGAAAATCTATTTTGACCATCCCTGAATCCATTTTGACTATACTCCGTTTTTAAACTATAGACAGCACTAGACGAAGTCACATTTACACCACAGCGTTAGTGAAATACTAGTAGTTCTGAAAAGAACTGGTTTTAATCGTGAAATATCACAAAAAGGGAAATGAAACAAAAATCACGTGCAAATTCAACAAGTGATTTGACAGCTACTGAGAGTTTGACGTTTCAATTACGTTTGAGAAGGTAAACTTGAAATTTTGTCTGGTTAAATGCGGCTTCATGAAATGGCCCAGCAGCCAATCACAGGCTTTGATTTTCTCACTAGAATTTCTAGTTACTGTCTATAGTTTAAAAACAGAGTATAGTCTGATGTCTGTATATACGTATGTATCTCGCATAACTCAAAAATGATTAGCCGTAGAATGTTGAAATTTTGTATATGGAATTGCTATAATTTGTAGTTATGCACCTACACTTTTGGTTCCACTTCCACTTTTGGCAAAAACTTAATAAAAGAACAATTTAGTTGGCTTTTAATTTTTGTGGGAAACATTTGATTTATAGTTAATAAATTGTCAGAATATATTCCTGAGACATATATACGAAATATCTTTCTTTTTGAGCTTGAATGTTTTTTCTTAATTGTTCGCTTAATTCAAAAACAATTAGCCGTAGAATGTTGAACTTTTGTTTATGTAGTTACTATAACATTTAGTTATGCACCTCCATTTTTTATTCCAATCGACCTTTTCAAAGGGTAGTTAACTTTTGGCAGAAACTTTTCGGTTTTCAGGTTTCAACGGAAATATAAATTTTGACCATCCCTGAATCCATTTTGACTAGTTTCGTCGTGACTTCTGTACGTACGTATGTATCTCGCATAACTCAAAAACGATTAGTCATAGATTGTTGAAATTTTGTATATTGGACTACTATAACATCTAGCTGTACACCTCCCTTTTTAATTACAATCGGCAGTGCCAAAAGAGGACTTTACTTGAAACGTTTTTTTTTTCTAATTTTTCACCTCCCTTTTCTACTGCAATCAAGAGTGCCAAAAAGTCACTTTACTCGAAGTTTTTTTTTTCTATTTTTCGCATAACTCAAAAATAATTAACCTAGAATGTTGAAATTTTGTATATGGGACTACTATAACATCTAGTTCTGCACTTCCCTTTTTTATTGCAATCGGCAGTACCAAAAGGGCCCTTTTCTTTAAGGGTTTTTTTAAATTGTGCACTAAACTCAAAAACAATTAGCCATAGAATGTTGAAATTTTATTTATGTAGTTACTATAACATCTAGTTATGCACCTCCATTTTTGTTCCAATCGGTCTTTTCAAAGGGCAGTTATCTTTTGGTAGAAACTTTTCGGTTTTCAGGTTTCAACGGAAATATCAATTTTGACTATCCCTGAATTCATTTTGACTAGTTTCGGCATGACATCTGTAGGTACGTATGTATCTCGCATCTCAAAAATGATTAACCTAAAATGTTGACATTTTGTATATAGGACTTATAACATCTTGTTGTGTACCTCTATTTTTAATTGCAATCGGCAGTGCCAAAAGGACACTTTACATGCAGTTTTTTTTTATTTTTCGCATAACTCAAAAATGATTAACCTACAATGTTGAAATTTTGTATATGGGATTGCTATAACATTTAGTTGTTTACCTCCATTTTTTTATTGCAATCAGCAGTGCCTAAATGACATCTTATAGTCTTTTTCACGAAAATGTGATCGTACGTCATAATGTTCCCCGATGCAACGTTGCCAAGTATTTGTAGGGTACATTCAAGTGTTGATGATTGCATAGTATACCATGTGTGTATATATCATATTGTGAATTATTTACATAAAATAAATTAAATTTATTCAGCATCCCCCTCTGTATCTTCGTTTGTCACGTTCTTGTTCGAAACACCTTATTACAGAATTCACCATATTCTGTGCACAACTTCCTAAATTTTTTGCTCGATTTTTTGACATTTTTCAAAAATAATATTATTTTTTGACATTTCGAGAATGGCACCGTTGTACAGGATTACCAACCATTTATTAGTAAAAGACACTAAGTTCCGTGTATTTTACTGGGTATATGCTAGAGATAGTAACATTGCTGTTTTGGCTACAATTTTATTACTAGGTATGACGTACGATCACATTTTCGTGAAAAAGACTATATTTGAAGATTTTTTTTTTATTTTTCGCATAACTCAAAAATGATTATTTTAGAATAGTGATATTTTTTATGTGGTACTCTTATATGTAGTTGTGCACCTTCCTTTTTTATTGCAATCAACACTGCTAAAAGGACACTTTACTAGAATGTTTTTTTTTTTATTTCTCGCATAACTCAAAAACGATTAGCAGTAAAATGTTGAAATTTTGTATTCGAGTGCTATAACGTCTAGTTGTGCACCTCCATTTCTTTTAGCAATCGGCAATGCCAAAAGGACATTTTAGTCTTAAGGATTTTTTTTATGGTTATGATCTCACTTTCAAATGAAATAAGTTTTAATAAAATGCAGCAAAAATGAATATAATACAATAGGTGTCAAGTCATGTGGTGTCCATATAAGATTTTTTCTTTTTATCTCATCTTCACCCATAAAGATCGTTTATGACATTTTTATCAGTATTCGTTTAAAGCAAATTGGCGCTCCTAATAATAAGTAATATTTCTTATCATCTTTCGCCAAAAATAAAATTTTATTTTATATCTTCCAATATTTTTTTTGTGATTATAAATTTATGGCTTCATATATTTCACATGGCTAAATTTTTACTTATTATTTGTCATTTCAGTTTTTTCTACTATAAAAGTTCAAAATTAGTGAATGAATATCTATATACACAGGAAGACAGTGTAAATACTTATTTGATTTCCAAATTTTCTTTTTTTATAGAGATTTATACTGTAGCACATTGTTTTTAGTTGTTGTCCAACAATATCCAAATAGATTGTATCCAAAGGTACGAAGCAACCGAGGGATCAAAGGCGCTGGTTTATCAACCAATCAATCTTCTCAACCGTGGTAAATATTTTTTGTCTACTTCTGTATAAATATATCCCTATTATTTCAATTTTTTCGATTAATTATAGCTCCAACAATGTCAAATAGATTATATCCAAAGATGCGAAGCTACCGAGAGATACAAGGCGATGGTTAATAATGGCCTTCTGAACCGTGGTACTCCTATTTATTACTACTCCTGTATAAATATATCCCCATTATTTCAATATTTTCGATCAATTATAGTACCCATATTTCACGACAGTGAAATATAATTCATAATTCACTTTTCTCGGCCAATCACAGAACCAGAAATCAATTATTCACTTTTATTTTAAATCTGCCGTACTATAGATCACCATTCCTACGGTCGTCTGACAGCTGATGGTATAGTCATTTGTCATTCTGTATTTTTGTTGCCATTTTCTAAAATATTCATGCGTTTTTCCGAATTTACATAGGTAGAAAAAGTATAGTAATACATTCGGAATTATGGTCATTATTCACTCATGATTTGCGAATAATGATGATCATAATCTCTTATATAATAATAATAATACACTAATTTCACTATTAGTACTTAAATCCTAATTCTTCTTAAATATTTTTATGTTGACAGTAATAAACATTTTGCGTGAATATTTTTGTTTCTTAATATTCACAAAAATAAAGTAAATTCTACTTGTATTTATGTCTAACGTTTCAGTTGCTAACCTCACTTTTCATCTTGATTTGTTTTTATTTAATTTACTTCTTTAACGACAAATTTAAATTATGAATCCACAAATTACACTTTTCTTGAATTTGAATCCAACATAATTGGGTTTGAAAACTTGAGTTTCTTTAAAAAGAAACAGTTTTCATTATTGACTATGTCAATAATAATTTAAATGGGAAGCGAACTTCGCCTGGACATGACAATTTTTACTTGCATTTTAGTGGAGTAGGTCGTCAACCTACATCCTCTGCAAGGGACCTACAGCTTATAGTGGGTTCCGAACCACAGAATAGTTATATATAGCACAATTATTTAACAAGTACAACTTTGAATGAGCCAGTATCATCGTATACATGGACGTCGACAAAGTGTGGAAAGCTGATACAGCTTCTTCCCCTTTGGAGTGAAATATAATAATTCTTTTTGATAATTATTTTCCTAGTTTTTATCAAAGTGATAACATATTTGTTGCTTCTTAGAAATCGATTTCTGTATTTTTATATTTTTATTGTGGTCCCCTTATTAAAAATGTTGTAGACGCGTTAATGATTGATAAACAGAGAAACTCGAGGCAGGAAGATGTGACGAAATATTGGGATTTGAAACGATGAGCCCTTTAAATTTGTTGGCTTTCCTCATCTCTCTAATTTTCGTTTCTCTGTCTTACTGTCGCTGTATATAACTATTCTGTAACCAAACCAATAATTTGGTTAGTTGTTGGTTTTCTAGGGAATCAATCCGTAGAATTTTACTTTCCGCTCAGTTAAGAGTTGGAAAGTGACTAACAAATAGGAAAATCAGTTATAGGACAGAATTTTGCTAATAACATAAAATTTAGCTGAAGCCAAAAATTATGATATTAGCAACAGTGACTAACTTTTGTAAATAGCAACAATTATGTCAGAAGAATGACAAAATCAGAAGCCACAATCAAAAGTCTGTCGAAGAATCTTCATCGGATGAAATATCCGTGATCTTGAGGTCTTGTGTTCCAACCAGAGTTAGGCCAATAGGTAGACGTCACAACATATAGGAAGGGTCCAATTAACCTATTAACTAGAAATAGTGTTAGTTACATATAATAGAAAGATTTCCCATGTATCCCTATAAGGGAGCATTCGTTTATTAATAGTATTTTCAGACGACCACATAGGAAAGTATCCATATTTACACTGTAATTAACACCAGAAAATGTAACATAGCACACGGCGTGTGCTATAATAACACACTAGTGTGTTATATAACCGGATATGACGATTAGTGGTCAATAGATGGAACTTTGATAATGAAATGTAACAAAATTAATGAAAATTTGCTTAAAACTACGATTTTAAAATTGGTAGTGAATTTATAACAAAAATAAGGAGTCAAAATGTACAGATAGTTTTATTAATTGTTCAAATAATACGTACTAGACTTTCAAATCAGTTTCCGGTTAACTAGTGATACTTAACCTCAAACCCAAATGTCAATGCTTTCGTGAGTTGTGTTTGACATTAACACTTTTGTATAAACCCTGTTTTTATTATAATATTTTGTGGTCGTCTGAAAAATAGTGTACATAACTCGCTTGAAAGTGCATAGCAACGCTCGTGTATTAAATCACTCAATCTCTACACACGCTTGCTATTTACCACTTTCCACGCTTGTTATGTAAATAACTATTAAGCTACAAGGATTGTAAGTACATTATAACCTTCGACTAGGTTCGAAATGAGGCTGAGTTTGCGTACCATATATGAATAGTTATGGTACTTACAATCCGAGTCGCTTATTATATTTTTCGCACCACCAACAACAATTAACTTTAAATAATGTTAAAGTATATAAAGGATGAGTCATCGAAATGCCCGTCTTCGATATCTCCCTTGTCGTTAGAAATATAGCTTAAATTAATTAACAGAATTTATTCGTCCACTTAAGGGGCATAACAGGGTGTTTCATTACGGCTCAACGAAAATTGTTTGTCTTTTTCAAATGGAACACCTATATATTTTTATATATTTCAATTTTATCTTATTTCCCTAAAGGGACATATAAGTTTTGTTTTAGTTTTCCGCGGCGTTGCCAAGTTATTCCGTTTATTCTCTAAAAAAGACCAAATATGCGCATTGCTTTATAAAGACGTACTGAAGTTATTTTAATAGTAAAAATTACGAATTTTTTTCTGTACAACTGTAACTATAGTCTATATACAATTATACAGAGTGTTCAATAAAGCGAATCAAATTTACTCAATTTTAAATTACTATTACTCGTCATTTTCAAATGGATCAACCTATATTTTATCATTCAGTTTTGTGTCTTTTTGTATTATCTTTATATGTTATTAAGGGTATCCTATAACTAAAATCAATAATTTCGGAGTTTTCCACCATTTTAAATTTATTTCTAAACATTAAATTACAAAAGATTTTTAATGTTCCATTCTCATGGAAACATGTTTGCAGACGGTTTATAAATGAGTAATTTACTCTTCGCAGATATTTGCGTCGACAGTTTCAAAACAGTTACGAATTCTAATCTAATTTTGTAAGATCCAGAGATCTAGCGGGCCAATTTCTTGAACCATAATACAAAAAGACACACAACTGAATTATAAAATATAGAGTGTTCCATTTGAAAATGACGAGTTATAGTCATTTGAAATTGAGTAAATTTGATTCGCTTTTTTGAACACCTTTATAATTACATTTAAAAAAATATATCTGAGAACATAGAGTATAGTTACAGTTGTACAGAAAAAAATTATTAATTTTTGCTATTAAAATAACTTTGGTACATCCGTATAAAGCAATGCGTGTATTTGGTCTTTTTTAGAGAATAAACGGAATAACTTGGCAACGCCACGAAAAACTAAAACAAAATTTATATGTCTGTATAGGGGAATAAAATTCAAATGAAAAAATATAAAAATATATAGGGTGTTCCATTTAAAATAATACTTAAATATTAAGTTACTTAAATGGAGTAACAAATGGGAATAAAATTTAAATGAACTATTTAACATTGCTGTCAAAAATTCGATAAGAATTTTTTAAGTGTTGCTTAAAATTTATGTCTTGTTCGTACAACTAGATATAGCATTAAAATAATGCACGCTAATTATAGGTGAGGTTTCTCATTATTCTAATTTGCACTCACAATTACTACTACTTTACATACACTCAATCCAACTAGTCTCCGTACACACATTTTTACGCTTTTTTTTGAAATATATAAACCATCCTAAAACATTCTGGAACTCAGTAATTGTTTCAGATAAACTAAAATAAACCTTTTTGGATCAAATAGACGAATTATTGTTTGGAAAAAAAGAATGAATAAATGAAAACAAAAAAATTATGCCCAACAGTGAAATATGGAAGTGGTTCTGTGCTTGTATGGGGCTGTATGAGTGCAGAAGGGGTGGGAAACTTAATTTTTATTTATGAAAAAGTGAGATATTTCTATATTTTAAAAAAATATTTGAAAAAATGTGCAGAAAAATTGGGTTTAAGGATTCTTAAATCTTTCAATAAGATAACCTCAAACATACCTACTACATGTAAACTGCTTATTATTGAACAATTGTAGACAACAATTAAAAACCACAGTCTCCAGATATGAATCCCAATAAACATCCCTGTGATTTATTATAAAAATGTGTAAAACAAGACGCCCAAAAATTATAGAAGAAGTACTACATTTATGGTACAAAAATGGGGTAAAATTGACTCCCAAACTTCAAAAAAATTAGTGAAAAGTATGACAAACCGTTTAAGGGAAGTAATTCTAACGAATGGTGGTTCGAAAGATCATTGATTCTATATAATTTACAGATGTACGGAGACTAAATTGGTGTACCTAGTTGTTATAATAGATATAATATTTTTTTCTTGATTTTATTATGAAAAATTTAGAGAGTTAATACAGGGTGGCCCTATGAAAATTATCAGTCCAATTTTTGGTCATTTAATTTTGAGATTTTGCTCAAATGTCGTCGTACGTTCTGCAACATTTGTGGAGTAATCTGACGACACTCTGTTCCGATACGTTGCCGTAAATCTTTTAAAGATTCGGGTAGCGTGGTATAAACTTTAAACTTCAAATAACCCCACAAAAATCTCTATTATTGTATGGAAGTTGGTGGTAGTCATTTTGAACACCTAATAAACTGATATTTGAGTTTCTGTCATTTGTTTCAGCCTACTTGATTGTAATTTGGAACACCTGATAAAATTTGTTTTAAACGATATTTCTCTGGAACTAATGATCGGATTTGAAAAATAAAAAACTGTTGAAAAGAGAATTGAAAGGCCTTTTGAACAGTGTCATGTTTGACACCCTTTTCCATTTAAAATTTTTGAGGTGCAGTCCACCCCCATTTTAGGGTTGAAGTTATGCCATTGTAAATCCATTCAGGTGTCCCCCTTTATACTAAAATTGACGTGTTCGAGCGTTTTTTACTAAATTGATACTGTGGCCAAAAATTGCGCTGATAATTTTCATTGGCTGTATAGTACGTAAAGAATAGAATTATTTTTTCCTTTACCTATATAAGGAGATTAATTGGTTTGAGTGTATAAGTAACAAAATATATTTCGATTCTTTTATGTTTTGTTATCTTTTATCTATTGTTCTAAGATTATGAAAGATTAGATAAAGATTTTAAATACAATTGTAAAAGATTAAAAATATAATTTGCAACCTATAACATTTTAAAAATGTGAAACACAATTTAAATTTTATTTTTAAAGGTGAAACTATTGATTATTAACCTAACCTAACTTTAAATTTATAGTAGTAACCTATATTTGTAATAATGTAATAAATTATATTTTTATGTGTAAAATAAATAAGAATTATAGTTTGTGCTAAGAGTGCTGTAATAAACTATAAAGTATTTATAAACAAATATTGTGATAACCTTTGATTAGTAATAAATAAAGCGTAATATGTTCTTTAAATATTAACAAATGATGTAATAAAATTAGCATAAATAACCTTAAATTCAAAAGACATTTTCCAAAGTATATGTTCATATACAGTTATAAATATATTGTGTATGTATTATATAATATATAAACATATATAAATATATGTTTATAGGCAAAATAATGTCGAATATATGCTCTTATAAGCCGGTTTCTAAATGATACACTTACCCATATTTTCAGCTGTGTTTTGTTTTTTCCAATGCACACTTTTCTTGTTCACTAACACTGTATCACACTAAACATTCTATCACTTAGGAAAACCAGTTTAAAGACGTCTTTAATTAGAGGAATTGATTAAAAAGCGAAAGTCTCCACACAAAATGGGCGAGTCGATTAGTTCGCACACTCGGCGCTAGATAGCGGGGTTTGGGCATAGGCGGCGGGGTGGTACGGAAAATGGGGCACGTGCAGAAATAATCAAAATAATATATGTGGATACTTTTAATAGATGGTTACTTCACTTTAAATATTGATATTTCGCGTATAGAAATGATTTTTCACACGATTATGGAAAATATATAACTTTCAAGCTTCACATCAGTGAAAAAATCGTAATATCACACTGCGAATTTAGCCAATATAGTAACTAAAGTAAAACTTCACAGACTCTTATGTCAAAATTTAACTTTACGGACTCAACTGTTAAACTGAATTAACCTGTTTATGACATAAACTGTACTAAAAAATGCTGAATTTGGTAACGGTATTATTATTTATCTAACTTTTCTGAAGCTCATGGACCAAAAAATGTAATGACATATTTAAAATGCTGATTTAAAAATTAAAACCTGTATTATTAAAAAAAAATCCTGGATAAAATAAGAAGAAAAACTACTTTTTTTTCGAAATCGGTACTAAAGTATACGATATCACTCCGCGAAGTTAGTCAAAGTTGTAGCTAAAGTACAACTTAGCATAATATAACAAACATATTGTATAATATTATTGGTGATTTTATTTATTATTCACCTTTGATAATAATTTATCTGATTTCATGCAGACGACGTCTAAGCAGGTGTAAACATAAATGAAAGTTATAATGAAATATTTGACACTTTAACGTTTTACAAACACACAATGCTATTTATTTTTGTTTTTAATTAATAATTTAACCACTTCGGAAAAATGTAATACATATCTAAGAACTAAAGTATTTCTTATTACTCACATGGTTTATATATAAATTCCATATGCGTAATAAATTATACTTTAGTCCCTGGTGAGTAATAAAAAATACTTTAGTCCTTAGATATAAATCATACTTTTTCCGCAATCGTTAAATTATTAATTAAAAAATAAATAAATAGCATTATGTGTTTGTAAAACGTCAGCTATAATAGCTATAGAGACTGGGATGGCTGTGATAACAAACGTACTGTCAAAGTGTCAATATTTCTTTACAATTTTCATTCATGTTTACACCTGCTTAGACGTCGTCTGCATGAAATCAGATAAATTATTATCAAAGATTAATAATAAATAAATTCACCAATAATATTCTAAAATGATATGTTTGTTAGTTTAGGTAGTGCTAAAATAAATTGCAAAAATTTAATACTATTGAAATATAGGTTAATTCAGTTTGACAGATGAGTCCGTAAAGTTGAATTTTGACATAAGAGTCTGTAAAGTTTTACTTTAACTACTACTTTGGCTAAATTTGCGGAGTGATATCGTGTACTTTAGTATCGATTTCGAAAAAAATATTTTTATTTTTTCTACGACAATTAAGATTGCTACGGATTTAAAATAATAATTATAATAAACTAATACAGCTAACTTAACAGATAAACCGTTAAACATTTGTTATTTTTGATATAGTCGCCGCCAGTCCATATAGGAGTGACGTCACTTGGAAGATTTTTATCATGCACATTCATAGTATTATTTGTCTTTGTCTTACTCTTTACAGTCGTATAAGTCTATGACTTGAAGTTTGTGTAAAGGGCGGGGCTTATTTATTTCTATTATTTAAAAATAACAATATTTATACCTAAATTATACTAAGTTTTATTTATTTTAGTAAAAATGACAAGAAATATTAACAGCACGTATCAGCAGTTAATTTTAAATATTTTTGAGTTTTTTAAACTATTTATGTCAATGTGACAGTTCGGTTATTTATTTTGTTTTTCATTGTATATTTTTTTAATATTCTATTTTATTGATTTTTAAATGAAATTATATTTCTGTTACTTCTTACTACAAATAATTATTAAAATTTAAATATTTAGAATGAAATATAATTATATTTAATAACCGTAGTGGCATCTTTGAAGCTTAATATTAACTAAAACGAAATCTTTATTCATACGAACATTTACATGACTATTGAGTGACGTCACTCCTATATGGACTGGCGGCGACTATATTTTCAAATGGAATATAATTTTATTAATCTAAAAAACAAAAAAGAAAAGGATAATAAAGCACATGGTGAAATAATTTAACCATTTTATTCTATTTAAACACCACAAGGTGCTAACAATTTAAATATATCATTTAAGTTTTTTACAGGTTTAAGAAACATTTTCAATATATTATTTCTATTAAAAATCAGCTATTTACATTTGCTGCAGTAGCTTTAAGCTTAGCCTATATTAGTCTAGTACTATAGCGTTAATGGAGGTATTAAATAGACCGCTAGATATTCATAAGCCAATGAGAAGTCTGCTATCCCCTCCACTTTGTAAATAGAGTTTGTTTTGTCCAATCAAACCATGAAACCGAAAAAATCTGACAGTACATTTAAGCATTGATTAAATAATATGTAGATAGGCAATCTTATGGGTAAATTTGTTTACATAACTGTGAGTCTGGTTGCATTTGGGTAATATCAGATGGCGTTTCTGTCAAATATTATAAAAAAAGAGCAAATGTCAAATAATTAATAATAAAAATTAGTTCTATTTTATAATATACCAATGAATTATTAAAAGAAATATTGTAATAGATAAACAAAATCATAGTAAATATGTAAAACATTTTTATCTATCTGAAATTTTGTCTGTTTAATTCTGCAAAGTAGTTCATGGAACCATAAACTAGATGGCTCTGTCAAATCTGATTCGAATCTGTTTATGATTAGGGATCTAAGAAATATGAAGTCGGTTAAATTGGACTAAAGTTATTTTATGTGGAGATCATTTTATTGCATGTTTTATTTTCCAAAAAAAATGCATAGGTGACTAGATAAACTAGATAAACAAAAATATAATTTTCAATTTTTGTCTTTTGCTTATAACTTTTTTATTTCAATATAAAAAAAGTTTTTATCCATAACTGGCAAATAATATACCAACAATTCAACCTTTTTTTTTATCAATTAATGACCTTCGTTACTATTGCTAATTGAATAATATTGACAGTTCGATGAAATAATGTTATTCAATCGTTATGTCAAATTTAAATCTTACCTGTCAAAAGAGTAAAAACCAAATTTGACAGATGAGTCCGTAAAGTCCAATTTTGACATAAGAGTCTGTAAAGTTTTACTTTAGCTACTACTTTGGCTAACTTCGCGGAGTGATACCGTGTACTTTGGTATCGATTTCGAAGAAATATTTTTTGTATTGAAATAAAAAAAGATAAGCAAAAACGAAAATTGAAAAATTGCATTTTGTTTATATCTAGTCACCTATGCATTTGTTGGGAAAAATTAAAACCTGTATAAAATGACCCCCACATGAGACAAATTTCTCTAATTTAACCGACTTTGTATCTCTTATAGTTCTCAAAATCCCCAAATTATAACCATGGATATGACAAATCCCAGGTTTATTACATATTTTTGCATTTAAAATAAAGAATCTTCATTGTTCCAGAATGTTCTTAACATTTATTAACTATAAAACATTTTTTTCGGTTTCATAACTTGAAATAGATATTTCTTTTAACCTTAAAATTTTCTGTCAAATTCACTTTTAAATTTAATTTTTAAATACAACTGGCTTATAAATATCTAGCAGACCTGATAGAAATCACATTGAAGACATATTAGTGTCAGTGCAATAATAAAAAAATAGGTTATAATTGACTTGTCAAAAAAATTTAAGCCTTTTGAAAATCTATCAATATTATTTTCAAATGTAACCATTAATCATATTCCTATATTTATTTTATAAAATGAAATTTTGATCTTTTAGAAACATTATTTTTTTGTTTTGTGATATCAGGAATCAAAAGTCAATCAAAACATTTATTGAAAATATATTTTTGTATATACGTTGATTGAAAAACATATAGATAGGCAAGCTTATGAGAAAATTCGTTTCACCTACATAACTGTGTGTCTGGTTGCATTTGGGTTAATATCAGGCGTTTCTGTCAAATATAAAAAAGGGCAAATGTCAAATAATTAATAATACAAATTAGTTCTATTTTAAAATATACCATTGAATGAAAGAACCATTTTAATAGATACCAAAAAATTCAGTAAATATGTAAAACATGTTTATTTATCTGATATTTTTGTCTGTTTAATTCCGCAAAAGTAGTTGATGGAATCATGAACGAGATGGCTCTGTCGAATCTGATTCCAAAACAGCGGTACGCAAAAACATACAGGCTTGCCTATCTATATATTTTTCAATCAACGGTTCATATGAATTTTTTTTTAAGATAGTTTTGTAATTCAAAACATTAATATTTAAAATATTATTGATAGATTTCTCTATATTTTACATAATTTAACACTATACCATTATAATAAACACCTAAATTTGAACTTATATTCTAGTTCACTAGTTTAAATAAATTTTCTATATTTTCTAACTTTTTAACCAATTTTGGAGAGGGGAAATATCAAAAAATTGAAGGCACTGAAAAATATTTTAAAATTTTAGTTATTTAGAGGGGACTTTTCTAACGAATTATTTTGACAAGCATTAAAAAAATCTTAAAATTTTGACAGCATTTTTTTTTCATAAAAATTATTAAAAATATTTTATTTAATTTTAAAATTGTCCCCATAAAATTATTAAATAATGCATTTCTTTATAAAATATTTTTCTCACAATATCATTTTCTATAAAAGGTTTTTTTTCAATAATTTAATATAAAAATAAAATATTTCTCAATAAAATATATAAAATAATAAAATATATTTTATTGTTTCTTATACTTTACTAAAAATATTTATTTTAAATTTAAATTATTTAGAATTGCGAAAACCGGTCATAGAAAATGATAATATTTAAAAAATATTTAATGATTTTCAAAAAAATATATTTATTTTTTTTGAAAAGCCTTTTAAGAAATGAATTATTATACAGATGTCTCAGAAATATTTTTTTTAATTTTCTTTTTATATAAAAGGATACTGAAAAGATGATTTGAAATTTTCTAAATTCAATCATTTGATTTTAAATTTATTATTTTTAAATTATTTGTTGTATAGATTTCAAAATTTTATATAATATTTATTTATTCATATTGTTTTACATTAAATACATTTAATTGTTAAATAACTACTATTAATTTTGCAAATATTTTGGAAAATATTTTTAATACAAATTCAAAATATACATACCCTAAAAATTTGTTGCCCTTTTCTAAACACCTTGTATTTAATAAAATTTGAATTACTTTTTCGCTAGTCTTTTTTTTTGTTAAAAATATGGAAAATATTATTAAAAAAAGTTGTTTAAAATACAAAAACATCACGTATTTTTTTTTTAATTTGAATAATTTTTCTATATTAGCAAAAATATTTTGTTATGGCTGCCATTTTTAATTTTAAATGTCAAATTAAATTAAAAAAAGAATCTAAACGATTTTTAAATCATGCGCAGTTAAAAAATTAATTCAGAGACATCTGTGGTAATAATAAAGAACTATTGATTCAGCAAAATGTTATTTAAAAAAATTGCAAATATTTTAATTTTAATACTGTTGATTTTATGAGCACTTTTGACACATTCCTTGTACAATAACATTCTATTAGTTAAGCAGAAATGGAAAATGTTATTCGTAAAACCATTGTAAAGTTTTGATACAAGTAACGCCATCTGTTATTTTAGAGGCAAATTACAATGACGTAACGATTTGAGGTTAAGTAAAAATATTAAAATTCAAAACTACATTTATTTATATTGGAATATTAAATAAAATATCACAATATGCTACACTAAAAAGCAACAAAATAACAAAATAAATTAAAATACCCTGAAAAATAGTCTAAAATGAATCTTTTTCGTTTGCGCATGCGTTATATTGAGTGAAGTTATCTACTGTTGTGACACATGTAGCTAAATTCAAGTGATTCGCTATTAATTTTGTACTTTAATTTTAATTTTATAAATAATTTTTACATTTACATTTTTTAAAGGAAATTTGTAGTGTAAGAAACTACCGCTAGATGTCAATAGTGTACCGAAAAAGATTCATAAGACAAACAAAATGGCCGACAAAATAAAACTAGACAAAATTTCACTTTGTTTTTTTTTGTTTTCGGTAAGGCAGAAAGAGAAACATAGAGATGGATATAGCGAAAGTATTGTTCGACTATTGCTCACTAGAGGCGCCCGTGCTCTTAACATTTATATTACAATTTAAAATTTTATATCTATTTGTGTTTAATTTTTATACCTGCTAAGAAACGACAAATAAATCTAAACTGAAATAAGAAACTTTTTTAAGATGAAATGGATCTTAAAAATGAAATAATAACATTACTTGTAACAATATTTAGTTTCAACTTACATAAAAAAGGCAGAAACAATTTACGAGTATAATCAGTAAAATTTTACTATTGTCCTCAAAAAAAAAAGAAAGGTGTATTATAACAATTTATTGCAATGTGTAACTTGTACTTACTTGAAAAAAGGAAAATTTAATTTATAAGTAACAAAAATTATGGAAACTTACGCGCGACTAACAAAACAAAAACAAATAAAGAACACAATGACAGCTACAATGATGCCTCTAGCGAGCAATGCTCAAACAATATTAACAACACTAGCGCCTCTAGTGAGAAACGTTTGAACAATACACTATATCTATCTCTATGTTTCTCTTTCTGGCTTACCCAAAACAAAACATTCAATATACAGGGTGTTCCATTTAAGTGTGCCACCATTGCTATCTCGAGAACTATAAGAGCTACGAGGTTGGTTAAATTAGCAAAGAACCACCATTTTACAAGACTAATACAATGAGCAAAAAAAAATTTTTCGACCAGTGGTTCTCAAAATACGGGACACAACTTTCTTATTTTAAATGGGAACATATATTTTTTTTTAGGTTATTCGATAGATTTTTTTTTCTGAATTCAACAATATAAACACATCATATACTAATATAACAAAATAACTGAGAAAAATGCATGTTAGATTTATATGTATATTATTTATATCTGGCTGAAACAAGAGTGCTTTGGATAGAAAACAATTCATTTTCTTCTTAAAACTGATAGTTTAAGAACAAAAAAATTGACAACAAATAATGAAACAATGTTAGACAAAACAATATGTCTTTGTTTTCTGTCCATAGCACTCTTGATTCAGCCAGATATAAATAAAATACATATAAACCTAACATGCATTTTTCTCAGTTATTTTGTTATACTAGTATATGATATGTTTATATCGTTAAATTCAGAAAAAAATACTCTATCGAATAAGCTAAAAATAAATATATATTCCCATTTAAAATAAGAAAGTTGTGTATCGTATTTTGAGAACCACTGGTCGAAAAATATATTTTTTTGCTCATTGTATTAGTCTTGTAAAATGGTGGTTGTTTGCTAATTTAACCAACCTCGTAGCTCTTATAGTTTTCGAGATAGCAATGGTGGCACACTTAAATGGAACACCCTGGATTTGATAGAGAATTTGTCTAGTTATATTTTGTCGTTAACCAAAACTGAGATTCTTTTGGTAAAGCAAAATAAAAAACTAAATATACAAATAATTTTGCTTTTAATAAATTATCTATAACATACATTAACCATAACATCCCAATATATAAAAAAATATTTACAATTATTAACATGTGAAATAAATGTCTAAATTATATTCATTTTCCATTTAAATTTCGCGCGTTAACCTTAAAATTATGGTGACCACATTTTAACCTATACATTGCACTTCAAAAATACAATTTTTGTATCTCTACAAAATTGTTATCCATGTTTGAAATATATATTTGTATATTTGCATATTTTTTTTGTACTTTTATTCTATATTCTAGAAAAAATAAATTACTGCTACACAATTTAGATTATATTTATTGGTGTAAAACTTTTCGCAATATAATCTAAATTCGTGACACAAAGGCTAGGATATATGTACAGCAACTGATATTCAAAATTCCCGCCAAAATAAAAGATAGTGCATGTTAGAATATTTACTGTTGTACTTTAAATTAAGTAATTTATTTACAAAAATAGTGGAAATTTAATATTTGCTCTATTTCTATTAGCTATTAGTGTTAAAGTTTGCTATTTTTACTTGATTTAAAATACAACGTTATAAAAGTGTATATTTATAATCAGTTGTACCAAGTACTATGTTAATAGTACGAAATGAAAGTCATAATATAAAGATATATTTATATTTCAAATATCAATATTAGTAAAAATAGTAGCTGCTCGTTTTTAGGTTATGGTAAAAAAAATGAACATCTTACGTCATTTATATGGTAGCTGCTCATTTTTTTTTTCAAACAATAGTTGTTATTAATTTGACGTTAAAATTTAAAAATGAATATTTATTCGTTGGATTTGTAGGTTAGGTTATTTTGAAATCGACTGTTGTTATTTTTTTGAGGTTACATATTAGAAACTACAGTTTGCTCATTTTTGACAATTAAAAAAAAATCATCTATGTATCAAACAATCATTTGCTCATTTTTAATTAGATTGTTTTCCAAATGTCAGATGTTGTATATTTAAGGTTACAATATAAAAATGAGAATCTATACGTCATAGATATATTAAGTTTTGTAAATTTGAGGTTATAATTAAAAAAAAGGCCTTTATATATTAAAGAATGTATAGTTTGTTCATTTTTAAATTAGATTGTTTTGCAAATAACATTTGTTGTATATTTAAGATTAAGATTTCAAAATGAACATCTATACATCATAAAACTATAGTTTGCTAATTTTTAAGTTAGATTAAGTTTTGGAAAGGACAGTTGCTGTTTTATATTTGAGGTTATAATAAAAAATGAGCATGTACGCCATATCAAATGTGCGCCTGCTCATTTATAGGTTATGTTTGGCGAATGACAGTTATTTTTATTTAAGGTTATGTTTGCAAAATGACCGTTGAAGCCATTTGAGGTTATATTTAAACTGAGTAAATGACAGTTAAAAAAAATGAGTATCTCCACGTCATAGAAACTGTAGTTATTCCTATTTGTTTTTGTTATTTATTTATGGTTGTCAAATGACAGTTGTTGTTGTTTCCAATTGAGGTTATGATTAAAAAATGAGTATCTATACGTCATTTTTAAGTTAGATTAAGTTTTTAAATGACAGTTGTTGTTTTAAATTTGAGGTTGTAATTAAAAATGAGCACCTGTCACATTTGATGTGCGCATGCTCATTTTAAAGTTATGATTTGCGAATGACAGTAATTTGAGGTTATATTTAAACGAAGTAAATAACAGTTCAAATAAAAATGAGCATCTCTACGTCATAGAAACTGTAGTTTCTTTGTATTTGTTTTTGTTATTTATTTACGGTTGTCAAATGATAGTTGTTGTTTCCATTTGAGGTTATGTTATGAAAATGAGTATCTACGTCATACAAATCATACTTTTTGTAAGGTTATGGTTGTCAATTGACTATTGAAGCCATTTGAGATTATATTTAAACTGATTATTCTATCATATAAACTATACAGTTTATTTTTAAGTTGGATTCTGTTTTGCAAATAACAGTTTAAATAAAAATGAGCATCTATACACCATACAAACTATAGCTATTCATATTTGTTGTAGTTATTTATTTACGTGTATTTATTGTTGTAATTTATTCATTGATTCAAATTTTTTATAAGGTTGTTTCTCAAATGACAGCCATTATTTCCACTTGCAATTACCATACAAAAATGAGCAACTAGCACCTACGTCATACAACTCACACACCACACATCCAGCAATGCGCAATGTAAGGCGTGACTAGTAGTAGTAACCTAGTACTAGGTACAAGTGTGTCTAGCTACTTATCGTTCAGGGACTGAACGCTAGGTGGTAGTTGTTATTCATCGTCCGTGTCACCATCGCTCGAGTAGTCTTGGATTGGGATGGGTCGGACGAACGGCGCTGATGTCATTTGCCTGAAAATGGGGGTTGTGAGAAAAAGTGGAATGTAAATTAAAAGTAGCTTAAATCTGGCTTAATAGTTGATATAGGACATAGTTTAGTTTAATTTAACGCAGAAAATATATAGTTTTATGTAGGAGTTTTATAAGTATCACAAAAACATTGCTTAATTTTGTACTAAACTAATTTTACATCGTCCATTTATTAAACACGAACAACATGTCCCTTCCCTTTAGTAAAATTTAGTTGTACTATCACAAAATATACCGGATGGCGCCGAATAACTCAAACATAGAAAACACACATATAAAACATTAGTCATTTCCTAAACTGTGTAGATTTTTGTGTTCTATTTATCTATTTGCCTGAGTATCTATTTAATTAAATAAATTTTACTTAAGAGTCATAGTTGCTCCCTTTGACAGCGTTAGATTCGTGCATATTCGACAAATAGGAAAATATAGTGATGTATTTTTTGTTTTATTAAGGCTGTTTGTTTTCTGCGCTAAATTACGTATGCAGAACTAAAATTATGACTTTAAATAATATGTAGTTGAAATTGTAACAAAAATTTACAACATAAGTTTAATTAAAGAATTCTTTCAATAAGGGAAATATCACAATCAGTGATAATCAGCAAAAAAATATTAATCAAATTGCAAAATAAAGTGTATTTCAATCAGAATATGTAACCGGTTAATAAAAAACCGGTAACCGATATTTGGAACGAAAAATGTTAACTTTAACCGGTATTTTTAGCCTTAAAACATAAATTATTAAATGTTAAAAAATATTTCTTATATGTGTTACCTATTTGTATTTGAATATGACTCACAACAGATCTTAAAATTTATATTTTATTTGAGAATCATATTTACTCCCCTCGATAGCGTTAGGCAAATTTGTGCATATTCGACAAATGGGAAAATTTAGTGATTTATTATCTTTTATATTATTAAGATTATCTTTAAAAGTGATATTCTATATTACATTTCATTGAAAGACGTCTAGATTTTTCAAAAAAATTAATTTTCTAAAAAATGATGTCACGGAATAAGAAGCGTTGTGTTTCCATGGCAACAGAGAGTTTTCCTTAAGCTACGACCTACGTTTAAAAAAATCAGATCTCACCGTTTGTTCTACGCATGCTTATAACTCACTTGTGACTACAGAAAAGTTTCATGATTAATAATTAATTATAAATAAATGGGAACATAATTTTAACTTTCAATTTTATTTTAAGATGAAAAAGACTTTGTATTTTTAAAAAAAAACGTGATATTTTTTCAGATTATGTATTATTTGCGTTGTATGTGTTGTATTGAGTAAAATAGAGTTGTATTTATTTTGTTTTAAATTATTAATATATAATTGATATTTACTATACTCCGTTTTTAAACTATAGACAGCACTAGAGGGAGTCACATTTACACCACAGCGTTAGTGAAATACTAGTCGTTCTGAAAAGAACTGGTTTTAATCGTGAAATATCACAAAAAGAGAAATGAAACAAGAAACACGTGCAAATTCAAGTGATTTGACAACTACTGAGAGTTTGACGTTTCAATTACGTTTGAGAAGGTTAACTTGAAATTTTGTCTGGTTAAATGCGGCTTGATGAAATGGCGCAACAGACAATCACAGGCTTTGATTTTTTCACTAGAATTTCTAGTTACGTCTATAGTTTAAAAACAGAGTATAGTAAATTTAAAGCAATAAAAATAAAAACTAATAATTATAAACATAAAAATCACTTACGCAAGTCGTCGATAATGGTTCAACCACTCCTCAACCATCTGCGCAACCAACAAAGGTCTCTTGTGCAACCGTTGTTGTGCAACCAGAATTCCTCCTTCGGTTTCACAAACGTCCAGCCATTGTCGTAAAATGGTTTCTTCTCTACCCATCTGAAAAGCGGTTTAGTTTATGATACGCAGAAAAAGGAAGAGAAATGCAATATTTTCATAATGTTACTCAACAAGAACTTAAGCAAACTTATATTAGGAACATTTGACAGCCAAATATACAAAAAGAATACACGATTGACAGGGTAAATTCTTGTCATTTCTGCAAGCTAGTCATTTTGAAATACTGTCAAATATTTTTATTTGATACCAAACATGGCATAAAAAAAATAATAGCAAATTGTTCTGATAAAACTTTTGTCATTTTTGCAAGCCAGTCCTTGTCGAATATTTTTATTTGATACGAAACACGACATAATTCTGAGGACTTTATGCAGATCAAAAAAACTTTTGTGTAAGCCCTTGACAATTGTTTTTATTTGATACTAAACAGGACATATTTTTATAAATTTTAAAATTATTAATATTATAGTCGATTGAAATTGCAAAATTTTAACGATTCACTTTTTTTAATTTTTTGTGAATTGCTTTTTTATATTTCTGACATCTTTTTTACAAGAAACAAAAGCCGACTGACTTGGTACGTATTTGTTATTTCTATAAGCCAACACGACATTCTTCTGACAATTTTATAAAAAAAAAACAATTTTTAGTTCAGGACAGCCTTTGTCAATTGCATTCATTTGATACTAAACACGACATATTTCTAACAATTTATTGCAACAAATTAAAACCGATCAACATGACAAGTTGGTATTTGTGACAACTTGATACCAAGTGCGACATACTTCTGACAACTTTATGCAAAAATCCATAGCCGATCAACATTACAAATTTTAAGTTTTTGTATAGGACAGCCCTTCAATTACTTTCATTTGATACTAAAGACGACATATTTCTAACAATTTATTGCAAATAATTAAAGCAGATCAATATGGAAAATCGGTACTAATGACAACTTTTTGCAAAAACACAAAAGCCGATCTAATTGGCAAATTTTTGTCATTACTATAAGCATGTCCTTGTCGAATACATTCATTGGATACCAAACACGACATAGTTTTAACAACAGTTTGCAAAAAAATAAAGCCGATCGACATGACAAATTTCTGCATTCATGATTTTATGGGCATTGAACAGTAAAGAACTGTTTATTTAGCTGTTTCTAGGGGTTACAAGACTTTTTAAGGGCTACATCGTGTAAAAATTATAACGGGCTGTTGACATGGATATACCATGACAACATATCTTATTTGAAACGTCTGACATCCTTTGACAATTGACATTGACGTTGCTCAAATGCAATGAATTTTATTAAACATAAATATATTGCGATGCAAATGTCCATAAAACATTGTACAATGCTTTACCGTTACCTGAAATTTATAGTCTCACACAGTACCTTTCTGTACTCTCCTGTAAATTTCTGTATAACGGTCTTGCAATGTAAATAACTATTATTTGAAAACGACGATTTTTCAATTATGAGTAAACAATATATCCATCTTACCTCAACTTGCGTTAAGAAATGAACAGGTAGAAGTTTTCTCTCTCTGTCCATGAGGGGTAGAAAGGTTATTTGTAGTGTGTCTGGATGGTCTAACCCTGCGTGGTGGTGGGCTTCTGGTTCCATGGGAACTAGAGCTGAAAAGTGTCCTCTGGTGTACCCCAGAGCTAGAGGTGTTCGCACGCAGAATGACGCTTCCCATAGAAGGGGTAGATATACACCTGGAATAGAGAGATTATGTGTGTGATTTAAGTTACAAATTATAGTAGCGGCATAGATATACCGGGTGTCCCAGCTCGACCGACACATGGGAGTTTTACATGGGAAATTAGTTAATTATGAATAGTATCTCCCCAGTGCAAGATATTCACTTCAAATTTTGTATGCTTATAAGACAATATTAATTCTATGTATCACACTTATTTGAAATATGCAATTTCGTCTGCAGGGCGAGATTTATTAAATTTAAAATCTAATATTTTTGTTCAAAATCAGACAGCCATGGAAATAAAAGAAAATATTTATTTGACAGTTTAGTGAAGTATCACCGATTTTAATTCTTATTCCCTGTATTTTAATATTATTTAAGTTGAATTTAGTTTCTTTTTGTTAAATAATATACCAATATTACAAAAATATAAATATCTACAATGGCATGTCATTAACTGTCAGAACTGTCACATAGATATTTTCTTTTATTTCCATGGCTGACTGATTTTGAACGAAAATGTTAGATTTTATAATTTAATAAATCTCGTCTTGCAGACGAAATTACATATTTCAAATAAATGTAATCTATAGAAATAATATTCCCCAATAAGCATACAAAATTTCAAGTGAATATCTTGCAATGGGGAGATACTATTCATAATTAACTGATTTCCCATGTAAATCTCTCATGTGTCGGTCGAGATGGGACACCCGGTGTAAGTTTGTCAAGATATTATTCATAATAATTGAATTAAATAGTATTATTAAAGAAAATTATGGTTTTATTTACAGAAGAATGCAAATGCGTTGCCAGTAGTCCAGTAGTACAAAAACTGTTAGCTTAATGAAAACTACCCTTAAATATGCGAATTTCTTTTACTTTCGTAATCTACACATGTCATACCACTGACCCTTAAATTTATGATATTAAATATTATTTATAATAAAAAAAATGATTTTGTTTTCGAAACATACTTAACCGAAATGAATAATATAGATTTGTTTTACTTTGGAAACAAAAAAAAATTGGAACAACTTTGAGTCCCATATGAAAATTAAAAGTTAGTATAAATTTCTCGAAAAGTATACGAGCTATAAAAATTTTGAAGATATTTAACAATTCCCCCTAAAAATGTTTGTAAACCGTGAATTCTAGAATAGAAAGATAAAAGTTATACTTTTAATTCAAAAATCTGATGTGTCCAACACATTACCTCCCGTCACTGTAGTAATATATTCTATATAAGTTTTTTCTGTACATTCAATATGTAGTTTTAAAAGTAGTTTGTTATTGCAGTTCAGAATATTTTTAATTTACTTCATCCCTAAAATTTGTATGACCAAAAAAAAGCTATTTTTGGCGTTACTAAAACCGGAACCGAACTTACCTTAATGCATGCAAATATATTAATTTTACAATAAAAAAACTTCATATTTACTTATTTTATCATTTAAACTTTGTTATGTAATTTTAAAGTGTATGTTATGTAATTTTAAGGGATGTATCTATTTCAAATTATGTCAGATTACTTTAAAAAGTTAATGCATATGCCATCTATTAAGCATTCTAGTAACTACTGTACTGGCCAGCTGAGTATTGATATATTTTAAATGCAATTTTCAAGTAGACGACTTGTCTGTTCCAATTATTTCGTTTTCGAAGCCAAGTTTCTATTTAATGCGAAAAGTAAATGCATGTGCCATCTATTGAGGAGTGTAGTAACTACTGTACTGGCCACTTGAGTATTCACATGTTTTAAAAGCAATTTTCAAATAGACGACTTTTCTGTTCCATTTCCTTTTACATTGCGTTTAACTTGTATTTTTACTTTACAGGATCTTCAACTGATGACTTTGATTTTTGACTGACCAGGTAATTAAAACAGAAATATAATTAATATTTATTTAATCTTAGTTGTAATAATTAATAATAATCTGATGTGTCCAACACAATACCTCCCGTCACTGTAGTAATATATCCTATAATTTTTTCAGTACATTCAAATTGTAGTTTTAAAATTAGTTTGTTATTGCAGTTCAAAATATTTTCAATTAATTTCACATCTAAAATTTCCTTCATAAAATTTGTATGACCACAGAAAAAGCTATTTTTGGAGTTACTAAAACCGGAATCGATTTTACCTTGATTCACGCATACAAATATATTCCTTACATATTTCTTCCACATTTTTTTAATTCTACAATAAATCTAATTCATATTTACTTATTTTATCTTTTAAATTTACTTACATCAAATTTGACATCATATGTCAATTTTTGTAAACATATGAATAACATCTATTTTATAGAAATTCCACAGCCTAAACGATATTTTAAATTATTATAATTTATATATTTTTTCTGTTTAGATAAAAGTTATATATAAACGTAATTATGCAAATTGGTAGAAGTTTTAATAATGAAAAAATAATAAAGATTCACTATTTTCTCAAACATGCATACATACGAAGAGACATACAATGCGAATCGGAAATGGTGTTTTAGTAAGAATGTTGAAAATTACTTTATTTTACTATACTCTGTTTTTAAACTATAGACAGTAACTAGAAATTCTAGTGAGAAAATCAAAGCCTGTGATTGGCTGCTGCGCCATTTCATGAAACCGCATTTAACCAGAAAAAAATTCAATTAACCTTCTTAAACATAATTGAAACGTCAAACTCTCAGTAGTTGTCAAATAACTTATTGAATTTGCACGTGTTTTCCGTTTCATTTCTCTTTTTGTGATATTTCACGATTAAAACCAGTTGTTTTCAGAACTACTAGTATTTCACTAACGCTGTGGTGTAAATGTGACTTCATCTAGTGCTGTCTATAGTTAAAAAACGAAGTATAGTACTATAACGAAGTACTTTATGGCCGCAAAACTAAGATATAAATCAAACTTTAACGTGCAGTTGTACATAAACTTATTTATTACATAACTTCTGGTATTTCTTACCTTCAAATCTAGCGTACCCAAGAGCCTCACCCCGAAAACTCTTGACATACTTAACTCCATACACGATGATAGGTCTTCTTAGCACATGTGCCAAAGCCCAGACATGCAACTGTTCTAAACTAGAACCAGGTTGCGACGCTAGGGACAGTAATGACGTCCAATCCTCTTCCCATTGTGCCTCGTCTAGTGAGAAATGGAGCAACGAGGCTTGGGATGTCTCGTATTCTTTCCATCGGGGGTAGAAACTGTGGAAGGGAATGCAGAATGTATAGTTTGGGTAGAAACACAGGGATGTAATAATCAACGACAAAATATAACTAGACAAAACATTCCCCATCCGTCTAATTGAATGTTTTGTTTTGGGTAAGCCAGAAAGAGAAACATAGAGATAGATATATTTCACGGTCGTTTGCCGGCTGTGTTTTTTTTTGTAAATTTTTGGTATTGTAGTACTGCAGTTGTTACGAAATGGACAGATTTATGGTGAAGGTCGCACATTTTTTGCACCTTCAAACTTGTTTTCAAAGTAATAACTGTCCGTTTTCGGTACGTAATGCCCTCGGTAGACATCAATAGTTGCGTTATTTCTTCTGGATTTTTACCATTAAATGGTGCTCCAAAGTTTGAAATCTCTTACATGTTGAATTCTTCCACTATTGTGGATGTCTTGACTGAATGTCAGACATACCTTGGTATTTCTTAGTGAAATAACCAATTAGTTGTTTTACTTTGTTTAAAGGCTCTCTCATCGTTGCATAAATTTGCAAGTAGTTTTTATTATATTCTGCGTGGATTAATATTGATTTGTACATCGATGTAAAAAGGTTTTAAAAATTGTTTGTAAATTAGAAAAGTAAGAATTTAGTTTATATAGAATCAAGTTTTTGATCGCGGTTGATTATTAAAATTTATATAATTTCGTTATTGTTGGAATATCATGGTTGATTCAGTGCATCCTATTCCAACCCCTGTCTTTGTGACGTGGTAGCACAACGCGTTCTAATATTACTAGCCTGCACCAATTTGACCATATAGTAAACCGCGTCTGTTATCATTATTAACATTCCCTTGTCCGTTTCTATCACGGCAGACTTTTACATAAACTGATATTGGTGGCAGCGACTATCGTTACCCTTGTCTCGTGTAAGAGTTGTTCATTAATATAATTCGTGGATTACTTTTGAGGCAAGTAAAACTCATAAATGAAAACCCTTGTATGTCAGGTACTAGATAGTCGTCAATATGCGAAGAACTGATTTAACAGTTGTCAACCGCCGGGATTTGAATCCGAGACGTACATCTTGCCGGGAAGTGGTATTCCAACCCCACATCTAACATGTGACTAGAAAAGTCCTAATAAGACTGCTTAGCAGTAATGCCGTGAGATAATAAGTCAACCGCCGTTATATGAACAGCCAAGTGAGCCGTAGCTACAGCTATAATATACTTATGTATCACACTAGGATGTTATAGACTTGCCATCTACCCATCTTGTATAGAAGCAGCGCTGGCATAAACCAACCGACAGTACGGCAGTGAGAGAATATGTCAACCGACGTGATAAGAACAGCCAAGTGAGCCGTAGCTACAACTATAATATACTTGCGTATCACACTCGGATGCTATAGGCTTGCCATCTACACATCTTGTATAGAAGTAGCGCTGGTATGACCCACCCGCCAGTCCGGCAGTTAGCCCTGCTGGGTGGGTTGGGCTGCCCTGCGCTCCGCTGGGGAGCTACAGGGCAGGAGACTACTCTAGCTATACGTACACATGTCCGCCCTGGTGCAGACTCTCAGCCACCGCCCTCCTCAGCGTGTTGTCCCTATCGAACACGCCCCAGGTGGCCTGCATGGCGGAGTCCAGGAGGCAGTCCCCCGCGCTGCGGTTCCACAGCGCGTGGAGGCGCGACCCCAGCCGGACTGTGACCTCCAGGGCCCCTGCCTGCCCCCGGGCCCCACACTACAAGGCTTTACAGACATTCCGCGCGTCTCAGGTAGTAGGCATTGCATTATTCATTTATTAAACCGCCTCTAAATGCAGTGTTATAATTAAGTGGCACCGACAGTATTTCTTTTTTGACAGGAAAGGCGCATTATAATAATTTTTACTGTACATTTATTCAAATGATCTTATGAATCCTGGGGTGGGATTCTATAACTTCGGTTCAATTGCAAATATCAACTACCAAAGAATACTTGCTATTCTATGACAGTAATGGTTATTTACGGTTGATACGTACTTGCATATACTCTTACATATATAAATAACAATCTACAAGTCTACACTGATGAGGTAATGTCTTTGAATTGTTGAAGATTCCTTAACAACTAGGCAAAATAGCCAACGACTGGATTGAGAATCATAGGGGTTGAATTAAGAGATGGTATGTCTACACTAAGACCCCAATTCTGCACAAGTTAATATTGGGAGTCGCCACTGATAACAGATGGCAGCACTAAAATGTGAATAATAAGGAAAACAGTAGATTACACTGCATCTCACAAAATTTGCATATATAACATATATAAAGAACACTCAATAAGTCTACACTGATGAGGCAATGTCTTAAATTTGAATTTACGCCATCAAGTTACGCGTTGCAGTTTTTGATCGCGGTTGATTATTAAAATTAATATAATTTTGTTATTGTTGGAATACCGTGTTTGATTCAGCCCATCCTATTCCAACCCCTGTTTTTGTGACGTGGTAGCACAACGCGTTCTAATATTACTACCCTGCACCAATTTGACCATATAGTAAACCGCGTCTGTTGTCCTGTCTTTGTGACGTGGTAGCACAACGCGTATTGTTCTAATATTACTAGCCTGCATCAATTTGACCATATAGTCTGTTGTCATTATTAACATTCCCTTGTCTGCTTTTATCACGGCAGACTTTTACATAAAGTGATAGTGGTGGCAGCGACTATCGTTACCCTTGTCTCGTGTAAAAGTTGTTCATTAATATAATTCGTGGATTACTTTTGAGGCAAGTAAAACTCATAAATTAAAACCCTTGTATGTCAGGTACTAGATAGTTGTCAATAGGCAACTGTAGCCTGTTATACTGGCATGAAACAACCGACAGTACGGCAGTTAGAACAAGACCAAACTACAACAAGAACTGATTTAACAGTTGTCAACCGCCAGGATTTGAATCCGAGACCTACATCTTGCCGGGAAGTGGTATTCCAACCCCACATGTAACATGTGACTAGTAAAGTCTTAAAAAAGACTTCTTAGCAGTAATGCCGTGAGATAATAAGTCAACCGTCGTGATAAGAACAGCCAAGTGAGTCGTAGCTACAGCTATAATATACTTGCATATCACACTCGGATGCTATAGACTTGCCATCTATCCACCTTAGATAGAAGTATCGCTGGTATGACCCACCCGCCAGTCCGGCAGTTAGCCCCGCTGGGTGAGTTGGGCTGGACTGCGCTCCGCTGGGGAGCTACAGGGCAGGTGACTACTCTAGCTATACGTACACATGTCCGCCCTGGTGCAGGCTCTCAGCAACGGCCCTCCTCAGCGTATTATCCCTATCGAACACGCCCCACGTGGCCTGCATAGCGGAGTCCAGGAGGCAGTCCCCCGCGCTGCGGTTCCACAGAGCGTGGAGGCGCGACCCCAGCCGGACTGTCACCTCCAGAGACCAGTTCACGACCGGGGCGTCGCCTTCCAGCTGTTGTTGAGCGTCTTTGTCGAGGAGTTCGGAGAAGAGTTGCTCTTGCACTGCTGCTGGGAGTTCTTCTATTTCTGGAAGGAGAGTGGTGGTTGTTAGGTTGATGAGGTTTAAACATATTTACAATTGAATAAAGAATTTACAGGTTTACTGCAAAACGTAAAACAAGTCTAATGAATATAAAAAAAACACTCGGTGTTGTTTCACAAGAAAACAGTCAAGGAGTCGGCTATTAAACTATCATCCAAGACCGGCCAGAATAAACCACAGACACGTGTTTCATCCTTATTAGCTAGATACTATGCTAGATGGCTCTGTTAGCAAGTCTTACTTCTGCAGGCCAAATACCAGTACCGTTGGGATAACTCCCTGTCAGAACACTGGCCCTGTACCGGTGTCAATAGACTGCATTAGTGTAACGGTCATTTTGTGGCGCCAAATTCAAACTGAAACCCTAACTCGCCTCTGCCGATTTATACGCCCATGTTATTCTTTTGGGAATCAAAATATGATATCTTTAAACTGATAGAAACTATTATAAAATGCAAATCTTAACTATTAAACCTTATAAATACTAATCTCTAATGCTTTATCTATCTTCTAATGTAATATATACTCCCAAAAAACATAACATTGTTTAATAAACTTCAATTTAAACAGTAGGTACAAATTTCTGAAAACGTATGTCGTAGCTGTCTTAGTAT
This sequence comes from Stenolophus ochropezus, assembly GCA_035578165.1. Classification (NCBI taxonomy): domain Eukaryota; kingdom Metazoa; phylum Arthropoda; class Insecta; order Coleoptera; family Carabidae; genus Stenolophus; species Stenolophus ochropezus. Next base: position 18,440,166 of record JAQOWZ010000012.1, on the reverse strand, counting down.
TCAGTTGAACCTGTCACTTTAACGCGGCGTTTTTAACCTGCTGCACCAAGTAACGTCATATGTTACTATATGCGTTACTACTTTCTTTAAAATAAAATTTTTCTTAATTTATTCTTTTATTTGTACTTTTTCTGTACGGAAACCAAAGAGTAATGTTTTAGAATATAAAAAAAAATCCTATGTTATAATTAAGAATCGTCAAAATGCTTTAATATCGTGAATTGAATATATACTCCCATAAGAAATGCATACACTCAGATTTGAATTAGGGTTGCGCGCCAAATGTAAATCTTAACCTCACTAACGTGGTCTATAATGGCACTAGGGAATTACTCCACACTAATGAGTCTCAATAAGGACGAAACACGTGTCTGTGGTTTATACTGGCCGGTCTTGGATAACAGCTTAATAGCCGACTCCTTGACTGTTTTCTTGTCAAACAACACCGAGTGTTTTTCTGATATTCATTTTTACAAGTTTGTAAGTCAAAAAAGTAGGACAGTAATAGATATTGCTATCTTTGTAAGGATTGATGAGGTGTAAGTAATTTTGTTGGTACAGTTTGAAAAGTCACAAATAGTGGCACAGGAATGATTGCTTAAACAAGTTAAGAAGTGTAAACTTGCTGAAAAAAAGTTAAGAGACTAAGGATATGAAATTTTATTATACAGCCTAAATCAAGGGGTCATCCACCAGTGAAATTTGGTGAAAGTTTTCGTGACATTGCAGATATTTTTTAGCAGTTACTAGTATTACTAGCATTACAGACAATATTTGGCATATTTAGGCAATATTGGGCATTAAGCATTTCTACATAATATTGAACATATTTAGGCAATAAGTATTTTAAGTAATATTTATAGTTTAAAAGCAATATTTGGCATTTTTAGTCAATATTAAACATTAAGTATTTTTAGACAATACTGGGCATTTTTAAGCAATATTGGACATTAAACATTTTTAGGAAATATAACGCATTAAGAATTTTTAGACAATATTGGGCATTAAACATTTTTTGACAATATTAGACAATAAGTAATTTTAGGCAATATTTCGCATTTTTAGGCAATATAAGGCATTAAGCATTTTTAGACAATATTTGCTATTTTAGGCAATATTGGACATAAAGTATGTTTAGACAAAGTTGGGTATTTTAGACAATATTCAGCAATAAGTATTCTAGGCAATATTTATCGTTTTTCGGTAATATTGGGCATTGAATATTTTAGACAATATTTGTCATCTTTAGACAATATTATCCATTAGGAATTTTTAGACAATATTGGGCATTTTAGGCAATATCTATCTCACCAGCAGGCAAAGCAAACGTGGGCAACTCAGTAACGAAGTTACACGGAAAGCTGCCCTTCCTCTGCCTGAGCGTAGAGCTCATATGTCTCCTGATATCCGTGGCTATGTCCGGGGCCACGTAGCTCGGGACTCTCTTCACGCCGGACCCGCCGCCTTCTATCTGGGAGAGGAGAGTGGCCAGCATGTCCTCTCTCTGGAAGCGGATTGCTAGGTGGACTAGGGTGTGGCCGACGTCGAATGCTGACGATCTGAAATGAATGGAGGGGTTATATCTTGTGGGTGTGGTTAATAGTAAGTTAGTTGGGATAATACTGTTTAGTTCTATATATAGTGCAACGAGCGAGACATGAGTCATCACGGCTGACCTGTCTAAACAGATGTCGCGGTTAAAAGTCAAGTGGAATAAGAGCGACGCTGCTATTGTTCCTAAATTTTATAGAGTCCGAAGGCTCTAGAATGTTCTAGAGATTAATTGATGATAGGTATAAAAGGGTTGCATCGGGCGGACATGGAATTCAGTATTTTAGTATCGGTCAGAGTGTGCAGAGTCACTGAAGAAAGTCAGTGTCAATCAGTACATGTCCGCGATATATAAAGTAGAAATAAATAAATAGTTGGTGATATAAATGAATAGCTAGAATGGCTCATCGAAATGCCCGTCTTCGATATCTCCCTTGTCGTTAGAAATACAGCATACATTTATTAACATAATTTATTCGTTCACTGAAGGAGTATAACGTACCATTATTTTTGAATTTACAGGGTGTTGCATTTTAAAATAGAATCTATATATTTTTACATATCTTCAATTGTATTTTAATTTTTGCGGCGTTACCAAGTTATTCCGTTTGTTTGCTAAAAAGATCGAATACATATATTGTTTTATAAAGGCGTACTAAAATTATTTGAATAATAGAAATATGTATATATATAAGGATATTAAGGGTATCTTATGATTAAAACTAGTAATTTCACTACTATGCTTATTTCACTCTTTCAGAAAAAAAAGTGATTCAAGACCCCATTAGCAAATGACAAATAAGCTAATTATTGTTTTTATTTTAATTATACTTCCAGATTCACAAAAAAAAATCAGGGTTAACAAACCCCCCAATTTAATTTGGTTTAAATTTTCTGAGATTAGAGCGATTCACAGAGCTGATTAAGATCGGTGTTAAATACTGGGTTATTTAACTCTCATATAAATTACTATATTTCCCACTTTACACTTTGTCGCCACAGATTAATAATTTACATTAACTATAAACTGGCTAAATTAATAATCAATTTCTTTTCAGTAGTTTCCTGTTCTGTGTTTTAAACTATATTCTGTATGTTAATGTTTATAAATTTAAACAACTATTTTATACTTACACCTTTTCTCCTCCAACCATAGTACCTTACATAATAAGTAACAACATCCCGCCACTTACCTTTTCTCCTTCAATCATAGTAACAGTACCTCATATATAACTATACCTATAACCAACAACAACATCCCAGCACTCACCTGTTCAACAGCGCCACCTCGGAGGCACTCAACTGTCGGGCGGGATCCCCCCCCGAGTTGAGGTACGCCTCGACGGGCGCCACGTCCCCCTCCACCACCCCGAGACACGCGTTGAGCCACGCCCAGTCCGCCTGGCGCCTCAGGCCCCGCATCCGGCGCTCGTACTCGCAGTTGTTGTTGTTGCCCCCTCCCGTGGGCAGCCCGCCAATCAGCGGCTGCGGGGCGGGGACTGGCAGAGTGGGGGGGAGAGAGATGGGGGAGATGTGCGGGGAGGATGGGTGGCTAGGGTGGCTGGGGTGTGTTGGGTGGCTGAGGTGGATGCGGCACAGAATAGTTACATACAGAAGCGACATTACGTGTCGGTACCTTTCATGTTACTCTAGACAGTTCTATTACCTTCAAGCATTGTGTAGACCTTTATAGTATATTGCATCATAAGGGAAGATATGGGCACGAGCGAACGTAGTGAGCGAAGGCAACAAAAGCCAAGGGATGTAATATGCTGTTAGATTCCCGTAGGGCACAAGATATTTTTCCCTTTCCGCGAAAAGATTTTATAATGTAAAACACAAACCTATGTCATTTTCAATACCTTTCATGCTCCCTTATACAGTTCTATGACTTTGGAGCATTGTGTACATCTTTAAATTTGTGCTCTTTCCCCGTCACTCTCTAATTTTCGTTTCTCTGTTTTACTGTCGCTTCTGTATATACCTATTCTGTGGCTGGGGTGTGTTTGGTGGAGGGTATAATTTAACCGACCTTGTAGCTCTTATAGTTCCCGAGATAGCAATAGTGTACTACTTAAAATCAACATCCTGTTTTCTTAATCCTTTTTATGAATTACTGTCTAATCCCTTTTATGAATCTGGGTGCTTATTCTGTACCTTATAACACTAGTAATACGCGTTCAAAAGTGTTATAATCTGACTACCATCTAGCGGTTTTTGAGTGTAACAGGGCAATATGACGTCAATCATTTTGTAAACGATTCGCTAGCGCGAAGGGTAGTGTTTGACGTTTCAATTACGGTTGAGAAGGTAACTTGAAATTTTCTGGTTAAATGCGGCTTCATGAAATGGCGCAGCAGCCAATCACAGGCTTTTATTTTCTCACTAGAATTTCCAGTTACTGTCCATAGTTTAAAAACGGAGTATAGTGGTTAATTCCTTTTATGAGTCTGGTTGATAATGTTTATAAATATAAAACACATTTTCTCCTTCAATCATAGTACCTTACATAATAAATAACAACATCCCACCACTTACCTTTCCTCCTTCAATCATAGTACTAGTAACTTATATATAACTATAACTATAACCAACAACAACAACATCCCAGCACTCACCTGTTCAGCAGCGCGACCTCGGAGGCACTCAACTGGCGGGCGGGATCCCCCCCCGAGTTGAGGTACGCCTCGACGGGCGCCACGTCCCCCTCCACCACCCCGAGACACGCGTTGAGCCACGCCCAGTCCGCCTGGCGCCTCAGGCCCCGCATCCGGCGCTCGTACTCGCAGTTGTTGTTGTTGCCCCCTCCCGTGGGCGGCCCGCCAATCAGCGGCTGCGGGGCGGGGACTGGCAGAGTGGGGGGGAGGGAGATGGGGGAGATGTGCGGGGAGGATGGGTGGCTAGGGTGGCTGGGGTGTGTTGGGTGGCTGGGGTGGATGAGGCACAGAATAGTTACATACAGAAGCGACACTCCGTGGCGGTACCTTTCATGTTACTCTAGACAGTTCTATGACCTTGATGCATTGTGTAGACATTTATAGTATATTGCATCATAAGGGAAGATATGGGCATATTACATCCCGAATGTGTCTGATGAACGAGCAAACGTAATGAGTGAGGGCAACAAAAGCCAAGGGATGTAATATGCTGTTAGATTCCAGTAGGGTACAAGCTATTTTTCCCTTTCCTTGAGAAGATTGTATTAAATAAAAATATTAATTTTATAATGTACAAACACAAACCTATGTCATTTTCGGTACCTTTTATGTTCCCCTATACAGTTCTATGACCTTCAAGCATTGTGTACACCTTAGATGAGGTATAACATAGAGATATGGCATTGCCCAAATATATTGTCGAAAGGTCTAAGGTTTAAAATCGCTTGCAGCCAGCTGTTTGAGAACAGTGAACTAGTGGAGTAGTTATATGGAAAACTCAACCAAACAAGTAATGAGGATAGGTGACTAACACTGTGACCAATATGTCGTTCGTGTAACTGTAAGTGTGCACTAGTTAGCTGGCGGATTGTTCTTACGCAGCTGACTGTTAGACGATTCTCGAGTCTCGACCATACATCTTTTGCTTGCTCAGTAGTACGTAGCTATAAGAGTGTGCCATATCTCTATGTTATATCTCATCTAAGGTGTACATCTTTAAATTTGTGCACTTCCCCTATCTCTCACTAAGATGTGAGGAAACTTTCCGATTTTAAACAATGAGTCCTTTAAATTTATGCACCTTCCCCATCTGTCTCTAATTTTCGTTTCTCTGTCTTACTGTCGCTTCTGTATAAACCTATTCTATGGCTGGGGTGTGTTTGGTGGAAGGTGGCGCACTTCACGCATTTAGGGGTATTGTTTCATCCATTAAAGTAGTCTTATAATATAGAAATTGTCTGCTAATTTAACCGACCTTGTAGCTCTTATAGTTCCCGAGATAGCAATAGTGTACCACTTAAAAAATGAACACCCTGTTTACTTAATCCTTTTTATGAGTTACTGTCTAATCCCTTTTATGAATCAAGGTGCCTAATTCTGTAACTTATAACACTAGTGATACGCGTTCAAAAGTGTTATAATCTGACTACCATCTAGCGGTTACTGAGTGCAACAGGGCAATATGACGTCACTCATTTTGTAAACGATTCACTAGCGCGAAGGGTAGTGTTATATTCATTTCACTAGTGTTATATTGACGTTTGGTTTGTGCATTTGGCGGTATTGTTTGAAATTTGAGTGGTGACATGATTAAAGAGAATCTTTGAAATTATGCAAATGACAATAAACACAATTTTGCACAATTTGAAAGTTGTGCCAGGGAATAGTGACATGAAACGTCAATCAATATAACTTTTCAAAATGTTGAAAAGTTACAGAATAGGCATCCTGGTTGTTAATGTTTATAAATATAAAATAACTATCTTATATTTACACCTTTTCTCCTTCAACCATAATACCTTACATAATAAATAACAACATCCCACCACTTACCTTGTCTCCTTCAATCATAGTACTAGTAACTTATATATCTATAACCTATAACCAACAACAACAACATCCCAGCACTCACCTGTTCAGCAGCGCGACCTCGGAGGCACTCAACTGGCGGGCGGGGTCCCCCCCCGAGTTGAGGTACGCCTCGACGGGCGCCACGTCCCCCTCCACCACCCCGAGACACGCGTTGAGCCACGCCCAGTCCGCCTGGCGCCTCAGGCCCCTCATCCGGCGCTCGTACTCGCAGTTGTTGTTGTTGCCCCCTCCCGTGGGCAGCCCGCCAATCAGCGGCTGCGGGGCGGGGACTGGCAGAGTGGGGGGGAGGGAGATGGGGGAGATGTGCGGGGAGGAGGGGTGGCTAGGGTGGCTAGGGTGGCTAGGGTGGATGAGGCACAGAATAGTTACATACAGAAGCGACACTCCGTGGCGGTACCTTTCATGTTACTCTAAACAGTTCTATGATCTTGAAGCATTGTGTAGACCTTTATAGTATATTGCATCATAAGGGAAGATATGAGCATATTACATCCCGAATATGTCAAAAGCCAAGGGATGTAATATGCCGTTAGATTCCCGTAGGGCACAAGCTATTTTTCCCTTTCCACGAGAAGATTGTATTAAATAAAAATATTAATTTTATAATGTAAAACACAAACCTATGTCATTTTCGGTACCTTTCATGTTCCTCTATACAGTTCTATGACCTTCAAGCATTGTGTACACCTTAGATGAGGTATAACATAGAGATATGGCATTGCCTAAATATATTGTCGAAAGATCTAAGGTTTGAAATCGCTTGTAGCCAGCTGTTTGAGAACAGTGAACCAGTGGAGTAGTTATATGGAAAACTCAACCAAACAAGTAATGAGGATAGGTGACTAACACTATGACCAATATGTCGTTCGTGTAACTGTAAGTGTGCACTAGTTAGCTGGCGGATTGTTCTTACGCAGCTGACTGTTAGGCGATTCTCGAGTCTCGACCATACATCTTTTGCTTGCTCAGTAGTACGTAGCTATAGGAGTGTGCCACATCTCTATGTTATATCTCATCTAAGGTGTACATCTTTAAATTTGTGCACTTCCCCTATCTCTCACTAAGATGTGAGGAAACTTTCCGATTTTAAACAATGAGTCCTTTAAATTTGTGCTCTTTCCCCGTCTCTCTATAATTTTCGTTTCTCTGTCTTACTGTCGCTTCTGTATATACCTATTCTGTGGCTGGGATGTATTTGGTGGAGGGTATAATTGAACCGACCTTGTAGCTCTTATAGTTTTCAAGATACTAATGGTGTACCACTTAAAATGAACACCCTGTTTACTTAATCCTTTTTATGAATTAGTGACTAATCTCTTTTATAAATCTGGGTACCTATTTTGTAACTTTTCAACAATTTGAAGTGTTATATTAATTAACGTCTCGTGTCAAATGTACAATGTTGTAATCTTGGGAACTTTTGTATTTGAAAGTTTCAGTAAAATAATTTTTAAGTTGGCATAATTCCCTGGCACAACTTTCAAATTGTGCAAAATTGTGTTTATTGTCAATTGCGTACATTTGCATAATTTCAAGATTCTCTTTAGTAATGTCACCACTCAAAATTTCAAACAATATCAGCAAGCGCACAAACCAAACGTCAGTATAACACTAGTGAAATGAATATAACACTACCCTTCGTGCTAGTAAATCGTTTACAAAATGAGTGACGTCATATTGTCCTGTTGCACTCAAAAACCGCTAGATAGTAGTCAAGAACCATAGTACCTTACATAATAAATAACAACAACCTACCACTTACCTTGTCTCCTTCAATCATAGTACTAGTAACTTATATATAACTATAACTACAACCAACAACAACATCCCAGCACTCACCTGTTCAGCAACGCGACCTCGGAGGCACTCAACTGGCGGGCGGGATCCCCCCCCGAGTTGAGGTACGCCTCGACGGGCGCCACGTCCCCCTCCACCACCCCGAGACACGCGTTGAGCCACGCCCAGTCCGCCTGGCGCCTCAGGCCCCTCATCCGGCGCTCGTACTCGCAGTTGTTGTTGTTGCCCCCTCCCGTGGGCAGCCCGCCAATCAGCGGCTGCGGGGCGGGGACTGGCAGAGTGGGGGGGAGGGAGATGGGGGAGATGTGCGGGGAGGATGGGTGGCTAGGGTGGCTGGGGTGTGTTGGGTGACTGAGGTGGATGAGGCACAGAATAGTTATATACAGAAGCGACACTCCGTGGCGGTACCTTTCTTGTTACTCTAGCCAGTTCTATGACCTTGAAGCATTGTGTACACCTTTATAGTATATTGCATCATAAGAGAAGATATGGACATATTACATCCCGAATATGTCTGCAACAAAAGCCAAGGGATGTAATATGCCGTTAAATTCCCGTAGGGCACAAGCTATTTTTCTCTTTCCGCGAGAAGATTGTATTAAATAAAAATATTAATTTTATAATGTAAAACACAAACCTATGTCATTTTCGGTACCTTTTATGTTCCCCTATACAGTTCTATGACCTTCAAGCATTGTGTACACCTTAGATGAGGTATAACATAGAGACATGGCATTGCCCAAATATATTGTCGAAAGATCTAAGGTTTAAAATCGCTTGCAGCCAGCTGTCTGAGAACAGTGAACCAGTGGAGTAGTTATATGGAAAACTCAACCAAAGAAGTAATGAGGATAGGTGACTAACACTATGACCAATATGTCGTTCGTGTAACTGTAAGTGTGCACTAGTTAGCTGGCGGATTGTTCTTACGCAGCTGACTGTTAGGCGATTCTCGAGTCTCGACCATACATCTTTTGCTTGCTCAGTAGTACGTAGCTATAGGAGTGTGCCATATCTCTATGGTATACCTCATCTAAGGTGTACATCTTTAAATTTGTGCACTTCCCCTATCTCTCACTAAGATGTGAGGAAACTTTCCGATTTTAAACAATGACCCCTTTAAATTTGTGCACTTTCCCCATCTCTCTGTAATTTTCGTTTCTCTGTCTTACTGTCGCTTCTGTATAAACCTATTCTGTGGCTGGGATGTATTTGGTGGAGGGTATAATTGAACCGACTTTGTAGCTCTTATAGTTCCCGAAATAGCAATAGTGTACTACTTAAAATGAACACCCTGTTTACTTAATCCTTTTTATGAATTACTTTCTAATCCCTTTTATGAATCTGAGTGTCTATTCTGTAACTTATAACACTAGTGATACGCGTTCAAAAGTGTTATAATCTGACTACCATCTAGCGGTGTTTGAGTACAACAGGGCAATATGACGTCACTCATTTTGTAAACGATTCACTAGCGCGAAGGGTAGTGTTATATTCATTTCACTAGTGTTATACTGAGGTTTGGTTTGTGCGTTTGGCGGTATTGAACAAATTAAGAAATGGCGCAGAAGTCAATCACAGGCTTTGATTTTCTCACTAGAATTTCCAGTTACTGTCTATAGTTTAAAAACAGAGTATAGTGGCTAATCCCTTTTATGAATCTGGTTGTTAATGTTTATAAATATAAAACACCTTTTCTCCTCCAACCATAGTACCTTACATAATAAATAACAACCTCCCGCCACTTACCTTCTCCTTTAATCGTAGTAATAGTAACTTATATATAACTATAACCAACAACAACAACATCTCTCCACTCACCTGTTCAGCAGCGCGACCTCGGAGGCGCTCAACTGGCGGGCGGGATCCCCCCCCGAGTTGAGGTACGCCTCGACGGGCGCCCCGTCCCCCTCCACCACCCCGAGACACGCGTTGAGCCACGCCCAGTCCGCCTGGCGCCTCAGGCCCCGCATCCGGCGCTCGTACTCGCAGTTGTTGTTGTTGCCCCCTCCCGTGGGCAGCCCGCCAATCAGCGGCTGCGGGGCGGGGACTGGCAGAGTGGGGGGGAGAGAGATGGGGGAGATGTGCGGGGAGGAGGGGTGGCTGGGGTGGCTGGGGTGTGTTGGGTGGCTAGGGTGGATGAGGCACAGAATAGTTACATACAGAAGCGACACTCCGTGGAGGTACCTTTCATGTTACTCTAGACAGTTCTATGAGCTTGGAGCATTGTGTACACCTTTATAGTATGTTGCATCATAAGGGAAGATATGGGCATATTACATCCCGAATATGTCTGATGCACGAGCGAACGTAGTGAGCGAGGGAAACAAAAGCCAAGGGATGTAATATGCTATAGATTCCCGTAGGGCACAAGCTATTTTTCCCTTTCCGCGAGAAGATTTTATAATGTAAATGACAAACCTATGTCATTTTCCGTAACTTTCATGTTCCTCTATACAATTCTATGACCTTGAAGCATTGTGTACACCTTTAAATTTGTGCACTTCCCCTATCTCTCACTAAGATGTGAGGAAACTTTCCGATTTTAAACAATGAGCCCTTTAAATTTGTGCACCTTCCCCATCTCTCTCTAATTTTCGTTTCTCTGTCTTACTGTCGCTTCTGTATATACCTATTCTGTGGTTGGGGTGTGTTTGGTTAAGGTGACGCACTTCACGCATTTTGGGGTTTTGTTTCGTTCATTTCAGTAGTCTTATTATATAGAAATTGTTTGCTCATTTAACAGACCTTGTAGCTCTTATAGTTCCCGAGATAGCAATAGTGTACCACTTAAAATGAACACCCTGTTTACTTAATCTTTTTTATGAATTAGTGGCTAATCCCTTTTATGAATCAGGGTGGCTATTCTGTAACTTTTCAACGATTTGAAGTGTTATACTGACTGACGTCTCGTGTTAAATGTACAATGTTGTAATCTTAGGAACTTTTGTATTTGGAAGTTTCAGTAAAATAATATTTAAGTGTGCACTATTCCCTGGCACAACTGTCAAATTGTGCAAAATTGTGTTTATTGTCAATTGCGTATATTTGCATAATTTCAAGATTGTCTAGTAATGTCACCACTCAAATTTCAAACAATACCGCCAAGCGCACAAACCAAACGTCAGTATAACACTAGTGAAATGAATATAACACAAGCCTTCGTGCTAGTGAATCGTTTACAAAATGAGTGACGTTATATTGTCCTCTTGCATTCAAAAACCGCTAGATGGTAGTCAGATTATAACACTTTTGAACGCGTATCACTAGTGTTATAAGTTACAGAACAGACAACCTGGTTGTGAATGTTTATAAATCTAAAACATCTATTTTATATTTACACCTTTTTTCCTCCAACCATAGTACCTTACATAATAAATAACAGCATCCCTCCACTTACCTTGTCTCCTTCAATCATAGTAATAGTACCTTATATATAACTATAACTATAACCAACAACAACAACATCCCAGCACTCACCTGTTCAGCAGCGCGACCTCGGAGGCGCTCAACTGGCGGGCAGGGTCCCCCCCCGAGTTGAGGTACGCCTCGACGGGCGCCCCGTCCCCCTCCACCACCCCGAGACACGCGTTGAGCCACGCCCAGTCCGCCTGGCGCCTCAGGCCCCGCATTCGGCGCTCGTACTCGCAGTTGTTGTTGTTGCCCCCTCCCGTGGGCAGCCCGCCAATCAGCGGCTGCGGGGCGGGGACTGGCAGAGTGGGGGGGAGGGAGATGGGGGAGATGTGCGGGGAGGATGGGTGGCTGGGGTGGCTGGGGTGTGTTGGGTGGCTAGGGTGGATTCGGCATAGAATAGTTACATACAGAAGCGACACTCCGTGGCGGTACCTTTCATGTTACTCTAGCCAGTTCTATGACCTTGAAGCATTGTGTAAACCTTTATAGTATATTGCATCATAAGGGAAGATATGGGCATGAGCGAACGTAGTGAGCGAGGTCAACAAAAGCCAAGGGATGTGACATGTTATTAGATTCCCGTAGGGCAAAAGCTATTTTTCCCTTTCCTTGAGAAGATTGTATTAAATAAAAATATTAATTTTATAATGTAAAACACAAACCTATGTCATTTTCGGTACCTTTTATGTTCCCCTATACAGTTCTACGACCTTCAAGCATTGTGTACACCTTAGATGAGGTATAACATAGAGATATGGCATTGCCCAAATATATTGTCGAAAGATCTAAGGTTTAAAATCGCTTGCAGCCAGCTATTTGAGAACAGTGGACCAGTGGAGTAGTTATATGGAAAACTCAACCAAACAAGTAATGAGGATAGGTGACTAACACTATGACCAATATGTCGTTCGTCTAACTGTAAGTGTGCACTACTCAGCTGGCGTTAGGCGATTCTCGAACATACATGTTTTGCTTGCTCGGCAGTACGTAGCTATAGGAGTGTGCCATATCTCTCTGTTATACCTCATCTAAGGTCGCTACTGTATAAACCTATTCTTTGGATGAGGCACAGAATAGTTACTTATGCCCTATACAGTTCTATGACCTTGAAGCATTGTGTACACCTTTAAATTTGTGCACTTCCCCTATCTCTCACTAAGATGTGAGGAAATTTTCCGATTTTAAACAATGAGCTCTTTAAATTTCTGCACTTTCCCCGTCTCTCTCTAATTTTCGTTTCTCTGTCTTACTGTCGCTTCTGTATAAACCTATTCTGTGGCTGGGGTGTGTTTGGTTAAGGTGACGCACATCACGTATTTAGGGATTTTGTTTCATTCATTAAAGTAGTCTTATAATATAGAAATTGTTTGCTAATTTAACAGACCTCGTAGCTCTTATAGTTCCCGAGATAGCAATAGCGTACCACTTAAAATGAACACCCTGTTTACTTAATCCTTGAATGGGCAATGCGTACATTTGCATAATTTCAAGATTCTCTTTAGTAATGTCACCACTCAAATTTCAAACAATGCAGCCAAGCGCACAGACCAAACATCAGTGTAACACTAGTGAAATGAATATAACACTACCCTTCGTGCTAGTGAATCGTTCACAAAATGAGTGACGTTATATTGCCCTGTTGTACTTAAAACCGCTAGATGGTAGTCAAATTATAACACTTTTGAACGCGTATCACTAGTGTTATAAGTTACAGAACAGGCAACCTGGTTGTTAATGTTTACAAATCTAAAACAACTATTTTATATTTACACCTTTTCTCCTTTAACCATAGTGCCTTACATAATAAATAACAACATCCCACCACTTACCTTTTTCCTTCAATTATAGTAATAGTACCTTATATATAACTATAACTATAACCAACAACAACAACATCCCAGCACTCACCTGTTCAGCAGCGCGACCTCGGAGGCACTCAACTGGCGGGCGGGATCCCCCCCCGAGTTGAGGTACGCCTCGACGGGCGCCACGTCCCCCTCCACCACCCCGAGACACGCGTTGAGCCACGCCCAGTCCGCCTGGCGCCTCAGGCCCCTCATTCGCCGCTCGTACTCGCAGTTGTTGTTGTTGCCCCCTCCCGTGGGCAGCCCGCCAATCAGCGGCTGCGGGGCGGGGACTGGCAGAGTGGGGGGGAGGGAGATTGGGGAGATGTGCGGGGAGGATGGGTGGCTGGGGTGGCTGGGGTGGCTGGGCTGGCGCACAGAATAGTTACATACAGAAGCGACACTCCGTGGCGGTACCTTTCATGTTACTCTAGCCAGTTCTATGATCTTGAAGCATTGTGTACACCTTTATAGTATATTGCATCATAAGGGAAGATATGGGCATATTACATCTCGAATATGTCTGCAACAAAAGCCAAGGGATGTAATATGCCGTTAGATTCCCGTAGGACACAAGCTATTTTTCCCTTTCCGCGAGAAGATTGTATTAAATAAAAATATTAATTTTATAATGTAAGACACAAACCTATGTCATTTTCGGTACCTTTCATGTTCCCTTATACAGTTCTATGACCTTGAAGCATTGTGTACACCTTTAAATTTGTGCACTTCCCCTATCTCTCTCTAGATGTGAGGAAACTTTCCGATTTTAAACAATGAGCCCTTTAAATTTGTGCAGATTTTCCATCTGTCTATAATTTTCGTTTCTCTGTCTTACTGTCGCTACTGTATAAACCTATTCTGTGGCTGGATTGTGTTTGGTTAAGGTGACGCACATAACGCATTTAGGGATTTTGTTTCGTTCATTAAAATAGTCTTATAATATAGAAATTGTTTGCAAATTGAACCGACCTTGTAGCTCATATAGTTCCCGAGAACAACTACTGAGAGTTTGACGTATCAATTACGTTAGAGAAGGTTAACTTGAAGCCAGCTGTTTGAGAACAGTGAACCAATAGAGTAGTTATATGGAAAACTCAACCAAACAAGTAATGAGGATAGGTGACTAATGCCTGTATTCATAGTCGATACTTCGCCTTGACTCATACTTGAGTACTGTCAAATGCTGTCATATTGTCAAATTTACAAATATACCCAACGAAATAACTACAATTTCTTCAAATCTTTACCTTGGGGTTATTACTTAGCCGAGAATTCACGAAGTTTCAACTATGAAACATGTCATGTACTAAAAGACGAGTACAACCGGAGTAATGCTTGGCGAAGTATCTTGAGTAAGCATTGACTATGAATACAGGCATAACACTATGACCAATATGTCGTTCGTCTAACTGTAAGTGTGCACTACTCAGCTGGCGTTAGGTGATTCTCGAACATACATGTTTTACTTGCTCAGTAGTACGTCGCTATAGGAGTGTGTCATATCTCTATGTTATACCTCATCTAAGGTGTACATCTTTAAATTTGTGCACTTCCCCTATCTGTCACTAAGATGTGAGGAAACTTTCCGATTTTAAACAATGAGTCCTTTAAATTTGTGTTCTTTCCCCGTCTCTCTATAATTTTCGTTTCTATGTCTTACTGTCGCTTCTGTATAAACCTATTCTGTAGCTGGGGTGTGTTTGATTAAGGTGACGCACTTCACGCATTTAGGGGTTGTGTTTCGTTCATTAAAGTAGTCTTATATATAGTTTGCTAATTTAACCGACCTTGTAGCTCTTATAGTTCCCGAGATAGCAATAGTGTACCACTTAAAATGAACATCCTGTTTACTTAATCCTTTTTATGAATTACTGTCTAATCCCTTTTATAAATCTGGGTGCCTATTCTGTAATTTATAACACTAGTGATACGCGTTCAGAAGTGTTATAATCTGACTGCCGTCTAGAGGTGTCTGAATGCAACAGGGCAATATGACGTCACTCATTTTGTAAACGATTCACTAACACGAAGGTTAGTGTTGTATTCATTTCACTAGTGTTATACTGACGTTTGGTTTGTGCGCTTGGCGGTAATGAAAGAACAAATTAAGAAATAACAAATTGATTACTAAAGATAATCTTGAAATTATGCAAATGTACACAACTGACAATAAATACAATTCTGCACAATTTGAAAGTTGTGCCAGGGAGTAGTGACACGAGACGTCAATCAATACAACTCTTCAAATTGTTGAAAAGTTATAGAATAGCCAACCTTTTTAATGTTTATAAATCTAAAACAACTATTTTATACTCACACTTTATCTTCTCCAAACATAGTGCCTTACATAATAAGTAACATCATCCCACCACTTACCTTTTTCCTTCAATCATAGTAATAGTAACTTATATATACCTATAACCAGCAACAACAACATCTCTGCACTCACCTGTTCAACAGCGCGACCTCGGAGGCACTCAACTGGCGGGCGGGATCCCCCCCCGAGTTGAGGTACGCCTCGACGGGCGCCACGTCCCCCTCCACCACCCCGAGACACGCGTTGAGCCACGCCCAGTCCGCCTGGCGCCTCAGGCCCCTCATCCGGCGCTCGTACTCGCAGTTGTTGTTGTTGCCCCCTCCCGTGGGCAGCCCGCCAATCAGGGGCTGCGGGGCGGGGACTGGCAGAGTGGGGGGGAGGGAGATGGGGGAGATGTGCGGGGAGGATGGGTGGCTGGGGTGGCTGGGGTGTGTTGGGTGTGTTGGGTGGTTGGGGTGGTTAGGGTGTGGGGATGCGCACATGACGCATTTAGGGGTTTTTGGCCAGTTCTCGTACGTGCACATCTGGAATGAGATATAGATGGTGGTTAATAATATAAATATATAGTCTTTTTCACGAAAATGTGATCGTACGTCATAACCAGTAATAAAATTGTAGCCAAAACAGCAATGTTATTATCCCTAGCATATACCCAGTAAAATACACGGAACTTAGTGTTTTTTACTAATCAATGGTTGGTAATCCTATACAATGTTGCCATTCTCCAAATGTCAAAAAATAATATTATTTTTGAAAAATGTCAAAAAATCGAGCAAAAAATTTAGGAATTTGGGCACAGAATATGGTGAATTCTGTAATAAGGTATTTCGAACAAGAACGTGACAAACGAAGATACAGAGGAGGGCGCTGAATAAATTTAATTTATTTTATGTAAATAATTCACAATATGATATATACACACATGGTATACTATGCAGCCATCAACACTTGAATGTACCCTACAAATACTTGGCAACGTTGCGTCAGGGAACATTATGACGTACGATCACATTTTCGTGAAAAATACTATATAGACATTCTTTAATAAAAAATGTTACAAGATTTATAGGCGATATTTTTAATAGACCTGGGGCTTAATACTAATGTTTCACTAAGCAACGCTTATCAAGTTATAAATTCTATTGGCACATATTGAAAATTTGAGGAGCGTTACCAAGTGATACGCTTGTATTACAAGACTTGTAGTTTTGTGAAACAGGCCCCTGAGGTGGAATTCTATAACTCATAACTACAAATAACAACTGAACTTGTTAAAATATTAGTTACCAATTTGCAATAAATTTAAGACATTTCCTCATTAGTGTAGACTTGTGTGTTCTTTATACATGTATGATTATATAAGTACATATCAATCATAAATAACCGTTACTATTACAGAATAACATATATACTTTCTAGTTGATATTTGCAATTGATATCATAACAAGTCCAAATGACAGCAACCGAAGTTATAGAATCCTACCCCAGGTCCAGATTAAACATTTTTACAAAGCATACTTGAGCGAAATGTATAACGCAGATATGTTTTTACTTCATTGGAAAAAATCTGACGTATCCAACACATTACCTCCCGATATTGTAGTAATATATTCTATATAGGGTGGCCCAATGAAAATTATGAGCGCAATTTTTGGCCACTTAACATCAATTTTGCAAAAAACGCTCGAACATGTCAATTTTAGTATAAAAGGGGACACCTGAATGAATTAATACCAATGGCATAACTTCAACCCTAAAATGTAGGTGGACTGACCCTCAAAAATTTTAAATGGAAAAGGGTGCCAACATGACACAGTTCCAAAGGCCTTTCAATTCTCTTTTGAACAGTTTTTTATTTTTCAAATCCGATCATTAGTTCCAAAGAAATACTGTTTAAATTTATCAGGTGTTCAAAATTACAATCAAGTAGGCTTAAATAAATGACAAACTAAATAAACAATTCTTTTGATATTGGCCAATAAGATCGCCAGATCTATCACCGTTAGATTTATTTTTATGGGGTTATTTGAAGTCTAAAATTTTTGCATCGCTACCCGAATCTTAGAAGATTTACGGTAACGTATCGTAATTAAGTGTCATCAAATTACTCCACAAATGTTGCAGAACGGACAACGACATTTTGAGCAAAATCTCTATTATTATATGGAAGTTGGTGGTAGTCATTTTGAACACTTCATAAACTGATATTTGAGTTTCTGTCAGTTTCATATACATCTACTTCTACTATATATGGTTTAAATGAATTGCAGCAAAAGACGTGTATAATTTAACGTACAAGACAGTCATGTATAGTCTTTTTCACGAAAATGTGATCGTACGTCATAATGTTCCCTGATGCAACGTTGCCAAGTATTTGTGGGGTACATTCATATTGTGAATTATTTATATAAAATAAATTAAATTTATTCAGCATCCCTCTCTGTATCTTCGTTTGTCACGTTCTTGTTCGAAATACCTTATTACAGAATTCACCATATTCTATGTACAACTTCCTAAATTTTTTGCTCGATTTTTTGACATTTTTCAAAAATAATATTATTTTTTGACATTTGGAGAATGACAACGTTGTACAGGATTACCAACCATTTATTAGTAAAAGACAGTAAGTTCCGTGTATTTTACTGGGTGTATGCTTGGGATAGTAACATTGTTGTTTTGGCTACAATTTTATTACTAGGTATGACGTACGATCACATTTTCGTGAAAAAGACTATACCTTGCCTATTTCCAACCTACTCTAAAACCCTAAAACTACTACTAAGTAACACCTCCTCTCCTCAAACTACTCACCGCACAAACCCACTTCCTCTTGTCAGTCCCACCAGCCTCACTCCTTTCACTCCTCCCCGCACTCTTCCCCCCTTGCGCCTGCGCTACAGCCACATCACTGATAACCCCCCCACTTATAACCGGCTGTATCGTAGCAGGCGAGGGCGTCGGAGAGATCCTTAGCGGCTGTATATGCTCGTGCAGCGTCTCTGCCTGCTGGCGATCCAACGGGGTGCCGCACTGCGAGCAGACGGTGTCTCTCGGAGAGTTTAGGTAGGTGCAAGTAGCGCAGGGGAGACAGGGGTAGTGGCTGCGTGGTTCTGGGCCTGGGCCTGGGCCTGATGCTATTGCTGAAATGAAGAGGGGGTTAATGTTAGTAAATGTGTGAGTGTATGAAGGAATGGCATGGGGGTAAAGGGGTATGAAATGGACGTCACACGGATTCGAATTCTATGGCCTTGTATAGAAGAGGTTAAAAACCGAATCATAAATATTACGAAAATGCTGTGTATACAGGATAGGATAGAGAGAGATGGGGAATACCAACAAATTTAAAATGCTCATCGTTTCAAATGCCAAAGTTTAAATTAAATTTAATTATTTCAGTTTCAAATTTTTTTTTATGATTTGCCACTAAACAATATAGAATATACATAGGTAAATTATTTACTCTTAATACAAATACATTAGTAATAACTAAACACATATCTCTTGTTTAAAATTTATTTTTTATAATTATATATTTCAATATAATAAAACAACGTTGTTACTTATTTCTTGTAACCGAATATTCGGTATTAAAATAAGTCGAATAAGCCAAATACCGAATAGTGAAAATATAGCCGAATAGGCCGAATACCGAATAATTATTCCAGGCAAACAACTGGCAATAGACGGCAGCATTAAATTTTCACGCTAGGAAAAATATTGCATGTTATACAAGAAAATTAATTCATATGTCCGTATAGAAGAATAAAATACAATTTGTTAATATATTTTCCAAATTGGGTCACCTATTTTTCGAACATGAAAATATTATATTTTATATTTAATATATCTCCTACTATAGTGGTGTTGTAAAAATTATGATGTTATCTGATGTAGAATTTAATTTTGAACAACTTTGTACTGTTGTAGTTTTGCTTTAGGAGAAAGAGTATCTGCAATTTTTTTAAATCTCATGTTAAAGTCCTATGTTCCGCGTTTCGTTGCACACACTGTATAACTATTCTGTGATAACATGCAATATTTTTTCTATTGTGAAATTTTTTTAATGCTGCCATCTATTATCAGTTGTTAACCCGAATACACGGCATTTTCGTAATATTTGTAATTCGTTTTTAACCCCTTTTATAAAAGGTCTTTGGATTCGAATCCGAGTAAAGGCCATTTCATAATCTCTAATTTTAAATATTTTTAGAACAAGTATCCATGCTTTTCGTTTATTGAAAAATTCACCGAATTTATTGCACAAGCGGACTTTCCTTTCGTTTTCTTTTTGAAACAAATGGAAACTGTTAAATTTTTTATTGTCTTTAGAGTGGCAGCCATACACAGCAATTTCTGTTTTGATACTTTACTTTTACTTTTCTCGTTATAATAAAGCATAACAATTCAAGACAGTAAGATAAAATTATAGAAAAACTCTATAAAGTAGTCTTCATAAGGGTTGATTTTTAGATAAGGTTTAGGTCAGAATTTTTCTAAAAATGTTGATAAAATCCAGAAAGAAGAGGAATATGATTTTTAACGGTAGAGGTATAAAAAGAAAGATACTAACTAGAACAATAATTATGAAAACTACGATACACGAAGCGGTAAAAATATTATGCGGCCATGACAAATACTACATTGCCGGTTTCCAGATTTTGCCGCTAGGTGGCTACGAGTTAAGGTTCTTTGCGAATATAACCGTGACCGTCAGATGTCACCACTATCAGTATTACAACCACCACCAAAACCAAAAACTCACCAGACGAATTACTGATAATATCCCTCTCATTCTCACTGCCGTGCAGTCTATAAATATCTTCATTCAGCAACGGTTTCGGTCCTCTACACATCGTACATTTCAGCGACGAGGGAAAGTTCTTATACGTGCAGTATTCACAAGACCACTTCTGTTCACTATCGCTCATGTTACTCATCTTACTCATCTTGATCTTGCTTTGAAGATCTTGCTTTGAAGATCTTAGCTTGTCGAGTGCTTCTTAAGGGGGAGTTTCTTTCTCTTTTGGGGCTTCAGATGGTATTTTAATAGAAGTGTCATGAGGTCACCATAGTATAGAGACGGAGAAGAATTAGGGTGTCACTGATGATTTCATTGGGTGATCTGGAAGAAAATATGAGTGAGTGTGGGGTAATGTATGTGAGGAATTGATGGATTTGAAATGTTTTGCACTGTTTGAAAGTTATATTTGCGTATTTTTTGCTTGTTTATATGTTTTTTTTAGATTAACTGCCCAAGTAGTAATTAATAGTATCTCATTTTACTAGTTTTATAAGACGGTATATTGTTCCAACACGAATATAATAATACCAAGGTTGGCCTGATTTAAATCATCTGATTTTTTTAATAAAAATCATTGGTTTTTATCAAAAAATACAAATTAAAATAGAAATTTAATTATTTGCTACAAAACTCTTAAAACTAACCAAAATCTGTTCTAATAATATGTTAAAATTAAATTATACTTTTATTACTTTATTTGTCATACAACAGAAGAAAAATGTAAGTATTTAAATGAGTAATTAAAAGAAAAAATACTTATTACTCTTTCTAAATTTATTCAGATGAATCGTTATGATTTTATTACAAATATCATTTTCGTTTAGATAATAAAATATTTATATTGCTTTTAAAACAATTAAAAATTGCAGTAACATTTTGATATCTTTAAAAATTGAAAAAATAAAAAAAAAATCATGATTTATTTGATTTTTTGAAAATGAATCAAAGATTTTAGATTTTTTTAAATAAATCATTATTTTTGCCAACCCTGTAATATACTATTTTTATACTTTGCTTGACTTATTTAAAAAAAATCTTAAAATTTTCAATTAAAAAAATACATTGTAATCTGGGGATATATAAATGTGAAATATGGTAACCCTGTTGAATGAAGTTGGGTACATTTATCTGTTATTAAACATTTAAAATATGAAAATATTTATAAATCTATATATTATGAATTATGAAGTTTTAATATCCTTTTAAATTAGTTTTGTTCATTCGGTTTTCATACTCAGAAATAATATAAATTGTATTAAAAAGCATTTAAAAATATTTGAGGTTATCAATTTGATATTTAAAGTGGGGTGCAATTGTTAGAAGTACCAATTTTACAACAACAAAAATACAAGCAACAATATTTTATATTATTAAACTGTTTTCGATATAATAATAAGGCAATTGCGAGGGCAATTGTTAACGCAAAGTATAAAAATATATATATTTTTAAATATTCTCACTACTATTGATAGTACATTATATTTAGTAACAAAATAACTCAAATAACCAGTAACGACAAAATATGTATTTTAACAGCTAACTAAAAATGAACACAAATATGTTTTAACATTAAGATTTAAAAAATATATTTTTCGATGTCGTTAACCACCCTAATTTGTCGTGCAAAAATTGTTACTTTTTTACTTGTCGTTATAACCACAAATTTTGATTTTAGTTTAGTTACTTTTAGTTTATCCTGTTTTACATATTTTGTCGTGCAGAAAAAATGTTTATATTTGTCGTGCTTTAAGTTTTGCGTTGTAGAAAAATTGTTAAAACAATTCGTCGTGCTAAACACAAATTTTGATTTAAAATGTTACTTTTATTTTGTCGTGCAGTGTACATATTTTGTCATGCATGAATTTTTGTTTATATTTGTCGTGCATTAAGTTTTGTGTTGTACAAATCCTTTATTTCTTTTTTTCCCCCATAATTTGTCGTGCTAAACAT
Organism: Stenolophus ochropezus; assembly: GCA_035578165.1. Taxonomy (NCBI): domain Eukaryota; kingdom Metazoa; phylum Arthropoda; class Insecta; order Coleoptera; family Carabidae; genus Stenolophus; species Stenolophus ochropezus. The sequence goes on along the minus strand of JAQOWZ010000012.1, from coordinate 18,417,960 downwards.
AAATTTTGATTTAAAAATATTTATTTTAGTTTGTCGTGCAAAATTTTTTATTTATATTTGTCGTGCAGTTATGTTTTGTGTGCAAAAATCGTTAAAACATTTCATTTGTTATTTTTTCCCCATAAGATGTAAACATGCTATATCTTGCAACCGCTTGCAACCCTAAAAAGACCAGTTTAAACCAGTCAACTAACCAAAAACAGTACTTTGTACTTGTTACTTAAATTTTATTTAATTTTAAAAGCTAAACCTAATTTTAAGTTTATTATTAAACATTATTTGGATTAATATAAATAATATAAATTAATATAAATATTTAATAGTTTTGTTTAAAAGTGAATTTTTGTATCTAGTAAGCTGTGGTTATGTACAAAACAAAATCGCAGCGCTATGTATTATGACAGCTGTATATCAGTGTATCAGTTTACGTTTTCACTTCTAATTTGTAGATTTAATTGTGTTTAAAACAATTTTATTTGTGTACAAGATAATTTGGTACTGTTTTTGATTAATAAGCATAAATTTTGTGCATATTTATATATAAAATGTTTTATAAAACAGTTACAAGTTTTGAAATTGGAATCTAGTAGTCTATGGAACTGTGGAAGTGTTTACAAAACAAAAGAGTCAATTTTTGTTGTGACAGTTTGCAAGGAATTGGTAGAGAAAATTATGTTTTTAGTGTAAGATGTAAATTATTGTACTTGAAATGAAAAGTATGAAATTTGTGAAGAATGCAAAGTAAATCAAGTGCCTAGAATAAATTTTAAGCGCGATTTTGTTTGTAAAACAATAGATAGTGACAGTGTTAAAACATATAACTTTTAAACAGTGTTCAAATGTTTCAAATCCATCTTAAATATAGTACTTACAATTCTAAGCCAGAAGTTTGTTAGTCAAATAAAATTAATTAAATCATAATAAACAATAAAATATAATTCAAAAACAATAAAAACGAAATCACATAAAACAATAATTAATGATAATAATAAATATATCAACATATATATGACATTTCAAGTATGAGGTTATGTTATACGTCAAATCAATTTTGTATAAATTGAGAAAACATACTACTGAACAATTTGAACACAAATGTCATATTGACAAAACATACCATTTTGGATTTTCAACGAAGAGTCAAACATTTAGGAAATCTAGCGACATTTTTGTAGAATTTGGCACATATTTTCCACATAAAATTAAGAGCACAACACAGCAAATTTAGTATAACCTACATAAAATTCTAGATCAATATTTGAAAATAGGTTATGATGGAAATCAATATTATAACAAAATAGTTAAATATCTCACCTTATTAATAATAAAATTATTGAACGAAATATGATAAATAAACAACTAATTTTACTAACATTACTGCAAGTCTGACAGCTATGGAATATAGAAATTCAAATTATTGCATTTTGACAATTTGTTTAACAATGAGTAAAACATTCCGTCAATAGCAATAAAGAGAAAATCTAAATTAATAATGTTAAATAACTGCACAATTTTGTCATTAGTTCTTCTTATTCATGGATTTTGTTTTGTAAGTTGGTACTGTTTGAGAAAGTACTTGTTTCTTTATGTACGAATCAAGGATCAAACATTTCTTCGGACTGTACTTGTACATTCTCATTCAAATGTAGTTGTCATTTTATTAAAACAACAATTTGTTTGTTACTGATATGTAAATATAATAAAATATATTTCATTTGATTTCTTCTTTTTTGATCCTTTCTTTTGGTATTTCCTTCCATTCCTGTATCCTTTTTACAAAAATCATTTATTTCACTTATTATGAGTAAAGAGCGGATTATATGCACTAAAAAAGTGTCAAAATATGCATGCAATATATATAAAAAAATCATCAAAATATGCATGATATATGCAAAAAAGTTATAAATATGCACTTTAAATAAAAATATGCAAAAAATCTAATGTCATCAGGCTCTTTTTACTGATATCATTTTCTTATTTCTATTTTTACATGCAGTGTTTTATTTGGAACATTTCATGAAATGTATAAAGACAATAAATATCACAGGTAATTCTAACAAAAATAAGAAAATCTCGAATTCTTATTCATATTGAAATTTACAAAAGCTCTTTTTTGAAACAAAAATCAAAAAAGTCATCTTTAACGAGGAAGTTGCTATATGCTCCTCATATTTTTAATACGGTTTTTTCGGCATTACTAATTGTTGTTATAGTTCCAAACATACGAATTTCAATGGCAGATATTATTTACTTAACTTACTTATAAAATAAAAATTACTTAAGTTCTAAGCAGTTCTAAAACACTGATAGAATCACTTTTTTTTTGTTCTGACGAGAAATTAAATATGATTGTAATGGTTTCATTTTATATAAATGCTCACTTGTTAAAAGTACGATCAAAATTATATTTCTTGTAATATACTGTTTCAAAAAAGAACAAAATTTGTCAAAAATTAATTTTTGTTTTTGAAAAAAGTCTTAAAATATGCACTAATATGCAAAAAAAATCAAAATATGCAATAAAGTATCATTAAATGCAAAATCTGTATTATTTTTTTTTGATATTTGACATTAATTTTTGATGAAACGTGAACATATGAAAACAGTTTGTTGATATGCCTAATATAAACAACACATGCAATTGCATAGAATCCGCTTTTTAATCATGAGTGTTCTTTTTGCAAGAAATCAGTTCTAATGTCAACAAATTTATAAGTTTAAAATATTGTTATTTTATTTGTAATAATAAAAAATCTGGTGTGTCCAACACAATACCTCCCGCCACTGTAGTAATATATTTTATATAAGTTTTTCTATACATTTAATTTGTAGTTTTAAAATTAGTTTGCTATTGCAGTTTTGAATATTTTTAATTCATTTCATACCTAAAATTTACTTCATAAAAATTGTATGTTTAAAAAAACAGCCATTTTTGACGTTACTAAAACCAGAACCGAACTTACCTTAATTTTGCAATAAATTTACTTCATTTTTACTTATTTTATCTTTTAAACTTATTTACCTCAAATTTGACATCATATGTCAAATTTTGTGAACATATGAATAACTCATTGGATTTATAGAAATTCCTCGACCTAAACGATATGTAAAATTATTTTATTCACAACCACTATTGTAATATGTCAATTCCTAACCTGTCAAAGGTTGGAAACGTATGTCATTTTTAACTGCAATGACAATCTCACGGGTGGGAAATACTTTAAAATCCCTTGGGGGGGAAGTGTTTACTATGGTTGCCTAGTAATACTGTCATAAATCTCTAAAAGTAAGGTGATCAGTGCTGTCAAACATGTTAAAATAAATTTAAACATTTGTTTTCATAGACTACTACCGTATATTAATTTAGTTTATTGGAAAAAGGCGATATACGAATAGAAGTTAATTTGGATAATTGTGAATAAAATAGTATACATAGTTCGGTGGGAGTTTCATTACAGCCTTGCGCTATATCTGAGCCTCTCGGTCATATAATAAGCCCTCGGCTGTAATGAAACATTTCCCACCTCACATGTAATATACTAATAATTTATATATTTTTTTCTGTTTAGCTAGAAGTTATATATAAACGTAATTATGCAGATCGGTAGAAAATGAAAAAATCTTTATATTTAATAATAACGTAATTTGCGAAAAAATGGTATTTAGAGGTATTTTTTAGGAAAAACGGTTTAAAGCTTCATCCAAAATGGATAGCGTTTTGAATTAAATTTCTTAAGAATAGTTATTTGTATATCAAGGGACTAAAATATAATTTTTATTACACATATGGAAATTATTCTACGAGGCGATAGCATTTTTTAAAAATATGTCATAAAGAGGTAAAATAATTTGTATAAACCAATTTTTAAATTTCTTAGATCAGCTGTGGCAAAGATTCATATTTCGGCTAAGTTCGTGCAATAATCGTGCATATCCGTCATCGACAAATAATGAGTTTCTGAAACTGTTAACAGATGGCCATACTAGTATTAAATTTAGCATAACGTAAATTAATATAAAGTTCACTATATTTATTTTCCCTTACAAATAAGGATAAATAAATAATCTATCATTGAAATTTTCATATTTATTAATATTATTGGTAAATATACAATTTCATGGCATTTTGTGACTTCATAAATAAAATATTAATTATTTGTAAGTTTTTTGAATTAAACAAGAGAATAACTAAAGATTGTAAAGCGTATGGAATGTTTTTGAATACAATGTTTTCCAAAAACGTAGAAAGAACAAAACATACTCGTATTTTGAATAAATATATTTATTTTATTCTCATCACACTATACATAAATAAATAGATATATATTAATACTATTATTAATAATAGTGTTCATAGCAACATACTATTATTTGATTATCCAGTTACCTCGCTTGTAACGACAACTAGGGTCCTTTACCAAGTTATTTAAAATAAATGGAAATGTAATATTAATGGAAAAAATTTTTGTTTTTGAAATTATTTTTCATAAAATAAATTGAAATAAGTACCCATAATAAATTATTTGAAAGCATAAATGGTTGCCTATAACATGTAGTTCAGTTGCCTATATATCAATTAGTTGGGGGAGCAAACACCGAGTGGCGCTGAAAGCAGTCCCAATTGATATCACTGCAGTTTCGTATCTATACCACAGAATAGGTTTATACAGAAGCGACAGTAAGACAGAGAAACGAAAATTAGAGAGAAGTGGGGAAGTTGCATAAATTTAAAGGGCTCATTGTTTAAAATCGGAAAGTTTCGTCACATCTTAGAGAGAGATAGGGGAAGGCAACAAATTTAAAGGTTTACACAATGCTTCAAGGTTATAGAACTGGATAAGGGAACATGAAAGGTACCGACACGGAGTGTCACTTCTGTGTGTAAACATTCTGTGTCTATACTACACAAAAACATTATATATAATCTATGGTTCTCACGTAGATGTTAAGGGCACTAAAAAGTCGAATAACTTAAAAACGAATAACCTTTTTTTTAAACTTTGATAGTTCTATCATACAGAATTTAGGTCTGGTTTGACAAAAAGTTATCAATTTCCTAATTTGCTACAATGGTGAAGAACCCCATTATAAATAAATGAATAGATTTCCATTTTAAAACACAAGCTAAATAAATATATAAATGAACATATTTTGTGATTGTGACAAACAACTAATTTAAAAACTCTATGCCAAAAGGCGGTTGAAAAACATCCTTTCTATTAACTTTTCGTGGTTTGCTTGGTATAAAAATAGGTTCAATTTTCTAAAACATAAAAGCAATATTCAGTAAGAACGTTGATTGAAAAATATATAGATAGGCAAGCTTATAAGATTTTCGTTTCACCTACATAACTGTGTGTCTGGTTGCATTTGGGTTAATATCAGGCGTTTCTGTTAAATATTATACAAAAAGAGCAAACGTCAAATAATTAATAATACAAATTAGTTCTATTTTAAAATATACCAATGAATGAAAGAACCATTTTAATAAGTACCAAAAAAATTGAGTAAATATGTAAAACATCTTTATTTATCTGATATTTTTGTCTGTTTAATTCCAGTAGTTGATGGAATCATGAACGAGATGGCTCTGTCGAATCTGATTTCAAAACAGCGGTACGCAAAAACATATAGGCTTACCTATCTATATATTTTTCAATCAACTGAAATAAATACAAAATAACTGACAAAAATAACATTTATGTACGACTGCACGTTAAAATTTGATTTATATCATAGTTTTGCGGCTATAAAGTACCTCTTTATAATACTAGTAAAATAAAGTAATTTTCAGAAGTTCTCTTCAACATTCTTACTAGAACACCATTTCCGATTGGCATTGTATGTCTCTTCGTATATATGCTTGCTTGAGGAAATAGTGAATCTTTATTATTTTTTCACTATTAGAACTCTAAGACTGACACGCTTGCATCTTGCTTCAAACAAAATTTTTATATTGACACCGGACCAAACAAATTCGTGTTCAAACAGAAAAGCACACTTGATTCATTCTTCTAAAATCATGAACATTTTAGTTTTTTTCTAAAAGAAACCGATTTTCGCAGTCGTACATAAAGTTTGTATGCAATTAGTACCTAATTAGGCTTTATTGACTCGCCCTATTTATTTACCTCGTTCGTTTCGCTCACTCTGCCATAAACTGTAGGACTCGCCAATAAAGACCTACATTATGTACTTATTACATAAATAGCTCTTCTACTTACGTTGTTGACAATGGTTTGGTTGCCAAGCAACTTGACTTGTTCCTTCTGACGCCATTTTGGTTCCAAACTCATGTCATAGATAGGTTTAGGTTTATTATTATGTTCAGCCTGAATGCGTAAAACTTCGTCTTTTTCTCGGTATACCATACACCATGCACGTACAGTGAAATAGTACAAAATTTCAACACCGGATAATAAAGAGAAACCTAAGAATAAACCTGCTATACCTCCAAAAGACACTGAAAATAAAATAAAAAATAGTGATTTTATTTTCCCGTTTTGTAAGCAGATGTGTATAGTCTATTTCTATGAGTTGATCTTCACATTACTTATTATGCTATTAAAATGAAGTACTCTGTATTAAATAAGATGTAGAAATATATGTAGTATTATCCTGTACAATATGGTGACTTAGTTGTTAGCCGGATAGTTTTTATGTACGAAAATCTATTTTCCCATGCTAAATACATATAACAACACTTTCTTGGAACAACACGGTATACAGGGTGTACCATTTAAGTGTGCCACCATTGCTATCTTGAGAACTATAAGAGCTACGAGGTTGGTTAAATTAGCAAAGAACCACCATTTTACAAGACTAATACAATGAGCAAAAAAAAAAATTTTTTTCAACCAGTGGTTCTCAAATTACGGGACACAACTTTCTTATTTTAAATGGGAACATATGTTTATTTTTAGGTTATTCGATAGAGTATTTTTTTCTGAATTTAACGATATAAACATAATATACTAATATAACAAAATAATTGAGAAAAATACATGTTAGATTTATATGTATTTTATTTATATCTGACTGAAACAAGAGTGCTATGATTAGAAAATATAGACATATTGTTCTGTCTAACATTGTTTGATTATTTTTTGTTAAATTTTATGTTTTTAAACTGTCAGTTTTAAGACGAAAATGAATTGTTTTCTATCCCAAGCACTCTTCTTTCAGCCAGATATAAATAAAATACATATAAATCTAACATGCATTTTTCTCAGTTATTTTGCTATATTAGTATATGATAGGTTTATATCGTTGAATTCAGAAAAAAATACTCTATCGAATAACCTAAAAATAAACATACGTTCCCATTTAAAAGAAGAAAGTTGTATCCTGTATTTTGAGAACTACTGGTCGAAAAAAAATTTCTTTTCCTCATTGTATTAGTGTTGTAAAATGGTGGTTCTTTGCTAATTTGACCAACCTCGTAGCTCTTATAGTTCTCAAGATAGCAATGGTGGCACACTTAAATGGAACAACCTGTATATTATCGTGGAATAACTGTATAATGTACTTACCTAAAAGATCTACCCAACCAAACAAAACTTCTCGTTTATATCGTACCATAGGCCAAGATACAAACTCAGACTCCAAACTTGGCTGCGAACTTATTTCCCTGAAATTAAAAAACAATGTATAAATAGTATATTGTGTAACAAATGCAGAAAGTCGTCTATTTCTCACGAATGTATAAAAGTTTCGGCACGAGATAAAGTCGAGTGCTGGAATCACACAAGGTGGGAAATAAGTAATTCTGCGCGAGTGGCACACTATATTTCTACGACCGCACTGCTAAACGTTACAGAACAAAAATACATGTACAATAATCATTTGACATAAAAAACAAAATGGCGTAGGTAACCTCACAAAAAAGTACTTTCACGCATGCGCAGTATTGGTAATAGAGGTTTCTACCGTTTTTTTTTATAATTTAAATTTAAAGTATGAGGGATACTAATAAAATGATATTTATATTTAAATAAAAACTGTTTGAGAATAGCAGTGGCGCTAGTGTTGCAAACTTTTAATAAATTACACATATACAAGTAATTTATGCACTAATCTCGTAAATAATATAAGGTTAAGAAAAATCACAAAATTTTACAAAATCTTTCACTTTTTAAGTTAAAATTGTTTGTTTAATTGATTGTAGAGGACTGAAATAATAGAATAACATACTTTTCCCTAAAAAATATAGGTTTTTTTCAAAATCTGACTGTCTTAAAAAGCGTCTAACTCGAAAACTACAGCTCTGGGAATTTTTTTACTATTTCTCCAGTAATGTAGAGGATTGAAATAATAGAATAACGTACTTTTGTAACGTAAAGGGTTGAAATAATAGGATAACATACTTTTTTCTCTGTCTTAAAAAGTGTCTAACTCGAAAACTACTGCTCTGGGAATCATAAAATAAATTCAAAAGAGCAAAATCTATCCATAAAATATACAACTTTGAGGTTTTCAGTGTTAAATTGTGTTTCTACACCCAAAATAATTCAATAGTACTAATTTTTGAGTCCAAAATTTTGATTTTTTGAAAATACAGTCTAATTTAATAGACCAAAATGTGTCTTAATTTTGTCCCAAACAATTTGGAACAATGTGGAACCTTGTAGAACTATCTAGAACATTGTTAAATCCTGTAGAACTGTCTCATCTTAATCCCAATTAATTTGGAACTGTGTTGAACCTAGTACAACAATGTTAAACCTTATACAAGTGTCTTAACTTTATCCCAAACTATTTGGAACAAAGTGAAACATTGTGCAACCGTCTCTCCTTATTCCAGAACTCTTGGAACATCTTTATACCTTCTACAATTGTCGTTTTAAGTCTTTCTAGTAATTTCCAATAATATATATACATGAAAAATTACAATTTATAGTTTTTCACTGTAAAAATTTTCATATACAGCCAAAATAATCCAAAAATACCCATTTTTGGGTCCAAAATTTTGATTTTTGAAAATAGTCCAGATTGATAGTCGCCGTTGCGCTGATTCCCAATTTTCAAACCGAATTTAATTATCTCTTTCCATTCCTGAGATATTTGGCCTCAAAGTTGCACCTCAAAAAAGTGTGTTTTTTGACCATATCTCTAAAATGGGTAGAGATACAATATCAACGATTATACCAGTCGATTCTACGCGCAAAGTTACATAAAGAAATGTTTTCTCCGCATATACGTTCTTTGGAACGATTTAGTGAAAAATGAGAAAAACGAAAAAACCGGAATTTCAGTTTTTCGCTGGGGAACTTTTTGTCACCAAATCTTTTCATTTTCTAGACTTAAGTAAATACAGATGCGCTGATACCAAATTTTCAAACCGATTTCAATTATCTCGTACCGTTCTCGAGATATTTGCGTTCAAAGTCAGACCTGAAAAAAATCGTTTTTCAGGAATAGTCCTGAAATCGGTCGAGATACAACTTCGTCGACCTCACTAATCGATTCTACGGGCAAAATTACATAAGTATACCAATTTTCAGATATTTATTCAGGCGGATACAATTTTTAGAGCGAAAAAACGAAAATCGTAAAAATCGAAAAATCGCCTGATGAACCCCTTGCGATTTTTTCCGATTTTTGGTCATTTTCGTTTTTTCACTATAAAAATTGTTTCCATTGGAATATAAATCTGAAAATTGGTACAAAAATCTAATTTTGCCTGTAGAATCGATTGATGAGGTCGCCGAGATCATATCTAGACCCATTTCAGGACTATTCCTGAAAAACCGATTTTTTCAGGTGTAACTTTGAATGCAAATATCTCGAGAACGGTAAAAGATAATTGAAATCGGTTTGAAAATTTGGAATCAGCACATTCTTCTTTACTTAAGTCCAGAATATAAAAAAATTTGGTGACAAAAAGTTTCTGAGCGAAAAACTGAAATTCCGGTTTTTTCGTTTTTCTTATTTTTCACCAAATCGTTCCAAAGAACGTATATGCGGAGAAAACATTTCTTTATGTAACTTTGCGCGTAGAATCGACTGGTATAATCGTTGATATTGTATCTCTACCCATTTTAGAGATATGGTCAAAAAACACCCATTTTTGAGAAGCAACTTTCAGGTCAAATATCTCAGGAATGAAAAGAGATAATCGAATTCGGTTTGAAAATTTGAAATCAGTGCATCGGCGACTATCAATTTGGACTATTTTCAAAATTTAAAATTTTGGACCCAAAAATGGGCATTTTTGGATTATTTTGGCTGTATATGAAAAATTTTACAGTGAAAAACTATAAATTGTACGTTTTTAATGTTTAGCTAATATTGGAAATTACTTGGAGACTTAAAAAGACAGTTGTAGAAGGTATAAAGATGTTCCAAGTGTTCTGGAAAAAGTAGAGACCGTTGCACTATGTTACACTTTGTTCCAAATTGTTTGGGACAAAGTTAAGACAATTATTTAGGATTTAACATTGTTGTACTAGGTTCAACACTGTTCCAAGTTAATTGGGATTAAGATAAGACAGTTGTACATGTTTAACAATGTTCTAGATATTTCTATAAGGTTTCACATTGTTCCAAATTGTTTGGGGCAAAGTTAAGACAATTATTTAGAGTTCCAAGTTGTTTTGAACTAATGAAATAGTTATACAGAGTTCCACATTGTCCCAAATTGCTTGGGACAAAGTTAAGACACTTGTTTAAGGTTTAACATTGTTATACCAGATTCAACACTGTTCCAAGGTAATTGGGATTAAGATGAGATATTTCTACATGGTTTTACAATGTTCCAAATAGTTTTACGAGCTACCACATTGTTCCAAATTGGTGGGACAAAGTTAAGACACATTTTGGTCTATTAAATTAGACTGTATTTTCAAAAATCAAAATTTTGGACTCAAAAATTAGTACTATTGAATTATTTTGGGTGTAGAAACACAATTTAACACTGAAAAACGTAAAAGTTGTATATTTTATGGATAGATCTTGCTCTTTTGAATATATTTTATGATTCCCAGAGCAGTAGTTTTCGAGTTAGACACTTTTAAGACAGTCAGTTTGTCATAAATTCTTAATAAATTGACCCCCTTTATTTTTTAGTGAAATGTATGTTATTCTATTATGTCAACCCTCTACATTACAAAAGTATGTTATCCTATTATTTCAACCCTCTACATTATGGGAAAAATAGTGAAAAAAAATTCCAGAGCCGTAGTTTTCGAGTTAGGCACTTTTTAAAACAGACAGATTGACGTAAAATCTTGAAAAATTGACCCTCCCTATTTTTTATCCGATTATTTCAACCCTCTACATTACAATAGAATGTTATCCTATTACTTCAACCCTCTACATTACAGAAAAAATTGTGAAAAAATTCCCACGGTCGTAGTTTTTGACTTAAATACTTTTTAAGACAGTCAGTTTGTCTTAATATCTTGAATAATTGACTTCCTTTATTTTTATCCTATTATTTCAACCCTCTACATTACAGGAAAAATATTTTTAAAATTTCCAGAGCTGTAGTTTTCAACTTAGACAGTTTTTAAGACAGACAGATTTTTGCAAAGTTTCTATTTTTTAGGGAAGAGCATGTTATTTTATTATTATATTTATTAATAATTTAAAGATTTCCGAAAGAATATAATGTATATAAATAATAATATATAGGACTAAATAATAATACTAATAAAAAATTATACTTTTTTCTATAGCAGATGTTAAAGTGCAATTTTATCAACTAAAAATAGTGGATAAAGTAGCACTTTAACCGCAAGGGTAGATAAAGTAACACTTTAACAGCAAGGGTAGATAAAGTACTTTAACTTTTGTTTATTAGAAGTACATTTCCATAACAACGCACACTACTGACATTTTAAAATTGTTCTTAAATAATAATTTAATTTTTCTAATTCTTTTCTCTTCAAAACCTGCTATAGAAAAAAATAGAATTTTATACACGACGATAAAATTAAATTATCGACTCGCGAAAAATAATTCATTCGCGATTATATCGCTCGTGAATTAACACTTTCCGCTTGTTGATAAAATATTATTTTATCGTCTTGTATAAAAAATAACTATTATTTGATATACAAATCGGTAAAATCATTCTTAATACTTAAAATTTCATAGCATACTCGCCCCTTTTACCTTAGTGTTCTGTGAATAATACTGTCTCAGATGTAAAAGAAATAATAAAAGTTAATGCAAGACACAAATTCAAGAAATAACATTTTAAAAGTACACGTGCGAAGTTTAGTGTGAGTCAAGGCCACGCCCCTTGGGTTCTTCAAGCTCATTGGTCAGACTTGATGCCGGGATTTTTCACTCGCCAATCAAAACATTCGCGGTTTAAATTTCCCAATCAAAGATGCAATTCATATAAGAGACGTCACGCTATAGGGCACGAGAGCAGCACCGTCGAACTGTGCCCAAGCCTCTCAGCTCATTTCACACCATTGTATGATTGTCTCAGTTCACACTATTCCAGGCGGAAGAGAAGAAGTGGCGGAAATTTAAATCAACGTCATTGGCGGGTTTTGCATTCATTCCATTCTGCGATCTCTATGTGTAGTTTATCCATTGAGCTCTTTTAGTATTTCTCGTGTCAGTATTTGATGTTGTTATTGTTGTTGAGTTGAGCCAAAGCCGTCGATTTAAATTTCCGTCACTTTTTATCTTCCGCCTGGATCGGTGTGAAGTAAGGCAATCACGGAATGATGTGAAATGAGACAATCATAGAATGGTCTGAAGTGAGATAAAATGGACAAGATCGACATTCGAAAACAAATTTTATTAGTAAGTTTTAAATGATTTATTAAACGTAAAATAGTATAACAATGTCGGTGACCATTAAATCTGTATAAATACAACTTGTTTTCGCTGGAAGAGTACATTTTGACTTTTATTTAAATTTCCGCCACTGGAATGGTGTGAAATGAGATGAGAGGCTTGGGCAAAGTCGACGGTGCTGCTCTCGTGCCCTATAAGAGACGACACGCAATAACAAAAATCCCCCTATTTCAGAAGTATTTAATTATATTATTATGCATATTCTTTCTATTCTTTAAACTAATTTCTCTAAATTAATTTAAGCTAAAATTTCATATTACTGTGAGAAATGATTTCTTACACTAAACCCACGATTGAGAGAAATACGCAACTTAAAAGATTTATAGGGCACGAGAGCAGCACCGTCGACTTTGCCCAAGCCTCTCATCTTATTTCACACCATTTCAGTGGCGGAAATTTAAATAAAAGTCAAAATCTACTCTTCCAGCGAAAACAATAGTATATTGTGTTATTAAGAGTAAAAGTGATATTTTGTGTGGCGAGTATGGAAGTTTGCACGACGAGCGAAGCGAGTCGGACAATTGCATGCGAGGCACATAAACACACTTTTACTCTGAATAACACATGCTATTTTTTCTTCAAACTTAGAAATTTTAAAAAATAAATTATTATTTGACGTTTAATATGTAGGTTACCTGTCAGTTATTCATAATTTTTAGTAACTTTATTCTTAGGTTATCTAGTTTCTATAGTGACATTTAGGGCGATATTACAGATTTCTATTGTACAAGTAACTTCTTATTGGCTGATTCTACATACGGCGGCGAAGAAATTAAACGGCGGCTAGAATAAAAAATTACATTACGGAGGCATAGAAATTAAACTTCAACCTTGTCAATCACGTCACAGAAGATGTCACTTGTATGACGTTTGAAGAAAAAGTGTATTTATACATTAAAAGCCAGATTTAATGGTCACTGACATTGTTATACTATTTTACATTTCATAAATCATTTAAAACTTTCTAATAAAATTTGTTTTTAAGTGTAGATGTTGTACATCTTATTTAATTTCACATCATTCTATGATTGTCTCATTTCACACCATTCCAAGATTGCCTTATTTCACACCAATCCAGGCGGAAGAGAAATAATGGCGGATATTTAAATCGACGGCATTGGCGGGTTTTGTATTCATTCTATTCGTCGATTTAAATTTCCGCCACTTTTTCTCTTTCGCCTGGAATAGTGTGAACTGAGACAATCGTAGAATGGTGTGAAATGAGTTGCGATGATTGGGGACAGGCAACGACAAAATATAACTACACAAAACTTCTCTTGGTTTGTTATGTTTTCGGTAAGCCAGAAAGAGAAACCTAGAGATAGATATAAAATGAAAGTATTGTTCGAGCATTGCTCACTAGAGGCGCCCGTGGTTTTATGATTAACATTAGAGTTGGAAGTTTTAAATTTATGTGTTTCAAATATAATTAAATCTAACGCGTCATTGACAAAACAAAAACGTAAATAATGATAAATAACAAAAAATAATGACAACTACAGTGACGCCTCTAGCGAGCAATGCTCGAACAATACTTTCATTTTATATCTATCTCTAGGTTTCTCTTTCTGGGTTACCGAAAACAAAACATTCAATACGGAAGGATAGGGCATGTTTTGTCTAGTTATATTTAGTCGTTGTACAGGAGATAAAATTGACACTTTCCATGGTGGTCGTAAAAAAATAGTTATTTGTGCTGCTAGGTAGGAAAGTTGTTCTTTTCTGGTCCGAAGGATATGTATACGGCCGAGACACAGTCAAGGCTGGATACTTCTTGAGGACCAGAAAACAACTTTACTGCCATGTAGCACACACTATTTTTTATCCTACACAACAACACAACATAATAAAATAATATAAACATCTTACGAATACTATGTAATTTGACATTTAACTTAACCTCAAAGAAATTTCTGAAATTGAATACCAACATAATAAGAACAAAAAACAAACATTTTATTTTGACATATAAATAAGGTTAACTACTATGTTGTATTATTTACAGAATATATAATAAAATTACCTTGAATCTAACGTAAGTATCAAAATTATCTAAAGTTACAATATTTTAAAAGCATGTTCACATATTTCATTCTGATTATTAGTTCTAACACATTAAACGCCATCTGTTTGTCCGCACACGAACTGTTTTTTTTTCTTCCCTAGGGAATAGTGAGATTTTGTAGGTCTAGACCGGCAAATGTCTACTTTCTTGCGCACGCACACGCAGGAAAATCTTACTTTCAATATGTGTAGGATAAAAAATTGTTTTATTTTGTGTCTATGCTGTTACAACACTGAAGATAGATAATTTCATAAAATGGTGTCGTGATTTTATAAAAACCGTTTTCTTGACATAATGCTAAGTAACAATGTTTAGTGGTTATTTCATATACTTACGTTCTTTCATTTAATTTTTCCACTTCGTATACAGTATTGGAACAACCTAACTCACATCTGCAGTTATCAACGTTCATTATACGTTTTACATTGTTAGCAATACATTCCATATCTTGAAGATTACAATGTGTAAAGCCTTGTAAATCTGGATAAAATATTGGGACACAACCACAAATTTTCCTCGCTGTTTCCATTCTACAAAATAAACAATAAGCTTTTTATCAATAGTACAACAAAAAGATAAACAAAATATACAGAAATCACATAATAGACCACGTTAGTGAGGTTAAGATTTACATTTGGCGCGAAACCCTAATTCAAATCTGAGTGTATGCATTTCTTATGGGAGTACATTTTCAATTCACGATATTAAAGCATTTTGACGATTCTTAACTATAACATAGGGTTTTTTATATTCTAAAACATTACTCTTTGGTTTCCGTACAGAAAAAGTACAACTAAAAGAATAAATTTAGAAAAATTTGATTTTAAAGAAAATAGTATCGCAAATAGTAACATATGTCGTTACTTGGTGCAGCTGGTTAAAAACGCCGCGTTAAAGTGACAGGTTCAACTGAATACTAAGACAGCTACGACATACGTTTTCAGAAATTTGCACCTACTGTATAAATTGAAGTTTATTAAATAATATTATGTTTTTTGGGAGTGTATATTACATTAGAAGATAGATAAAACATTAGAGATTAGTATTTATAAGGTGTAACAGTTAAGATTTGCGTTTTATAATACTTTCTAGCAGTTTAAAGATAGCATATTTTGATTCCCATAAGAATAAGATGGGCGTATAAATCGGCAGAGGCGAGTTAGGGTTTCAGTTTGAATTTGGCGCCACAAAATGACCGTTACACTAATGCAGTCTATATATTAACAGGTTTATTGTAAATGGATTCTTTTTTACTTTAAATTTGTATTTTACCTGCATTGTCTGGTACAGGCTGTGTACGTATACATAGTAGGATCAATTTTCAAATGAACTTCATCTTCAAAAATACATCGTCTCTGTTTTATAGTCAATTGTTTTGCATCTGGTGTAGTGTATGTTTGTTTCATAGAAAATGATATTTTGTTTACTTTTTGATCCCATATGTGTTGAGGATTTGTGTCTATACTTGGTACCTCATCTGAATTATGTATAAACACCTGAAATAATATATGGTACAAGCACAGAATAGGTTTATACAGAAGCGACAGTAAGACAGAGAAACGAGAATTAGAGAGAGATGGGAAAAGTGAACAAATTTAAAGGGCTCATTGTCTAAAATCGGTAAGTTTCCTCACATCTTAGTGAGAGATAGGGGAAGGAAACAAATTTAAAGGTCTACACAATGCTCCAAGGTCATAGAACTGAATAGGGGAACATGAAAGGTACCGATACGGAGTGTCGCTTCTGTGTGTAACTATTCTGTGGTACAAGTGCAGAAATAATTTCTCTGGGGATGTAAGAGATAAATTTAATATATTATTATACAAGTTTTATAAGACGGTATATTGTTCCATGAGTTGTTTGGGGCACGGAGTGCTTCAAAAACACGAATGGAACAATACGTCTTATAAAACGAGTATTATATTTTTTATACTTTGCTTCACTTATTTAAAAAAATCTTAAAATTTTCAATTAAAAATACGGATTGTATTCTCGGGATATATTAATGTGAAATATGGTAACTCTGTTGAATGAAGTTGGGCACATTTATCTGTCAATATGCATTTAATATATTATGAAAATATGTATAAATCTATACATTATGAGTTATGAAATTTTAATATCCTTTTAAATTAGTTTTCTTTATTGGGTTTTCATAATAAGAAATAATATAAATTATATTAAAAAACATTCAAAAATATTTGAGGGTATCAATTTGACATTTAAAGTGGGGTGCAGGTGTTAGTAGTACCAATTTTACAACAACAAAATTACCAGAAACAGTTTAACAATATTTATATTATTAAACTGTTTTCGATATAATAATAGGGCAACTGTTAATGCAAAGTATAAAAAAAACATTAGTTTTTGACACATTCGAATAAAATAGCTATTTTAGTAACAATAATCATAAATATTTTTAATTACTTACCAACATTTTTGGACTTGTGCTAGAAAACTTAAAAGACCATTTAATATCAGTTTCTTGAATATATTCCAATTCAAATTTTGGTAGTGGTTCTTCTAACCTATATAATAAAAACAAATACATATTTTGTTGAAACAAAAATTCATGAAAATATAAAATATTAATGTATGTAATTTGCTATAGTTTCGCAGAATAGGTTTATACAGAAGCGACAGTAAGACAGAGAAACGAAAATTAGAGAGAGATTCAAAAAGCCAACAAATTTAAAGAGCTCATCGTTTAAAATTGGAAAGTTTCGTCACATTTTAGAGAGAGATAAGGAAAGTCAACAAATTTAAAGGTCTACACAATGCTTTAAGATCATAGAACTGAATAGGGCACGAGAGCAGCACCGTCGACTTTGCCCAATCCTCTCATCTCATTTCACACCATTCCAGTGGCGGAAATTTAAATAAAAGTCAAAATATACTCTTCCAGTGAAAACAAGTTTTTTTTTTAATTTAATGGTCACTGACATTGTTATACTATTTTACGTTTAATAAATCATTTAAAACTTACTAATAAAATTTGTTTTCGAATGTCGATCTTGTCCATCTTATCTCACTTCAGACCATTCTATGATTGTCTCATTTCACATCATTCCATGATTGCCTTATTTCATATTAATCCAGGCGGAAGAAAAAAAGTGGCGGCAGAAATTTAAATCGACGGCATTGTCGGGTTTTGTATTCATTCCATTCTGCATTCTCGACTAAAAGGGCGCAATGGATAAACGACACATAGAGATCGCAGGGGCAGAATGGAATGAATACAAAACCCGTCAATGCCGTCGATTTAAATTTCCGCCACTTCTTCTCTTCCGCCTGGAATAGTGTGAACTGAGACAATTATAGAATGCTGTGAAATGAGCTGAGAGGCTTGGGCACAGGTCGACGGTGCTGCTCTCGTGTCCTATAGGGTAATATGAAAGGTACCGACACGGAGTGTCGTTTCTGTGTGTAACTATTCTGTGGTATTTTATAAAAAGTTGAAACAAACAAATGAAATGCTATACCAAGGCCAAGTACGTTCATGGTGTCTAGAATTAAACGTGTAACAAAATCCATGTTCAGTAAAAATTGGACGAAATCCAATACAACAATTATATTCTTCATCTTTCCATTTACATTCCAGAATAACATCTTCACAGTGCGATACAATCTTAAATATATATCGTTCAATTATGTATTTTTTGTGAGGCGTATACATTTTATCCTCTACACATGTTATATTGCTCGACATTGTATCTTGCACACATTCAATCTTGCACACCTTTATCTTCCACACTTTTAATCCGTGAAAAACAATAACTTGCACACCTTTATCTTCCACACATTTTATCTTGCAGACCTTTATCTTCCACTCATTTTATGGTCCACACATTTTATCTTTTACATATTTTATCTTCCGAAACATTTAACTGAATATTGTATCTAATTATAAGTATGTTAATTGCATGGGCAATAAATGAATAAAAAATATAATTACAATGTTTTAAAGATGAAACTTTGGCGAAGATAAAATGTGTGGAACATAAAATGAATGGAATATAAAATGTGTGCATGATAAAATGTGCGCAAGATAAATGTGTGTAAGATAATTTTTTTCGCGGATTAAAAGTGTGCACGATAAAAGGTGTGTAAAATTTAATGTTTGAAAGATACAAAGTCGAGCAATATAACATGTGTGGAGGATAAAATGTATGTGTCTCTCTTTTTTACATTTGACTACAATACCGTTGATTGAAAAATATATAGATAGGCGCGCCTGTATGTTTTTGTGTACCGCTGTTTTGGAATCAGATTCGACAGAGCCATCTTGTTCATGATTCCATCAACTATTTTGCGGAATTAAACAGACAAAAATATCAGATAAATAAAAATGTTTTACATATTAACTGAATTTTTTGGTATCTATTAAAATGGTTCTTTCATTCATTGGTATATTTTAAAATAGAACTAATTTGTATTATTAATGATTTGACATTTGCTCTTTTTTTATAATATTTGACAGAAACACCTGATATTAACCCAAATGCAACCAGACACACAGTTATGTAGGTGAAACGAATTTTCTCATAAGCTTGTCTATCTATATATTTTTCAATCAACAACAATACATACAGAGTAAGTTAAGGCTTTCAAATCATTGCCGATCTCTTGATATTCTCTATTATTTGTGTATTTTTTTATATCTTCCATAGAATCATAATTTAATTGTGATAATTTTATAAAAAATTCTTTTCTTTTATCGGCTGACGGATCGTCGGGCCATTTTCTGAAAAATATTTAAATAAATATTAATGTTCATATCGTTTGTATTAAAGATATTAATAGTATAGACCACGTTAGTGAGGTTAAGATTTACATTTGGCGCGAAACCCTAATTCAAATCTGAGTGTATGCATTTATTATGGGAGTACATTTTCAATTCATGATATTAAAGCATTTTGACGATTCTTAATTATAACATAGGGTTTTTTTTATATTCCAAAACATTATTCTTTGCTTTCCGTACAGAAAAAGTACAAATAAAAGAATAAATTAAGAAAAATTTTATTTTAAAGAAAGTAGTATCGTAAATAGTAACATATGTCGTTACTTGGAGCAGCAGGTTAAAAACGCCAAGTTAGCGACAGGTTCAACTGAATACTAAGACAGCTACGACATATGTTTTCAAAAATTTGTACCTACTGTTTAAATTGAAGCTTATTAAATAATATTATGTTTTTTTGGGTGTGTATATTACATTAGAAGATAGATAAAACATTAGAGATTAGTATTTATCAGATTTAATAGTTAAGATTTGCATTTTATAATACTTTGTAGCAGTTTAAAGATAGCATATTTTGATTCCCATAAGAATAACATGGGCGTATAAATCGGCAGAGGCGAGTTAGGGTTTGAGTTTGAATTTGGCGCCACAAAATGACCGTTACACTAATGCAGTCTATATGCACAGAATAGTTACAAATAACTATTCTGTGTAAGACATACTCAGCTATAAAATCTTCTATGTATGTACTATTACTAGGATTATTTTCACACAAAGTTAAAGCTGGAAAAGCTACATCCCAGTTGTGAAAATCTGTATCCAGGCCCGTAATAGTCGGATTTGTTTGAAATTTTCCCCAAAGGGATACAATAATGATCATAGTTGCTATGGCACCAATTGTAACACAACAGAACCACATAAACCTGAAAAAAAAGAAAAACATTTTTTTTTCTTCAAACGTCATAAAAGTGACATCTTCTGTGACGTGATTGACAAGGTTGAAGTTTAATTTCTATGCCGCCGTAATATAATTTTTTATTCTAGCCGCCGTTTAATTTCTTCGCCGCCATTTGTAGAATCAGCCAATAAGAAGTAACTTGTACAATATAAATCTGTAATATCGCCCTAAATGTCACTATAAAAACTAGATAACCTAAGAATAAAGTTACTAAAAATTGTGAATAACTGACAGGTAACCTACATATTAAACGTTAAATAGTAATTAATTTTTAAAATTTCTACATTTGAAGAAAAAATAGTGTGTTTGTGTGCCTCGCATGCAATTGTCCGACTTGCTTCGCTCGTCGTGCAGACTTCCATACTCGCCACACAAAGTATCACTTTTACTCTTAATAACACAATATACTATTTTGTATCCAATAATAGAGCGAACATTTTTGAAGACTTTAACATTAGATTTCAATTAATTGCGGATATTCTCTCTCCTGATAGATTTAGAGCAAAACTACAACAGTAAAAAGTTGTTCAAAATTAAATTCTATATCAGATAAGATCATAATTGATGCAACAGCACGTCTGCAGTACGAGATTTATTAAATATAAAATATAACATTTTCGTTAAAAATCAGACATATGTTTTTAAAGCCGAAAATACGGGTAACCGTTAATTAAAAAAATCGGTTTTAGCGAACATTAACCTTTATTTTAATGTTATTTATCGCGAAAAATTCTTAATGTTCTTTTTATCTGAGTTATTCATTTGTATTTGAATATGAGTCATGACAGTTTTTACAATTTATTCTTTATTGGAGAGTCTAAAAGAGAAGAAAATTCAAAAAGGCCCAACTGAATTATAAAATATAGGATGTTCCATTTGAAAATGACGAATTATAGTAATTTGAAATTGAGTAAATTTGATTCGCTTTATTGAACACTCGGTATAATTACATTAAAAAAAATATGTGAGAACATAGAGTATAGATACAGTGTTACAGAAAAAAAATCTTAATTTTTAGTTTTAAATTAACTTCACTACGTCTTTATAAAGCAATGCGTGAAATTTTCTTGTACTATAAAAAATTAAATAATAATACTTACTTTTCAAGAAACGGTCTTCCCTTTTCTGCAATGTATCTAACGCCATGTAAGGTTGAATTTTCAAAAAACTGAGTTGCTTGGTAATTCCAACTAGTTCTAATAAGGCCCTCATAGTACACAACTTTTTTTAATTTGTCTGAAATATCACTTTTTTTTCTATTTCTAATCATTTTTACAAATTTTTCACATTACTTTTGTGGGTTTAGATGGAAACGAATAAAATACAAATAAAAGGTTTATTGATTTAGTATTATTGCATTTCATCACTATTGTTAACAATACATTATATATTTACATGATATTTTTTACGAAACAGTATTGTATTAGTTTTATTTTATAGTTATTTTAGCAGCAAGGAATGTAAGTATGTTATAACCATTGAGGAATATAAGACTGAGGCGGACTTTGCGGAGTCGAACATGTTACCGTAAAAAAACAGTTGTTTTGGTAGTTACATTTCGAGTTGCTTATTATATTTTTCGCGCCAAGAAACTTTTTTTTTAATTTTTAGTTTTTAATAATTTCTCTAATAGTATAGTATCGATATTTTCTATAACACTGCGTTGAGAATTGTTACCAAATAATTTTGTACTATTTCAACTACTATTTTGATGAAATTTGGCAAAAAGTTTCTACTAAGCATTACAAATTTAGGAAAAAATGATAAAAAATGGCTGTTAGATTCGTTTGACCTTGAAATCGCATTTATTTGTTTTTAAAGCTATTTCATACAGAAGATATGTACCCACACACGCACGTAACCTTTTCTAACCTAACCTAATGTAATTTACGTAACCTAACCTAATCTAATCTAACCTAACTGAACCTAATCTGACATAACCTAACCTAACCTAACTCAACATAACCTAATTTATATATTTATTTTATTTTGAATCAATTCAACAGAACTAAAACTTTCAATTACAGAATGGTTATACACATATTATATATAAATGCCTTACAAAAAGTTCATAATGTAAATAATAGAGACAACAATATAAAAAGAAAATAAAAATAAACGAAATAGTTAACAAAAACTTAGAAAATTAATATGAATTGTCTAGATTAGTAAAGTAATTACTTACCTTCCTTCTGCATATATCTGCAAATACATTTATCTCACAAGTAATATCATTAAAAATATTGGACACTGTCAGATTGGAGACCTCATTTCATACTTAACAGTTGAATGTTGATTTATTTCTAGTTGATATATGTGGAATATGTAGGGAAAGGTGTCCAAGAATACAGCTGTCTTTAATAACATTATTAAAATTTTTGTATAATTCAACCTAACCTAACCCTAACTAACTTAATCTGATTAGTTTAGGTTAACCTAACCTAACCCAAACTAATCCAGCCTAATCCAACCTAATCTGACCTACCTTAACCTAATCTAAACCAACCTAACTTAATCTAACTAGTTTAGGTTACGTTAGGTTGAGTTTGGTTAGGTTAACCAAGTTTGACCGCCATTTTTTATTATTTTTCCCATATTTGTCATGCCTAGTAGAAAAATTGCCAAATTTTTTCAAAATCGTAGGAGATGTAGTACCTTGACAACTTAACGCAAATAATAAATGTTATCAGAAACTTGCGACTTATGTTGTTATGAAAGTAAGTTATGCTTACGTCAATGGTGACCGCGAAATATTTTTTTGTTATTGTTTATTATGTGTTTCTTGTTTGACATTTTTTTCGTGTAAAATATCTTAACCCCGGCCCTGGAAAATCTAAACACGCAATAAAGATTGTATCTGTACTAATGACACATTTGGAGTACAAAATGAGTTTTTATAGTACTATTATTGTTTATGTTATATTCATAACAATAACTTATGAAATAAAGAAAAAGATATATTGATTTTTGTTTGTGATAATGTTATATTTTAATTATTTACATTACTTAATTACTTAGTTCGTCATAAAAAATTCAACACGTGAAACCAATTGAGATAAGCAATTCTTCTTTATAGCTTATGTTATAGTTATGTGTAGGAATTATTGCTGTCTGTAAACCATTTCATTTTCAAGCAAATCGAATGTCGTGTTTTCGTATTT
Organism: Stenolophus ochropezus; assembly: GCA_035578165.1. Taxonomy (NCBI): domain Eukaryota; kingdom Metazoa; phylum Arthropoda; class Insecta; order Coleoptera; family Carabidae; genus Stenolophus; species Stenolophus ochropezus. The sequence goes on along the minus strand of JAQOWZ010000012.1, from coordinate 18,394,216 downwards.
TTACTTTAAATGTTTGAATTGACCAACTTGTGTTTGAAAGTTCTTGACAACCATCCTAGACTATTGTCTCGCTTACCATTTACCCTGAACAGTACAGGGTATAGTAACTGCTATACCTACCTTAATCAACCAAATTCAAAACTGCATTCATCCATTAAGGAGCGTTGGTGTTAAGAGATGGAAATTGTACATGAGGCAACAGTCAAATAAAAACCTTAAAATGTCCTACAGGTCGACTCAAATAGACATAGACCTGACAAGCATTCTCAAGCATCTAATGCAACAGACAAGTTAAAGGAGAAGGCAACGTACATATCACTGTTTCCAATGGTGTGCAATGTGCCCAACAGTACATACTAGGAATGACGGAAACCTGAAAATTTTGGTACCTGAGTACCCGACATGAATACCCGGGTAGAACCGGATACTCGATAACTACCCGTTACCCGATAATTACCCGATACCCGATAATAACCTGATATCCGATAATTACCTGATACCCTTAAAATATCCATTATTCTTCCACATTCATCTTTTTATTATAAATTTTTGTTATTTGCATATAAATTTATTAAATGAAGAAAATAATATTATTTTCTGGTATGGAAATAAAAAAAAACATTGTTATTTTACATAACATACGATTATCAGCAGTATAAAATTATAAAATTAAAACTTATTAAGGAAGTATATTTGATTTAATTATTTAGGAATATCTCATATTTCTCGCAAATATCAGCATGGATGATGTATCTGCACTCAGTCTTGATCTTCGTGTGGTTACATTGTTTCCGGCAGCTGAAAACTGTCTTTAACTGGCAATAACAGATTTTAAGTAGATTTTGGGTAACGGGTAATAAACGGGTAACGGGTAATAAACGGGTAACGGGTACATTTCGGGTAATCGGGTACTATTTTTGATACCCGGGTACATTATTATCGGGTAGGTTCCGGGTACCCGGGTACCCATCGTCATTCCTAGTACATACTGCAACCGTCCTAGACTCTTATCTTGTCTTCCATTTACCCTGAACAGTACAGGATATAGTAGCTATACCTACCCAAATCAACCAACTTCAAAACTGCCCTCTAATAAAGAGGGGTAATATTAGCGGTTGTTACTTGTTACTAGAGATGCTAACTGTATATAAGACAAGAGTCAAATAAAAACCTTAAAATGTCCTATATGTCGACTCAAATATACGTTGACCTGTCAATCAATCTAGCGCATCTAATGCAACAAACAAGCTTAAGGAACTGGGAACGTATACAGGTGTTCGTTTCAAGATGCTAACCATTGGGATCTTGAGTACCGTAACAGATAGGAAATCGGTTAAATACACAATGGGCAAAGTTGCCGCATTAGTTGCCTATTTCGAGAGAACGTCTCTTCCACAAAACTTTCGCGGAGAGAACATCCCTTCTACAAATTTCGCCGAAACAACATGTCTTCTAAAAATTTTGCCTAAAGATCATATACGCTGGGAATCTCAGATGACAGCAGTTTAGTGCTGCTCACTTGATTCATTGAGTTACGCTTTTTCTTATGTTAATGTTTTATGCGTTTGACCCAACGACTAGATTGTACAAATATCTGTAAGGGAGGAAGAACATGTCTTCTACAAATTTCGTCGAAAGACCATAGCAGCAGCTTTAGAAAGCTGCATCCATGAATCCGTCGGACGTATACAAGAATCTTGTTGAAATGTTCCATGTTTTCCACGAACACAAGTTTGGGTTTGTTGCCAGAATACATCTAAAAATGTCTGATTCTTAATAGTTTATTAAGAATGTCATACACATGATGTTATTAAAGCTAGAATAAATAAAACGACAGCATCACTGGTAAACATGTTTATGTCCTATAGATCGACTCAAATAGAGATAGTCCTGACAATCATTCTCGGGCATATAATGCAACATACAAGTTAAAGGAGACGGCAACGTATATATCACTGTTTCCAATGATGTGCAATGTGCCGTACAGTACATACTACAAACGACCTAGACTCTTGTCTCACTTACCATTTGCCCTGAACAATACAGGGTTATAGTAGCTATACCTACCCAAATCAATCAACTTCAAAACTGCACTCATCCAACAAGGAAGGGTGGTATTAGAGGATGTTACTAGTTACTAGAGATGGATATTGTATGAGGCAATAGTAACAAGAAAACCTTAACATGTCCTACAGGGCGACTCAAATAGGTAGAGGTGGCAAGCTTACGTAAAAGGCTCTTACGATTAAGAGCATCACTTTTAAACTAGTCTTGCAGCTATTATGGAGGTGACAAGTCTACATAAAGAGACTCTCATTGTCTTAACATTGAATTACAATGTGACAAGTTACGAGAGAACGTCTCTTACACAAGTGACAATGAAAGAACATCTTTCCAACAATTTCGCTGAGAAAACATCCCTTCTACAAATTTCGCCTAAAGACCATAGCAACAGATTTAGAAAACTGCATCTATGAATCCGCTGGACGTATATATAGAATATTGTGTTTGTTGTCAGAATTTGAAATGTTTCATGATTCCTACGAACACAAATTTGGATTTGTCGCCAGAAATCATTTAAAATGTCTCATTCTTAATTGTTTATTATGAATGTCATGCTCATGATCTTATTAAAGCTAGAATAAATAAAACGACAGCATCTAATGCAACAAACTAGTTAAAGGAGACAAGAACGTATACAGAGTGTCTGTTTTAAGATGCTAACCATTGGGATCTTGAGAACCGTAACAGATAGGAAGTCGGTTAAATTAGGGCAAAGTTGCCTGTTTCGAGAGAACGTCTCTTCCATAAAACTTTTGCGGAGAGAACATCCCTTCTACAAATTTTGCCGAAAGAACATATCTTCTACAAATTTCGCCTAAAGACCATAGCAGCAGCTTTAGAAAGCTGCGTCTATAAATCTGCCGGACGTACACAACAGTCTTGAGTTTGTCGCTAGAATGTTTCTCATGAACACAAGTTTGGGTTTGTCGCCAGAATTCACTTAAGAATGTCTCATTCTTAATTGTTTATTAAGAATGTCATACACATCATGTTATTAAAGCTAGAATAAATAAAACGCCAGCATGACTGGTAACATGTTTATTGTTGCGGTTAGTGTTTGCGGTTGAGGTTGAGGTGGGAGTTGACGAGGTGGCCGGCGGCGAGCGCGGCCAGCAGGGAGAGCTCGGCGGCGAGCACGGCGGCCGCCACGGCGCGGGCCAGGGCGCGGGCGTGCGCCCCCGGGCGGGGCGCGGGCCCCCGGCAGCCCAGCAGCGCCAGCGCCGCCGCCTGCGCCGCCAGCGCCGTGCCGCCGCCCACCGTGCCCACCTCCAGCGAGGGCAGCGACACCGCCACGTACAGGTCCGGCCCGCTCGCCTCCAGCAGCGTCAGGCACGTGGACGACGACACGTTCTGCGCGGGGTCTTGGCCTGAAATCAACAAGCTGTTAGTCCCAATTACCAATGGACGTAAGCGTAAGAATAACGTAAACGTAAAGTTGAACTATAGAATATCAATGGCCGTGTTCACAATGCTGTTACATTTTTCTTACGGTTACGTAGTTACACAAGAGTTCCGTAAGAAATACGTAAAGTTGAAATGATTTCAACTTTACGTAGCTCTTACGTATGGTTCGCATTAAATGCGCAGGCATCAATACTTCAAAACTTCCAACGAAACATATTGCATAGTCTAGATATATAACTGTTTGTCGCACGTTTGTTGTTTGAGGTTAAAGTAATTATTTTATAATTTTATCATGTCACCTAATATAGATATAGTTATTTATTCATTTAATTAGGACGTACGAAAGTCTTTATGACAAGAAGAATAAATATTATAAAGATATATTAAGAAATAAAATATATGGAAAGAAATTGCAGAAACTTTAAATGCTTTTATTAAATTTTGTTTCCCCATTATTCATTTTATTTTACAGTAGACCTGTCCCTCAAACTAATACCATAGCTAAATATATAATTCCCTATTTTAGTACCAATTCAGTTTCAATAGCACTAAAACCGTAATTCTCACGTTACGTCCATTGTAAACATACGTAAGATATCCGTAATATTTATGTTACGTTATTCTTACGCTAGCTACACGTGGATGTTGTACATGAGGCTACAGACACATCAAAACCTTATAATGCCCTACATGTCGACTCAAATAGACATAGACTTGACAATCATTCTGGTTCATCTAATTCAATAAACAAGTTAAAGGAGACGGCAACGTATACAGGCTGGCTGATTTTTCATTGTCCAGGCCATATCTCCAGAAATATTAAATATACAAGAAAAAGCTAAATAGGAAACTTGTGTAACAAGACCTGGTCTATAAAATAGCGTTAACAGATGTTTTCCATGGCCTACTGATATGGCGAAAAAATATTTAACTTTGTTTTTTAAATGGAACACCCTATATGTTTTTACGGAATAAGGTTCTACCTCAATTTCTCTTTACAATTATGTATAACAAGTGGGGGTTTGCCTGTAATTTATGCTTAATAATGCAAAATATAAAATTATATAAGTCGGCTGTGTTTTCTCATTGTTAATCACTATTTTTTTATAAATCTGATACAAGTCTTTATTAGAAGTGTTTTATGGTTTTTATTTAATTATTATTTGATTTGTGAAAACAGCAGAGCATATCAACATTTTCACTATTTGTGAAATTCGTTTTTCTTTTGTAATTACGAAGTATAACACCTTTTCAACAAATAAATACTTCTGTCTGTTTCTTGGCAGTTGTCCACAGGTATAAATAATAAAATAATTGCAAATCACAGCCGTCTCACATAATTTTATTTTTTACATTATTAAGCATAAATTAAAGGCAAACCTTCAGTTGTTTTACATAATTGTAAAGAGAAATTGATGTAGAATCTTATTCCGTAAAAACGTACAGGGTGTTCCATTTAATAAACCAAAGTTCAATATATTTCCGCCAAATCAGTAGGCCTTGGAAAACATCTGTTAACGCTATTTTATAGGCAAGGTCTTATTACAGACGTTTCCTATTTAGCTTTTTCTTGTATATTTAATATTTCAGGAGATATGGCCTGGACAATGAAAAATCAGCCACCCTGTATATCGTTGACCATTGCCGTGAAAAATATTTTTATTATGAACGGTGTTTAACGTAGCGTCACAGAATAATTATAGACAGAAGCGACAGTAAGACAGAGAAATGAAAATTAGAGAGAGACGGGGAAAGCCACCAAATTTAAAGGGCTCATCGTTTAAAATCGGAAAGTTTCCTCACATCTTCCTGCCTCGAGTTTCTCTGTTTATCAATCATTAACGCGCTTACAAAAAATACTTTTTACATAAATATTGAAAAACTGATTTGTGTTAATTAAAGTGTAGGATATTGGGTTTCAACTCGTGAAATTTTCCACGAAAGTTATATGTAAGACACGTAATATTTTATGCTATGAAATAAGTAATATGAATTTGAAATCTAATCAAAAAGAAAAGAATAAAAAAATGTGTTTATTGATGAACAACAAATTTAAAGCTCCACAATACTCGAAGGTCATAGAACTGACTAGGGTAACATCAAAGGTACCGATACGGAGTGTCGCTTCGGTATATAACTATTCTGTGGTGACGTATTGTTTATTTAAGAAATAAAAATTTTAATATCTCAAAATCTATCTAGAATTATTTTCTTTTAATGGGGCGTTGCTCTTTCGCCTACTTTTTCTCCCTCCAACATTAAATTTCAAATTTATATTTCTTTATATACCTTTTAATAATATCTGTTTTTTTTCTCGTACAAACGCGGAATTTTTTGTATTATTTTATAAAATTTTAATTTCGTAAATAAAATAAAACTGTTATTTGTTTTCATATGAACTTACCAGTCGCGATGAAAACAGCAGTAACAACATTAGCAGCATGCGCGTTGAACCCTCCAATGGATCCAGCTATCGCACTGCCGATTAGATTCTTGGAAATATTTACATCAATCAAACTTTGCACCGTCGTTTTCAATACAGTCTCTACTATTTTCGCTGGTATAATTGCTTCACACACTACTGATTTGCCTCTTCCTTCAATCCAATTAACTGCTGCTGGTTTTTTGTCTGAACAGTAATTGCCACTAATGCTTAGGATTTCCATGTTTGGGAAGATTGTGTTTAGGTATTTTAGGCTTTTTTCTGTGCCCTTTGACAACATGTTCATACCCATAGCATCTGCTGTAGTCGCTACAAATCGTAAGAATAGTAATCGACCTGCTATTTTTGGTTGGATTTTTGTAAGTCTTGCATAATTTGAAGTGCTGTTAAACTGTTCTTGCATATCTTTAAAGTTATCCACATTTTCTATCCATGCCATGCATTCAGCCGCTTGTTCCAAATTTGGAAACCGTACAACAGGTCCTCTGGTCATACCATCGGCCACAATTCGGCTTGTAACACCATTTTCGAGTAATGCTCTACAACCACGATTGGTTGAAGCAACCAAGCAACCTTCTGTAGTTGCCATAGGTATGTATATCAACTTTCCGTCTAATTTTAAAGGACCGACGATACCTAAAGGTATTGGTACATACCCAATTACATTTTCGCAACATTGTCCCATGACTTTGCTGTAGTCAAAATGCTCTACTGGGATTTCGGTAAAGTCAAAATTTGGGTATAGTTTTCGTCGAATTTGAACGCCGCGTAAGGGGTTGTTCAAAACTTTTTCTAGTTGATGTGCTTGTATAGTTTTGTTGTTTACTAAATGTACAATTTCCTGATCTGACAATTTGTGGGGTCCTTCGTTTTTAAATATTTCTACACACTGGTTTAAATCTCGTTCGGGTATGTCTTCTTTGTATTCGATTGCAGAAATAGTTTGTATTTCTTTATTATTTACAACTTCTACTGCTGGTGTCGTAATTTCTTCTTCAAAGAAGATAAATTTAACGGTAAGAGCTAGGACTAGAATTAGTATAACAATATGATCAACACTCAATGTTAACCATTTTAAAAAATATTCGTTCATTGATGTCATTTCAGTTGTGATTTTGGTATTGTTTGTATCAAAGTTTAGTTTTGAGGCTGCATCATCCATTTTATCTGAACTTGACCACCGACTATGAACATGTACTAACATTAATCCAAAGGACATTATTATCTTTACACGTTCAACTGCTGGATTTGATTTGTATTCGTCTTTAAGCATAGACATTATCATCAATTTTCCTTTTTCTCTAAATTGAGACAACTCTAATATTAGGTATAAGCATGCTGGATAAAAAGTCATAAAGACTATATAGTTGACTATAACAGACATACATGCAAAGTATGACAATATTTCCAAACGGCGTACCCCTGACAAAGTGCCTACACTTAACAAAAGTGTTTCCACAATCATATCCAAAGTAATAGTCGGTCCCAAAATGGCCATACCTTTTGCTATATTATTTTGTATATCTTGCGAATTATTGGAACTTAAGGCAAATTGTGCCAATAGAGACGTTTTTGACAAATCAATCAATAGTAGAAAGAAAAATAAGGCGTCTTTGAGATCAGAAATATCCATGACAAAAAAGTTCATAATCGCTGTCGTGAACATAAAACTTGAAAACACAGTAAACAGTCCACTGATTATCAAGATATATTTGGAGTTTAGCTTTCTTAAGTTTCTAAGTTGATAGTAACTATACAGTATAGCAATACACCGAATGATCGTCATGATAATAACGGTAGCGGCATTGTACTCAGCTTCATGTGTACAGTCCTTGCAGGAGTGGGGAGGCAACGTCTCTGATTGGTGCGGCTCAATGCTGAGCAAACACGTCGTCATGGTAACGGTTGTGAAGATCACCTCCCATGGATACTGAGCACAAATGCGGCCGTACGTGTGGAAGAGGTTGGAGGCCATTTTTAAAGGTGACCTGCAAGAGAAACAATAGGTTAATATCAGCGACCGACGCGCCATCTAGTGAGTGGAGGTGTAAGTTATTCATATACATATTTAAATGTGTATTTTAGATGTATCGATATAAAAAAAACAATAGGTTAATAGGTTTACAGCGACCGACGCGCCATCTAGTGAGTGGAGGTGTAAGTTATTCATATACATATTTAAATGTGTGTTTTAGATGTATCGATATAAAAATCTTCTTGACTGTCCTTTTTATACTTTTTATTTCCACCTTCTATATAATTGTCACTTTACAGGCTAGCTAAGTAAATAAACAATACAGTGTGTAACGGTCATTTTGTGGAGCCAAATTCAGACGGAAACCCTAACTCGCCTCTGCCGATTTATACGCCCATGTTATTCTTACGGGAATAAAAATATATCTTTAAACTGCTGGAAAGTATTATAAAATGACGCGCCATCTACTGGATGGTGGCGTAAGTTATTCATATACATATTTAAATGTGTATTTTAGATATATGGATATAAAAATCTTCTCGACTGTCCTTTTTATACTTTTTATTTCCACCTTCTATATAATTGTCACTTTACAGGCTAGCTAAGTAAATAAACAATAGACTGCATTAGTGTAACGGTCATTTTGTGGCGCCAAATTCAAACTGAAACCCTAACTCGCCTCTGCCGATTTATACGCCCATGTTATTCTTATGGGAATAAAAATATGATATCTTTAAACTGCTACAAAGTATTATAAAATACAAATCTTAACTATTAAACCTTATAAATACTAATCTCTAATGTTTTATCTATCTTCTAATGTAATATACACACCCAAAAAACAATATTATTTAATAAACTTCAATTTAAACAATAGGTGCAAATTTCTGAAAACGTATGTCGTAGCTGTCTTAGTATTCAGTTGAACCTGTCACTTTAACTGCACCAAGTAACGTCATATGTTACTATATGCGTTACTACTTTCTTTAAAATCAAAATTTTCTTAATTTATTCTTTTATTTGTACTTTTTCTGCACGGAAACCAAAGAGTAATGTTTTAGAATATAAAAAAACCCTATGTTATAATTAAGAATCGTCAAAATGCTTTAATATCGTGAATTGAAAATGTACTCCCATAAGAAATGCATACACTCAGATTTGAATTAGGGTTTCGCGCCAAATGTAAATCTTAACCTCACTAACGTGGTCTATAGGTTAATAGGTTTGAGCGACCGACGCGCCATTTAGTGAGTGGAGGTATAAGTTATTCATATACATATTTAAATGAGTGTTTTAGATATGTGGATATATGGATATAAAAATCTGATGTGGCTAGTACATAACCTATCGACTGTCCTCTTTTTTTGTGTATAATCATAAAACCCATATTTGAAATTATTGCCAACCACTTTATAATTATAAGCATACAGTATAATGTTGGACTTAGACAGAAAAATGATGATTAATTTAAATTGTCATTTTATATTTAGGTAAGCATACATACAGGGTGGCCCAGCGAAAATTATCAGCGCAATTTTTGGCCACTTAACATCAATTTTGCAAAAAACGCTCGAACACGTCAATTTTAGTATAAAGGGGGACACCTGAATGTATTAGTACCAATGGCATAACTTCAACTCTAAAATGGGGGTGGACTGCACCTCAAAAATTTTAAATGGAAAAGGGTGTCAAACATGACATTTCGAAAGGCCTTTCAATTCTCTTTTCAACAATTTTTTTATTTTTCAAATCCGATCATTAGTTTCAGAGAAATATCGTTTAAAACAAATTTTATCAGGTGTTCAAAATTGCAATCAAGTAGGCTTAAACAAAAATTATAGATTCATATTAGAGTTGACAAATGTTAACACATAAATTTTTCCTATTATCTAAACTATTTTGCTCTATTTAATAGTGCAATAAATTTAAGTTAAAATGCAGATAATATATAGTAATTATGTATAACATATTGTTAAATGCAAAATTTAATATAATATATAGATATAAAACAATGTTTTCTAGCTTATATTATATTTAGAAAAAATCTGATGTGTTCAGCACATTACCTCCCGCCACTGTAGTAATATATTCTACATAAATTTTTCAGTACATTCAATTTGTAGTTTTATAATTAGCTTGTTATTGCAATTTAGAATATTTTAAATTTATTTCATACCTAAAATTTCCTTCACAAAATTTGTATGACAAAAAAAAACAGCTATTTTGGCGTTACTAAAACCGGAACCGAAATTACCTTGATTCACGCATGCAAATATATTCCTTATATATTTCTTCCACCTTTTTTAATTTTACAATAAAACTACTTCATATTTACTTACTTTATCTTTTAAACTTATTTACATTAAATTTGACATCATGTGTCAAATTATTATAATTTATATATTTTTTCTGTTTAGCTAGAAGTTATATATAAACATAATTATGCAGATAGGTAGAAAATTAAAAAAATATTTATATTTAATAATATCGTAATTTGCAAAAAAAAATGGTATTTAGAGGTATTTTTAGAAAAAACGGTTTAATGCTTCAAGCAAAGTACTTCTTCCGGTTAACCAATTGTAGTCAAAATGTAATCAGTTCATTTTATTTGAATATAAGTCTTAAATACCAAATATTATATTTTTACATGTATCGTAATGGAGTTACCGGTGACGAAAAATCGTCGCAGACACACACACGGACATACAGACATCACGGTAAAAATAGTAAAATCGTATTCTAGGGACCCCAATTCGTGCTCATATGTGAAAAAGTCACACTCGAGAAATTTGACCAAAAACAATACCTCCCTTATCTATATGTTGATAAGCGGGAGGTAAAAAAATGAAATACAAGAATTTCGATGGGGTTATAAAAAGTGGGCAAAAAATTTCGTTTGGACAACCATTGTCAAAATATAACAATTTTGTAATATAATATACATTAAGTAATAAGTAATAGTAAAAATATTTTTTTAAATGTTACTTCATTCGCGATTTCGAATGCCCGAGTCGCTACGCTCGTGCGTCAAATTCGAGCTCACAAACTTTTACTTATTTCTATCACACACTGTATATACCTCAGGAGAGAATACAAGTTTTCCGCATTTTTTTGTAGCCTTTTGAGTAAAAATTTCATTTCAGAAGAAATGAAACATTTCTCTCCCTTGATATACAGGGGGTTCATTTTAAATGGACCACCGTTTCTATCTCGAAGACTATAAGAGCTACGAGGTCGGTTAAATTAACAAACAATTTCCATTTACAACACTATTAAAGTGAGACAAACAAAATTTTTTTTAAACCAGTGGTTCTCAAAATACTGGTCCCAACTTTTTTATTTTAAATGTGAACCTATATTTTTTATTTTCTTATTCAAAAGAGAATTTTATTCTGAATTCAATGATATAATATTATTATACCCTAACATAATGATTTTTTTGAAAAAAAATGCATCTGAAGTTTTATATTAATTTGATTAAAATATGACAATAATAAGAGTGCCATGACGGAAAAAACGGAATACAAGTCATTTTTTAACCTGAAATTAAAGTGCCTTGAATTAAATATGTGAATTTTTTTTTGTTATTATACTTTTATTCACTTTTTTCTGTCAATGCACTCTAATTATTGTCATATTTTAATCAAATTAATATAAAAATTCAGATGCATAAATAAAAAATATAGGTTCACATTTAAAATAAAAAAGTTGGGAACCGTATTTTGAGAACCACTGCATTAAAAAAAAATTGTTTGTCTCACTTAAATAGTGTTGCAAATGGTGGCCCATTTAAAATGAATACCCTGTATAAACTATCTTTAATTTAAGTTAATAAAAAAAAACACTTACATTTTGCTACCTTCTCTGCTCAGTTCCATGGGACAAGTGAATTTTTAAGTAAACACAACGCGTTTAAATAATCCTACAAATTGTATTTTTTTTTGTAGCGATAGCGTAACAATAAATAAATCAAAATAAACAAATTTACGTAATTTTCACATTAGAATAACAATTATAGATATATGAGCTATAATAATTAATATATCGTAATTTATAGATATAAATATATTTTCAAAATTTTTAATAGTTTTGAAGAAAAAAGTTCCTTAGCGAAAAACTGAAATATATGTCTTTTTAGCAAATTGTTCCAATAAACTACAAGCGGATAAAATATTTCTTTATACAAAAATTTGTTTTGTACATATTTTAAACTATTTAGGGCAAGAATTAGAATACTTCACAGTGAGTGAGTACCCTTCTCTCAGGTAGTAGACATTACAGTGACTGGTTTTTACGGAGGGTGATTTTAAAATAATTAGGGTAAGAATTAGAGTAGTTCACAGTGAGTGAGCACCCTTCTCTCAGGTAGTAAACATTACGGTGACTGGTTTTTACGGAGGGTGATTTTAAACTAATTAGGGCAAGAATTAGAGTAGTTCACAGTGAGAGAGCACCCTTCTCTCAGGTAGTAAACATTACGGTGACTGGTTTTTACGGAGGGTGATTTTAAACTAATTAGGGCAAGAATTAGAGTACTTCAGTGAGTGAGCACCCTTCTCTCAGGTAGTAAACATTACGGGGGCTGGTTTTTACGGAGGGTGATTTTAAACTAATTAGGGCAAGAATTAGAGTACAAGCATTATAGTTTTCAAGATAGCAATACTATTTGAAATGAATACGTTTTAAATTTTTAAGATATAAATATTCAAATTTGAAATCTCAAAAAAAAAACATTAAAAGAAAGTTTCAGGTGTGCCGGAAACATATTTTAAAGCAATAAAGTTTAATAATCGGAATTTCGATGATTTCATCATTACACAATTTTAAACTCCTCAATTTCTCCGCAACCAGTTTTAAGAAAGTTAAAATAAAAGCAACTTATGGTAATCGCTTAATACAACAAAGGTAACCGATGACTTTTATGTAACCTTCAATTTTTGAAATATTTTCATTAAAAAATTTCTTTATAAATATTTACCATTTTAGCGACATTTGTTACGAAACTATTCGACATTTGTTTTATTGAAATTAAAAAGATTGAACAAGTATATGTAAAAAGTACTAACTAATTATAAATTTTAGATATGTACTATTTAATCTATATGCTTCTAAATATCTAATTTATATTTCTAATTGACTATTTATAGTCTTATCACATATTCAAAATTGCTTAATCTATATATTACTTATATGTATATTTGAAGAATCAGGCAATTTTTTTTTAAATAAATATTTTATTTTATAAGTAATAAAATATGAAACATACAATAAGTACATGTTCTTCAAAAAATTGGTTACAACTAGTATTTTCCTGGAAATTTAAAACTTTTTAAAAATTTTCACATTTCTTACTATCTACATCATAATTATAATCGTAACATAATTAGCAAAATTGGAAAAACCACATTTTGACCTAATTTTAATTATTATCAATTTATTTTTAAATTATCGCCAAAAAAATAATAATTTTCGGAAAATTCGCAATATTAACAAAAGTAATCAAATAATAAATTCATTGATACATATGATACAGTATTTTTGGCAAAATATTATACCGTGTGTCCCAAATAAGTGTTGTCATAGGTATTTAACATGATTATTTATCGTGTCATTTTCTTACAATCAAAATACTTCATTTCACAGAAATGTATACAATATTTAGTGAAAATAGATAGAGAATTTGAATTCATACGATAAAAATCATCTATCATAGAATAATGTACATTTTCAGACAACCACATATGAAAGTAGCCATATTTACACTGTAATTAACACCAGAAAATGTAACATAGCACACGGCGTGTGTTATAATAACACACTAGTGTGTTATATAACCGGATATGACGACTAGTGGTCAATAGAAGGAACTTTGATAATGAAATGTAACAAAATTAATGAAAATTTGCTTAAAACTACGATTTTAAAATTGGTAGTGAATTAATAACAAAAATAAAGAATCAAAATGTACTGATAGTTTTATTAATTGTTCAAATAATACGTACTAGACTTCCAAAACAGTTTCCGGTTAACTAGTGATACTTAACCTCAAACCCAAACGTCAATGCTTTCGTGAGTTGTGTTTGACATTGACACTTTTGTATAAACCCTGTTTTTATTATAATATTTTGTGGTCATCTGTAAAATAGTGTACATAACTCGCTTGAAAGTGCATAGCAACGCTCGTGTATTAAATCACTCTTCAATCTCTACACACGCTTGCTATTTACCACTTTCCACGCTTGTTATGTAAATAACTATAACGTGATTATTTTTATTTCACACGTTATTTTCATCCAATAAAAATACTTCATTTCATAGAAATATACAATTTTTAGTGTAAATACATAGAGAATTTTAATTCATTCGATAAAAAACATCTATCATAGAATAATGTACATTTGCCGTGTTACCCAGGTTTCATTTTTAAAACGACGTATGTAAACACTAAACAGCCTTCGAAAATACATGACATTAACAATGTTGACAGTTGACATTTCAATGCCAACCTAATTTACACCAAAACAATCTGTTGTGTAATATCAATATATATTTATTTTTATGAATTGCCAATAATGATATCTTATATATTGTTTCATAAATAGTTATAACTAATTTATCATTAACAAAATTTTTCGATATCATTAAATAAAAAATAAGTCCATAAAATCCCACTTTTAGTATTGTATACTGCTCTCTAATTTTCCTACGTTACAGAGAAATGGTGCCATTAAATAAATTTTAATTTTAAATGCTAATTTCAGTAAAATTATAAGGTAATATATAATATAGTCACAAGTGTTTATTTTTAGTTTTTATTTTTTACCTCCCGCCTATGAATATATAGATAGGGGAGGTATTGTTTTTGGTCAGATTTCTCCAGTGTGAGTTTTCAACATATGAGCACGAATTAGGGTCCCTAGAATACGATTTTACTTTTTTACCGTGATGTCTGTATGTCCGTGTGTGTGTCTGTGTCGATTTTTCGTCCACGATAACTCCAATACGATACATGTAAAAAATATAATATTTGGTATATCAGATTTATATACAAATATGATGAACTGATTAGATTTTGACTACAATTGGTTAACAGGAAATAGTACTTTACTTGAAACTTTAAACTGTTTTTCCTAAAAAATACCTCTAAATACCATTTTTAAGCATTATTATTAAATATATATATATTTTTTAATTTTCTACCGATTTGCATAATTACGTTTATACAGGGTGTTTGGCGAAAGGCCGGCACCCAAAATATTTCGTTTATTTTGAGAGATACAAGAAAATGTTAAGGGGCAAAGCTAAACTAGACAAAAGGACTCATAAAATGATCCTAGTACAAATTTTGTGTCACTTCCGGTTTTAGCGGAAATGGCTCCAACTTTAATTCTAGCATAGGGAATCGGTATTTTTATATTTTTTTACGGAATGTACATAAAATTAGCTTTGCAATGATACCAAAATATCATAGTTTTACTTCAACCATTTCAAAATGGCGACAATTTATTTTCATATTTATGTACTTACAACTATAGGTAATTAACGAAAAAAAAATGTTTAAAATACCTTACAATAATCAACACAATACAAAAACCTTCTAAATATAACAAACAAAATTAAAATAAAAAATATTCAAAATGGCCGCCGTCATTTTCTGCACAATTTGTCACATATAACAAATTTTGCCACTATATCGCCAGGAATGGTAGATCTAATATTTTTTGACATTATTTGTTTGGTTTCAGGTAACAAAATCTCAAATAGCTGGCTATGATGAATTTTTTTATGAATTTTTATTAGTAAATATTCTAAAAATAAAATGTCGCCGTTTTGAAATGGTTGAAGTAAAACAATGATATTTTGGTATCATTATAAAGCTAATTTTATGTACATTTAGAAAAAAAATATAAAAGTACCGATTTCTTATGCTAGAATTAAAGTTGGACACATTTCCGCTAAAACCGGAAGTGACACAAAATTGTTACTACGGCCACTTTATGAGTCCCTTTGTCTAGTTTAACTTTGCTCCTAAACATTTTCTTGTATCTCTCAAAATAAACGAAATATTTTGGGTGCCGGCCTTTCGCCAAACACCCTGTATATAACAATTAGTTAAACAGAAAAAATATATAAATTATAATAATTTTACCTATCGTTTATAGTTATTCATATATTTACAAAATAAATACAAAATTTGACATATAATGTCAAGTTTGACGTAAGTAAGTTTAAAAGATAAAATAAGTAAATATGAAGTAGTTTTACTGTAAAATTAAAAAGGTGGAAGAAGTATATAAGGAATATATTTACATGCGTGAATCAAGGTATATTCGGTTCCTGATTTAGTAACGCCAAAAAGAGCTGTTTCTTTTTGGTCATACAAATTTTATGAAGGAAATTTTAGGTATGAAACGAATTAAAAATATTATGAACTGCAATAACAAACTAATTATAAAACTACAAATTGAATGTATTAAAAAACTTATATAGAATATAGTACTACAGTGGCGGGAGGTAATGTGTTGGACACATCAGATTTTTGTTTTATATATTTATGACACAAACTAATACAACGATCTAACTAACGAAATGATGTTGAATTGTATTTCTTTTAATGCGGTTTTAATTTCTTTTTGGCACATTCGAATAAAAAATAGTGTATGATACACTAATAAAAATGCTCTCGAACTTCTATGGTTTCATAATCGTCAGAGAAATTGCATTTTTCGTCCTGGAATCACAAATAACTAATTTTATTCATTGCGTTAACAATTGCTCTATTGGTATATCAAAAACAGTTTAGTAATATAAGATATTATTAAACTGTTTTTGGTATTTTTGTTGTTGTAAAATTAGTACTTCTAACAACTGCACCCCACTTTAAATGTGAAATAGATAACCTCAAATATATTTAAATGTTTTTTCCTACGATCACTGTTAAAAATAGTCTTTTTAACGGTTGCTTAGCAAGTTAAAAATAACTGTTTATAACACAGTGAATACTTTTAAATCGTTGTCATTGACAACGAATTAAAAGTAAAAAACAAATTTACTTTTAACACTACTGTTAAAAAGGAACTAAATCTAGTTACCTGTCATAAATGTCATTCTATAATGCTTAGTTTTTATTTACTAATACAAATACATTACCAGAGTCGTAGGAAAAATAGTGTATGATATTTGTGTTAAAAGTGATTTTATTTCGTTCGTGGGGTTTGTTACACTCGGCTTCGCCTCGTTTCAAATTTCCCCACTCACTCATAAAATGTCACTTTTAACACTTATATCACAAATAACTATTAAATACAATTTATATTATTTCTTAATATGAAAACCGAATAAACAAAACTAATTTAAAATGATATTATAATTTCATAACTCATATTGAATAGAAAGATTTTTTTCTTACAATTCTTCAATGGGTAAAATGTCATTACAGTACTTAATTCTTAATATTTAGTAAGTGTCTAATTATTTGCTATTTATTATTGTCTACATCTAAGAGCGTTCTAAAAAGCAATGAAATCCAAACCACAACATACCTGAATATAACAACAAACAAAAAACAAAACAACACAAAACGAACAAAAGAATTTGGAACTCTTTTCAGAGTTCTAATTCTTTAATCGTGGAACAGTAAAAAACTTCTACTTGTAGTCATAGTGACTGTTATTTTTTGACTGAATGTATACAGCATATTGAGCAGGTAAACGTTCTCAGAATACTTTCACTTGTACTTTCTAAAAATCGTCAGTCATTGATCTTGAAATGTGATCCAATAGCAATAGTATGTACGCTATTGAGAATGAATTCAATTGTGTAAGATGTTGATTTCACCCCTTTCGAAATAGAGTTCTGATTGGGAATATATTAAAGATGAGTCAAATATTCATGTGTGTAATGCATTATACTAGAGCGTTGATTGAAAAATATATAGATAGGCAAACTTTGGGTTAATATCAGGCGTTTCTGTCAAATATTATAAAAAAAAGAGCAAACGTCAAATAATTAATAATACAAATTAGTTCTATTTTAAAATATAGCAATGAATTATTGAAAGAACCATTTTAGTAGATACCAAAAAATTCAGTAAATATGTAAAACATGTTTATTTATCTGATATTTTTGTCTGTTTAATTCCGCAAAGTAGTTCATGGAATTATGAACGAGATGGCTCTGTCGAATCTGATTCCAAAACAGCGGTACGCAAAAACATACAGGCTTGCCTATCTATATATATACTAGAGACATAGATATATGAAATTCACTTTAGGATAAGCCGATTGGCCCTTATAAAGTTTTATTTCCACCTTCTATATAATTGTCACTTTACAGGCTTCTTGGTAGCTAAGTAAATAAACAATGACAGTAACTAACCTGTAAAAATTTACAAGGCTAGCCTTGTAAAATTGTACAATGCTCATAAAAATAATAGAAAATAATGAAAGCTTTTTTATGCATTTTATTATAAATATTACAAACTTACTTTAATTAAATTTATGTAAGTAATTATACACATTTATAGTACATTTTGATTTACTGGCGAAACACATTTGACAACGTCTAGTTATGGATACCAACTACCTTTGACTCCAAAATAGAGTAAATCTTTTTTGGAAGAATAAAGTAAATTAATAAAAAAAAACGCTATGAAGGTGAAAATAAAATTTTGTACTTGGCACGCGTGCAATTAATCTTTACTGGGCTCACTGGATTATGAGAGTACGCTCCTTCGTCGCTCGCCTCACAAATTTCCAGCTCGCCCTGTAAAGATTTACTTACACCGCTGGCCACGTAAATAACTATTATGGGACTTGCGGTAATAGCACAGAAAAAGGCAACAAATTTAAAGGTCCCATTGTTTAAAATCGGAAAGTTTCGTCACATCCCCAGTGCAAGATATTAACTTAAAATTTTGTATGCTTATCGGAGAATATTAATTCTATGGATCACACTTATTTGAAATATGCAATTTCGTCTGCAAGACGAGATTTATTAAATTTAAAATCTAATATTTTCGTTCAAAATCAGATAGCCATGGAAATAAAAGAAAATATGTATGTGACAGTTCTGACAGGTAATGACATGCCATTGTAGATATTTATATTTTTGTAATATTGGTATATTATTTAACAAAAAGAAACTAAATTCAACTTAAATAATATTAAAATACAGGGAATAACAATTAAAATCAGTGATACTTCACTAAAATGTCAGATAAATTTTTCTTTTATTTCCATGGCTGTCTGATTTTGAACGAAAATATTAGATTTTATAATTTAATAAATCTCGCCCTGCAGACTAAATTGCATATTTCAAATAAGTGTGATCCATAGAATTAATATTCTCCTATAAGTATACAAAATTTCAAGTTAATATCTTGCACTGGGGAGATACTATTCATAATTAACTGATTTCCCATGTAAAACTCCCATGTGTCGGTCGAGCTGGGACACCCGGTATAAGAGGATTATATGATGTAAACAAAATACAGAGTCAATGCCAAATAAAACTTGTAACTTTACAATGTAAACATTAGTATCAATAAATGTATTCCCATCCAAACATAACCCGCGGCTATGTTGCTTAACTCTGAAGGTCATTAGCGAATGCAAGCACTAACATGTCGTAACAAGGTGTAAATTGTACACTAGCTCCATCTGTTGACCTTGTGTCTGTAACCAAGTTAGTATGTCACCTATGGGAGTTACAACATAAACAGTCAAAGTATGTCAGAATAATTATCCGAATCATAGATTGTAGTACGTGTTACATAACCACAGATTTTTCACTAAAATTCATAATCATAAGGATGTTAAGAAACATGTATAAAGAGAGATACAAGAGATCTCAAGTTGACGTTTAAATTGTTTTATGGTGTGGTATCAATACAAAGTTTTTCCCTGAGCGAAAGAATTGAAAGAAATGTGTCCTTTATGTGTTCTGCTATAGGGTATAGAATTGTACGAAATCCATTAGAATACACTGTTTGTTCCAGGTACCCAGCTAAGCACTGGATTTGGAAATACCAAAGTAATATTAGCATGCCTCACTTAATATAGATGGATTACTGTACAACCTGGAAATAACCAGACAGGGATGTATTTAAAATATTAATACCATGTTTTATGAAAAATACTCTAATAATTGTCACAAGGTGTAGTAACGTTGATGTACTCTTGGTAATAAGAACATTATGTTATAGCAGTTTCGTTTTTATGCAAAAATTGTTTGCAATTCCACGAAGATAATGATTATTGCTAAGAAATTAACGGTATTAAAATTTTAAATACATCCCTGTCTAGTTATTTCCATGTCGTACAGTAATCCATCTATATTAAGTTAGGCATGCTAATATTACTTTGGGATTTCCAAATCCAGTGCTTAGCTGGGTACCTGGAGCAAAACTTTGAATAGATACCACAACCATAAAACAATTTAAACGTCAACTTGAGATCTTTTGTCGTACTATAACTTCTTATTTAATTTTCATCTTTCAACGTACGGAAAATATAATATCAATATCGTTGATTGAAAAATATATAGATAAGCAAGCCTGTATGTTTTTGCGCACCGCTGTTTTGGAATCAGATTCGACAGAGCCATCTCGTTCATGATTCCATCAACTACTTTGCGGAATTAAACAGACAAAAATATCAGATAAATAAACATGTTTTACATATCTACTAAATTTTTTCGTATCTATTAAAATGGTTCTTTCATTCATTGGTATATTTTAAAATAGAACTAATTTGTATTATTAATTATTTGACGTTTGCTTTTTTTTATAATATTTGACAGAAACGCCTGATATTAACCCAACTGCAACCAGACACACAGTTATGTAGGTGAAACGAATTTTCTCATAAGCTTGCGTATCTATATATTTTTCAATCAACGTCAATATATACATAGATAAGGGAAGTATTGTATAAAGATTTTTTAATTTTCTATCGATCTGCATAATTATGTTTACATATATCTACTATCTAGATAGAAAAAATATATAAGTTATAATACTTGTACATATCATTTAGGCTGAAGAATTACTATAAAACAGATGAGTTATTCATATGTTCAACAAATTTGATATATGATGTCAAATTTGATGTAAGTAAGTTTAAAAGATAAAATAAGTAAATATGAAGTAGTTATACTGTAAAATTAAAAATGGTGGAAGAAATATATAAGGAATATATTTGCATGCGTGAATCAAGGTAAGTTCAGTTCCGGTTTTAGTTCGCCAAAAATAGCTGTTTTTTTGGTCATACAAATTTTATGAAGGGAATTTTAGGTATGAAATGAATAAAAAATATTCTGAACTGCAATAACAACTAATTATAAAACTACAAATTGAATGTACTGAAAAACTTATATAGAATATATTACTACAGTGGCGGGAGGTAATGTGTTGGACACATCAGATATTTTATCATTAATTACCAGATATCTCTAGCACTTTATCTAACATAAAGAGTGCACCATAGTCGCTATTTTTATGTAAATATATAGCAAGAATTTTGCACGGAAATTGAATTTTGAAGGTTATATGTAAAATTTGCACATATTACCGTACAAAATTTATATAGTTTCCGTATATTAAAAGGTTATTTTTTATTAGAAATCTTATCCTTATTTATTTATTTTATCTTTTTGTATTTAAAAAATAAATTAAATCTTTATCTTCCGGTATTTTTATAGATAGTAAATCTATCATTAGTTTCAGCTAAGATGCAACATATTCGAATCTGTCATTATCATTACTATGGATAGCACTTGTTATATGGCACCGTATCGTTCCAGATAAAATGCAACATAGGGAACATAGGTTGTCATTTGTCAATGTCATGATATTAACTGTCAAATAAACTTACAATACAATGTTTACCAATGTAGAAAACATTCTAATGGTTATATGGTACAATAGTGGGTACAATTTAACAAATGTTTGTGACATGTTCGTTCATTTATATCCTGTCCTAGACCAAATCCTACCACAGTTTCTACTATATATTCAAAATTTAGAAGTAGTAGTTTAGATACAAAACATAATAACAGGAGAAGATTAAAACCAGTGCGAAATGAAGATCATAGAGCAATAGAAGAAAATAACCAACTTTCTACAAAAGTTTTGGCAAATCAATTATCAGCAAAACATCTGTATATACTTATATAGCTAACTTATAGTTTAACAAATGAAATCTACACTTGCCCATTACATAGCGGGAATTTTAAATAATGGCTTTTAAAATATGTTTCTTTGTCGTTATAAATTATAATATAATAATTATATAACGGTATTTCAAAAGCAACTAAATATGATTTTCTAATTTTGAAACATTTTATAGAAATTTGCTTTCTATACAATTAAATGTTACATGTAATTAATAATTAAATAAAATTTTATTGAAAATAAAGAAAAAAGTAGGTTACTTTTAATTAAAATAAATAAATTAAACAACAAATCTATATAGGATATATGTGACCATTACATTAATTTGTTATATTTTCTATACTTTACTCTTTTTAATCGAACAAACTAAACGATGACTAAAACTAATATTATTCATAAAATATAAATAGAGGTTTTTATTTTTCCGCGTTTTAACGAAAATCTATCCAACTTAAAACGGGCCTAACTCAAAAACTATCGGTCTGGGAATTTTTTCACTATTTTTCCCGTAATGTAGGGGTTGATGTAACAGGATAACATACTTTTTGTAGAAAATAGAGATTTTTATTTTTCCCCGTTTTTTACGAAAATTTATCCAACTTAAAAAGGGCCTAACTCAAAAAATTATCGGTCTGGTAATTTTTTCACTATTTTTCTCGTAAAGTAGAGGGTTGATGTAATAGGATAACATACTTTTTGTAGAAAATAGAGGTTTTTATTTTTCCCCGTTTTTACGAAAATCTATCAAACTTAAAAAGGGCCTAACTCAAAAACAAAATTTTGAGTACTGCAGTGAATACGTCGTTACATAGTGCCTAAATAATGTGCAAATTAAAATATTTTTTGTATTGAATTAAAAAAGTTATAAGCAAAAAACATTGAAAAATTTACATTTTTATTTATATCTAGTCACCTATGCATTGTTTTGGGATAAACATGATATGTTTTATACATTGTATAAAATAACCCCCACATGAAGAAAATTTTATCTACTTTAATCAACTTCGTATCTCTCATAATTATTGAGATATAATTATCTATGCTTATAGTTTTATTGGTCACCCTGTATAATTTATATAAAAATTACTTAAAAATATATTGTAATATAATAACACAAGTTATTATAATTATCGAGATTCCCATGTTTAAACAGTTTTATTGCTCACCCTGTATAATTTATATAAAAATTACTTAAAAATATATTATAATACAAGCTCGAATACAAGTTTTGATTATGTAGGTATTTTATTTGAAATTTTGGACACTCCTGGTTTACCAAATAACGGTACACTTTGTATTTAGAAATTGAAAGTGTGTTGCAAATTTAAAAGAACTATAAAACAGATGCATACGTTATACATTTTTTAATAATAATTTGATTTAAAATTGTGATAGATACAATGACCCATAAGGTCAATGTAAGGTTTAAATGTTATATAATACATAAAAAATGATGTCACTTACCTTAATTTTGTTGTTGTCAAGCCGAAAAATGATCAAAATTATAAAATTTGGCAGAAATTCGCCCTAAAAATAATAAAAACATTAACAGATATTTGATTACAATAGAGAAAAATGATGCAACGTACCAAAACGATTAAAACAAAGCAAAAATTTTGCTTCTTGAAGACTTTTTTTGCTTATTTATGTAGGAACTTTAAAAGAATTAATTAATTTGTTAAATCGTTTCCTTATACGATAAATCTAGCCAAAATTTGCCGTGAGGCAACTTTAAATTTTGAGGTTAAGTGTGAAAGAGCTGTCATTTTATTTCGTTCCAAATCGCTTGACATTTCTTGCGATGTTCAGAGTTGTTTGGCCTTTGATACGAATTATGTAATAGAAAATCATAGATTATATAGTTATCTAGTTGTACTAATAAATATTTATCTTACTAATTTGTATACAGTTCTGGGAAATAAATAAAGAATAAATAATATTTTATTAGTTTAAAAAATAATTTTGGTGGAAGTGGAAATATTAAATATTATATCATTTCATATCAGTTTATTCACTTGAGTAACCGTTCTTTTTGTTACAAATTTATTGAAGTGATATTTGTGACCTCATGACATTGTACTTGCTGATTTTTTAATGTCACTTTAAAATTTTATTTATGTTTTGGTAGCAATGAATAATAATATATTATTTAACAAGCATAATATGTAGCCATATTATGCGAGTCAAATACTATACTTTATCTACAACTATCAGGCATATAAAAAATCTGATATTATTTGTTAAATATTCAGTTAGGTGTGGGTATTTCATATATAGCTTAACAGATGGCGCCACAGTAGCACTTAAATGTCAAAATAACTTTTCAAATTGTATTTATTATACTTTTATAAGCATATATATTGATATTTATAATAAAAAATATAGTATTAATAAATTAACAGTTTATTAAAATGTTATGTGTTAAATTATATGCTCTATTTATCACAGAAAAGTGTAGCGTGTAATATAACGTTTCATATTACACTTGTGTAATATGAGTAGTATATTATATGTAGTATCACACGTATAATGAACCCATATTTCAATAGTTGTAGATAAAATTGTTTTTATACTTTGCGTTAACAATTGTCCTTTTATTATATCGAAAACAATTTAATAATATTAAATATTGTTAAATAGTTTTTAGTATTTTTGTTGTTGTAAAATTGGTACTTCTGTCAACTGTCAACAATGTCAAATTGATAACCTCAAATATTTTTATTTGTTTTTTAATATAATTTATTTCATTTCTGAGTTTGAAACCGAATAAACAAAACTAATTTATAAGGGTATTAAAATTTCATAGCTTATAATGTATAGATTTATAAATATTTTCATATATTTTAAATGCATATTGACAGATAAATGTGCCCAACTTCATTCAACAGAGTTACCATATTTTACGTTTATTTATCCCTAGATTACAATCTATTATTTTTTTAATTAAAAATTTTAAGATTTTTATTAAATAAGTTACACAAAGTATAAAAAATAGTATATTATACTTGTTTTATACGACGTATTGTTCCATTCGTGTTTTTGGAGCACTCCGTGCCCCAAACAACTCATAGAACAATATACCATCTTATAAAAATTGTATAATAATAACAGTAGTATATTCTTGAATTTAAAATATTGTTATTTTATTTGTAAATTATAATAATAACAAAATAACCAATAATATTGAAGATATTGAGTTTTTATTTTTGTATTTATAAACAAATAGATGAAAACATTTTGAAATTTGTAACAATGTTTTAAATTTTCTACGTGAAACATTTGATTAATAGTGTAACAAGTATGACTATCTACCGATGACTCATCATGACTTGCCTAATATTGTTTGGGAATTTTATAGAGTCCAGAAGACTCTCGAAGGTTCGAGATTAATTACCCGCAGGTTTAAAGTTGAGAGTAAAGGAGAATGTAGAAAGTACAAAGAAGAGAATAACAAACATATTATTTTATAATAATATTGGTGATTTTTTTTATTATTTACCTTTGATAATAATTTATCTGATTTCATGCAGACGACGTCTAATCAGGTGTAAACATAATGAAAATTATAAAGAAATATTTGATACTTTGACAGTACGTTTGTTATTATAGCCATCCCCGTCTCTATAGCTATTATAGCTGACGTTTTACAAACACATAATGCTATTTATTTATGTTTTTAATAAATAATTTAACGATTTTGGAAAAAATATAATGTATATCTAAGGACTAAAGTATTTTTTATTACTCACATGGTTTATTCTTCTTTATAAATTTCATATGCGTAATAAAAAATTATACTTTAGTCCCTTGATATACAAATAACTATTTTTTTGAAGTTAGATATTTTAATCTTAGTAGTTTGTTACATTTAATAAATAATAAGCTTAAATAAATTTGGTAAATTTGAATAACAGTAAAATCTTTTGAACGATATGTACCAGTTTTTATTTTTCACTGAACATGAAATGATTCAATAAATAAATACAACAACAAATATAATTTCTCTATTTAATTATCCAAATTACACAGTCGGATACATTTTAAGGTGCCTTACTTATTATGTCTTAATATTAATTAACACAAAAAAGTAGAAAACAATATTCCAGTTATAATTACAGTTAAGAAATATATAATAATTGTACAAGTTAAATGTATATTTACTTTCTATATTTATTATATCTGTATAAAATAGAAATTTATACATTGTTTAACACAATTTACGAATTCTTTTATGTTATTTATTTGTTTACAAAATTTGTCAAATGTAACTTTGAATTGAACATAAGTTAATAAATATTATAAAATATGTATGAATGTTATTTTAATATGCAAAAATGTGAAATAAATATATAGAATGAGTCAAATAATTTAAAAAATTTAATACTTTATTTTATTTATTTACGTTTAACACAAATTTAATTACTAAATAAGGATTGGTTTTAACGACTGGATTGATAATTTGAACACCTGATAAAATTTGTATTAAACGATACATCTTGGAACCAATGATCGGATTTGAAAAATAAAAAAACTGTTGAAAAGAGAATTGAAAGGCCTTTTGAACTACTTCATGTTTGATACCCTTTTCCATTTAAAATTTTTGAGGTGCAGTCCACCCCTATTTTAGGGTTGAAGTTATGCCATTGATACTAATCCATTCAGGTGTCTCCCTTTATACTAAAATTGACGTGTTCGAGTGTTTTTTTGTAAAATTTATGTTAAGTGGCCAAAAATTGCGCTGATAATTTTCATTGGGCCACCCTGTAGGATATATATTGCATATTGGTATCTATATATAGATAAGTATAAAATCACTAATTCATAAGAATATGAAGTGTTGAAGTAAAGCTTACAACAGGAAAAATGAACTACAGCAAGAGAGATAACACTATTGAAATTTCTACACTTCAGACAAAGATAGTGCTACATTTTTGTAGTATTGGTATCTAGATAAATATAAAATTAGTGGCTACGTCTGTCAAATTGCGTGGCGTATACATTTTATCCTCTACACATGTTATATTACTCGACATTGTATCTTTCAAACATTCAATCTTGCACACCTTTTATCCTCCACACTTTTGATTCGTGAAAAAAAGTTATCTTACACACATTTTATATTACGCACATTTTATCATCCACACATTTTATCTTCCATTTATTTTATATTCCATACATTTTATCTTCGCCAACGTTTCATCTTTAAAATATTGTAATTGTACCTTTCATTCATTTTATTACCCATGCAATTAACATATTTATAATTAGATAAAATATTCGGTGTTAAATGTATCGGAAGATAAATCTGTAAAAGATAAAATGTGTGAAATATAAAATGATTTGGAAGATAAAATGTGTGTAATAGTGATTCAAAGTGTGTGCGATAAAAGATGTGCAAGATTGAATGTGTGCAAGCGTTGATTGAAAAATATATAGATAGGCAAGCCTGTATGTTTTTGCGTACCGCTGTTTTGGAATCAGATTCGACAGAGCCATCTCGTTCATGATTCCATCAACTACTTTGCGGAATTAGACAAAAATATCAGATAAATAAACATGTTTTACATATTTACTGAATTTTTTGGTATCTATTAAAATGATTCTTTCAATAATTCATTGGTATATTTTAAAATAGAACTAATTTGTATTATTAATTATTTGTCGTTTGCTCTTTTTTATAATATTTAACAGAAACGCCTGATATTAACCCAAATGCAACCAGACACACAGTTATGTAAGTGAAACGAATTTTCTTATAAACTTGCCTTCTATATATTTTTCAATCAACGGTAAGATTGAAAGTGTTCAAGATACAATGTCGAGCAATATAACATGTGTAGAGGATAAAATGTATACGCCTACAAATTGCGAGATACTATACTCCGTTTTTAAACTATAGTCAACACTAGACGAAGTCATATTTACACCACAGCGTTAGTGAAATACTAGTAGTTCTGAAAACAACTGGTTTTAATCGTGAAATATCAAAAAAAGAGAAATGAAACGAAAAACACGTTCAAATTCTACAAGTGATTTGACAACTACTGAGAGTTTGACGTTTCAATTACGTTTGGGAAGGTTAACTTGAAATTTTGTCTGGTTAAATGTGGCTTCATGAAATGGCGCAGCAGCCAATCACAAGCTTTGATTTTCTCACTAGAATTTCTAGATACTGTCTATAGTTTAAAAACAGAGTATAGTGTATGTGATGTGCCGACTACATGATGTGCCGGCCACATGATGTTCCTGCTGTATGCACTGTACCCATTGATAAGCACCTGAGCAGCAGGAGACTTAATGCACTCCTGCGGCACTAGTACTTAGAAACAAGTCAGAACCTGTCTTCTTCATTTGCAAGTTGTTTCCAGTTAACATATTGCTCTTGAAATCTTGTTAATCCTTCATTGATTGGTTATACCTGAAAAATACAATTAATATTATTATCAGAGATTTATTAGATTCACATGGGAAATATATTAAACACAAATTTCGAACAATTAAATAATAAGTACAATAAATTTTCAAAAACCCATGCATTAACTGCTAAGCAATACGTCAATCTGCTGTAAAACTTTTGAATTACATACGATGATATTCGGCAATTGTAATATTTAGAGAAATGTTTAGAATTAGGTCTTATAAACGATAGTTAAACTATCGGTTGGTTAATGGATAGTTAAATTTAATTGTCAATTAAATTTGTGTTGTGTTCTATAAAGCAACTAACGAAGTAAATTTAGTAACTCTTGGTTAACTAACCCTTAAAATTACCTACCGTACATTAAATTCAAATATTGAACAATAGATGACAGTCCATGCAATAAGCCATGAGCTGTCAAATACTAGATTAAAAAAAATAAAAAGTTGGTTAGAAACATAGAAGTTACATAGTTGAAGTGTAAAAACGGTGTAGGCTTAATATAAACTAATAAAGAACGTTATAGAAGCTGTATTTATAAGGAAATACAAATTTATTGCCAATTGAAATTAATCTACTATTCAGAATTACAATGAAACACTATTTAAATAGAAATTGAATTTTGAAGTGTGACTGTCACTGTCAATTAGGCTTTCAACTAAATTTTAATAATTCGGTTTTCTCCAGTTAATTTAATCTGTAGATTTAATCACTAGATTATTTTAACTAACGTTTATGGGCATTTGAACAGTAAAGAACTGTTTATTTAGCTGTGTTTCTAGGAGTTACAAGACGTTTTACGGACTAGACCGTGTAAAAATTATAACAGCTGTTGACATGGATATACCATGACAACGTATCTTATTTGAAACGTCTGACATTCTTTGACATTGACGTTGCACAAATACAGTGAATTTTATTAAACATAAATATATTGCGATGCAAATGCCTATAAAACATTGTATAATGCTCTACCGTTACTTGAAATTTACAGTCTCACACAGATAACAGGCTCGCCCGTTACCTTTCTGTGTTCACCTGTAAATTTCTATATAACGGTCTTGCAATGTAAATAACTATTGTTGTAGAATTGTATTTGAGATAAGAAATCGGTTACTCTGTAAATAATTCTACAGACTAATTTACAAATCATTTATAATTTCATATATAATAGATGAATGTTTATTTTAAGAAGTGGGGGAACGATTTAAGATCAGTCCATTTGCTATCTCGCCCTTTACACTTCCAAAGCCTTAGATGTTAGATGGTTTAAGATTGGTAGTGAACCTCTTTAAATATATACCGGTGTCCCAGCTCGACCGACACATGGGAGTTTTACATGGGAAATCAGTTAATTATGAATGGTATCTCCCCAGTTCAAGATATTAACTTGAAATTTTGTATGCTTATTGGGGAATATTGTTTCTATGGATTACAGTTATTTGCAATATGTAATTTCGTCTGCAAGACGAGATTTATTAAATTATAAAATCTAACATTTTCGTTGAAAATCAGTCAGCCATGGAAATAAACATATCTATGTGACAGTCCTGACAGTTAATGACATGCCATTGTAGATATTTATATTTTTATAATATTGGTATATTATTTAACAAAAAGAAACTAAATTCAACTTAAATAATATTAAAATTCAGGGAATAAGAATTAAAATCAGTGATACTTCACTAAACTGTCAGATAAATATTTTCTTTCATTTACATAGCTGTCTGATTTTGAACGAAAATATTAGATTTTAAATTTCATAAATCTCGCCCTGCAGACAAAATTGCATATTTCAAATAAGTGTGATCCATAGAATTAATATTCTCCGATAAGTATACAAAATTTCAAGTTATTATCTTGCACTGGGGAGATACTATTCATAATTAACTGATTTCCTATGTAAAACTCCCATGTGTCGGTCGAGCTGGGACACCCGGTATATATATATATATATATATATATATATATATATATATATATATATATATTATATATATCTCGTCATTTTCAAATGGAATAGATCTTAGATGGTTTAAGATTGATAGTGAACCTCCTTAAAAGCCTATGACAACATTTGTCTGAGACACACGGTATAGTAATAAACATATAGGGGATGTCAATTAAATTTGTTAAATCTAATTTCCCGTGTATAAATAGCGTAAAATCTCAGGAATTAAATTATTTATTACGGACCTGTGTAACGGACGTATTCAATTAACACAGGGTCGTATCATTTAACCTTTGTATTAAACGTGGGTTGTCATGAATGAATGTACTCTGTAAATTCTCTAAACCAACGAACCATAAAGCTACTTAACAGGAATAAACTTGTCTGAAATGGACTCCTAAAACCATTTTTACCTCTCGTTACTCAATAAGATATTTTTTCTTCAAACGTTATAAAAGTGACATCTTCTGTGACGTGATTGACAAGGTTGAAGTTTAATTTCTATGCCGCCGTAATATAATTATTTATTCTAGCCGCCGTTTAATTTCTTCGCCGCCGTATGTAGAATCAGCCAATAAGAAGTTACTTGTACAATAGAAATCTGTAATATCGCCCTAAATGTCACTATAAAAACTAAATAACCTAAGAATAAAGTTATTAAAAATTATGAATAACTGACAGGTAACCTACATATTAAACGTCAAATAGTAATTTATTTTTTTAAAATTTCTACGTTTGAAGAAAATATAGAATGTGTTATTCAGAGTAAAAGTGTGTTTGTGTGCCTCGCATGCAATTGTCCGACTCGCTTCGCTCGTCGTGCAAACTTCCATACTCGCCACACAAAGTATCACTTTTACTCTTAATAACACAATATACTATTTTTTTAATGTAATTGTACACGTTGTTCAATAAAGCGAATGAAATTTACTTAACTTCAAATGACTATAATTCGTCATTTTCAAATGGAACACTCTATAATATATAATTCAGTTGGGTGTCTTTTTGTATTATCTTCATATATTATTAACGATATCCTATGCCTAAAACCGTTGATTGAACAATATATAGATAGGCAAGCTAATGAGAAAATTCGTTTCACCTACATAACTGTGTGTCTGGTTGCATTTGGGTTAATATCAGACGTTTTTGTCAAATATTATAAAAAAGAGCAAACGTCAAATAATTAATAATACAAATTAGTTCTATTTTAAAATATACCAATGAATTATTGAAAGAACCATTTTAATAGATACCAAAAAATTCAGTAAATATGTAAAACATCTTTATTTATCTGATATTTTTGTCTAATTCCGCAAAGTAGTTCATGGAATCATGAACGAGATGGCTCTGTCGAATCTGATTCCAAAACAGCGGTACGCAAAAACATACAGGCTTGCCTATCTATATATTTTTCAATCAACGTTTACGATTAGGTTGTGTAAAGAAAATTCTTTATTAAAAATATTGTAATATCTTTAAATTATATAATAAAATTGATGAACTTCACTTGAAATTCGGCTACTGATACTTGACTTGATTTCAAATTAAGTAGCTTGAATGTCAAGTCAAGTAGCTTGAATTTTAAGTCAAGCCGTGGAACTCTAGTTTTACCTCACTAATATTGTAATAGTATATTGCGTCATAAGAGAAGATATAGGCATATTACATCCCGAAGATTTCTGATACACGAGCGAACGTAGTGAGCGAGGGCAACAAAAGCCGAGGGATGTAATTATGCCGTTAGATTCCCGTAGGGCACAAGCTATTTTTCCCTTTCCGCGAGAACAATCTTTTAAATAAAATACTTAATTTTTTAATATAAAACACAAAAACATGTGTCGCTTTCTTATTTACTACTGAAACCATGGCAACAAGTAACAATATACCTAATGTAAACGTCATTCCAAAAGATTTTTTGACATACAACCTCAAATTATAAATGTCTAATTTTGGTTTAAATGATAATTTCTATAATAAATTTATGCGAAAATTTAAAAGTAATTAAAATTATCCTGTAATTTAGAGTTAACTTGAACAGTATTTTGTTGTAATCAAATTATTATAATTTTAAATTGTATCGGTAGATGGCACGTCGTATGCTTGCACCGCTAAAACCCACAGTTGTTCATATCATCCCGCTTTTAATACTTATCTGCCATTGTTAACCTCAAATGAAGTAAACAATTTGTCAATTACATACCATGGATACGGAAAAATACTATTACATGTTAGAAGCTGGTAAAAGTTAATTTACCTGGTTAATAAACAGTTTAAATATACGATGGTTTACAAGTCAGAAACAAATAAATTTATTTTTATAAAAAACAATTGATTACAATTTTAATAAATTGTAAGGATGGAATGTTATTTTTTGTATAAAACTAAAATGAGAAATGTATTTCCCACTAAAGTACAGATAATTAACATGGTTTAATTGACCCCTGCGATGACTAATATAATGTCTGGTTTACACTGTAGCAGACACATTAAATGACCCGTATAGTGCAACATGGTCTTTATAACTCCCCTTAGCTTTCAATATTTTCAACAGATCTCTTCCTTATATACGGGTAGATGCGGTACATGAGAAGGTAATGATAATTAGTTGGCTTAGATTACCAAAAAGTAACTGTTTTTGACATAGGACGTATTTAGTTGGAAATAGTTATTTACATAACAAGCGTGGAAAGTGGTAAATAGCAAGCGTGTGTATAGAGATTGAAGAACGAGGCGTGTAGCGCCGAGTGATTTAATACACGAGCGAGTTATATACACTATTTTTCAGACGACCACAAAATATTATAATAAAAACATGGTTTATACAAAAGTGTCAATGTCAAACACAACTCACGAAAGCATTGACGTTTGGGTTTGAGGTTAAGTATCACTAGTTAACCGGAAACTGATTTGGAAGTCTAGTACGTATTATTTGAACAATTAATAAAACTGTCAGTACATTTTGACTCTTTATTCTTGTTATTAATTCACTACCAATTTTAAAATCGTAGTTTTAAGCAAATTTTCTTACATTTCATTATCAAAGTGTCATCTATTGACCACTAATCGTCATATTCGGTTATATAACACACTAGTGTGTTATTATAACACACGCCGTGTGCTATGTTACATTTTCTGGTGTTAATTACAGTGTAAATATGGCTACTTTCATATGTGGTCGTCTGAAAATTTTAATACAACCCTAAACTGATCTTAAACTTACCCGTGTTGGTACCAAATAAACAACCAAATTATATAGTTGGTAAAAATTTTAAATTGTAAATTTAGTGATTTATTAAAATTATTTACTTAAGTTTCCGTTTTAACCTATAAAAGATATAACTTCTGACAAATATAAAAAAAGAAGAAATATGTAAACAAAAATAGAAAACAGGTTCAACTCACCAACCCAGCACAATATCTGGGTGAGTTGGATCAGTTTGAGATCAGTTCTGGGTTACTTCAAATGTGCCAAGTAAACAGAATTAACCTACTAGGTTTCTTAAAATGTCATAAATAAATACGGCCATAATATAGTAATAGTGTTTTACTTTATTAGCAAGGTAATTATATACTGCGTCATAAGGAAAGATATAAGTATATTATATACCAAAAATAGATAATAATTTATCTGATTTCATGTAGACGATATCTAAGCAGGTGTAAACATAAATGAAAATTATAAAGACATATTTGACACTTTGACAGTACGTTTGTTATCACAGCCATCCCCGTCTCTATAGCTATTATAGCTGACGTTTTACAAACACATAATGCTATTTATTTATGTTTTTAATTCATAATTTAAGGTTTCGGAAAAAATATAATGTATATCTAAGGACTAAAGTATTTTTTATTACTCACATGGTTTATAAATAAAAAATACTTTGGTTCATAGATATACACATTATATATTTTCCAAAATCGTTAAATTATGAATATACCTTTCCCAAATGTTTAATAATTTATTTCTCGGAAAAAAATACGGATATTTGGTCAAATACTCTATTGTAGAATATTATAGAATAATAGTTAATAATAAAAAATCTGATGTGTCTAACACATTACCTCCCGTCACTATAGAAATATATTCTAAGTATATAAGTTTTTCAGTATATTTAATTTGTAGTTTTAAAATTAGATTGTTGTTGCAGTTTAGAATATTTTTAATTCATTTCATACCTAAAATTTCCTTCATAAAATTTGTATGACCAAAAATAACTTATTTTTTTGGCGTTACTAAAACCGGAACCGAATTTACCTTGATTCACGTATGCAAATACATTCCTTATATATTTCTTCCACCTTTTTTAATTTTACAATAAAACTACTTCATATTTACTTATTTAATCTTTTAAACTTACAGAAATTTTGACATCATATATCAAATTTTGTGAACATATGAATGAATAACTCATCTGTTTTATACAAATTCCTCAGATACGATATGTAAAATTATAATAATTTATATATCTTTTCGGTTTAGATAGAAGTTATATATAAACGTAATTATGCAGATCTTTAGAAAATTAAAAAATCTTTATATTTAATAATAACGTAATTCACGAAAAAATTGTATTTAGAGTTATTTTTTAGGAAAAAACGGTTTATAGCTTTAAGTAAAGTACTAACTACTACTGGTTAACCAAATGTAGTCAAAATCTAATCAATCATATTTGAATATAACTCTTATATACCAAATATTATATTTTTTACATGTATCGTATTGTAGTTATCGTGGACGAAAAATCGTCACAGACACACACACGGACATACAGATATCACGGTAAAAATAGTAAACTAAAATCGTGTTCTAGGGACCGTAATTCGTGCTCATATGTTGAAAACTCACACTCGAGAAATTTGACCAAAAACAATAGCTCCCTTATCTGTATATTGATAGGCGGGAGGTAAAAAGAATTGTAAAAAACCAAAAAAATTTGACTACACATATGTTGATTTATAAATATTTTATCAACAATTTTCACACTCAATAATGAGTTATAAATTATAATAGAATATTTATTAACTAAAGTAAATAAGTACATACCATTTTATAAGTTAACACCAACTAAAATATATTTTAACAAATATATTTTTTAAGAACTTCGTTGTATCTGTAGTTCATTTCATACTGAGTACAATTACAAAATCTTGTGAACATTTTTTATATTTATCAGTTCTGATAATAGGTCAAGAATTATCTTGAATGCCAGGTCAAAAGTCACTTTTGATAATTTTAAATTTAAAATATTTTATTTGAATGTGTGTTATATATTGTTATATCTATTTCTATCAATAATTTTAAATTGAGTTAAAATTTATTTATATATTAACAATATACATATTTGTTAGTTGTGATAATTTATTAATTAAATTATAAAATAACCAAAATTAAATATAGATTGTGATAAAATATTTTTCGAAAAATCGAAATAAAATTTAGTTTTAAATTTTTATATTTTTAAATTTCGATACTAACTTAAGTTAAAATGATAAAATATTTCTATATTTTAATGTAGAATCTTCCAATATCATAAATTTACCAAGATTTTATTTACAAATGAAAATTAATTATCATTTTTCTTTCAAAGTCCAACTTTTTACATTTATGCTTATAATTTCCAGAAACTAAACTTTTGCGAGAGTGGAGCTTATTTTGACAAATATTGCGAGATGTCGCAAAAGAGTTTCTAGGCGTGTGATACACAAGATTTTTTGCGCCGATGACACTTTTAATTTATTAAAGAATCATTATTACTACTTAAAATTTTATACACTATAGGTTTCTATGTCAGAAACATTTTCGGTTTAAATGGATATATAAACAATTCACTTGTTTTATACAAAAAATTTAGTGACATTTGTTCTAACTCAATAAATAAAACGATTGTGAATTTATATTTTTCAATAATTAACATAATTATAATCATACAAGACGAGTATAATATGAATAATAAATCAAAAATTGTTGCTTTAATTAACGTTTTACATTTCCAATAAAATAAAATTAAAAATTTTAACAGAATGTAATGCTAAAATACTTAAGTTGGCATCCCTACATTTTACCGGCCTAGGCCTTCAAATAAAAAATTTGTTGGACGATTTTGAGTTCTGTAATACTAGTTATAATAAAACGGAGGCGCGAAAAAAATTTATAATAAATTTATGAAAATAACTGTACATATATAAAATAATATTCCAAATCAATAAAATAATAAAAAAAAATCTGATGTGGGCACCAAATGACTTCCTTGTACGCTAAATTATACACATATTGCTGCACTTTATTTAAACTTATTTCACTTGAAAGTGAGATCATTTTATGGCTAATCATTCTTCAACTTCCATTCATTTCATATCTTCCAACTTTCTGTCGAAATGGATCATTTTTGAAAATTTAATTAAAACGTTAATAATAAATAATAAAAACGGTATCACAAGACGTAATTGATGCGAATTTTATGTCAAAGATATTTTTATTAAAAGGTTAACAACTCCCGAATTCTACACTTATTGGTTGTTCAGTACCGTATTACAAAAATTATATTGTGCGTGTATTTCTATTTAACATGATATATATAAAAGAAAATAAAGGGAAAAATAATATATTTTTTTTTTTACATTTACATAAATATAATAATAGTTTACATTGCAAGACCATTATACAGAAATTTACAGGTGGGTACAGAAAGGTAACAGGCGAGCCTGTTATCTGTGTGAGACTGTAAATTTCAGGTAACGGTAGAGCATTATACAATGTTTTATGGGCATTTGCATCGCAATATATTTATGTTTAATAAAATTCATTGCATTTGTGCAACGTCAATGTCAATGTCAAAGCATGTCAGACGTTTCAAATAAGATATGTTGTCATGGTATATCCATGTCAACAGCCCGTTATAATTTTTACACGGTCTAGCCCGTAAAACGTCTTGTAACCCCTAGAAACAGAGCTAAATAAACAGTTCTTTACTGTTCAAATGCCCATAAAAGAAATTATTTTCATCAAATAATAAAAATAAGTAAATGTATTTTATGAAGTACATACTTTATAACCTCTTTAGAGTTTGTAAAGAGTCACTTTTCATGCACTAGTGCTTGAAAAGTACTTTTCGTCTACTAGTGCGTAAAACGTAACCGTTGCTAGGCAACGTGTACATTTTTCAAGCACTGATGTGAAATTTATCAATGGTTTTATTTACTTTTGAAATTAATTTTTATTAATATTTCGGTTGTAGGAAAAATGTTGTATGCAACATATATGAAACATAGTGTTTTTTATCTCGTGCAATAATTTTAATTAACATTCGACTAAAAAAGGCTTAATTTACACACTAGTTGCATAAATATAATATCTAGTTATGCACCTCCATTTTTTATTCCAATCGGCCTTCTCAAAGGGTAGTTTATTTTTAGCAAAAACTTAATAAAAACAATAATTTAATTAGTTTCGTGAGATATAGGTATATTCGAAATAAATGAAAACGATATATATATATTTCTTTACAAGTATAAAAACTGAAAATGGCCAAAATCGAAAAAACTAAAGTATACACCTTAGATTTTTTTCTTTTTATGCCGATTTTTGTTTTTCCTTTTTTCAGGTCTAACTTTAAACGCAAATATCACGAGGACTGTAAGAGATAATTAAATTCAGTTTGAAAATTTGGAAACTGCGCATCCATATTTACTTAAATCCAGAATATGATAAATTTTGGACACAAAAAGTTCCGAAGCGAAAGAACCATTATGTATACAGGATGTTCCATTTAAGTGTGCCACACTAATACAATGAGCAAAAACAATTTTTTTTCGACCAGTGGTTCTCAAAATACAGGACACAACTTTCCTATTTTAAATGGGAACATATGTTTATTTTTAAGTTATTCGATAGAGTATTTTTTTCTGAATTCAACGATATAAACATATCATATATTAATATAACAAAATAATTGAGAAAAATGCATGTCAGATTTACATGTATTTTATTTATATCGGGCTGAAACAAGAGTGCTTTGGATAGAAAACAATTCATTTTCTTCTTAAAACTGACAGTTTAAGAACATAAAATTTAACAAAAAATAATCAAACAATGTTATACAGAACAATATGTCTATGTTTTTTATCCATAGCACTCTTGTTTCAGCCACATATAAATAAAATACATATAAATCTAACATGCATTTTTCTCAATTATTTTGTTATATTAATACATGATATGTTTATATCGTTGAATTCAGAAAAAAATACTCTATCGAGTAACCTAAAAATAAACATATGTTCCCATTTGAAATAAGAAAGTTGTGTCCCGTATTTTGAGAACCACTGGTCGAAAAAAAAATGATTTTTTGCTCATTATATTAGTGTTGTAAAATGGTAGTTCTTTGCTAATTTAACCAACCTCGTAGCTCTTATAGTTTTTGAGATAGCAATGATGGCACGCTTAAATGGAACACCCTGTATATTTCTTTACAAGTATAAAAACTGAAAATGGCCAAAATCGAAAAAACTAAAGTATACACCTTAGATTTTTTTCTTTTTATGCCGATTTTTGTTTTTCCTTTTTTCAGGTCTAACTTTAAACGCAAATATCTCGGGAACGGTAAGAGATAATTGAATTCCGTTTGAAAATTTAAAATCAGCGTATCCATATATTCTTTATTCCAGAATATGATAAATTTTGGACACAAAAAGATTCGTAGCGAAAGAACCATAATGTATACAACATTACTTACGTTTTAACTCCCCTTCCGAACCTCGGTCACCTTCGCCCACGTTCGGGCGTCTCCGGCGGCCGCCATGTTGCTCGTCTCTCTGCCTCTGCATACAATGCTGGTGACAACTGAACACTAACTGACGGTTAATAGGACTCAATTGAACTTATATGTGCTACCCACATAGTATTTCGGCTTAATTTAAACTTAAATTGAGAGATAGCTTCCTTTGTACAAGCTATTATTCTATTCGGCGACGAGGGAAGGGAGTAGACTTGTTCGGGTAGAGTCGGGTTTTGTCGGGATGGGTAAGGTTTTGTGTTTCTAGGATATAAATTGAGGCAGAATAAATGTTTTCGTATATAGGGAATATTTCGTTTATTTTCAGAAATATAAAAACAGAAGCGTATATATTTTATCGTCTACACATGTTATATTGCTCGACATTGTATCTTGCACGCATTCAATCTTGTACACCTTTTATCCTCCACACTTATAATATGCGAAAAAAAATATCTTACACACATTTCATCTTCCAAATTACTTTATCATTTACATATTTTACTTTCCACTCATTCTATGTTCCATACATTTTATCTTCCGAAACATAATAAAAATTTCCATATACAGGGTGGCCCAATGAAAATTATCAGCGCAATTTTTAGCCACCTAACATCAATTTTGCAAAAAACGCTTGAATACGTCAATTTTAGTATAAAGGAGGACATTTGTTTAAGCCTACTTGATTGCAATTTTGAAATTTATGTTTCTACGACATAAATTGAGACAGAATAAATATTTCTCTATACAAGGAATATTTTGTTTGTTTTGATAGATACAAAAAAAATCTGATGTGTCCAACACATTACCTCCCGCCATTGTAGTAATTATTTATTCTATAAAAAAATTCTTTTATCCACAACTGTCAAGTAATAGACCTTCGTTACTGTTGCTAATTGAATAATATTGACAGTTCGATGGAATAATATTATTCATCGTTATATCAAATTTAAATCTTACCTGGCAAAAGAGTAAAAACCAAATTACTATTAAGTAAGTTTTTTTATATAAAAAGCTAAAGTTACACCAGTTTTGTCATTTTTCATACTTTCCTTTTCTATATAAGCTTAAACTGTAGCTAAATAAACCAAAGTGTGATGACATATTTGGTTATAATAAACACATATTTTTCCTGTTATAGTTGTGGATAAGAGGCGTATACATTTTATCCTCCACATATGTTATATTGTTTGACATTGTATCTTGCATACTTTCAATCTTGCACACCTTTTATCCTCCACACTTTTAATCCATGAAAAAAGCTATCTTACACACATTTTATCTTCCAAATCATTTTATCATTCACACATTTTATCTTCCACTCATTTTATGTTCCACACATCTTTTACACATTTTATCTCCCAAAACATTTAACACTTAATATTTTATCTAATTATAAGTATGTTAATTGCATGGGCAGTAAGAAAATAAAAGGTAAAATTACAATGTTTTAAAGATGAATTTTTTTCGCGGAATAAAAGTGTCTCCAAAAACATAATAAGGAGCAAAATTAAACTAGATAAAGGGGTACATAAAATGATCGTAGTGCGAAATTTTGTAACTCCAGTTTTAACGAAAATATGTACAAGTTTTTGAGCGATTAATAGTTATTTGTACATTAAGGGACTAAAGAATATTTTTTCACTACACCATGTGAGTAATAAAAAATACCTTAGTCCTTAGATATACACTATATTTTTTTCTGAAATCGTTAAATTATTAATTAAAAACATAAATAAATAGCATTATGTGTTTGTAAAAGCTAGCTATTGAGACGGGGATGGCTGTGATAACAAACGTACTGTCAAACTGTCAAATATTTCTTTACAATTTTCATTTACGTTTACACCTGCTTAGACGTCGTCTGCATGAAATCAGATAAATTTATATCAAAAGCAAATAATAAATAAATTCATCAATAATATCATAGAATAATATGTTTGTTATTTTAGGTAGTGCTAAAATAAACTGCAAAAATATAATAGTATTAGAATATAGGTTAATTCAGTTTGACAGATGAGTCCATAAAGACAAATTTTGACATAAGAGTCTGTAAAGTTTTACATTATCTACTTCTTTGGATAACTTCGTGTAGTGATATCCTGTACTTAAAGTATCGATTTCGAAGAAAATAATTCACACATTAATTTGGAAGTAATGTAATTTTCTATGTCTTTTCAAAATTATAATAAGAAAATTATATCCTCTAAATGATTATACCCGCATTTTATGGTTTTCTATTATTCGAGAAAAAAATCATTCATTCGGAACCATTAAGTGTTTTTGTTGTGCATTTAATATGAATTAGAATCATAAAGACTATTGTCTAATATACATTATTATTTTTCAATATAAGCATTATTTAGACAATAGTAAATTAAATATTAAACAGACTATATTATTCGATAAAGTTTTGTATTTCTAAATTTGAAAAAACAGCCCTAAATACAAATTTTGAAGTTTTGCTATTAAAAGTTTAAATATTTTTACATCTACAAGTTATTTCCAATCACAGATAAAAAAGAAAATTTTCAGTTTTTAGTTTTTCACTTTAAAATTTTTCTAATACATCCGAAATAATCCAAAAATTCCCATTTTTGGGTCCAAAATTTGTGTTTTTGAAAATAGTCCACTTTCATAGATCTAAATGCGCTGATTTCAAATTTTCAAACCGAATTTAATTATCTCTTCCCATTCCTGAGATATTTAATCTCAAAGTTGCACCTCAAAAAAGTGTGTTTTTTCACTATACCTCTAAAATGGGCAGAGATACAATCTCAACGATTATACCAGTCGATTCTACGGGCAAAGTTATATAAAGAAATGTTTTCTCTGCATATACGTTCTCTGGAACGATTTGGTGAAAAATGGGAAAAACGAAAAAACCGGAATTTCAGTTTTTCGCACCGGAACTTTTTGTCGCCAAAATTTATCATATTCTGGACTTAAGTAAACATGAATGCGCTGATTTCAAATTTTCAAACCGAATTCAATTATCTTTTACCATTCTCGAGATATTTGCATTCAAAATTGGACCTGAAAAAATCGGTTTTTCAGGAATAGCCCTGAAATGGGTTGAAATACGACCTCGGCGACTTCACCAATCGATTCTGCGAGCAAAATTACATAAGTGTACCAATTTTCAGATTTATATTGCAGGTCTAACTTTGCATGCAAATATCTCGAGAACGGTAAAAGATAATTGAATTCGGTTTGAAAATTTGAAATCAGCGCATCTAT
The DNA here is from genome assembly GCA_035578165.1 of Stenolophus ochropezus. Classification (NCBI taxonomy): domain Eukaryota; kingdom Metazoa; phylum Arthropoda; class Insecta; order Coleoptera; family Carabidae; genus Stenolophus; species Stenolophus ochropezus. Next base: position 18,351,771 of record JAQOWZ010000012.1, on the reverse strand, counting down.
ATTTACTTAAGTCTAAAATATGATAAATTTTGGATACAAAAAGTTTCCAAGCGAAAAACTGAAATTTGGGTTTTTTCGTTTTTCTCATTTTTCACCGAATCGTTCCAAAGAACGTATATAGGAAGAAAACATTTCTTTATGTAACTTTGCCTGTAGAATCGACTGGTATAATCATTGCGTTTGTATCTCTACCCATTTTAGAGATATACCCGAAAAACACACTTTTTTGAGGTGAAACTTTGAGACCAAATATCTCAGGAATGGGAAGAAATAATTAAATTCTGTTTGAAAGTTTGAAATCAGTGTATCGAACTCTATCAATATGGGCTATTTTCAAAAACAAAAATTTTGGACCCAAAAATGGGTATTTTTGGATTATTTGGGCTGTATATAAAAAATTTTCAGGTGAAAATCTAAAAATTGTAACATTTCATAGCTAACTGGAATTGGAAATAAATTGAAGATGTAGAAAGATTTAAATTTTTAATTGCAAACGTAAATTTTTAATTTTTAACTGACCCGTCAAATAAAAATTCAAATTAAAAATGTTTCTTTCGAAATCGATATTAGAGTACACGTTATCACTCACTATAATACTATTTTTCTTTAACTGCATATAAAGTCCATATTTGAGGGATATTACCGCATATACTGACTAATTATTAGCTCCTAATAGTATATTATCATACAGGTTTTATAAGACGGTATATTGTTCCGTGAGTTGTTTGGGGCACGGAGTGTTCCAAAAACACGAATGGAACAATACGTCGTATAAAACCAGTATAATATACAATTTTTTATACTTTGCTTCAATTATTTAACAAGAATCTTGAAAAATTCAATTAAAAAAATAATAGAGTGTATATGTAGGGATATATAAATGTGAAATATGGTAACTTAATTTATGTTGAATGTAGTTGGGCACATTTATCTGTCAATATGTATTTAAATATTATGAAAATAATTATAAATCTATACATTATGAGTTATGAAATTTTAATTTCCATTTAAATTACTTTTGTTTGTCGTTATTAATTTCACATTTAAAGTGGGGTGTAGTTGTTAGAAGTAGCAATTGTACAACAAAAATTCCAAAAATATTTTAATAATATTTTATATTATTAAATTGTTTTTGATATAATAATAGGGCAATTGTTAACGCAAAGTATAAAATACTATATTATACTGGTTTTATATGACGTATTGTTCCGTTCAAAAACAACTCATGGAACAATATACCGTCTTATAAAATTTGTATTATAATGTACTATTTTTTTTTCTTTAACCGCATATAAAATTCATATTAGCGGAATACTACCCCATATATTGACTAATTATAACGCTGTAAAAAATACATAACAGTTTTCATCACATACAAATCCCATCATTATAACCTCAAGAAGTAAACCCAACCTCATCTAAAAATAGTTACCATTACATTACTTGTGAATCAATTGAGCGACAACAATACAAGTACAACTAGAGACTACACAAGTCAAGCCACCATTTGTCATCATATTAAGCCCCTGAGCGGAAGCCGCTAAACAGGAAGTGAGTTAAATCAGAATCAGAGAGTATTACACTTGTGACGTAGGTCGGAGATTAAGTCATCAGGCTTGTTACTGCATGCAGGGATAATGGTGCATAATGCATAATGGTAGGATAGGAAGAGATGTACGTAGATGCAAGGGTGAATCTTATGTCATTGTAAACAAATGCAATCATGTTCTTACTTAGAGTGACCATTTATTTTTTTAATGAAACCAGTACAAAACCTATGTTCTATATTTAGATTACTAATTGACTATATTACATTGAAATGTTTATAGTAAGTCATTTCATATAATACTTAAAAAAAGTGATAAAAGTAAAATGAAATTTGATGCCATATGCGATGATTAAGGTTTAAAAATTCTTCTATTGTGTTTAAGCAGTGTTTTAGCAAATACTGTTTTAGTTTCTTTAAATTTCATTTCTTCGAGGCTTTTATTATTCTCAGGCAAAACATTTATAAATCCAAATATAACTTATAATATATTGTTTTTCCATTTTTTACATTAGCTTTAAAAACAAATGGAAAAATTATAGTAATATTACTGCTATAATTTTATTGCTATTACTAAATAGACAATATTTGGGTTTTAGTTCTGTAAAAATTTATTAATTACAACGTTTCGACAGCTCAGGGCTGAAAGCTTCTTTCAATATTTATTGCTATTACGTTTACAGTTCCTCTCAAAATCAGACATTTTAACCAAGTGACTAATAAAATCAAACAACGTCGAGAGATAGAAATTTCATAAAAAAAAATCAGTACATTCAGTACAATATGTAAAAAATCAGTACAAAATATGTTACAATTTGTTTATCAGTACAAGGGTCTGAAAATCAGTACTGTACTGACAAAATAATTTTAGGTCTGCTGAAACCAGAGCACATTCTGGAGCAGATTTAGCTGCTCTAGATTGAGCTCTGTTTTCAGTGAGTCAAGAATTAGACCATTTTGAAGTGTTTGCTCTAATTCTAGGTCTGCTGAAACCAGAACACATTCTGGAGCAGATTTGGCTGCTCTGGATTGTGCTCTGGTTTCAGTGGGTCAGAAATTAGAACATTTTGAAGTGTTTGCTCTAATTCTAGGTCTGCTGAAACCAGGGCACATTCTGGAGCAGATTTAGCTGCTCTGGATTGAGCTCTGTTTTCAGTGAGTCAAGAATTAGAGCAATTAGAAATGTTTGCTCTAATTCGAGGTCTGCTGAAACCAGAACACATTCTGCAGCAGATTTAGCTGCTCTGGATTGTGTTCTGGTTTCAGTAGATCAGTAAATATTTATATATTATATAATATTGACATTTCAATTTAGAATCAAAATGTATGCCTGTTTTATGATCAAAGGAGCTTGAAAACGCCTACTAAAGTAATAAAAATACAACAATTACTGTTTCCTATGACATTAAACATTTGAAATTTTATACATAAACATCTAAATTTTCGTTCGAAGCACTGGGTTTCTCTTAGTCCGATTTTAAATCATTCTTTCGGCCCTTTTTTCCAAATTCATCGTTCACCTATCTTCCAGAATGCCTGGGTAAGTGTTTTAAATTATATTTTATGTAAAATAGTATCTTTTGGTAATATTTTAGAATTATGTTGACAGTTCATACACTGTAAAATGATTCGAAAAAAAATTGTAGAAATCTTGAAAGGGTGTGGAACTGTATTAGTAGTTTTTGACATTGTGGAATGTTGTAGAATGTTTATACGATGATTCTTTCGTAAAGTTAATTTCATTTTTCATCATGATTGTTTAAATTGAATGGTAAGTTACATTTTAATTCGAATTTTTTGGCAGTTTTTCAAGGTTATATCGTAAATTATATTATTTTAAACATAATTTTCGAATAAGCTGTCAATCTCTTTATATTTTTAATGTCATAATTTTCTATATTTTTCTTTTGTATTAAATGTTAAACATATTTTTTTGATGATCTGTCAACATAATGAAAAATATGTAGATAGGAAACCTTATGAGAAAATTCGTTTCACCTACATAACTGTGTGTCTGGTTGCATTTGGGTTAATATCAAGCGATTCTGTCAAATATTATAAAAAAAGAGCAAGCGTCAAATAATTAATAATACAAATTAGTTCTACTTTAAAATATACCAATGAATTATTGAAAGAACCATTTTAATAAATACCAAAAAAATTAGTAAATATGTAAAACATCTTCATTTATCTGATATTTTCGAATTTAATTCCAAAACAGCGGTACGCAAAAACATACAGGCTTGCCTATCTATATATTTTTCAATCAACGGCTATATCCATTATTTTTTCTTTTTTATTAATTTAAAAATAAAAATATTATGTCTGGTCTTATAAAAGATTGTTTACTAATCTTTCCGCCTATAAAAAATATTACAATAACGTACCTATTAAATCTATAGAATAAATTACCTGAAAAAAATCAAAATATTCAAATTTAGTTGAGTTAAATTGACAGTGATGGTGACAATTTAAAAATTTAATTTCTATTTAAAGATTATTTCTCTCTTTTGTATTTTTTCGTCATTTTTTCCTTCTATCAGAAAAATAGTTCTTTATTATGTCGATCAAAAATGAAAATCGTATGAACTGTCAAAAATATTAAATAACAATTCAATTCACCTTTAAATAAACCAAAGATTCCATAAAGCTTTGATCATATAATTTTATCCACGTTTTGAAGTTTTGACATGTATATTTATGTATACAATATTTGGCTGTTTAACTAAAATATTTCAATTTTCACAAATCTATATGAATCGATGTAATTTCTTACTTTTTCTGTCTCCTTTGCCATTATTATTTTTTTAGATATAAAAACTATAATTATACGTCATATGTCAACAAAAAATGACAAAGATACATTCAAAATCGTAAAATTATATAAACTGTCAAAAACAAACAAAACTGTGAGTCAAGTTGATTAAAGAGGTCTTCCATATTTTTTTTAATTCTTTTATATTTAACTTTATCTAATTTGAAAGCGAGTGAAATAAAATTTCTCAATATTAAGACTGCCATCTAATTTTTACACCCTTGACTTCTATAATAACCCCCCATTTCCCCAGTTGCTGTGCCCCGTGTTCCCCGTGCGGCCCATGCTGCCCGCCGCCGCTGTGCGCGCCCTGCTGCTGCCCCGTGACGCCCGTGTGCGTGCCGTGCGAGCCCATCGTGGTGCCGTGCCGCGTGCCCACGGCGTGCTCCATCCCCGTGGTGCCGCCGTGCCCGCCGCCCACCACGCCCGGGTTCGTGCCCCAGGTGCCGTGCTGCAACCCCGTGTGTCCCCCCGCCTGCATGACCACGTGCGCGCCCTGCTGCCAGCCGTGCTGTCGGCCCTGCTAGACCTACCAGCCAGCCAGCCAGTCAGCAGCTAGTCGTCACCACCACCACCACCAACACTATACAGGTACATACAGGGCTAGGCTAGGCTAGGCTAGGCACTAGAGTGTATAGAGGGTAGCTGTGTATATAGAGGGACTGTGTTACAAAGTGTGAATTAGGGATAGGTAGTGGGATACTAACAGTGTTGACTACTGTCTATATATAGATAGATAGTAGGGGTGGGTCGTAGTGACACTGTTATCAGAGGAGTGTAGCTGTATAGACCGACTGTTTTACAAGGGGTGGGGAGCTGTGTATATAGAGGGACTGTGTTACAAGGGGTAATGTTGGGTAATGGGATACTAACAATGTTGACTACTAGCTATATATAGATAGACAAGCTTATAGGAAAATTCTTAGGGGTGGGTCGTAGTGGCACTTTTGTCAGAGGAGTGTAGCTGTCTAGAGGGACTGTTTTACAAGGGGGTAAGCACCACACAGGTATATAGGCTAGGCTCTAGTGTGTGTGTGTGTAGCTGTATATATAGAGGGACTGTTTTACAAGGGGTAATGTTGGGTAATGGGATACTAACAGTGATATCTACTGTCTATATATAGATAGACAAGCTTATAGGAAAATTCTTAGGGGTGGGTCGTAATGGCACTGTTGTGAGAGGAGTGTAGTTGTGTATATAGAGGGATTGTGATACAAGGGGGTAGGTTAGGTAATGAGATACTAACACTGTTGTCTACTGTCTATGTATGGATAGGAAAACACTGTACTGGTACATTATAAGGGGTTGTTTATGGGATATGTCACTTACAGACAAGGGGTGGGATTTTATAACTTTGGTTGCTGTCTTTTGGACTTGCATTAGGGACAATGTTGGGTAATGATGGAAGAGTTACGCAAGTACCCCAATGGAATACTAACAGTGTTGTCTACTATCTATATATGGATAGGAAAACACTGTACTGGTAGATTATAAGGGGTTAATCATGAGAAATGTCGCTGGCAGACAAGCTATCCTTTATATATAATAGTAAGACTCAGTTAAGCAAATACCCCAATGGGATACTAACAATGTTTTCCACTGTTTATATACCGGGTGTCCCAGCTCGACCGTCACATGAGAGATTTACATGGGAAATCAGTTAATTATGAATAGTATCTCCCCAGTGCCAGATATTAACTTGAAATTTTGTATGCTTATTGGGGAATATTATTTCTATGGATTACAGTTATTTAAAATATGTAATTTCGTCTGCAAGACGAGATTTATTAAATTATAAAATCTAACATTTTCGTTGATAATCTGTCAGCCATGGAAATAAAAGAAAATATGTATGTGACAGTTCTGACAGTTAATGGCACGCCATTGTAGATATTCATATTTTTGTAATATTGGTATATTATTTAACAAAAAGAAACTAAATTCAACTTAAATAATATTAAAATACAGGGAATAAGAATTAAAATCAGTGATACTTCACTAAACTGTCAGATAAATATTTTTTTTATTTCCATGGCTGTCTGATTTTGAACGAAAATATTAGACTTTAAATTTAATAAATCTCGCCCTGCAGACGAAATTGCATATTTCAAATAAGTGTAATTTGAAGTTAATATGTTGCACTGGGGAGATACTATTCATAATTAACTGATTTCCCATGTAAAACTCCCATGTGTCGGTCGAGCTGGGACACCCGGTATAGATAGACAAGCTTATGGGAAAATTTGTTTCACCTACATAGCTGTGAGTCTGGTTGCATTTGGATTGGAACGTATACATTTTATCCTCCACACATGTTATATTGCTCGACATTGTATCTTTCAAACATGTAATCTTTCACACTTTTATCATGCACACTTTTAATCCGCGAAGAAAAGATATCTTAAACACATTTTATCTTGTGAATATATTATCATCCACACATTTTATCTTTCATTCATTTTAATTTCCACACATTTTATCTTCGCCAATCTTTAAAACATTGTAATTTTATCTGCATTTATTTTAGTACCCATGCGATTAACATTTATAATTACATGAAATATTCTGTATTCATTTTTTCTGAAGATAAAATGTGTAAAAGATAAAATGTATGGAACATAAAATTAATGGAAGATAAAATGTGTGGATTATAAAATGATTTGAAAGATAAAACGTCAAGCAATATAACCATATTCTCATTGTTTAATTGTTTTATTTCCACAATTTTAATAAATCTATTGTTGTAAAAGTCAAAGTTAGACAAATGACATGTAACTAAAAATATTACTAAAATCATATTGGTAGCACTACATCTGGTGAGAAAATGTACCAGTGGCACACAAAATGCTTGGCTGTGCCAATTTGCTTTATCTTTTATTTTTCATTTCTTACTAATGCTTAATTGTTTTGATTACAGCAACGCCATGATCAGATCATCAAAGTCGCCCACGTTTTTTCGTCCTTTGACTCTATGACAGTGGCATTGACATAAGGAGCTTTAAACTATGGGTTAGTATTTCATTCATCCACAACTTTACCCATCTTTCATTTCCACGAAATACAAACTGCAATATTATTGAAAATAAAACTTTCAGATTATAATAAAACATATAGAACTCTAAAACGAAATTGTTATTTTTCCTTTCATGTCTAAAAAATGTGTTCCGTATCCATGGTATGTAATAGACCACGTTAGTGAGGTTAAGATTTACATTTGGCGCGAAACCCTAATTCAAATCTGAGTGTATGCATTTCTTATGGGAGTACATTTTCAATTCACGATATTAAAACATTTTGGCGCTTCTTAATTATAATATAGAGTTTTTTTATATTCTAAAACATTACTCTTTGCTTTCCGTACAGAAAAAGTACAAATAAAAGAATAAATTAAGAAAAATTTGATTTTAAAGGAAGTAGTATCGCAAATAGTAACATGTCGTTACTTGATGCAGTTAAAGTGACAGGTTCAACTGAATACTAAGACAGCTACGACATACGTTTTTAGAAATTTGCACCTACTGTTTAAATTGAAGTTTATTAAACAATATTATATGTTTTTGGTGTGGTATATTACGTTAGAAGATAGATAAAACATTAGTGATTAGTATTTAAAAGGTTTAATAGTTAAGATTTGCATTTTATAATACTTTCTAACAGTTTAAAGATATCATATTTTGATTCCCATAAGAATAACATGGGCGTAGAAATCGGCAGAGGCGAGTTAGGGTTTCAGTTTGAATTTGGCGCCACAAAATGACCCTTACACTAATGCAGTCTATTGACAAATTGTTTACTTCATTTGAGGTTAACAATGGTAAATATTAAAAGCGGGATGATATGAACAGCTGTGGGTTTTAGCGGTGCAAGCATACGACGTGCGATCTACCGATAAAATTTAAAATTATAATAATTTGATTACAACAAAATACTGTTCAAGTTAACTCCAAATTACATGATAATTTTAATTAGTTTTCAATTTTCGCATAAATTTATTATAGAAATTATCATTTAAACCAAAATTAGACATTTGTAATTTGAGGTTGTATGTCAAAAAATTTTTTGAAATGACGTTTTCATTAGGTATTTTGTTACCTTTTGCCATGGTTTCAGTAGTAAATAGGAAAGCGACACTTTTTTTGTGTTTTACATTAAAAAATTAACTATTTTATTTAAAAGATTGTTCTCGCGGAAAGGAAAAAATATCTTGTGCCCTACGGGAATCTAACGGTATAATTACATCCCTCGGCTTTTGCTGCCCTCGCTCACTACGTTCGTTCGTTAGAAAATCTTCGGGATGTAATATGCCTATATCTTCCCTTATGACGCAATATACTATTCCCACAATTATGGAGTAATAATTGAAAGTGTAAGATTTGATCCAGACACCTAAGGTTAAAAGTCAACGTCTCTAGTATTGGGCTATTCACCCTATTTAACATTTGAACTTAGACAAATTGTTAATTATGTTAGCTTAGATAGAAAGTGTTTGATTTTGCTGATAAAATTTATACAAACAGATACTTAGCATGCTGGTATTTGAATATTATAGATACATACATATAAAAATATTAAAATTGTATAGAGAATTATTGTTTTTTATTGCCTTTAATATAACTGAATATGAAAATGAAAGTGACTTGACAAATGATCTGTCAAACACATTAAAGAATTGAGTCTTTTGCTGTCAGTTAACTATTGAATTTAATTATTTAATTTCAAATATTATTTGATTTGCAATAATAAGAAAATTAGCAATAATATTGAACATATTGTATTAGTAATTTAATTTTATTTCTAAACAAAACTTGAAATAAGACATTTTTAAATTAATAACAATGTTTTAAATTTATCATTTATTTAATAAAAGTGTAAATGATATAGACATTATTTTTTTATTTGCATCTAATTTGAAGGATATTATAGATTTTCTGAGATAGTTCTGAAGATAACCACAATTTGGTCATCAATTTTTTTATATTTGAAACTTCTAATTTGAAGTCAGTAATTTCAGAAAGTTTAAATTCTTATTTGTTAAGCTGTAATAATTTTTTAAATATTCTGTAACGTAGATGATGATTTCAATTATTACATAAATTTATCTATATCAATTGTTATAAAAATATATAAATATATTTTAAATAACTATTGTACTGCTTACTATATGCATAAATAGTAAGCATTTTAATAAAATAATTTATAAATGAGTACGAATATTATAGTCCGAGTTCTAAAAATAGTGTGTATTAAAATGATTTTGTGAATTTTATGCATAATATATTTTTTACTTGTGATTTTTAATACTTTATTAGATTTACTTTAACAGCGAATATTAATATTTCTATAATTTTCTTGCGCAATGCATTTTTTTCATATTTTATTCGTTTCCATCATTCTTTCAATTAAATAAATAGATACCTTAAACAATTTATATCTAAAACAAATCAAATTTATAAAGATTTCTCGTATTTCGTTGTAAATTCTAACGACTTTATTCATATTTCGCGCCAATTGGATTAGATTCAGACCTCAGGAAAATGGCCGCTACAGGTTTCACTTTTTTATACGCTATGCCCTATCCACAAGTATATATAGAGATCATTGTAATTTTATTTCAAATTCTAATATATTTATGAATATTTAATATGATTTCATATTAATTGCTTGTTTTTTTTTTCAGGGCTCATAACTAAAAAAAATAAAAAACTACAAAAAGATGAAGTGATAGTGCTTGTATATAAAAGAAGAAAAAATTTAATATCGTTCATATTTTATATTTTGTAACCTTTTGGAATTTTCTTCAAAATGAACAAGTATTAAAATGCAACTAATAAAAAGATGAAACTAAACAGTGTTTTTTTATTTGGTTGGTACTACTTCTATCCCTTCTTTTAGATATTCGTTGTTTCTCAGCAGCCATCTTGATTTGGTCTGTCTTTCTTTTCAAATAAAAGTGGGAAAAAATGGTATTTTAAATATTTTGAATGTTATCTGGTAGTAAATGATTGTTTCTAGTATATATTTGTTATAAATTTGATTTGATTTTTTACGAAATAATGTTTTCAATCGGCATTAAAAGTTTATCTGTGTTGACGGTAAGTAAAATTAATATATTTTCATTTTACCTTAAATAAATCATAAAATTATATTCTTATAATTTATATTTAACACAACTTATCAATAAAGTAACATGTGTTAGTTATTTCTTCGCTATATTTGCTTTTAAATAGAAATCAACTTTTCTTTATCGTAATCAAAAAAGTTGATGTAAAATACATCAATTATAGTTATTATAATCAACGACAAATTATATTTTCAATAAGAACTACAATCAAAAAAATATATTCTTTTATTTGTTACATTTTTTCATATGGTAATTATTTCTTAGCTATATTTGTTTTTAAAAAGTAATCAATTTTTTTTTATCATAATCAAAAAAGGTGATGTAAAATGCACCAATTATAGTTATTATAATCGACAAATTATATTTTCAATAAGAAAACTACAATCAAAAAAATATTTCATTCTTTTATTTGTTATATTTTTTTATATGGTAAATTTTTATATATTTTTCAATTTATTTCCTGTAATTTTTTTAATAACCGATATATTAACCGGTTTAAACCGGTTTCCAATTTTTAAAAACAGGTTTTCGAACTAAAACCGTTATTATTATAACGTTCTCAATATGGGTTAACCGTTAATCAGTATTTTTTTCTGTTACATGCTTTAATTGATAGTAATTTATATCATATCATTTAAATTTTGTAACAAATAGAAGTATAAAGAATTAAGAATTGTGGAAACTACAAAAACGATATAAATATTTACGATGTTTACTAATAAAAGTAATCAAAAAATCCAAATCAAATATAGAAAGCTTTAAAATACAGGTGTTTTTTTCTGGCAATATCACAAGATAATCGAAATAATACAATATTATATTTTTGTTCTCCAATAAAATATGTACCTAACTTCTGGAATTTTTTTTGTTGAATTTAATGTAGGTTAAACATATTTGATATAAACAATAAATTAAACAATACCGTTCATTATTTTCTGCCAGAAACTGGTATAATAAATCTTTAATAACAAAGAACATATTATTTATGTCTCTTCATTTTTTTAATTTACTTTTATTAATAGGCAAGATACATGAATAGTTTAACAAATAATATAAATTATTAGTTTGTCATTTAACAAAATATAAATATTAAAGTAACAAATTAGTTTCCAAAATTTATATATAAAATTGATTATTTTTTTGTATTTTTTACAGATTTTCTTTAATTCTAATAACCAAAAATATTTGTAATATATTAAAACAAAATTTTATATTAATAAAAATGAATAATAAATGTGAAGATAAGTCTTCATTAGATGTTAGCAAAACATTCGAAGAAGAAATACAAGAATTGGAAAATCAAATAAGAGATGAGATAGAAAAAATATCTTCAAATAAAAATGAGGATATAAATAATAGTGTTTCTTCTTTGTCTTCACTAAATGAAGACAGTTCAATGAATTACTTTTCAAAAGAAGACGAACAAACGGTTATTTTCGTTCCTAAAGGTAAGATTATTAATTTTATTTATTGTTATTAATTTAAATAAATAATTACTGACATCTATCAATATATTTTGTAAAAATTTATCCAAAATTTTGTTGTAGAACTTTCAAAAAAAGATGATTTTGTTAATAACAACAATTTAGAAAATAATGTTAAAAATTTTAATACCGAAATAAATTCCTTAAAAAGTATTTCTGATTTGAAAACATCTGAAGTAATTAAAGAAACACAATCAAATGACAAAAAAAATATGTCTTCTTCAGAAGATAAATTAAGTTATAAAGAATTTTGTTTGCAAATACAAAGCCATAGTAGTCGACTAGAAGATTCTAACATTTTGTTCTCAAAAAATGAAGAATATAATTCCCAAAACATATTGAAAGAAAGTGAAAATCTTTCTGTGAAGAAATTTGTGGACAAAGTCCAAAAAGTTACTGAAGAAAGTTGGTTTAAAATCTTAAAATCTATTGTAAAAAAAGAAGAAAAGAACATACAAAAACAGATAATTATAGAAGATGCGGAAATAGTAATAGGAAATGAAGATGAAGATCTTGTCTTCGATAATAATCAGATTGAAGATATTGAAGAAAATAAAGAAAAGGAAGAAAAGAAAGAAAGTTTAAAGAAAAATGAAGATAAAGAGTTGTTTATAGCAAATATGGATGAAAAATGTGTCTTTGAAGAAAAGAAGAAACTTGAAGAAAATGAAGATAAAAAGAAGAAATTTGAAGAAACTAAAAACAAGACAACAAAATCTCTTTATTTTAATAAAATTGAAGATAAAATAGAAGAAATGAAACAATTTGAAGAAATTGAAGATAAAAAGAAGAAATTTGAAGAAAAGAAAGAAGAAATGAAGAAATTTGAAGGAAATGAAGATAAAAAGAAGAAATTTGAAGAAACTGAAAATGAAAAGAAAAAAATTGAAGAAAGTAAAGATGAAGAAGAGATTTTCTTCAAAAAACATTACAAAATAAGTTTCAAAGAACTAGATCTTAAATTTGAAGAAAATGAAAGAAAATATTTCTTCAGTTTATCCAAAGAAGAAAGTGAAGAAATTGAAGAAAGTTTTGAAACAAATTACAATAAAAAAGTTAATTTTGACGTTTCCACTGAAAAAAATTTTGAAGAAGAAGAAAATGAAGAAGAAATTCACGATTTTGTCTTCAATATTTTTAACAACAAATACCAAAAAGAAGAAGAAAAGGAATTGGTTTTAAATATTTTTCATAGAAAGTGTCTTGAAAAAGAAGAAAAGAAGGATTTGATCTTCAATATTTTTAGTTTAAAACAAAAATGTGAAGGAAATATTATGTTAAAAGATGAAAATAAATATGTCTATAACAAAACAGAACCCTTTTATTACGAATTAGAACAAAAACTACACAAAAACGAATTTCTTCAAATTGAAGATAAGACCTACAATTTGAAGACCGAAAATGGTGGAATTCTTCTTTTGGGACACACTTTATCTTCTCAAAAAGAAGAACAGGCAAAAAGTCCATGTTTGGAATCTGAAAAAAGTGAAGAAATTATCTTCAAAGATGATCTTACATTAGAAGAAAATAAAGAAAATTTAATAATTCAAATCGGAAATGAAGAAAAACCGAAAAAGAAACAACGAAAACGAAGAAAATTGTTTGGAAAAATAAGTAAAAATACAAAAAAAGTTAAAATAGGAGATAAAAAGTCAACAACAAAATTAGGATTAAAGAAAAAAATTATTAAAAAAGTCATAAATTCTTGTCAATTTAGTGAATTCAATCTTCAAACATTTAATATTTCGCCTAAAAATATTATAAATAAAACAATACCTGAAATTTGTAGTAAAAATAGATGTAGTTTACGTTTATTAAAAAATTTAGAATCTTCTTTGAAGATCAAAAATGAAGAAAATGTCGTAAAAGAACACAAAACTAAAAAAAGTTTGCAAAATATTTCTCTACAAAACGCAGAAAATCTTCAAAAGTTAGAGTCATCTTCAACAACATTAAAAGAAGATCTTAAAAAGTCAATATCTTCACCTAAATCTTTAGTCAATGTTGCAGAACAGGCAAAATTAAAAAAACGGGGCCGAAAACCAAATTTAAATAAAAATCTTCAATTAAAAACTATTTTGCCGTTTGAAGAAATTGACCAAAATGTATCAAATGACAAAGTTAATAAAAAAAGTTTAAAAGTGAAGAAAATTAAAGAAGAGATGAATAAAAATAAAAAGAAAAGTCAAAAATGTGAAGATCTCTTTCAAAATATAAAATGTTTTGAAGAAAAACACAAAGAAAAGAAAAAAAATTCGCGGAAAAGAAAAATAGACGAGATTGAAAAACAACCAAAAATACAGAAAAGAAGAAAGATGTCTTCTATTTTGACTAAAGAAGAAATAAATCAAAATGTTTTAAATGATGATAAAGTTACAAAAAAGTGTCAAAAAAGTAAAAAAAATAAAGAAAACATAAAAAGAAATGATGATGAAAGTCAAAATTGTGAAAATCTTGTACAAAACTTTAAAACTTTTGAAGAAAAGTCGATAAAGAATGAAGAAAAAGAAAAATCTTTAACATTGACTAAACAAGAAATAAGTTTAGTGCATAAAAAGTTGAAGAAAAACATTGAAAATATTAAAAAAATTAAAGAAAATTTAAACAAAATTGACAAGAAAAGTCAAAAAAATAAAGATCTTCTTTCTCTCAGTAAATTTTGTGAAGAAATGGACCAAACTAAGTCAAAAATTTGTAGAAAAAAGGACAAGAAATGTCAAAAATTTGAAGGATGCGAAAAATCTTCAACTTTGTCTAAAGAAGAAATTGACCAAAATGTTTTAACAAACCAAAAATTGTCTAAAAGGAATCAAAAAGTTGAAAAATCTTCAAAAAACTTCAAAGAATCTTGTGAAGAAATAGAACAAAAGAAGCAAAAAACATGTAAAAAACGAAAACTCATCAAAATTGAAGAAGAAATACCGAAAAAACGTCGCAAATACAACAAAAAATCCAAAAATGATCTTCAAAGTCCAGAACATTTAAAAGTAACATCAAAAATTGTTGAAACAACATTAAATAATAATATTTTATACGAATTTAACTTTCCAAATAATTATTCTTGTGAAAACCTTCAAATAAATAATTCCCCTAATAAACCAGAACAACTAGTCAAAAAAACAATAACTAAAGTCAAAAACATTCAAAATTTGATTAAAAACGATGAACTTTTAAAAATAACTCCGAAAAAAAGTAAAAAAAATAAACTTGTAGTTCAAAATCTGTCAAAAAACATTTCAAACAATAATTTAAAAAGTTTTTGCAATTTATGTGACCAGTTTTTCTCAAATGATTCGATATTGTCGCATTACACAAAACATAAACTTGGGAATGATTTTTTTGTCTGCTATTTTTGCGATTCACAATTTGAATTATTTTGTGAATATGTTTCACATCATACTTTGAACCATAAAAGTGTTAAATATTGCCCTATGTGTAACAAATTTCAAAAAAATGGAACTCTTTTTCAACATATTTTAAAATGTAAAAACAATTAATTTATTTTTCATAATTTAATTTTAATTTATTTTATTTTTTGTGTACTTAAAATAAATTTATTTATTCCTAAAGATCTTATTTGATTTTAAAAATAAAAATTTGGTTCTTTTTTTTCAACATATTTAAAATAAAAAACAATTAATTTATCTTTCACAATTCATTTTTAATTTATTTTATTTTTCGTTTACTTAAAATTAATTAATTTATTCGTAGATTCTATTTGATTTATAAACAAAAAAATAGTTTTATTTTTCAATATATTTAAAATGTAAAAACAATTAATATATTTTTCCTAATTTATTTTTAATTTATTTTATTTTTCGTGTACTTAAAATAAATAAATTTATTCGTAAAGATTCTATTTCATTTAAAAAATAAAAAATTGGTTCAGTTTTTCAACATATTTTAAAATAAAAACAATTAATTTATTTTTCATAATTTATTTTTAATATATATTTATTAATTTAGTAGTAAAGATTCTATTTGATTTATAAATAAAAAATGGCTTTATTTTTCAATATATTTAAAATGTAAAAACAATTAATTTATTTTTCATAACTTATTTTTAATTTATTTTATTTTTCATGTAAAAAAAATATAAATAAGTATATATTCTATTCTTTGATTATAAAATTAAATTTTTAAAACAAAGTTTTAATTTAAAGTATTATTTATTATTTTTTGTTAGTTCAAAAAATCTGTGATACTAACATATTTATAAGTATAATCAATTAATTATTATTTATAAATAAATGTTTCAATTCTACAACTGTTTTATTATTATTTTTATTCCACTTTTTTTCAGAATTTTTTAAGGTAAGTAATAATTAGTTTTATGTTTTCATTTATTATTTTGCACAAAAATTCATTTTATTGTTATTTTAAATTGTTAAAATATTATTGGTATTAATTAATTTATCAAAATTAAATATATCTTACATATTTTTTGTAATTGTACTAAGAAGCACTACATATTTAAACACTTAAAATAAAGACATTAAAAAAATTATGACAAAAAAACTAATATAATAATAACAAAAAACAACTTTGATTAATGTAAGCAATGAAATGATTAACTTTTAATTTTTAAATACATAAATGACAGTTTACAAATGAATAAAAAATATATTCATAATTTATAAAATATTCGTAAAATTTATGCATGTCTGTATTATAAGTAAACAGCAATGTTTTCGAAAATATTTTTCAGACGCAATGAATCATCTTTACGAGCTAAGTTAATCAGTTTAGTAAATACTTACAAGAAAGACCACAAAGTAATCTATTTTAAAGCTAGATTATATTATCTGTATTTGTATATTGAATAATTGTATGTTATAAGTATGCAAATTTATAGAAACTATTTTGTTTGTCATAAATAAAATATGGATACATTAAAATATTAAATATTTTATTACGAAAATTTTAATGAAAATATATTTTGCGAAAGCGAGTATTGTAAATCATTCAAATGAGAAATAGCCATACATTCGAATAGAATGCTATACTTTATCCACAACTAAAACAGGAAAAATATATGTTTATTATAACCAAATATGTCATCACACTTTGACAGATAAATAACTATAGCTTGCGTAATTATATTTTTAAAACAAAGTTTTAATTTAAACTATTATTTATTATTTTTTGTTAGTTCAAAAAAATCTGTGGTACTAACATAATTGTAAGTTTAATTACTAAATTATTGTTTATGAATAAAGGTTTCAATTCTACAATTGTATTTATATTTTTCATTCCATGTTTAACATTTTTCAGAATTTTTTAAGGTAAGTAAAAATTAGTTTAATGTTTTCATTTATTACTTTGCACAAAAATTACATAGTTATTTTTGTATTAAGTGCGCGAAGTTTGTGTTTCTAATACGTAAAATGTCAAAAAATGTCAATCAAACGCACTAAAAATATTTCGCACACAAAATTTGCCATGTGAATAATAAAAAATACTTTTGTCCTTATAAACATTATATTTTTTCCGAAATCGATACTTTAGTCCTTAGATATTCATTAAATTTTTTCCGAAATCGTTAAATTATTAATTAAAAACATAAATAAATAGCATTATGTGTTTGTACAACGTCAGCTAGCTATAGAGACGGGGATGGCTGTGATAACAAACGTACTGTCAAAGTGTCAAATATTTCTTTATAATTTTCATTTAAGTTTACACCTGCTTAGACGTCGTCTGCATAAAATCAGATAAATTATTATCAAAGGTAAATAATAAATAAATTCACCAATACTATTATAGAATATGTTTGTAATTTTTGGTAGTGCTAAAATAAACTGCAAAAATATACTATTAAAATATAGGTTAATTCACTTTGACAAATGAGTCCGTAAAGTTAAATTTTGACATACATAAGTAAAGAGCGGATTCTATGCAATTGCATGTGTTGTTTATATTAGGCATATCAACAAACTGTTTTCATATGTTCAAGTTTCATCAAAAATTAATGCCAAATATCAAAAAAATAATGCATATTTTGCATGTAATGATACTTTATTGCATATTTTGATTTTTTTTTTGCATATTAGTGCATATTTTAAGACAAGACAAAAACAAAAATTAATTTTTGACAAATTTTGTTCTTTTTTGAAAACAGTATATTACAAGAACTATAATTTTGATCGTACTTTTAACAAGTGAGCATTTATATAAAATGTACTCATTGAAACCATTACAATCATATTTAGTTTCTCGTCAGAACAAAAGAAAAGTGATTCTATCAGTGTTTTAGAACTGTTTAGAACTTAAGTAATTCTTATTTTGTAAGTAAGGTAAGTAAATAATATCTGTTACTGAAATTCGTATGTTTGGAACTATAACAACAATTAGTAATGCCGAACAAAATGTATCAAAAATATGAGGAGCAACTTTATCGTTAAAAATGAATTTTTTGATTTTTATTTCAAAAAACAGCTTTTGTAAATTTCAATATGAATATGAATTCCAGATTATTTTTGTTAGAATTACCTGTGATATTTATTGTCTTTATACATTTCATGAAATGTTCCAAATAAAACACTGTATGTAAAAATAGAAATAAGAAAATTATATTAGTAAAACGAGCCTGATGACATTATTTTTTTTTCATATTTTTATTGTAAAGTGCATATTTATAACTTTTTGCATATATCATGCATATTTTGATGATTTTTTAATGCATATTGCATGCATATTTTGACACTTTTTTAGTGCATATAATCCGCTCTTTATACATAAGAGTCTGTAAAGTTTTACTTTAGCTACTACTTTGGCTAAATACTTTAGTATCTATTTCGAAAAAAAATAAATTTATATTAAATAATAATAATAGCGGAAGAAATATACAAATCACACTTTTAAATTACAATATAGGGCAAAAAATATGATACGAAGGTATTATTTCATATGTGGTTACCTCCAGTTACACAGTTACATGATTGTAATATAATATAATTCATATTTTCAATCTTATATCCCTCAATATAAGACACTATATTGAGTGCAGAATATATAAAATATGTTATATGCAATATTAGTATTGGTTTCAAATGTCTATATTTTATTTTGTTTATATCAAAGATATCATTCAGTAATAATAATACTAGTGATTAGTTCACATATAGTAAGTAAATCTTAATTAAATTATTAATTATAAAATTAATGAAATATGAATAGTCATTAGTATCTATAACGAAATATGAGAAATCTTTTTAAATTTGATTTGTTTTAATTATTTTATTTTGAATTGTTTTAAATATGTAATTGATAGAATGATGAATTTACGTTGCTTCCATGACAATAAATTGCACCGCAAAATGATCGTTCTCAAATTTATTTACTAAAAAATAGGTTAAAAACGAATATGACCGAACAATGCCTAAAACATATAATATTTCTGAGCTTCAACAATCAACAATGATATTTTACCAGCATTATAATAATATTCTTTTACTAAATATGGATTTTCAGTTTTTATTCCGACATAAACCAGCTCTGCATTTTTATATCATATAAAAATAGAGTGTATTAAATTAAAAAATGATATTCTGTTAATTTTATGCATAATATATTTTTACTTGTGATTTTTCATATTTCATTAGATTTTCCTTTTCACCAAATATTAATATTTCTATAACAGTTTTGCGCAAAGCGTTTTTTTTTTCATATTTTACTCGTTTTCATCATTCTTTCAATTAAATACATAGGTACCTTAAACAATTCAAAGATATATAAATAGAAAAAATCAAATTTAAACAGATTTCTCGTATTTCATTGTAGATACTAACAACTACTAACGACAAGTTGTATTACTGATTAAATTTAATGTATTTGTTTCTGTTACATTCTGTATATTATTATTATTATTTTCATATTATAGTACATGAAGAATTTATTCCATTAAAATAGGCTTGATTTTTTTGATTAAAACAATTAAAATTTTTGATGTAATAAAATTTTTGTTCGTAATTTTCAATCACATATTTAATTTTTTCATAAATAAAGTATATAAATATTTATAAATTTTTGGCATAAACCTTTTTTTTACAATATTTTTGGTTGACAGTTACCATAATTTGAAATACAAACTTTAATATTATTATATTGTTAGGTACTATCTAAATACCATTCTAATATGTATCTCAAGTTATGATACACTTTGTATAAATATGTTCTATTTTTCAGCATCTCATTTATTAGTCAGAAGAGGAAACAGCAAATATTTTAGTCTATTTTGATTTGTGACCGCCTTTAATAAGCATTAATTTTAAATTTGCTTGTTTTGGCGTTCACAAAATTAAATAGACTTATTATAATTCTTGCCAGCTGCAAATAAAAAACTTTTTGTCGACAATTATGGCAAACTTTGTTACATTGATTACAATACATTACTTGATTACTACAATATTTTTCATCTACGCCACTGACAGATTTTCTTGTGAGTTCTAAGACGATAACAAAAACAAATTTACTAGTATTTGTCTTATATTATTCAGACGACATTAAGAGAGATATTTGTTACCCCCACCCTTAAAATCTCAAAGATTTTTGTATAAAATCACCACATTTTAAGGAAACATTACAGTGTGCTTCAAAATCACCAACGCTTCACTCATTTCGAATTTAGAAATTGACAAAATATTGTCATTACTATTTGGTAAGTTACTTTGTTTTAATTATTTTTGTATTTACTGTTGTATATTTTGAATGCCGTTTTGAATTTCATAATAACAATACATTTGACAGATTTTATAAATTGATTATTCATATTTTGTACAAATTTGTACATTTGGTTAATTTTTAAAAGTTTAATTAATTAATGTTAACAACAAGTTTAATAAAAGTCATTTTATTTTACTAATTTAGATTAGGTTTTCAATTTCATTATTTCACTAGTAAAATAATCAAAATAAAAATAAACATATAAAAACATTAACAATGAATTATATTTCGCAAATAAAAAAAATATTGACAACTTAATTTTAATCGTTTAACTGTTTATAACTAACAATTTGTTATAGTAATTTTAGCACAAAAAAAATCAAAATTTCAAATAAATTTTTGTATTTATTCATACGAAAATACAAAAATATTTAAGAAACACGTAAGAAAATTGATGATTATTTAACTTTTGCTTTAAAACTTGCTTGAGCCTCGTTTTGCAATTTTCGCATTTGTTTTTTTTTCTTTTTTGTTTTCTCATATAATATGGTATATTATTTTACAAGTTTTATAAGATGAGTTGTTTGTGGCACGGAATATACTATTTTTTTAATTTACTTTACTTATTTAATAAAAATATTAAAATTTTCTATTAAAAAATAACAGATTGTAATCTAGGGATATATAAATGTGAAATATGGTAGCTCTGATGAACGAAGTTGGGCACATTTATCTGTCAATATGCATTTAAATATTGTGAAAATATTTATAAATCTATACATTATGAGTTATGACATTTTAATATCCTTTTAAATTAATTTTGTTCATACGGTTTTCTTATTCAGAAATAATATATACAGGGTGTTCATTTTAAATGGGCCACCATTGCTATCTCGAGAACTATAAGAGCTACGAGGTCGGTTAAATTAGCAAACAATTTCTATTTTACAACACTATTAACATGAGATAAACAAAATTTTTATTAAACCAGTGGTTCTCAAAATACGAGACCCAACTTTGTTATTTTAAATGTGAACCTATATTTTTTATTTGCTTATTCAATAGAGAATTTTGTTCTGAATTCAATGATATAATATTATTATACCCTAACATAACGATTTTTTTGAGAAAAATGCATCTGAAGTTTTATATTAATTTGATTAAAATATGACAATAATAAGAGTGCCATGACGGAAAAAACGGAGTAAACGTCATTTTTTAACCTGCAATTAGAGTGCCTTGACTGAAAGAAGTGAATAAAAGTATATTATTTCTGTCAAGGCACTCTAATTGCAGGTTAAAAAATGACTTGTATTCTGCTTTTTTCCGTCATGGCACTCTTATTATTGTCATATTTTATTCAAATTAATATAAAACTTCAGATGCATTTTTCTCAAAAAAATCGTTATGTTAGGGTATGATAATATTATATCATTGAATTCAGAATGAAATTCTCTATTGAATAAGCAAATAAAAAATATAGGTTCACATTTAAAATAAAAAAGTTGGGACCCGTATTTTGAGAACCACTGGTTTAATAAAATTTTTGTTTAGTTCATGTTAATAGTGTTGTAAAATAGAAATTGTTTGCTAATTTAACCGACCTCGTAGCTCTTACAGTTCTCGAGATAGCAATGGTGGCCCATTTAAAATGAACACCCTGTATTGTATTTAAAAATATTTGAGGTTATCAATTTGACATTTAAAGTGGGGTGCATTTGTTAGAAATACCAATTTTACGACAACAAAAATACCAAAAACAGTTTAACAATATTTTATATTATTAAACTGTTTTCGATATAATAATAGGGCAATTTTTAACGCAAAGTATACAAAATAGTTATTTGTATGTTTCTCTTTGAAAATATAAAACTTTTGCAATGAATTTTTTGATTATTGCTCAACAGATGTCACAAAATTAAGTATTTTAAATACACCACACTTAACATTCATTGTATTCGTATATATTTCACTCAATATTATAATGTATGAAAATATAAATAAATTTACAATATATCTTTTCATTTTCAAAATAAATCAATTAAAAGTTTCAAAATGAATTGTCAAAAGTGTTCTAATTTTGTTTGATAGTTTCAGGCAGCAAGTATAGATGGTGCTGGTGTATAGTATTATAAGTAGTAGTGCCGTAGGTGAATTTTGTATTATTTCATCTAGGCCATACTGCTTTATATACTGTATATCGAATTCTTCAATTTTATTTCGTTTATTGTTAACTGTTGTTCAATATATTGTTATACTTTATTAAATCAAAATGTATTTATGAATTATACAAATATATAATTAAAAATTAAATATGAATTGTTTATTATTTTAAGATTTACATCCTATAACCTATAATGTTTGTGATTTTTATGTAGGTATAATAATTTTCAAATAAAATTTTAAATCGTATTTTTCAATTTTGTACAAAACCTAATAGACCTATACAAATAAAAATTATTAAAAGTTTTATAATGTAGCTATGAAAACAGTAGATAAAAATTGTGTACTTTATTTGAGGTTAACAATGACGGGTACATACGAAAGCAACAAACATATGACAAGATATTTACCGAGAAAATTTTTAAATAAAAATACTGTTTTAAGTTAACTCTAAATTACATGATAATTTTTATTATTTTTAAATAAACAGATATATACGAATGTAATTTGAATTTTTGCATTTTGTAGTAGATATTATCATATACCAACATTAAACATTTTTATTTTGAGGTTATATGTCAAATAACGGTTACATTTATAATTAATTTTTGGTAATTTCTTTATAGATGCCTCTTAATATCTACTACTTAGATACAAAGTTTCAATTTTCTCCCTTAATGGGTGTGGAAAATAGAGCAATTTTTTTGAGAAATCTTTAAGTAAACTTCATGTTGTAGCCATCCCTAATATTTGGTAATTTTTTAATAGATGCCCCTTGATATCTACTAGTCAGATACAAAGTTTAATCTGTTTCATTTAAAGGGTGTGGGAAATAGAATTATTTTTCTAAAAAATCTTTAGATAAACTAAATCTTGTAGCCTCCTCTAAATTTTGATATTTTTTTCATAGATGCCCCTTAGTATCAAAAACTCAGATACAAAGTTTCAACTTTTTCCTTCCATGCGTTTGGGAGATACAATTAATTTTCTGAAAGCTGGGCTGTGTTCTAAACAAGTGTTTAGTGTATTCAAGCGACGTCCGAAAGAAGCATTATCTCTAGGCAGCATTGTGGAAAACAGTCTCCAGTAGCCATCTGTTGACAACGGCATGAACTAACTAAATTCTGCCATCTGTGGCAAAGTGCTCGAACTAATTAAATTTGCATATGTCGGTAATATAGATAACACCTGTTATTTATAAAAATATTTATTATTATTAACTAATTTTTAGTATTTTTGAGTACAATACATACTTCTATATTCAATTTTATGTATAATTGACAGTGAAAATATTATAACAATAATTTGGAAATACTCTAAAAAGATTTGTACTAATACAGTAAGAACTAATTATAATAATAATTTATTTTATCGTATCAGCAGTTAACACGAATACTCTTATATATAAATATAAATATTAATAAAAAGTGTAAAAAGAATAGGTGAGAGGTTATATGCTAGCTACATCATTTTTTTTATTTATATCTAGTGCGAAGAGAGTATATATTTTCAGACATAGTTCTGAAGTTAGCCACAATTGTTCTTTTTATTTCTCAAAAACTTCAGTTCACTTCATTCACATCACTTTCAACATAAGTGAAGTTGAATCGATATATTTAAATATTATTTTTTAAAATTATATTTTATATTTGATAGTGTTAGATAATACCCTACTATTAATACCACATCTTAATTTTAATACATTATTATACATTGAATAACTTTCAGCTGTTTCGTAACCTCCCTACCTTTATTCATTTGTTTAAATGACAATTAACAACTCAGAAATCTTCAGTTGCTTCTGAATAGTCGTGAGGTGAGTACCAACCTTTATATTTTTTACTTTTTAACTTGA
Organism: Stenolophus ochropezus; assembly: GCA_035578165.1. Classification (NCBI taxonomy): domain Eukaryota; kingdom Metazoa; phylum Arthropoda; class Insecta; order Coleoptera; family Carabidae; genus Stenolophus; species Stenolophus ochropezus. Next base: position 18,327,122 of record JAQOWZ010000012.1, on the reverse strand, counting down.
ATTTTAATAACTAATTGTGATCTACTACTATATTATTGAAACTAGTGTACAATGTATTATTACAGTAAACATATTTGTTCATAATTATTAAAAACGAATTTTGTTATAAATAAACTAATTTATATTTTTCTGTTTCAGAGTCCAGCAACTTTCTAGATATAAGATATAGATAAGGGGGGAAGCAGGTACTTCTTCAGTTTTTTTTTCCGAACAATGAAATCAGTAAGTCTAATTTTGAGATTTAATAGTAATGTCCTCCCTGAAATTTTATTACTTCAATGCATTTTTTTACAATTCTCTATTTAAATAAATTAAATTCCCATAAGTACACTTTTAATTTATAATATTCATGTGATTTATGAATTGTTGATATTGTTTAAACTTAACTTTAACTTATTCCTTGTCTAGCAAATATGTTACATTAACTTTATTCATAAACAAATGGATAAAACTTGACACATTAAGTATGAGATGAGTTGTAGATATAAGGTGTGTGGTTTAGATGTGAAGTGTGATGGTTAAATGTAAGGTGTGCTGGTTAGAAATGAGATGTGATGGTTAAATATAAGGTGTGTTGATTAAGAATGATGCTTAAATATAAAGTGTGATGGTTAGTTATAAGGTGTGATTGCTAAATATAAGGTATGGTGATTAAATATAAGGTGTGGTGAATAAATATAAGGTGTGGTGATTAAATATAAGGTGTGTTGATTAAATATAAGGTGTGATTGCTAAATATAAGGTATGGCGATTAAATATATGGTATGGTGATTAAATATAAGGTGTGATGATTAAACATAAGGTGTGTGATGATTAGATATAAGGTGTGATGGTTAGATATAAAGTGTAATGATTAAATACAAGGTGTGATTGCTAAATATAAGGTATAGTGATTAAATATAAGGTGTGATGATTAAATATAAGGTGTGATGTTTAAATATAAGGTGTGATGATTAAACATAAGGTATGATGATTAAGTATGAGATGTGATGGTTAAATGTAATGTATGGTGTGATGATTAGATATAAGGTATGATGATTAAATATAAGGTGTGATGAATAGATATAAGATGTGATGATTAAATATAAGGTATGGTGATTAAATATAAGGTGTGATGAATAGATATAAGATGTGATGATTAAATATAAGGTATGGTGATTAAATATAAGGTATGGTGATTAAATATAAGGTATGATTGTTAGATGTAAGGTGTGATATAAATATAATGTGTGATGGTTAGATATAAAGTGTAATGATTAAATACAAGGTGTGATTGCTAAATATAAGGTATGGTGATTAAATATAAGGTGTGATGATTAAATATAAGGTGTGATGTTTAAATATAAGGTGTGATGATTAAACATAAGGTATGATGATTAAGTATGAGATGTGATGGTTAAATGTAATGTATGGTGTGATGATTAGATATAAGGTATGATGATTAAATATAAGGTGTGATGAATAGATATAAGATGTGATGATTAAATATAAGGTATGGTGATTAAATATAAGGTGTGATGAATAGATATAAGATGTGATGATTAAATATAAGGTATGGTGATTAAATATAAGGTATGGTGATTAAATTAAGGTATGATTGTTAGATGTAAGGTGTGATATAAATATAATGTGTGATGGCTAAATCTAAAGTGTGATAATTAAATATAAAGTGTGATTGATAAAAATAAGGTATGCCGATTAAATATAAGGTGTGATGATTATCTATAAGGTAAGATTGTTAAATATAAGGTATGATGATTAAATTGAAGGTATGACTGTTAAATATAAGTGTGATTGTTATATATAAGGTATGGTGTGATGATTAAATGTAAGGTATGATGATTAAATGTAAGGTATGATGGTTAAATATAAGGTGTGGTGATTAATTATAAAGTGTGATGATTAAAAATAATGTATGATGATTAACTATAAGGTGTGATGAATAGATTGAGATGTGTTGTGTAGATATAAGGTATGAAGTGTGAATGGAAGCAAATCCTAACTGCAAAACTGCCCGGGAAGTTTTCAGTGAGGCCTCGCTCTTAGATATAAGTTAGTTTAGGTTAATAATGTGTCAAGTTTTATTCAGGTTTTGCTTTTGCTTATTTACCAATATATCTTTAATTTACTACAAATATTCCCAAACATATACATCTCCAATTTGGTTAACATGAAGTGTTTTACTTGAGATAGATGCCAATTATATAAATGTTTACAATCTTTTGATATTACATAACTTTTAAATATACCATGTGCGTATATTACTAGACTTACGTTTTTAATTTACCCAAATACTATTTTTAACAATTATTTTACCCTGATAAAGACAATTTTTAATTTTTAAATCCTTTTTATGCAGAATTTTTGTAATTACAGTATGACCCTAGTAATATTAATAAGTCGAGGCACTCCTTTCTCTGTTTTTTTGCATTCTGGTCGTTGGTAAGGGTTGCACGGAAGGGCTGTGATACCGCCTTCGTTCTGGTCTGTCTCTAAAACGAGTCACGGAAGTGCTTTGTGCATCTCGCTTTGCTTTTACCATTTCGGGCGTCAGTACTGGAGGGCCGGAAGGGTGTCTGACCGCTGGCGTGTTGAAATGTCTAACTGTAGAGTGAGTTTGTACGTAGACTGTGTTCACACCCACAATATGTTCTCGTTTTGGTTTTGTTTCTTGGTTTTCACGCCAATTCCCCTGACCCTTTTCGCTGGGAAGTGCACTGCATTAGTTTAAGTCGCGCCGAAGTAGTTTTAAGTCGCGGTTCGGTTAAGTCGCGTAGTGTTAAGTCTTCTCCTTTCCTTAAACCCAAAACCATCCCTCCCCCCTTGCCGACGTGGAGAGACCTTGTCGTGGTGGCAGGGCTTAACCATCCTCAAACAACACACAGTCGCTGAGGATGGAACCAACATCTCCACTTTACTATTATTTCATTTACAGATCAAGCTATATTTATAAATTTCTGCAGATATTTTTAGGGAATAATAGATGATATGTAACTGGACTTATTTCAAATTGTATAATTACTTAAGGAAGAAGCAATTTTTATTGGTAAGTGCAAAACATTTTTTTATATATAACAGTCAAATATTGCAAAAATTATATTTCAGTTCATTCACATTTAGTAATAATGAAAACAACTCATGTTTTTTTTATTAATATGTCATGTACTCTACAAAAGTATTAAATATGATATATTCTTCTAGAGACTAGAACAAACAACTCCCATTTAAAAAAATTAAAATTTGTAATTCTAGTCATTTTTATGTACTATTTAATATTTATAGTAGTTAATAGTACATTTCAAACATGACATTTTTACAGACAGACAGTTGCAGAATGTATTAAAAACAAGAATGAAGGAAGAAAAAGAGATATTTAAACCGTGAAAGAAAATGGAAGGAACAGAATCTCAAAAAACGTAAGTGCTTTTTCAATACAATTTTTAATTTTAAAATCAATATATCTTATGTTGTTATCAACTATTTATTTATTATTTATTAAAATTTGTTTCCACATATCTAATCTACTTTTTTTTAACTTTAAAATAATTAAAATGTAATTAGTAATTTTATTAATTCTTATTTGCTATTTAAATATTTATTGTAGTAAAGTACAAATTATAATGCTATATTTAAAAATTATTTAAGTTACACAATTTGATTGAAAAAATGAGTGCAATCAGTAGATTTTTTATTTTATCTTGATTACGAGAACATATATACTTGTTTGTTCCCTTTTTTGGATTACTATTTTAATATATTCTAAAATATACGACAAGTAAAATGTCGTACTTTGAATTTAATTTCATAAGTCATGATTTTTAATAAATTTATGTCAAAACTGAATAATTTTAAATAAAAATTAAATTTTGAAAACCTGGTTTTTGATTAAAACAATGACTACAGTGAGTAGATTTTTTTATTTTATTTTGATTACAAGAATAAATATATATACTTGTTTGTTGTTATATGAAAACTAAAATGTAGTATTTTGAATTTAATTTGACACATACTGATTTTTAAAATTAATAAATTTGTGTGAAAACTAATTAATTTTAAATAAAATTTAAATTTTGGAGATCTAGTTTGAAATTAATTTATAAACAAAAATAATATTTTTGTAATACAACAATGACAATTTTGTAAAAAAAAATTACAAAATTAAAATTTAATAGAACATACTTTAAAATACAATTCATAAAATCTGAATGATAATTATTTATTTTGAATGTAAAAATAAAAGAAATTTATGTTTACACTGATTAACTTTAAAATATAAATATAATTTTGAATATCTGGTTTGCAATTAATTGGTTAATTTTTCCGGAATACAACAGTTGATAATTATGTGAAAATAATTACAAATTTAAAATAAACCATATCATTTGTTTGAAATTATTAATTTGAGAATAACAATTTTTGATTTTGAATGTTAATATAATGGTATACAAAATAAAATCAGACAAATAGAATTTTGTCTGTTAAAAAATTTGTAAAAATAATTTTTTAATATGTACTTGTTTGTTACCTTTTATTTTATTTTATGTCAAAAAGGAATATTTTGAATTTAATTTAAGTTTCCTATTTTATTGGTGAAATATTGGAATTAATAACTGAAATTTGAAATTAGTAAAGAGACTCTTATTAAAAAAAAATACGAAAACAACAAATATTATTTGCTAAGTATTAATAATATATTTGAACTCAAAACAATTACAAAGTATTTTTATGTAAATAACTACAAATTTTAAATTGGCTGTGGCTTTTTTCTTGTGATATAAAATTCTTCTCGTTTGTGAAAAGGTTCGTAAGGGTCATCTACGTAATATTTTGGTTTTCTCCAATATTTAGTTACCATTTTATCTAGTAACCAACTTTGCGTTGCATTTGTGAAAACATGTTGTCGAAGTCTTCTCCTTTGGTTTTCGGATTTCTTCCACAACTTTTTCTGTCTTCCAGCCTTCGTTCTAATCCAACCTCCCCATTCCAAACGGTAAAACCGTTTAAGAACCGCTTTTACCGTTTTTCTTTTCCCCTTTCTCAAAGAAAATTTGGTTAAAGGACGAATATTTTGGGATATTTTTATGATTTCTGGATTTTGAAGTAAACTTTTTTGAGCAGGAGGTTGAAATGTAAGGTTATGGTATTGGGGTTGACATGTTTGCAAAAGTGCGGGAACGGGTTGGTTCGAGAAAATTAAAGAAGGGTTTAGACGAGTTCGAGCAACAGCTAAAAAAAATCAAAATATTAGAAATTTAATATTAATAAAATATATTAAAAATAAAAAGTACATCACTTCCAAATAGAAATTTATAAATATTTTTTGTTGAAACTACAAATTTCATATTCAATTTGTTCGTAGAAATACTACTTATATTTAAATTTAATTAATTCTAAATCTACTTAAAAAGACAATTTTTTTATATATATTTAATACAAAATTTAAAAAATAAATCATTTTTAAAGTTAAATTTCAATTGTTTTAAAAAAGTTTGAGCAACAGCTAAAAAAAATACAAATAAAAAATATAATAAAAATAAAAATACTTCTAAATAAAATTTTATAAATAATTTTTGTTGAAACTAAAAATTTCATATTCAATTTGTTCATAAAAATAGTACATATATTTAAATTTGATTAATTCTAAATCTACTTAAAGACAAATTTTTATATTTAATACAAGATATTTAATTTAAAAATAAATAATTTTTAAAGTTAAATTTAAATTTTTTATAAAATATATTAAAAATTCAAAGTACATTACTTCTAAATAAAAATTTATAAATATTTTTTTGTTAAAACTAAAAATTTCATATTCAGTTTATCCATAAAAATACTATATGTATTTAAATTTGATTAATTCTAAATCTATTTAAAAAGATACAAATTTTATATATATTTAATACAAATATTTAATTTAAAAAAATATATAATTTTTGAAGTTAAATTTCAATTGTTTTGTACATAATCAGCAGACATTTGAATCGGATTGTTTTGCGCATGCTCCAATATTTATTCAATACTTATATCACATTAGCTAATTTATGAGAAAATATTTGTAAATAATACTAAAAATGTAATAAATGTTATGTATTTTATTATTTAGTACATGCATATAATCTTTCATTGTAATTTATAACATTTTTCAAAAAGACTGCTAAAAGTATTTTTAAAACAATTCATTATTAAAAATATATTTATTAAAAGTAAAAATCATTATTAAAATAATATTTGTGTTAAAATAAGAAGTATTTAAATAAATTTTAACGAAATATGCAGTAATCACTGTTGCCAATTGTCAAAAAAAGTCACTAGATTCTAACCTCAAATAATTTCGTAAAACATTTGCAAATCTAAAATTCACATAAATAATGACAGAATTCTCGAAATTTTTCACTGATCCTAAATTCTAATGGGTAGTAATTAATACCGTGTCCGAAATTTCTAAATCTTTGTGTTTTTCACATACATTTTCTGATTTGGCTTACCTCTGACAAGCAATCGAAGCATTTTGACCGAGTCGATGGAGTCTGATACAACTAAAGCTTTGTGAATGTTTTTATTGTGAAAATCGAAATAAAATTATAAAAACATCAAAATGATTACAATTATCTCGAAATTACCAAACGGAACCCTTTCAAAAGTAAGTAATTATTTTAAGAATAATTTTTTTGCACATATGACAGGTGTTATGTCATCGGCGAATTTAATATTTTAGGAAAAATTTATATATTTTAAAAAACATTTTTTTTAATAAATCATATGTTATGGACATAATTTTCAGTAATAATTGGAAAAAATAATAAAAATTTTAATTATTACAAAATTTTTTATTTTTAAATTAACCTTCGTATTATGATACAATATTTCAATTTAACTACTTATATAATTTTTATACTTCAATACTTTTATTTTATGTTCTTCCTTAAAATATATAACCTACATCTGTCAAATTTTACTTTAAAATTTAATTTTTGTGTTTCCAATTCTTGTTTTGTTGGGTTTAAGCCAAAAATAATATTTACCAAATTTACAAATATGGAATTTATTTCGTCTGTACTCTGAAATAAACCATAAAAATTAATATTTAGAGTCAATTTTAGCTAAAGTGCTAATCGTTTGTGTTTTGTTTCATCTTTGCTTTTCTTGTTTCAAATTATATTCGGCCTAAAAACATACCTTGTACTGCCCTAAATATTAGCTGTTTCAAAAATATTTCAAACAAAATTCATCATCTATACCTTACTCTTTACTAATTATTTGTTTAAAATTATTGTTAAACACTTTTTATATCAATTTTACTTGATTATATACACTGCATTTAAATTTATACTCTAAAGTAACCCATAAAAATTAATATTGAAAGTCAATTTTAGTAAAGTGCTAATCGTTCGTGTTTTATTTCATCTTTGCTTGTCTACTTTTATATTATATTCGACCTAAAAACATAATTGTACTGTCTGAAATAATATATGTTTCAAAACTATTTCAAACAAAATTCATCATTTTAATATACTTACCTACATTAACCACTTAAACATTTTTATATCAATTTTACTTGATTTAAAAAACTTGGTCCACTACATTTATTAAGTGTAAATTCATCATTTTTAATATACTTACCTACTTTAACCACTTAACACTTTTTTATATAAATTTTACTTGATTTAATAAACTTGGTTCACTACATTTATTAAGTGTAATCACATGTTATAGTAATATTTTTCACTAATTTTAAGTAAAATATCACAAAATTGTTTAGATTATTACGTTAAATTAATTAATTTTTAATGTTTCTTTAAGAAATCTTTGAACTTTTGTATCATCACCTAACACTTCTGTCATTTGAATTATACTATTTTATTTGAAGTTATATTTATGTTAAATATTTCGCAAACAGTTTATAGTTATTACAAAACACTTTAAATATAATAAATTTTACTTATTTTGTGTAAAAATTTAAGTATTTCTTATACATCAATAAGCAACGTTAAATTAACGTTCTCATGATGATATGAAGGGTTGTTTTTTTTTACTAACTGTACTAAAAACATCGATCTTAAAATTCTTGTTACCCTGATACTTTATTTGGTTATCATACTTTAAATTTTGTGTTGTAATTATTTAAAATTATTATTATATGTTTTAAATTAAAAGTGTATATTGTATACAGGAAGCATTTTCTTATATTTCATTTTTGTATTACAAAATTAAAATATATTTGTTTTGAATATATCAGTATATTTTTGTAATTTAATCAAATTTTAAATGTTCTTATCATTTGATTTAATTATTTTTTGAATTGTCTGTCTGTGAAAATGTTGAATTTTTTATTTCTTATATTGCTACATATTTTTTGAAGTACCTATTTTTATATTTAAATATATAATAATAAAGTTTAATTTCTTAAACCAAAATTCAATGTGTCATTAAATATTGACAAAATCTTATTAAATTTAATAATTTTAACACCTGTAAAAGTAAATATTTTTAAAAAGATCCCATAAGAATAACTGATACATACTTACATATTAAAACCAGAGCACATTCTGGAGCAGATTTGGCTTCTCTAGATTTTGCTTTGGTTTCAGGAATTAGAGCACTCCGAAGTGTGTTTTATTAAGAGACTTTATTTTGGCAGTAACTTAATAAAAAAATTATTCAGTTGGCTATTAATTTTTGTACCAAACATGGTTGATTGAAAAAAATGTGGATAGGCAAGCCTGTATGTTTTTGTGTACCGCTGTTTTGGAATCAGATTCGACAGAGCCATCTCGTTCATGATTCCATCAACTACTTTGCGGAATTAAACACACAAAAATAAATATCAGATAAATAAACATGTTTTACATGTATATTATAATAAATACGGCCTTAGCGTACCAGGAAATCATGTGGTGTCCACAACAGATTTTTCATTCTAAAGGTGTTATCACATGAGAACAATATCGACAAATGAGTGGTACCGACGATTTCGAAATCGATAATTTTTTCTTTTACATTTTGAGTATTTAGTTCTTATCGGTTGATAATATTACGTGCCAAATTGACATTTACTGATTTTTTTTTTACTAAATCAATTAAAATACTTTCAAATTCTTTTTCACTGGTAAAAGACATGATTGTCACTTCAAAGATTTTTTTTATCAAAAAGACATTTTATTGTTTTTATTTGAATCTAGGGACAGTTTCAGTATTCAGATGACAGAATCGACAATTTTCACCAAAGTTTTCAAACATGACCGAAAACTAGTTGCTCTAAATCAGTCACACATGAAAAAAGTTGCTCGAAATGACATAAGTTGTCGGAAATCGACAATAAGTTGTCAATTTTAATGATGAGAGGAATAAGCGACTGATGTTGGTGATGGAATAAATAAATAAACAGGACTGCAGTCGGAAATAATTTATTTGACTAGTCTAGGCCAACGTTTCGTTGCCTATTGCAGCTTCTTCAGGGCAAAGAGTGACACAATATACCGGGTGACTGATTTTTCATTGTCCAGGCCATATCTCCTGAAATATTAAATATACAAGAAAACGCTAAGTAGGAAACTTGTGTAACAAGACCTTGCCTATAAAATAGCGTTAACAGATGTTTTCCATGGCCTACTGATTTGGCGGAAATATATTTAATTTTGGTTTTTTAAATGGAACACCTGTATGTTTTTACGGAATAAGATTCTACATCAATTTCTCTTTACAATTATGTAAAGCAACTGGAGGTTTGCCTTTAATTTATGCTTAATAATGTAAAAATAAAATTATGTGAGACGGCTGTGATTTGCAATTATTTTATTATTTATACCTGTAGACAACTGCCAAGAAACAGACAGAAGTATTTATTAGTTGAAAAGGTGTTGTACTTCTTAATTACAAAAGAAAAATGAATTTCACAAATAGTGAAAAGGTTGATATGCTCTGCTGTGTTCACAAATCAAATAATAATTAAATAAAAACCATAAAACACTTCTAATAAACACTTGTATCAGATTTATAAAAAAAATAGTGATTAATAATGAGAAAACACAGCCAACTTATATAATTTTATTTTTTGCATTATTAAGCATAAATTTGAGGCAAACCCCCACTTGTTATACATAATTGTAAAGAGAAATTGATTTAGAATCTTATTCCGTAAAAACATATAGGGTGTTCCATTTAAAAAACGAAAGTTAAATATTTTTTCGCCAAATCAGTAGGCCATGGAAAACATCTGTTAACGCTATTTTATAGACCAGATCTTGCCAAATAAATTGTTTCCGATTGCAGTCCTATTTATTTATTTATTCCACCTGTCAATTTTAAGTCCCGTGTAATAACACCTTAAGAAATCTTGTCCCTATGACATGTTCTATCTTCCCGACATGAAGACGATTGACTGCTCATATAACCCACCATCTTCTTCACAGTGCACCAGACTCACAATCAACCACCCACTCCTCCGCAGCACGCGCAGCTACGCGAACAAGGCGCACCCGAAGAAGAAGGCGAGTCTAGGCACAGCCTACACCGTGGGAGCCATTGCCGTGGTGGGTGCCGCCACCATCGGCTACGCCGCCATGGATAAAGACTTCCGACGCTGGCTGGGGGATAATGTGCCTGGTGCTGATGACTTCCTATGGTGAGGAAACCTAACAATAGCTATTTATGTAATAAGTACATAATGTAGGTGTTTAAAGCGAGTCCTACAGTTTATGGTAGACGAAGCGAACGAGGTAAATAAATAGGACGAGTTAATAAAGCCTAATTATGTACGAATTGCATACAAAATTTTATGTACGACTGCGAAAATTTTATTTGAAGCAAGATGCAAGCTTGTCGGTCTCAGAGTTCTAATAATGAAAACATAATAAAGATTCACTATTTCTTCAAGTTATCATACCGGGTGTCCCAGCTCGACCGACACATGGGAGTTTTACGTGGGAAATCAGTTAATTATGAATAGTATCTCCCCACTGCAACATATTAACTTCAAATTTTGTATATTTATCGGAGAATATAATTCTATGGATCACACTTATTTGAAATATGTAATTTCGTCTGCAGGGCGAGATTTGTTAAATTTAAAATCTAATATTTTCGTTCAAAATCAGACAGCCATGGAAATAAAAGAAAATATTTATCTGACAGTTTAGTGAAATATCACTGATTTTAATTCTTATTCCCTGTAATATTATTTAAGTTGAATTTAGTTTCTTTTTCTTAAATAATATACCAATATTACAAAAATATAAATATCTACAATGGCATGTCATTAACTGTCAGAACTGTCACATAGATATTTTCTTTTATTTCCATGACTGACTGATTTTGAACGAAAATGTTAGATTTTATAATTTAATAAATCTCGACCTGCAGACGAAATTACATATTTCAAATAAGTGTGATCCATAGAATTAATATTCTCCGATAAGTATACAAAATTTGAAGTGAATATCTCGCACTGGGGAGATACTATTCATAATTAACTGATTTCCCATGTAAAACTCCCATGTGTCGGTCGAGCTGAAATACCCGGTATGAATATCAATAAGTATTATAGTAGGTGTTCCATTTTTAAAATTTGTGTATCATGTTAAAGACTGTACATTTCTCTGTCACATATGTAAAAACAAACATATGTTACACTGTGTCATTTTTAAATAAATATTCAAAATGATCAGCAATTTATACAACTATTTTCTGGCCAAAAAATTGATTTTTATAGATTTTTTTTTATGCAGTATATTTCTTCTAGACAGTACATTTATAATGAAGTCCTCCACCATAGAAGCAAATTAGAAAATTGGTCACTTATAGTCAATCCAGACTTTAATTTTATATGATAGGAACTATCTAAATTTAAAAAATGTTATTCGTTTTTAAAATATTCGAGAATATAATAACTGACATTATGAAAGGTTAAATTTAATATTTTCCCTAGGAAACTTTGTATATTGTGTTCGGCAGTGTCTCGGAAAAACTTATAGCGCATGACGCCAGATAGCACTGTGTTCGCAAAATCGGATGCTTACATAGCCTCAACAAATTTTCCTGATCGCACAGTATTTAAAAGTATTGGTTTGAAATATGTTTTGTACTTTGTATTTAATTACCAGCTATACATTAACTGTCAAATATGACATCTGACATTAACAGTAAGGTTGGAAGTAGCAAAAATTTGGAATTGTGTAGGATATTGTGACGTAGATGTTAAGGGCACTAAAAAGTCCATAACTTAAAAATGTATCATTTTTTCTAAACATTGATAGTTCTTCAATCATACAGAATTAAGGTCTGGATAGATTAAAAGTGATCAATTTCCTAATTTACTACTATGGAGGAGAACCCCTATTGTATATTTTATCATAATTATTGTTTATTTGATATAATTATAAGTAATGTCTATTCGGGGAACTACTCAACAAGACAATAGTTTTACTTCAAATTACAATATGTTATATAAAAAACATCAAATCTAACAATATTTTTATTAATTTCACAAAAGAAAACGAAACTGTTTAAAATATTAATAATTTACACGGCCGGAGCGTTTAAAATGTTTTAAAATAATTTTTAAAAATTATTTTACATGTAATTCATGTATATTTCTTTTATATTTCAGATTTAAGTAGGTATCATTAAAAAAATGCATATTAATCAAATATTCATGTTTAAATTAGATATCAAAAACAATAAATAAAATGCTGTCTTCTTGAGTTTATTATTGTATAAACAATACTATGACACTTTTTTACTTTCTGTTTATACATTCCTTTTCTAAGAAGATTTATTTATAACATTCTAAAATTTGAAAATAAAGAACAACATGTTCATTAGTAATTTAAAGTTAAACTTCCTCATATTCAAATTCGTATCAAATGTTGTCTATTTATACATTTTTTCTATTATTTTTTAAATGGCTGTACTTATAAAAACCGTATCTTTAATATATATGAAGAAATTAATGATGATCATTTTAAAGTTTACCGCAATTTTTTATGTGAATTATTAAAGAATATATTCACGTTCAAATTGAACTGATTATAATTCTAACCTGTTGTTTTTTTTCCTACAGTGTAGTGTTACAAGAAAAAAGATCATTCTCAGATTCCTTCGCAAGAATAGGCGACTACGTTAAAGAAATGTTAAAAGGTGACCCAGCGAAAAGAAAATCACAAAGAATTGAAGAATCCAAAAGCTACACTCGTAAGTTTTTCCTTAACTTAAAACACATTCATTGTTATAATTTATTAATAATTGAGAATAATATTATTGTTTTTTTTTAACCCGGTATTATAAAATTATAATAGTATATTATTCAATGAGCATGTAATGTGTGCTATTACTCATGAGAATGAAGTTTGCCAACACGAGCGAAAGCGAGTGTTGTAAATCGTTTAAATGTGTAATAGCCATTACATGCCGAATAGAATACTATACTTTAACCACAACTATAACAGGAAAAATATATGTTTATTGTAACCAAATATGTCATCCCACTTTGACAGATAAATAACAATAGCTCGCGTCACAGTTTCACAGCATACTTAACGCAAGACAATTATTACTTTAATGTTATTTAGCTACAGTTTAAGCTTATACTGGGTGTCCCAGCTCGACCGACACATGGGAGTTTTACATGAGAAATCAGTTAATTATGAATAGTATCTCCCCAGTGTAAGATATTAACTTCAAATTTTGTATACTTATCGAAGAATATTAATTCTATGGATCACACTTATTTGAAATATGCAATTTCGTCTGCAGGGCGAGATTTATTAAATTTAAAATCTACTATTTTCGTTCAAAATCAGACAGCCATGGAAATAAAAGAAAATATTTATCTGACAGTTTAGTGAAGTATCACTGATTTTAATCCTTATTCCCTGTATTTTAATATTATTTAAGTTGAATTTAGTTTCTTTTTGTTAAATAATATACTAATATTGCAAAAATATAAATATCTACAATGGCATGTCATTAACTGTCAGAACTGTCACATAGATATTTTCTTTTATTTCCATGGCTGGCTGATTTTGAACGAAAATATTAGATTTTATAATTTAATAAATCTCGTCTTGCAGACGAAATTACATATTTCAAATAACAGTAATCCATAGAAATAATATTCCCCAATAAGCATACAAAATTTCAAGTTAATATCTTGCACTGGGGAGATACTATTCATAATTAACTGATTTCCCATGTAAAACTCCCATGTGTCGGTCGAGCTGGGACACCCGGTATAGAAAAGGAAAGTATGAAGTATGTCAAAACTGGTGTAACTTTGGCTTTTTATGTAGAGAAACTGACTTAATAGTAATTTGGTTATTACTCTTTTGCCAGGTAAGATTTAAATTTGACATAACGATTGAATAATATTATTCCATCGAACTGTCAATATTATTCAATTAGCAACCGAAACGAAGGTCATTAATTGATAAAAAAAAACGAATGAATTCTAGATATATTACTTGACAGTTGTGGATAAAAATTAATAAACAAAAAGTTTAACTTTTATAATACCATGTTTTATTTAGTGAATATTGTTTTTAATCACCATTTGTGTAGTTTTGACTAACACTAACACATTAAAACTTATATAGCACCAAGGCCAGTATTTCCTGCACTTGTTCAAGACGAAAAAGAAGTCAAATTCGAGGAGATTCGAGTTCAAACTGCAAATAAAATAGACGTTGGTAAATGTTTTTGCTTTTAACATTCTTGTTTTTTATTGTTTAGGAAGTTTAATTATTTAAAATGCATTATTAATCAATAAAATTACCAGAAATTAGAAGAAATAGTTTATTAAATGAAATTGTTTCACTGACTTGGGAGGCCTAGGGAACACAGCTAGTCTTAGCTGAGTATTCCCTAGGTCTCCGGCGTTAATAAAATAATAGGATTCTGAACCATTGTAGAAATATTACTATTTTGCAGAAAAATATCAAAATATACAATAATTAATGAGTATAAATGAAAATATTTTAATCGCGTTTTCATTAATAATCTTATTTTACTCTGTTCTTTCAGAAAAACTAAAAAAATGTCGAATGCCTTCTTATTCTTATTGAAACTAATGCGTCTGTAATGGTACTCAATATTTTCGTTATTAAAATTCAAAAAAATTTGTGGTAATGTACAGTTTCTTTATCAAAATAAAGTTGAATATTAATCCTAAATTAAAAATTGTTAATTTCAATAAATAACAGTTATTATACAACAAACTTATTTTTCGTATCCATGGTATGTAAATGACAAATTGTTTACTTCATTTGAGGTTAACAATGGCAGGTAAATATTAAAAGCGGGATGATATGAACATCTGTGGGTTTTAGCGGTGCAAGCATACGACGTGCCATCTACCGATACAATTTAAAATTATAATAATTTGATTACAACAAAATACTGTTCAAGTTAACTCTAAATTACATGATAATTTTTTATTATTTTTCAATTTTCGCATAAATTTATTATAGAAATTGTCATTTAAACCAAAATTAGACATTTATAATTTGAGGTTGTATGTAAAAAAATCTTTTGGAATGACGTTTAAATTAGGTATTTTGTTATTTGTTGTCATGGTTTCAGCAGTAAATAGGAAAGCGACACATGTTTTTGTGTTTTACATAAAAAAAATAACGATTTTATTTAAAAGATTGTTCTCGCGGAAAGGGAAAAATAGCTTGTGCCCTACGGGAATCTAACGGCATAATTACATCCCTCGGCTTTTGCTGCCCTCGCTCACTACGTTCGCTCGTTAGAAATCTTCGGGATGCCTATATCTTCCCTTATGACGCAATATAATATTATTTCTATTTTCTAATAAACTATTTCTTCCGTATATACACCATTTACACCACTTCTTCTCTTCAACATTCTCTTCTTCTCCCTAGTAAAAGAGAAACCCAAACACACCACCGACTCAGCCCCTAAAACTCTCGCCGATTTGGAACTGAAAATCAATCAACAGGGCGCACACGCAATAGCTACGTACGCTGAAGCTGTCAAGGCTTTAAAGGCCTACGAAGACGAGGTCAAGGTTCTTGTAGAGTCGTCTGTAGACAGGATGGACAATCAGATGTTCAATAGCCTGAAGATTAGCACGGAGAAGAAGAATGAAGTGTATAAAGAGGCTGAGGAGACGGTGAAGAAGACTGTTGCTGCTATGGAAGAGTAAGTTTATGTTTTTTTTAATGGTTTCTTGTTCAAATGTGTTTGGTTTGGTGATTTTTTTATGCGAAGATAAAAATGCTGTGTTACTTTATTAAAGTTTTCAATTTCTAAAAAAAATGCGCGAAGATATCTTTTAGGATTTAAAATAAAGTAATAAAAACTTATCAAAATAATAATAATAATAATTTTCTTTTAACAATAATCATGATTTTTTTTCCCTAAAAATATAAACACACTTCTGTAGAAAAATATATTTTACATCCTCAAACAAAAAACTTACCAATAAAGAAATCTAAAATATGAAGTCGGAAACAAATTAAATTACTGTCAAAGCAGAAATAAGCCAAATATATCAAAACGTAAATATTTTCTATTTCTCTCATGAAGCATATGATTGGCTGTTTCCATTAACCACTATCCAAAAGTATGAACCTTGCAAACTTCTGCGCTAACCACGGCTATTCGCGAGGAACATTAACTCATAGCCACCTAGCGACAAATTTTGGAAACCGGCAAAGTAGTACTCATGAGCTAATAGCTGCATGGCCGCTTATTGTTTTTACCGCTTTGTTACCATAGTCTTATTAATTATTGACCTAGTTAATGTCTTTTTGTACCCCTACCGTTATTATTTCTTTTGTTTCTGGATTTTATCCACATTTTTACAAAAAATTCTAACAAACCTTATCTAAAAATCAATCTTAAGAAGACTGCTTTATAGAATTTTTTTATAATTTTATCTTCCTATACAGAGGTGGAATTCTATAACTCGTAACAACTACAAATAACAACTGCCCTTGTTCAAATATCAATTACAAACGTCAAATGTCACCATACCAGAAATTCAAATTTACAATGAGTTTAAGATATTCTAATGTTAGTATTGAAGGGTAGAGTGTTCTTTATAAGTGTAGCCACGTATCAACTATAACTAACAATTATTTTCATAGAATTGTAAGTAAAATTTCTGTGTATGGCTGCCACTCTAAAGACATCAAAAAGTTGATAATCAGTTTCCATTTTGTTTACGAAAAAAAAATTAAAGGATGATCCGCTTGGGCAATAAATTTGGTGAAACAAAAATAGTAGATAAACGAAAAGCATGAATTAATCTTATTGAAAAAGATAGGTTATAAAAGTACAAATGTATAAGTATATACTTGCCCTAACATATGTAAAATAATATTATCATAAGATGATTTTTATTCGTATTTACTTGAAAAAGATAGATTAGAAAGGTAAAGAGTACACAAAACTTTGAAATGAAACAAAATCACACATTCACAAGGCAGGTAAATCAGCAAAGTACTACAATGGTCCTCCATTTTTAAATTAACATCAGCGCCGCCAACGGTAATGTTCATCGCGAATAGGCTAGCGCTGAACTGTTTTGTTATTGCGAATGCTCACCACAACTACTAACCTTAACAACTGATTTCTTGTGCGGCTGTATCCATTTGTTCCCTTTTTTAGATTCAAATGCCTAATCGACACCCTAGACACAACCGCAACCGAAACCCAAAAATCAACCGCGCGTCGCAACATCAACCGCCTCCTTACCGACATCCGTTCAGCCCGCGACGCCTTCGAACGAGAAAAGCAATCCGCGACCATCACCGAGTCCTACTGGCGGTTGGTGTTCGACGCGCGCTGCCACTTCATCGAGGAGCTGGAGATCATGTTCCCGGAGTTCGACATCAACAAGAAGAAGATGTCGCTGCGGCCGGCCGAGCTGGACTTGTTCCTGGTGCACGTGTTGAAGCACGTGCTGCACTACCAGAAGGAGCTGCAGCGGCTCAGCACCACGCAGCGGCACCGGCTCGACCAGGCCGTGGAGCTGGCGCGGAGCCACGACAAGGACTTCGACGTGAAGAGCCTCCTGGTGCAGGAGGAGATTGACAAGGAGAGGGCCAAGTTGACGGATGAGTTTAATAGGAAGGTGAGTTCAATGTTGCTTCATTATTACAACTGTCTTCATATAATTGTGTTTACTGTTTTAAAATTATTTAAAAATGTTTATATGCCTAGTAAAGAACTGTTTATTTAGCTCTGTTTCTAGGGATTACAAGACGTTTAACAGGCTATTATAACGAACTGTTGACATGGATGTACCATGACAACATATCTTATTTGAAACGTCTGACATGCTTTGACATTGACATTGACGTTGCACAAATACAATGAATTTTATTAAACATAAATATATTGAGATACAAATGCCCAAAAAACATTGTACACGGCTCTACCGTTACTTGACATTTACAGTCTCACACAGGAAACACTTTTCTGTGCTCTATAACTAACAAAACATCTCTTCCAGTATTTAATATATCTTGCGTCTAATTTCTTTACGCCCAGATTCATAAAGCAGATTCGCCATTAATCCGGATTAGTTATACCCCTTGTTAACTCCTTAAATGTGATTTTAACTACAGGCTTATACATTTTATCCTCCACACATGTTATATTCCTTGACATTGTACCTTGCACACTTTCAATCTGGCACACCTTTATCTTCCACACTTTTAAACCATGAAAAAAAGTAACTTGCACACCTTTATCTTCCATTCATTGTATGTTCCACACCTTTATCTTCAGAAAAATTTAATACTGGATATTTCGGCTAACTATAAGTATGTTAATTGCATGGGCAATAAAATGTATGGCAGGTACAATTACAATGTTTTAAAGATCAAACGTTGGCGAAGATAAAATGTGTTGAAAATGAAATGAATGAAAGATAAAATGTGTGGATGCTAAAATGTGCGCAAGATAAAATGTGTGTAAGATAACTTTTCTTCGCGGATTAAAAGTGTGGAGGATAAAAGGTGTGCAAGATTAAATATTTGAAAGATACAATGTCGAGCAATATAACATGTGTAGAAGATAAAATGTATACGCCCCTGGGGTTGATTTAAATCTGTCTGAAGGCCGTATCATATGAGTAACAATTATGTATTTCAGGGTCAAAATTAGATGAAGACTTATCTGATTTGACTGTGTCAACACCTCAACAGAACTTAGACCCTGTATTACGTTATCATTTTGGTATTATAAGATTAGTTCCTGGTCCAATCAGATTATCTGTCCATACTGCTAATTCCGGAACTTTAACTCCTCGTTTAAGGGGCCTTAAACGTCGGTTAGGTTTGACTTTAGTGGGTTTTGAAGACGCCCCTGTTGAATTAGAACCTTATGTGCGACATTTGCCTTTTGAAACGTTTGAAAGATACAATGTCGAGCAATATAACATGTGTGAAGGATAAAATGTATACGTCCCATTATGGTTATAATAATTTTATTTATTAAACTCATCAGTCAACTTAGCTCTCTCCTTCTCAATCTCTTCATCAACCATCACCCTCTTCACATCAAACTGCGCATCATTGTTCCTGGCCATCTCAACGGCCTGTTGGAGTTGCTGTCTCTGCACCTCCTTCTGGTAGTCCAGCTCGCTCGAGCCAGGCCGCCACCATCACCGAGTCCTACTGGCGGTTGGTGTTCGACGCGCGCTGCCACTTCATCGAGGAGCTGGAGATCATGTTCCCCGAGTTCGACATCAACAAGAAGAAGATGTCGCTGCGCCCGGCCGAGCTGGACTTGTTCCTGGTGCACGTGTTGAAGCACGTGCTGCACTACCAGAAGGAGCTGCAGCGGCTCAGCACCACGCAGCGGCACCGGCTCGACCAGGCCGTGGAGCTGGCGCGGAGCCACGACAAGGACTTCGACGTGAAGAGCCTCCTGGTGCAGGAGGAGATTGACAAGGAGAGGGCTAAGTTGACCGATGAGTTTAACAGGAAGGTGAGTTCAATGTTGCTTCATTATTACAACTGTCTTTATATAATTGTGGTTACTGTTTTAAAATTATTTAAAAATGTTTATAGGCATAGTAAAGAACTGTTTATTTAGCTCTGTTTCTAGGGATTACAAGACGTTCTACGAGCTAGACTGTCTAAAAATTATAACGGTCTGTTGACATGGATATACCATGGCAACATATCTTTTTTGAAACGTCTGACATCCTTTGACATTGACATTGACATTGACGTTACACAAATGCAAAGAATTTTATTAAACATAAATATATTGCGATGCAAATGCCCAAAAAACATTGTACAATGCTCTACCGTTACCTGAAATTTACAGCCTCACAAAAATAACAGGCTCGCCCGTTACCTTTCTGTGCTCACCTGAAAATTTCTGTATAACGGTCTTGGAATGTAAATAACTATTTTGTACTCACTACGTAGAAACTAATGTTTCCCGCAGCCAACTCACAATCCAAAAAGCCATATAATTGTTTTACTTTCCCGCATTAGAGTCTCAACGGAAACTACTTTCATCGAGTAGCTTAAAAGTGTTATTATATTGGGGCGTATACATTTTATCCTCCATACATGTTATATTCCTTGACATTGTACCTTGCACACTTTCAATCTTACACACCTTTATCTTCCACACTTTTAAACCATGAAAAAAAGTAACTTGCATACCTTTATCTTCCATTCATTTTATGTTCCACGCCTTTATCTTCCATTTATTTTATGTTCCACACATTTTATCTTTTACACAATTTATCTTCAGAAAAATTTAATACTGGATATTTCGGCTAACTATAAGTATGTTAATTGCATGGGCAATCAAATGTATGGCGGGTACAATTACAATGTTTTAAAGATCAAACGTTGGCGAAGATAAAATGTGTGGAGGATAAAATGTATACGCCCCTGGGGTTGATTTAAATCTGTCTGAAGGCCGTATCATATGAGTAACAATTATGTATTTCAGGGTCAAAATTAGATGAAGACTTATCTGATTTGACTGTGTCAACACCTCACCAGAACTTGACTCTGTATTACGTTATCATTTTGGTATTATAAGATTAGTTCCTGGTCCAATCCGATTATCTGTTCATACTGCTAATTCCGGAACTTTAACTCCTCGTTTAAGGGGCCTTAAACGTCGGTTAGGTTTGACTTTAGTTTTGAAGACGCCCCTGTTGAATTAGAACCTTATGTGCGACATTTGCCTTTTGAAACGTTTGAACGATACAATGTCGAGCAATATAACATGTGTGAAGGATAAAATGTATACGCCCCATTATGGTTATCATAATTTTATTTATTATACTCGTCAGTCAACTTAGCTCTCTCCTTCTCAATCTCTTCATCAACCATCACCCTCTTCACATCAAACTGCGCATCATTGTTCCTCGCCAACTCACCGGCCTGTTGGAGTTGCTGTCTCTGCGTGGTGTTCAGCCTCTGCACCTCCTTCTGGTAGTCCAGCTCGCTCCTCCTCGGAGCCCAGAGCCAGGCCGCCACCATCACCGAGTCCTACTGGCGGTTGGTGTTCGACGCGCGCTGCCACTTCATCGAGGAGCTGGAGATCATGTTCCCCGAGTTCGACATCAACAAGAAGAAGATGTCGCTGCGGCCGGCCGAGCTGGACTTGTTCCTGGTGCACGTGTTGAAGCACGTGCTGCACTACCAGAAGGAGCTGCAGCGGCTCAGCACCACGCAGCGGCACCGGCTCGACCAGGCCGTGGAGCTGGCGCGGAGCCACGACAAGGACTTCGACGTGAAGAGCCTCCTGGTGCAGGAGGAGATTGACAAGGAGAGGGCTAAGTTGACCGATGAGTTTAACAGGAAGGTGAGTTCTATTCTGCTTCATTAGTCCAACTGTCTTCATATAATTGTGGTTACTGTTTTAAAATTATATAAAAATGTTTATAGGCATAGTAAAGAACTGTTTATTTAGCTCTGTTTCTAGGGACTACAAGACGTTTTACAGGCTAAACCGTGTAGAAATTATAACGGGCTGTTGACATGGATATACCATGACAACATATCTTATTTGAAACGTCTGACATCCTTTGACATTGACATTGACGTTTAATATGAATTTAACATAAAAATATAAAAACATGATTATAACCATATTTTTATTAATGCTTTGCACATGCGTAATCAAATTATTTGATTTGTAGGTGGTCAAATATCACCACAAATCTTCCTCTGTATAATTTAAAAATACTGACAATCCTGTACAAATATTGCTAATTACATATAACTAGTGGAGTTATATTTAGAAATAAATAATATATTTATTAATTTTTATAAATTGGGACTGGAGTTAGTTTGACATTTTAAGATATTAACAAGCGGTATAACTAATTCGGGTTAGTGGCTAATTTTTTTTAATGAATTTGGGTGTATAATTTTGTTGTATATTATTTTATTTTATTTTGTATTTTGCTTTCTTTTTTTTTCTATTTATCTGTACCCTATCCAGGTCGTATACATTTTATTCTCCACACATGTTATATTGCTTAATTTTGTATCTTTAAAACATTTAATCTTGCACACCTTTTATCCTCCACATTTTTAATCCGCGAAGAAAAGTTATCTTACACACATTTTATCTTGCGCACATTTTATCATCCACACATTTTATCTTCCACTTATTTTATTTTCTACACATTTTATCTTCACTGACATTTCATCTTTAAAACATTTTAATTGTACCGGCCTCTCATTTTATTTATCTAGTATTAAAGATAAAATGTGTGTAAGATAACTTTTTTTCGCAGATTAAAAGTGTGCAAGGTACAATGTCAAACAATATAACATATCTGGAGGATAAAAGGTATACGTCCCTGTCAAACGTGTTTTCAATATCCTTGTTGAACGTGTTTTTAATATCTTCGTCGGACATGTTTTCAACACCTTTTCAACCATGTTTCACACCTTTTCGTATTCCTCCCCACAATTCACCTCTCCCTTACATCCTCCATTCCACTGCCCTGCACCTCCGCGCCTCCTCTGCACCTCCTTTATCTCCTCCTTTCTGCCCCATATCTAACTAACTACTCTCTCTTCACAATGCCTCCAACTGCGCCAAGCCTCCGAGCAAGAGCTCCGCAAGCTCCTTTTGTCGAACATATTTTCAATATCTTTGTCGAACATGTTCTACATCTCGGTGTTCAATAAATATCTTTTTTCACGACATGCATAGAAAGCTCTACTTTCTTCTCGCGATATAGAGAGGAAAGTTACTTTTCCCTCTCTAGAGAGGAAAATATACAGTGTTACCAACAGTATAGTACGTAATATTGGAAAAATTCATAGTTATATTAATTTTTTTTATTTAATAATGATATTATGGCAATTATGTCTTGTTCTTTTCTTTTTTCACATTATTTCGCAATTTAACAACTTAAATTGACATATTGGAAATAAACAACTGCATCGGTAAACGTCAAAGTTTACAGTACAGTTATAACCTAACTTATCATATTGCTGCGCCTATTCATTCAAATAAATGGATTTTTTAAATATGTCGTGAAAGAAATGTTGTGTCTAACACGAAAGAAAAGCACTTTTTCCACTCTCACTCGAATGCCTCATTCGCTGCGCTCGTGAGTCACACACGACCTCGAGTGGTAAAAGGATACGCTTTCCTCTCTAGTTTGACAAATAACTATTATCGAATGTGTTTTCAATATCTTAGTTGAACATGTTTTCCATATCTTTTCAACCATGTTTTCATACCTTTATCGCACATGTTTCACACCTTTTCATATTCCTCCCCACAACTCAACTCTCCCCATATTACATAAGTCAGTGCCCTGCACCTCCAAGCTTCCGACAAGCAATTTTTATCGAACATGTTTTACATCTCTAACGCACAATCCAGTGCCCTGCACCTCCGCCAAATCTCCTTTATCTAACTACCTACACACTCTTTCCCCACAGTGCCTCCAACTGCGCCAAGCCTCCGAGCAAGAGCTCAACTCAACCTCCCTTACATCCTTACATTCCAGTGCCCTGCACCTCCAAGTCTCCGCCAAGCCTCCTTTATCTAACTAACTACACATATTCTCTCTCCTCCTATTCCAGTGCCTCCAGCTTCGTCAAGCCTCCTTTACCTCCTCCTTTTTCCCACATATCTAACTACACACTCTCTCTCCCCACAGTGCCTTCAACTCCGCCAAGCCTCCGAGGAAGAGCTCCGCAGGCGCCTAAAGTGCCAGGAGATTCTTGATATTTTAATAGAATGAAATTAATGTTTCGTACTAAAATCCAAATTACTAAGTGAATTGAAAGTGTGCAAGGTATAGTGTCGAGCAATATAACATGTGTAGAGGATAAAATCCTTCGAGAAGCAATCTCTGTCGAACATGTTTATATTTCTAACTATATCCTCATGTTTTACATCGTAATATATCACTCACTCCAACTCACCTCTTCCCATATTGCACAATTCCAGTGCCCTGCACCTCCAAGACTCCGCCAAGCCTCCTTCATCGCACATGTTTTCACACCTTTATCTAACATGTTTCCCACCTTTCTGTCTTTCTCCCCACATCTCAACCCCTCTTACATCCTTACACTCCACTACCCTGCACCTCCGCACCACCTTTATCTCCTTTGTTCCACATATCTACCTAACTACACTCTCTCCCGTATTTCCACTGCCTGTAGCTCCGCCAAGCCTCCGATCTCGATCTCCTTAGGCGCCTAAAGTGCCACTTTATCATGTATTTAATCCTAACTAACCCCACTCTCTCCCCAGTGCCTCCAACTCCGCCAAGCTTCCGAGCAAGAGCTCCGCAAGCGCTTAAATACCTTTATCGCACATGTTTCACATCTTTTTATATTCCTCCCAACAACTCACCTCTCCCTTACATCCTTACATTCCACTGCCCTGCACCTCCGCACCTCTGCACCTCCTTTATCTCCTCCTTTCTGCCCCATATCTAACTAACTACTCTCTCTTCACAATGCCTCCAACTGCGCCAAGCCTCCGAGCAAGAGCTCCGCAAGCGCTTAAATACCTTTATCGCACATGTTTCACATCTTTTTATATTCCTCCCAACAACTCACCTCTCCCTTACATCCTTACATTCCACTGCCCTGCACCTCCGCACCTCTGCACCTCCTTTATCTCCTCCTTTCTGCCCCATATCTAACTAACTACTCTCTCTTCACAATGCCTCCAACTGCGCCAAGCCTCCGAGCAAGAGCTCCGCAAGCGCTTAAATACCTTTATCGCACATGTTTCCCATCTTTTTATATTCCTCCCAACAACTCACCTCTCCCTTACATCCTTACATTCCACTGCCCTGCACCTCCGCGCCTCCTCTGCACCTCCTTTATCTCCTTTCTCCTACATATCTACGTAACCCCACTCTCTCTCCCCAGTGCCTCCAACTGCGCCAAGCCTCCGAGCTGGAGCTCCCATGTTTTACATCTTGATGTCTTACTTACTAACTACATATATCCTCTCTCCCCAGTGCCTCCAACTCCGTCAAGCCTCCGAGCAAGAACCCCCATGTTTTACATCTTGATGTCTTACTAACTAACCCCACTCTCTCTCCCCAGTGCCTCCAACTCCGCCAAGCCTCCGAGCTGGAGCTCCGCAAGCGCCTGAAGTGCCAGGAGATGGCGCACGCCGACCACTTGGCCGACGCGCTCGCCCTGAAGGAAGCGGAGCTGGAGCGAGACTTCCAGCGCAGTCTGGACGAGAAGCTGGCGGCCGAGAACAGCAAGTACAGGACGCAGATGGCCGGCATGGTGGCTAGGATGACGGGCATGCGGAATGCTATTCATGGTGAGTTGTGGGGTTGAGTTGGGGTGGTTGGGCTGTTGGGTTGTGGGGGTGGGTAGGGGTGTTGGGTTGTTGGGGTTGGGGTGGGTAGATGGATAGGAATGTGGGATTGTAATAGAATGTATGCAACCACCTATGTGGTTGAGATTATATCTATTTATAACGCATACAGAGAGTGGAGATCATTGATAGCTTCTCTGGCAGTAACATTTCTCATGAGTCATGACCAATCTCTTATAATGTACCAGGATAGAGCTTTCCTATCCATGAGAAAGTAGAGATAACTAATTTTTCCTTATATAAAAATAATGGGTGTCTGTTTTATAAGGCTAATCATTGGGATGTGGAAAACATATTTACGAAGAATTAACAACGGTCCTCAAAATTTTTGTAGCTCAAACACTTTTCGATACATTTATATTAACTTTCAATTTGCATTTGGGGTTTAAAGTTGTGTTTACTATTGTAATGTTTATTTATTTGGGTGAAGTGTTATAAAAATTAAAACACAAATATTTCTAACATTAGGTTTAATGAACAAGTAATAAATAATAAAAAGATAATAAAAATAAGTAATACTACGAATAAATAAATATAAACATAAATTTAAGAGAAATAATTATTAATTAAGACCATTGATTGAAAAATATATAGATAGGCAAGCTTATGAGAAACTTCGTTTCTATCAAATATTACAAAAAAAAAGTAAACGTCAAATAATTAATAATATAAATTAGTTCTATTTTAAAATATATTTTTGTCTGTTCAATTCCGCAAAGTAGTTGATGGAATCATGAACGAGATGGCTCCTATCCCACTTGTCAGCCGCAATGACTCATCTGCGCTTTTTTCTGGAAAACAAATATTAATACGACAACTTAACTTCGTATTTCTTACGGTTCTCTAGATCCTAAGAGCTAGCTTTTTAAAACGAATTCCGTGTAGTACATGTATTAAATATTTATTAAAAAAATATCCCTTTTTATAACTCAATTATAATTATATCCATTATCCATCCATTTTCATAATGAAATGAATATAATACTTGATGGATGTCCATGTAATACTTATCCAAATTTTTGTTTATGCGGCATCAAGAGGATGAAATACAAGGTAAATTAAAGCAATTGACAAAGTAAATTAATTTTTACATTACAGGGACATTCAACGTATATTTTATATTATTTTTCCCTTACATTTTTTTAAAACTTAAATATTTTTTATTTTTCCAGCTTCCCATTTTATTAACAAATATTTTTATTATTTCCAGAACGTTTGGAAGCGGACAAAATCGCACATCAATCCCAAGTCCTGTGGTCGGCCTGTCAGGCCTTGTATCGAGCAGTAAAGAACAGCTCTCCCGGAGTCCCTTGGCATGAGCAGATGAGACCTTTGGAAGTCGAATTAGACGCTATCCAGAAAGCTGCCGGTAAGTACAATCTATTTAAATAAAATAATAAAAATGGTGTTATTAATTTTTAAAAACAGGGATTCAGATATTATAAATAGTGAAGCAAAACATTTTAATTAAACAAAATTGGCAAAAATCTGTCATTTGTTAATGCAATTATTAATTATCATAATTTTAATCTTTTTAAAATTATATGAAATGTACATTTTATACAGAGAATGTTGACTATAATAACATAAATATTGATTTTACTACAGAAAATTTAGATGACCATAAAAATAGTTAATTTTATAAAAAAAAATAAGCAACTACCACAGAATAGTTATATACAAAAGCGACAGTTAAACAAAGAAATGAAAATTAAAGAGAGATGGGCAAAGCCAACAAATTTTAATGAAATGGCCTTCACTCGGATTCGAATCCAAAGGCCTTCTATAAGGGGTTAAAAAACGAATCACAAATATTACGAAAATGCCATGTGTACGAGCTAATAACTAACAATAGATGGTAGAAACGAAAATTAGAAAGAGATGGGGAAAGACAACAAATTTAAAGGGCTCATCATTTCAAATCCCAAAGTTACCTCACATCTTCCTGCCTCGAGTTTCTCTGTTTATCAATCATTAACGCGTCTTCAACATTTTCAATAAGAGGACATTAATAAAAATATAAAACACAGAAATCGATTTCTAAGAAGCAACAAATATGTTATCACTTTGATAAAAATTAGAAATAATTTAAATGAGGTGCGTAAATGAGCCAATAAATTGAAAAGGCCACACAATGCTCCAAGATCATAGAGCTGACTAGGGTAACATCAAAGGTACCAATACGGAGTGTCGCTTCTGTATATAACTATTCTGTGCTTGTACCTTGTATATTATAGGTAGTCTTTACGTAAGTACAAATACGGTAGATATATATGGAATTAACTCTTTTTGACTATCCTTGATTAAACAATTATCCGGGGCGTATACATTTTATCCTCCACACATGTTATATTGCTCTACATTGTACCTTTCAAACATTTAATCTTGCACACCTTTTATCCTCCACACTTTTAATCCGCGAAGAAAAGTTATCTTACACACATTTTATCTTGCGCACATTTTATCATCCACACATTTTATTTTTCATTTATTTTATTTTCTAGACATTTTATCTTCGCCAACATTTGATCTTTAAAATATTGTAATTGTACCTGTCATTCATTTTATTGCCCATGCAATTAACATTTTTATAATTTAGATGAAATATCCAGTATTCATTTTTTCTGAAGATAAAATGTGTAAAAGATAAAATGCGTAGAACATAAAATGAGTGGAAGATAAAATGTGTGGATGATAAAATGTTTTGAAAAATAAAATGTGTGTAAGATATTTTTTTTTCGCAGTTTAAAAGTGTGGAGGATAAAAGGTATGTAAGATTGAAAGTGTGCAAGGTACATTGTCAAGCAATATAACATATGTGAATGATAAAATGTATACGCCCCTTAATTTTGACATTTTAATTCAACGGTGAACAATGGCATACAGTCCATAGCAACGAATGTTTATTCGCTTTATTGGCGATTAAATAATTACGTTTTATAATTAATTTATTTGTACAAAAAAATCTTGTACAATACTTCTGCGGAAATACCTTCCGTGCATTCGTATAAATGAAATACTCGCTCGCGTTGCTCGCTTGTACTTCGAATAAAAGCTCATGCACGGAAGTTCATGTTTCCGCATTTGTATTGTAAATAATTATTTCATAGTTGTTTGAAATACACATTAAAAGGTATAAAATAAAATAACCATTCCTTTATTTTGTATTCTTCAGCCCAAAACGACGAGCTAGTAGCGACAGTGCTGTCAGCCATCCCGGCGGAAGCTCGCTCGAGGGGCGTGTTCCCGGAGGGCGCGTTGCGGGAGCGCTTCCTGCAGGTGGAGCGCGTGGCTCGCCGGGTGGCCCTCGTACCCAGGGAGGGCGGCGCGCTGCCGCTGTACCTGCTGAGCCTGGCGCAGGCCGCGCTGCTGTCCGCCACGGCCAGCCCCATCCCGCAGGCCGAGCTGGACGACCGCCCCGTGGACTTCGCGCAGCTCGACACCTACGACATCCTCCAGCGAGCCAGGTAACCACAACCACCCACACCCCACCCCCCTGGGTACCTGGCACCACGAGTAATACAGTGTCTAGAGGGGCTGGGATGCAGCACGCGGTTAGCAAGCGCAGACTAGAAATGAGGGGGAGATCTGGGGTTCTAATTCCAGTTTTGACTGTCTTTATGACAATTAGTATTACTCCGACAAGATTAAAGATATGTTATGGGTTGTGACGGATTACTTGGTTAGCGCACTCTGACTAGAATTGAGTGCGAGATCTGGGGTTCAAAACCCAACTTCGACAAGCTTTAAAGCAGTACAAGCCAGTTACAGAACACCCGCACCTTAAGTAATACAAGGGGTGGGTTACCTGAGGGTTGATGGGTACCTAGCACAACTCATAACACAGTGTTAGGGGCTGTGATGGGTCACTTGGTTATTGTACTCTAACTAGAATTGAATGTGAGATCTGGGGTTTAAATTCCTGTTTTGATAATCTTTATGAATATTGTTATTACTCCGACAAGGTTAAAGATAGTGCCGTTCAGGTTTAAGATACACTTTACTAGAACTTTTATCGATGAGTGGTTCAAGCTTTCTAAGAAGTCATATAATGTCTTCATCACAAGCCACTTTCGTAACCACCCATTCCTTACCTCATACAAGGGTTACTGGGTACCTAGCACAAATAATAACAAAGTGTTATGGGCTGTGATGGATTTCTTGGTTAGTGCGCTCTGACTAGAATTGAGTGCGAGATCTGGGGTTACAATCCCAGTTTTAACTGTCTTTATGACAATTGTTATTACTCCCTTAGATGAGGTATAACATAGAGATATGCCACACTCCTATAGCTACGTACTACTGAGCAAGCAAAACATGTATGATCGAGAATCGCCTAACAGTCAGCTGCGTGAGAACAATCCGCCAGCTGAGTAGTGCACACTTACAGTTACACGAACGATATATTGGTCATAGTGTTAGTCACCTATCCTCATTATTTGTTTAGTTGAGTTTTCCATATAACTACTCCACTGGTTCACTGTTCTCACACTGCTGGCTACAAGCGATTTTAAACCTTAGATCTTTCGACAATATATTTGGGCAATGCCATATCTCTAGTTATACCTCATCTAAGATATGAACTTACTTGCATTTGAAATGTCATTTTAGGAACTAAAATGGATTCAAAATCCCAGGTATTGTTTTAGGGGATGACTTTTCCAAACCGTCAATATGACATCTTTCGCGCCTTACGTAATCTAACCCCTGTTACCACCCCTGAATTTTGTTAATGTTTGAAGGGAAGCCTCATGTATCTAGAACTCAGTCCCCGTGTGTATTGCGGAGAGGTTGTATTATGCCCTAATTAAACACATAACAAGTACATGACATTATTAACACTAAAAACCCAAAAAAGCACATTGTCGTGGATACAAAAACTCAGGGATTGTATTAGGGCATGAGATTTCCAAACCGTCAATATGATATTTCCCGCGCCTCACGTAATCTAACCCCTGTATCTACCCCTGAACTTTGTCAATGTTTGGCGGGACGCCTCATGTATGTAGCCCCCAGTCCCCGTGTGTATATTGGTCATAGTGTTAGTCACCTATCCTCATTATTTGTTTGGTTGAGTTTTCCATATAACTACTCCACTGGTCCACTGTTCTCACACAGCTGGCTGCAAGCGATTTTAAACCTTGGATCTTTCGACAATATATTTAAGCAATGCCATATCTCTAATTATACCTCATCTAAGATATGAACTTACTTGCATTTGCAATGTCATTTTAGTAACTAAAATGGATTCAAAACCCCAGGGACAGTTTTAAGGGATGACTTTTCCAAACCTTCAGTATGACATTTTTCGCGACTTACGTATTCTAACCCTTGTGCCCACCCCTGAACTTATGTAATGTTTGGCGGGCCGCCCCATGTACCTAGCCCCCAGTCCCCGTGTGTAGTGCTGTGGGGTTGTTAGGCCCCGTGGCTCGTGAGACTCTTGTGGTGACTGGTGGTTGTTGCAGGTACTGGCTGGACCGCGGCAACTACGTGCAGACGCTGAAGTACATGAACCTGCTGCAGGGCGCGTCGCGGTGCGTGGCGTCGCAGTGGATGGCCGAGGCGCGCATCCTGCTGGAGACGCAGCAGGCCGCCGAGACGCTCATGGCGCACGCCGTCGCCAGCGGCCTGCTGCACCTCTAGGCACCCCGACGCTGTACTGTCTAACAATAAAACCGTTTCGTTATGTACCGAGTGTTTAGTTTACAGCCTCACACACACAGTGAAGGTAGTGCCACAGTGTAGGGTTCACATATGTATCTGCACAGTTCCTGGTAAGTATATTATATTTACAAGTAGTAAATTTCTTAAGTATTATGTCCACATACAGGTAGGTATATTTATTGAAATACATTTATTTATTATATTATATTTCATTTATTTGAAATGATACAAAAAATGTAAAGGAAGACATCAAATTAGACAGTTGCATATAAATTGTTCGTAGGAAGAATTTTGTATCATTTCCAGTTTTAGCGGAATGATATTTTTACTTCCTTGCACGAAGTAAAGGAAATATTGTAATCCCGAAAAATTTTGGTTGGCAGATTTCAATAGAAATATACGTTTTGACTATCACTGAATCCATTTTGACTAGTTTAGACGTAACGTCTGTACGTACATACGTATGTATCTCGCATAACTCAAAATAATTAGCCGTAAAATTTTGAAATTTTGTATATTCTTTATTTAAAATCAGTATTTTTGTTTTTATAATAAAAATTGTTGTATTAAAAAGGGTGTGAGTTACACCCTTAAAAATATTACCAGTGAATTTCTCGCATCAAAGTACCTATGTATACAAATTTTTATTTTCAAATTCCTAGTAGTACAGCCACAATTACAGGTTGAATATTAGCCAATAAGAATCCATATGGCCAGTAATAATGCGCGTTTCAGGATATACCATGGATTCGAAGATGCTACCACTCACTATATAAAAATAATAATTTAGTTGGCTTTTAATTTTTGTAGGAAATCGATTATTTCTTGATACAAAATTGACATTGAAAACTATCATATTTCGTGAGAAATTATATTAGATTTTATACTTTGTTAATATCAATTTCAAATACAGAATCATGTACTGACCAACTAAATTATCAGCTTTAAAATAAATAGGCAGTACTTGTCTGAACATCACGAATTATATTTCACTCTGTTTTCAATTTAACTCAAAAACTGAACGCATATGCCATCTATCTACAACTCCTGGAACTACTCACTTGCTCAAGTAAATATTCAACTGTAAATAACTTGGGCACTACTTGTCTGAACAACACGAATTCAAATTTTACTCGATTTGCGATTTAGCTTGAAAACTGAATGCATATGCCATCTATTGACAAATCTTGCAACTATATATTGTTCATTTAAAATCAAAATCGATTGTTAAATATCAGTATACTATCTTCCATATAGTTTTAGTCAAGCTTGTGCCAAGGCAGTTATATAAAAGATGGGTGACCGGATTTCTAATATAACTTTACTTGTATTTCATGTAGGTTGCAATTAAATTATACAGCGTTTTTTATAGTTATTAGCTACGTTTTATAAACTGCCTTTCGAATAATGAATAATTAACTAGTCAAGCTTGTATGAGGGCTGGTACAAGTGAGATGGGTGACCATTAATATCTCTCATCTATTTTTTAGCGAAATGTATGTTATCCTATTATTTTAACCCTCTACATTACGGGAAAAATAGTGAAAAAATTCCCAGAGCCGTAGTTTTTGAGTTAGACACTTTTTAAGACAGTCAGGTTGTCTTCAAATTATGAAAAATTGACCCCCTCTATTTTTTAGCGAAAAGTTCGTTATCCTATTATTTCAACCATCTACATTACGGGAAAAATAGTAAAAAAAATCCCAAAGCCGTAGTTTTTGGCTTAGACACTTTTTAAGACAGTCAGATTTTTCTTAAAATCTTCAAAAATTTACCCTCTCTATTTTACAGAAAAAAGTATGTTATTCTATTATTTCAACTTTCTACATTACGAGAAAAATAGTTAAAAAATTCCCAGGGTCGTAGTTTTTGAGTGAGACATTTTTTAAGACAAATAGATTTTGTTAAAATCTTCAAAAATTCACCCCTTCTATGTTAGATTTTATACTTTGTTGAATATTTATTTCAAATTTGAATAATAAATTTTCTTAACCAGTTCTAACTTATGAACAGACCAACTAAATTATCAGCTCTAAAATAAATAGGCAGTACATGTCTGAACAACACGAATTCATATTTCACTCGGTTTCCAATTTAACGCAAAAACTGAACGCCTATGCCATCTACCGACAACTCCTGGAACTACTCACTTGCCCAAATAAATCTTCAGCTGTAAATAATATGGGCATTACTTGTCTGAACAACACGAAATGAAATTTTGCTGGAAATGTGATTTAGCTAGAAAACTGAACGCATGTGCCATCTATTGACAACTCTTGGAACTATATACTGTTCAACTAAAATCCAAATCGAAAGTGAAATATTATTATTACACTACCTTCCATATAATTTTAGACAAGCTTGTTTCAGGGCAGTTACATACAAGATGGGTGACATTGTTTCAGAGATAACTTTACTTGTATTTCATGTAGGTTGCAGCTATATTATACTGCATCTTTCATAGTTTTTAGCTACGCTTTATAAACAATTCGAGTCGTAATTAATAAACTAGTCAAGCTTGTATCAGGGCTGCTACAAGATGGGTGATCATTAATTCATCCCCTTTACTTTCAGCAAAATGCATGTTATCCTATTATTTCAACACTTTACATTACGGGAAAAATATTGAAAAAAAATCCCAGAGCCGTAGTTTTTGACTTTACTTTTTAAGGTAATCATATTTTGTAAAATCTTAAAAAATTGTTATGTAATTTTATGGGGTATATGTTATGTAATTTTAAGGGATGTACCTATTTCAAATTATATCAGTTTATTTTTAAAAATGAATGCATATGCCATCTATTAAGCATTATAGAAACTACTGTACTGGTCAGCTGTGTATTCATATATTTTAAATGCAATTTTCAAGTAGACGACTTGTCTGTTCCAATGATTTTGTTTTCGAAGCCAAGTTTCTATTTAATGCGAAAACTGAAAGCATGTGCCATCTATTGACAACTCTTGGAACTATGTAGTTTTCAGCTAAAATCAAAATCGAATATGAAATATTATTATATTATATTATTAATAGGATAACATACTTTTCGCTATTAAATAGAGAGGGTAAATTTTTCAAGATTTTAAGACAAACTGACTGTCTTAAAAAGTGTCTAAGTCGAAAACTATGGCTCTGGGATTTTTTTCACTATTTTTCCTGTAATGTAGAGGGTTGAAATTATAGGATAACATATATTTCGCTAAAAAACAGAGGGGATGAATTAATGCTCACCCATCTTACATGAATCTGCTCTGATACAATCTTGACTAGTTTATTAATTACAACTCGAAATCACAGCTAATAACTATGAAAGATTCTGTATAATCTAGCTGCAATCAACATGAAATACAAGTAAAGTTATCTCTGAAACACGGTCACCCATCTTGCTTGTAACTGCCCTGACACAAGCTTGACTAAAATTATATGGAAGGTAGTGTAATAATAATATTTCACATTCGATTTGGATTTTAGTTGAACAGTATATCGTTCCAAGAGTTGTCAATAGATGGCACATGCGTTCAGTTTTCTAGCTAAATCACATTTCCAGCAAAATTTCATTTCGTGTTGTTCAGACAAGTAATGCCTATATTATTTACAGCTGAAGATTTATTTGGGCAAGTAAGTAGTTCCTGAAGTTGTAGATAGATGGCATAGGCGTTCAGTTTTGGAGTTAAATTGAAAACTGAGTGAAATATGAATTCGTGTTGTTCAGACAAGTACTGTCTTTTTATTTTAGAGCTGATAGTTTAGTTGGTCTGTTCATAAGTTAGAACTGGTTAAGGAAATTAATTCATTAAATTTGAAATAAATATTAAGGAAAGTATAAATGGGGTGAAATTTGATAGATTTTAACAAAACCTGTCTGTCTTAAAATATTCCTAAGTGGGAAATTACAGGCCTGGAAATTTGTTTTTATTATTTTTCCCGTAATGTAGAGGGATGAAATAATAGGATAACATACTTTTCTTTGTAAAATAGAGGGGATGAATTTATTATTTTCTTTGAAAAATCTGTCTTTCTTAAAAAGCGTCTAACTCAAAAACTACGACCTGGGAATTTGTTTTCATTATTTTTTCCGTAATGTAGAGAGTCGAAATAATAGGATAACATACTTTTCGCGAAAATGTAATTTTTAATTATAATTGTAATTTTTACAAGATTTTACGAAAATATGACTGTCTTAAAACGTGTCTAAGTCGAAAACTATGGCTCTGGGATTTTTTTCACTATTTTTCCTGTAATGTAGAGGGTTGAAATTAAAGGATAACATATATTTCGCTAAAAAGCAGAGGGGATGAATTAATGGTCACCCATCTTATATGAATCTGCTCTGATACAACTCGAAATCACAGCTAATAACTATGAAAGATTCTGTATAATCTAGCTGCAACCAACATGAAATACAAGTAAAGTTATCTCTGAAACACGGTCACCCATCTTGCTTGTAACTGCCCTGACACAAGCTTGACTAAAATTATATGGGAGGCAGTGTAATAATAACAGTTCACTTTTGATTTGAGTTGAAAAGTATATAGTTTAATATATCTCGTACTGCAGACAATTCTGTTGCAACAATTATAATCTTATCTAACGTAGAATTTAATTTTGAACAACTTTGTACTCTTGTAGTTTTGCTCTAAATCTATCAGGAGAGAGAGTATCCACAATTTTTTGAAATCCCATGTTAAAGTCCTATGTTCCGCATTTCGTTGCACACACTGTATAATCTATGATATTGATGAAATTTTTATGAATATTTTTTCTACTTTTTCAACTAATTTTTAAATAAATAATATTACAATTGCATTTTTAACACTTACCTTTAAAAACACCTATAAAATAAAAAATAGTGGCAAATTAAATGTTTATATAAACAGGGAATCGAACCCAAGTTTCACAAATAAAAACCACCAATAAAATATGATGTATCGTATGAAAAATACTTGAAATCACTGTTTATTCCTAGTACTAAATCTTCGTAAATTGAAATATATACAATTGGGTACAATTGATAAAAAATGTTTTATTTACAAATGGCAGTATTCACAAATAAGAAAAAACTTAATGGAAAATCTTTATATGAAAATACCAGTTATAAAAAATGCATCAAAATTAAAATATACATAATAAATTATAGCATATACAACATTCTACTCTATGCCTAGATCTGTACAAGACATCCAGTGTCTAAACGGCCTTAAAGATCAACAATTATCCCAATATACTTCTACAAAATAATTCATCAACCTTTCAATCTTGTAAAATAATTTAAAGCTGAAAATTTATTCGAAATTATTTAAATTCTTTCACAATTATTCACAGTTGTTGACATTTTCAAACTTTAAATAACAAAAAACTTAATTTTTTATTTCTTAAAACTATAAAAAACTTCAAATTTGTTTCTATTTTAATTTCATTTCAATCTTGTGAAATAAATTAAAGCTGAAAATTTGTTTGATATTATTTAAATTCTTTCACAATTATTCACAGTTATTGACATTTTTAAACTTAAATAACAAAAACTTATTTTTTTTCTTAAAGCTGTAAACAAATCTTCTCAATTATTTCAGTTTCAAATCACAAAAACAATTTTGTATAAAATTGTTTTTATTTTAATTTCAAAAGTATTGTAAAGAAAACTTTTGCGTCAATTTTTACAGATATTTTCACAAAAATGATTTATAATTGTACAACAGTATTTAATTTCGTCCCAAATTATTTAAAAGCATACCTGTTGTATTTATTCTATTCATATATTTGTACAAAATATTTCAAATTTATTTTAAAGAAGCTTTGATTGTATTCCATTTATTTAGAACTCTCAAAATTATTTAACTGTATTAATTTGTCAAACTTTGTTGTAAATTATTTAAAATTGATTTATGTCTTGTATAACTAATTTTATTTATTATATAAAGAAAAATTAATTGCAAATACTTTTTATTATCAAACAATATGTCAAAAATGTTCCCAATTACTTTTTTGTATCATGTAACAAATTGTTTTTAATCTTTCCTCACATATTTTTACTCATTTTTAATTTATATTGTTTTGTACTGTCTTAATTTTATTTGAAATAGTTTAAAAACATTCATAATGTATTTACAAATGTTCAGAATTGTTGTCTGTCTTTAAAATTGTTTAAATTTGATAATAGACAGAAAGAAAACAATAAAATTTCAAAGATTGCAACGAAAAATTGTAATTCTGGTGTCAGTTTCAGAGAAATTTAAAGTTTTTTTTGGTGCCCATCAAGTCAAGTAAAAAAAAATATTTTAAGCAGATTTTGAAAACAAATATGTTTAAATTTCGTAATAGACACAAAAAAATAAAATTTGTAAGATTTAAATGAAAAAAATGTAATTTTGATGTCAGTTTCACAGAAATTTATAGTATTTTTTGGTTTTAATTTCATAATCGATAGAAAATGAATAATAAAATTTCAAAAATTGTAATGAAAAAAATTTAATTTTTATGTTAGTTTCAGAGAAATTTAACCTTTTTTATTTGGCAGCCATCATTTTAAACAGAATTTTAACACAAATATGTTTAAATTTCATAATACACACAGTAAACAATAAAATTTCGAAGATTATAACAAAAAAAATGTAATTTTGTTGTCAGTTTCAGAGAAATTTAACGTTTTCTTAGGCGTTTAAAAAGAATTTCACAACAGATAAAAAGAAAAATTTGAGGAATTTCAGAAAAAAATACGATTGATGTTTATTTTTAAATACATTATTGTTTTTATTTGAGTTTTTTCACGATTTAAATTTTTCTTGGAGTTCATAAAAGTTTTGTTTATTTATGAAAAAATAGAAATATATATAAATAATTGTTGAACTTAATTAATTTTTTTGTAATTATAACTGAGTTTCGTATCGAAGTTTACTTCTTTTTCTAATGGGAAGATCTCTTTCTATATCGTTTTGCATTTTAATGAATTTATTTTCGATTTTGTTTTCTATTTTGGTTTCTATTTCAGATTTTCTCAAAACGACGCGTAAGTGTCTTTCGGGCACATTAGCTGTGAGTTTCACTTCTTTTACGTGGTTTTCAAATTTGGGAATTTCGTTTAGTTTCATTTTGTATATTTCTGTAGCTTGCTCAACTTTTTGGGTTAATTCTGTTAGAAGACTTTTGCGACTTTTTTGTTTTAGGGGAATTTCGACTTGTTTTGGGTATTTTCGAGGTCTGCCCCTTTTTCGTTTAAGGGTTTCTTCTTTGGGAGTATCTTCATAATCCATGTTATCGTCGCTGTCCTCTAATTTGTG
Source organism: Stenolophus ochropezus (assembly GCA_035578165.1). Taxonomy (NCBI): domain Eukaryota; kingdom Metazoa; phylum Arthropoda; class Insecta; order Coleoptera; family Carabidae; genus Stenolophus; species Stenolophus ochropezus. Next base: position 18,288,353 of record JAQOWZ010000012.1, on the reverse strand, counting down.
GCTTCGAAGAGACTTTCTTTTGTTCTGTTTGTCTAAATCGGTGTCTTCAGAAGAAGATATTTCGATGACATCTTCTTTTTTGTCTTCCGTTTCTTCATCTGTGGTGTCATCTTGCTTCAAATAACGACCTGATCTTCTTGTTCCAGGTTTTGGGTTTTCAAATTTGTTGTGTTTCTTCTTTTCTTCTGATTTGGGAGTTTTTGATTTCTTCAAAATGCTGTCGCCAAGAATTAGTTCTTCTTTTTGGTCCAGATCTTCTATTTTTGAGTTGGGTTTCTTTTTAAGTTCTAGTTTCTTCTTTTTGACTGAAGTTTGAAGATCTTTATCTTCAAATGTGAGTTTTTCTTTGTCTTCTTTAATGTCTGATGAGTTTTGAAGAGAACTTCGTAAATTTTTCGTCAGTTTTCGTTTTTTTGGCGGTCTTCCTCTTTTCGCAACGAAGATCTTTGGAGAAACAACAAAATCTGCTTCAGAAGCACTGGAATTGTCAATGTCTGTTAAAGATAGACTTCTTTTCTTCTTTATTTCTAACTTTGAAGATTCATTGTCCTGAGAAGAACTTCGATTTGATCTTAACACTTTTGTAGGTTCTTCTTTAACTTCTTGCTTCGCTTCTTCCAGTTTTGCTTCGTCTAATTTGATTTTCTTCACGGCTGACAATGGTTTATCTTCATCGCTTGATTCTTGAGAAGAATTTGAAGTAGATATTGACGTATTTTGCTTCAAACTCAATCTTGATTTGCGTTTTTTAATGCTGTTTGTTTTTTGTTTTTCTTCTACAGCTTCTTTTGGTTTTTCTTCATTTTTGGGGCTTTCTAAGGTTTCTTCTTTTTCTGTTTTGGTTTCTTCTGGTTGGATTACTTCTTCAACCTTTGATTTTGAAGATTCAAATGCACCATTTTTAACTTCTTTGAACACTTTTGCTTCTTTTGGTTTTTCTTCTATTTGTTCTTCTTTCTTCTCGTTTTCTTCAACTTTAATTTCTTCTATTACTTCTTCCTTTTTGGCTTCTTCTATGACAGGATTTTCTTCACTGGTTTTTACTTCTTTTTTCGCCTTTTTCGTTTTAGACTTCTTGTCTTCATTTATAGTTTCTTCTTTGCTATTTTCATCTGTTTCTTCTACATCTGCTTCTATATTATCGACATCTTCTGTATTTTTACTAGAATCGGTACTAGAACGAATATCCATGGAATTTCGGATTTGTTTTTTAGTTTTCTTTAATTTTTCTTTGGTTTTTTGATCTTCTGTTTCTTCCTTGGATTCTTCTTCTTCTTTTATCTATTTGGAGAAGGAAATTTGTAAAATTTTAACAATTATACGAAACAAGAAAATGAAAATCTTAAAAATGTACCTAACGAAACTTTCAATAGAAAATGTTAAATATAAATAAAAAGTAAAGATTTCTTTTGATAATATGTTCATTATTATTTATGAATAGTTGATTTTTAAAACCAAAAATGTTTATTTGATTTAATTACCCTGATTTTAATAACAAAAATGTTATTAAGTCTAGGGAACTCTCAAATAAATTTAGATGAATATTCCCTAGGCCCCCGGCGTTAGTAAAACATTTGTTTAAGCCTACTTGATTGCAATTTTGAACATCTGATAAAATTTATTTTAAACGATATTTCTCTGGAACTAATGATCGGATTTGAAAAATAAAAAAACTGTTGAAAAGAGAATTGAAAGGTCTTTCGAACTGTGTCATGTTTGACACCCTTTTCCATTTAAAATTTTTGAGGTGCAGTCCACCCCCATTTTAGGGTTGAAGTTATGCCATTGGTACTAATCCATTCAGGTGTCCTCCTTTATACTAAAATTGACGTGTTCGAGCGTTTTTTGCAAAATTGATGTTAAGTGGCCAAAAACTGCGCTGATAATTTTCATTGGGCCACCCTGTATGTTGAAAATACATATACCCTAACGGTATTTTGAAATACTATCGAAAAACATTTTTAAGATTTTCATTTGACTACCATGCTTAACTCAAAAATTTTGAAACAACTTTTAAGAAAGAACATACCTTATCAAAAATATATCCTTTTTTATTTCTTCGTAAGCGTAACTATTATAAATTATAAAAATAAGTGTTAGTAAAATCTTGATATAAATATAGCGAATGGGGAAGTTTAGCGTATTTTTTTTATTTTATCAAAATTGCCCTCAAAAGTGATATTCTATATTTTATTTCACCCAAAGATGCCTAGATTTCTCAAAAAATAAAATTTTATACAAAAATTACGTCAGTGTGACTCGCGGAGAACGTATCGTCTATCTTAACCAGCGCGCGCTGGGTTCCCATGGCAACAGAGAAGCGTGTGGTGTAATGCCTCAAGATACAACCTACGTTCAAAAAGTCAGGTCTCACCATCTCTTCTGCACAAGCGCATAACTCACTTGTGACGACAGAGTGGCTCGAAGATAAATCATTAATTATAAATAATTCGCAACATAATTTTAACTTTCAATTACATTTTAAATTATAATAATACTTACGACTAAAAGATATTTCACATGTAATTTCAACCACGCTAAACTTCCCCACTGATATGTAAATACCTAATCAAAATAATTTTACAACAAAAATAATAATTAATCTTTAAAAATCAGTCAAATAAATTCGCTATATTTTTATTTATAATGAGGTAAGTGACCATTATTGAATTTTTTTTTAAGAATAAAGGAAATTATTAAAAAAAAACGCTATAAAGGTGGAAATAAAATTTAGTACTTGGCACGCGTGCAATTAATCTTTACTGGGCTCACTGGATTATGAGAGCCCGCTCCTTCGTCGCTCGCCTCACAAATTTCCAGCCGCCCTGTAAAGATTAACTTACACCGCTGGCCACGTAAATAACTATTAAATATTTATATAAGATTTAAAAAGTGGTCACTCACTCCATTGTTAAGTATTTGTGTTAAAAAAGTAATAGAATGTGTAAAACTTACATCGTGCGTTGTACAGACAAATCCTTTAACTCGGTCGTAACGAATATTGCCCTCAGAATGTATCGGGCAATAAGAATTGATGCACATGTAACAACAACGCGTAGTACGTTTCGTACAAATGTTACAACTATGCCATGGACAGTACCATTTACCTTTAAACAAATTACAACAATGTAATTCCATTCTAAATACCTACAATTACTTGCATAAAACTTATTATTTATTATATTTTTTTATTTAAAATTCTGAAAATAGTATATTATTTAACAAGCATAATATGTAGGCTATATTACACGAGGTTGTAATTAAAAATACGAGCGGTAGCGAGTATATTTAATCATCCGAGTGTAATGTAGCCATATTATGCAAGTCAAATACTATACTTTATCTACAACTATCAGGCATATAAAAAATCTGATATTATTTGTTAAATATTCAGTTAGGTGTGAGTAGTTCATATATAGCTTAACAGATGGCGCCACAGTAGCACTTAAATGTCAAAATAACTATTCAAATTGTATTTATTATACTTTTATAATCATTTATATTGATATTTATAATAAAAAATATATCATTAATAAATTAACAGTTTATTAAAATATTATGTGTTAAATTATATGCTCTATTTATTACAAAAAAGTGTAGCGTGTAATATAACTTTTCATATTACACTTGTGTAATATGAGTAGTATATTATATGTAGTATCACACGTATAATGTACCCATATTTCAATAGTTGTAGATATAATATTTTAAATTGGTTTGTATTAACGTTGATTGAAAAATATATAGATAGGCAAGCTTATGAGAAAATTCGTTTCACCTACATAACTGTGTGTCTGGTTGCATTTGGGTTAATATCAGGCGTTTCTGTCAAATATTATAAAAAAGAGCAAACTTCAAATCATTAATTAACAAATTAGTTCTATTTTAAAATATACCAATGAATTATTAAAAGAACCATTTTAAAAAATACCAAAAAATTCAGTAAATATGTAAAACATGTTTATTTATCTGATATTTTTGTCTGTTTAATTCCGCAAAGTAGTTGATGGAATCACGAACGAGATGGCTCTGTCGAATCTGATTCCAAAACAGCAGTACGCAAAAACATACAGGCTTGCCTATCTATATATTTTTTAATCAACAGTTATATTCAAATTTTTTCATGTTTCTACATTCGGGTATATTCGACTCGATTCGGCATACTTCGTAGTAGTACAAATAAATTCTACTAGAGGGCTGGAAAAAACGTGTTTCTATATTTTGTCAGATTTGAAGGAGAAAATTGACGAAGTAAAATTACTTTAAATAATAATAATAATTAATAATAAACAAAGACGAATAATTTAAATTTTGATTAATTATGGGTGTTGCATTTTTATTACGAGAAATTTATTTTCCTCATTAGAAATTTTCAGATCTGATGACCAAAAATTTAACGAAAATAAGGGGGCGTATACATTTTATCCTCTACACATGTTATATTGCTCGACATTGTATCTTTCAGACATTTAATCTTGCATACCTTTTATTGTGCACACTTTTAATCCGCGAAGAAAAGTTATCTTACACACATTTTATCTTCCAAATCATTTTATCATCCACACATTTTATGTTCCACACATTTTATCTTTTACACATTTTATCTTCAGAAAAATTTAATACTGGATATCTTATCTAATTATAAGTAAGTTATTTGCATGGACAATAAAATATGAATGGCAGGTACAATTACAATGTTTTAAAGATCAAACGTTGGCGAAGATAAAATGTGTGGAAAATAAAATGTATGAAAGATAAAATGTGTGGATGATAAAATGTGCGCAAGATAAAATGTTGTAAGATAACTTTTCTTCGCGGATTAAAAGTGTGGAGGATAAAAGGTGTGCAAAATTAAATGTTTGAAAGATACAATGTCGAGCAATATAACATGTGTGGAGGATAAAATATATACGCCCTTAAAACACGTTTGGACGTTCGTGTATGTTCGGCGCAATTCGAAACACTTCGTAGTAGTACAAATAAATTCTACTAGATGGCTGGAAAAACGAGTACATAATAAACAAGTATGAAAGTATGAATAAAATGGGTGTTGCATTTTTATTGCAAGCAATTTATTTTCCTCATTAGAAATTTTCAGATTTGATGACCAAACCAAAACTTTAACGAAAACAAGGAATCAATTATTTATTTTTCTCATTAGAAACTTTCAGATCTGATAACCAAAAATTTAACGAAAATAAGAAATTAAACGAAAAAAATTTTCAATTAATGGAAAAATTTAATATTTTAAAAAACTTACCCTCTTGAAAAGTTTCCAACCCAACACAACCCCAATGGTAATATTTATTGCAAGCCTCCCTATCACAAGGCTGAATTGCTTCGGGTTCTCCACATACAAAACAACAAACAACTTCTGTTTTGGTTTCTGTTGGTGGTTTTTTCTTTTTTGATTTTACTGGCAGTGATTTACGTTTTTTTGTTGGTTCGTCCTAAAAATAATAACATTCGTGCAAGAAAAATATCAAAAATAATATAATAAATAATTATTATTAATTGTTTTTACAAGTTTTGTGAGTGAATTTATTTTAAGAAGTATTAGGAGAACATGAATCTTAGAATTTATTTAAAAAGTATATATTTGCAGGGTGAGTCATCGAAATGTCCGTCTTCAATATTTCTCTTGTAGTTAGAAATACAGCATAAATTTATTAACAAAATTTATACATCTACTCAAGGAGCATAAAGTAAAATTATTTTTACATAAACAGGGTGTTGCATTACGACTCGGCGAGAATTGTTTGTCTTTTTTAAATAGCACCAGCTCACAATAGTATTCGGGTTACGAATTATTTAATTGAAAAATTTCCTACCAGATGGATCGGAAGAGGTGGTCCAAGAAATTGGCCCGCTAGATCTCCGGATCTTACAAAATTAGATTCGAATTCGTAGCTGTTTTGAAATTGTCGAAACAAATATCTGCGAAGAGTAAATTACTCATTTATATACCACTTGTAAACATGTTTCAGTGAGAATGGCGCGAAGAATAAAAATCTTTTGTAATTTAATTTTTAGAAATAAATTTAGAATGGTGAAAAACTTCGAAATTATTGTTTTTAGGCTTAATATACCCTTAATAACTTATGAAGATAATACAAAAACACTCCCAACTGAATTATAAAATATAGAATGTTCTATTTGAAAATGACGAGTTAAAGTAATTTGAAATTGAGTATATTTGATTCGCTTTATCTAACATTCTGTACAATTATGTACATTAAAAAAAATGTGAGAACATAGAGTATAGCTACAGTTATACAGAAAAAAATCTTAATTTTTACTATTAAAATAACATCAGTATGTTTTTATAAAGCAATGAGTGTATTTGGTCATTTTTACAGAATAAACGGAATAACTTGGCAACGCCGCGGAAAACTAAAACAAAATTCATATGTCCGTATAGGGGAATAAAATACAATTGAAAAAATTTAAAAATATATAGGATGTTCCATTTAAAAAAACGCAAACAATTCTCGCCGAGCCGTATATCTGAAAATAATTTTGCGTTATGCTCCTTGAGTAGACGAATAAATTCTGTTAATACATTTATGCTGTATTTCTAACGACAAGACATATCGAAGACGGGCATTTCGATGACTCACCCTGTATAATCATATACTATTTAATTATTTTTACAAGTTTTGTGAGTGAATTCATTTTAAGAAGTATTATTACTATTACAAATATTTATCTATAACTTTATAACAAAATGTAAAAAAAAATGTACGATTTATAAAAATTATCAAGTTTTTAACATGAGAAATATTTATTATATAACTTTTGTAAGTGTAAGTATTAGGAGAACATGAATCTTAGAAGCTATTTTAAAAGTATATATCTATAACTTTATAATAAAATAACAAAAAAAATCAAGATTTAAAATGGGAAACAATGGGGTATTCTAATGATTTTTTTTTATTTTTTTTTCTGAAACTCATGTATTTTTTTATTACAAATCTAAAAAAAAGAAAACTCATGTTAGGAATAACTTTTTTTTTATTTTTTTTTTCATAATTCTGTCATTTTATAGCATAATCCACAATGTTATAACATTTTTACCTTAAATTAGAATACCCCATTATTATTAAGAATTTAACAACTTTTCTTCATATAAAAACCTACCTGTTTAGCCTTAGCCCCTATAAACCCACTACAATTCCCGGCGCCACACCTACATTCCTTCTTCTCCTCGCCAATGCACTCCAAGTTGTAATTAAACGTCAACTCAGCCCCTGACGGTATGTCGGTTATAGCGAACAGCCCTACACGCGTGTCTCCGTTCACTGTCCACTTCTGGGTTTCGCAGTTAGGGGCACAGGAGTGGTTCATGAAGCGAGCCACGTTGCCTAAAACAGGGGGGGTGGTTGAAATTATGTGGGGGGTTCATTTATCAAACTTCATAATAATTCCCGCATTCATAAAACGGTCGTTATAGTTATAACGCTTCGTTAATTTTTTTGACAAATTAAAATACAGAAGACAAACTAAAATTTGTATTTTTCTTCAAAAACGAATTGTGTTATTGAAGAAAATATTTAACGAAGCGTTATAACCATAACGAACGTTTTATGAATACAGCCATTAGTGTTTTTAATTTGAATAACGGAGCATATAAACATATAAATTGTTTTATATTTTTATGTGCACAAAATTATTAATGAAGAAATTATTAAGTGGTTGATTTAAAAAAGAAAATTTAGTATTTATTTTCATTAAATAAATATATAAATCATTAATAATTTTGGTTTTTTATTTCGTTTTTATTCACAAAATTCTATTGCACAAATTTTAATTAATCCAGATATTATTTGAAAAAGAAAATTTAGAAATTAGTATTTATTTTCATTAAATAAAAAGATACTAATAATTAATACTTTGTTTTTTTTATTTTGTTTTTTATCTGACATAAATTCCGTATTTTATTTATATTATTTTAAACAGAATGTTTATGTATTTAATTTCTTTAAATAAAATAATACAAATAATTAATACTTTTGGTTTTTGTTTATTTTGTATTTTTATCTGATATGAATTCCGTATTTTTTTTTATGAATTACATATATTATTTCAAATAGAAACTTTAAGAATTTATTTACATTAAATAAAAATACTAATAATTAATATTTTTGCTTTTTGATATCGTTTTTTTATCTGACATAAATTCAGTATTATTTTATATTGCATATAATTTTAATTGTGAAAATGTAAGCAATTATTTTCATTTAATAAATACTCTATGATTATTATTTTTTATTTATTTATAATTTCAGAAAATTTTAGAATTTATTTTCACTAAGGAAAATAGAAATCATTAATATTTATGCTTGTTTTATTTCGTTTTTTAATGAATCAGAATTTTTTTTCTTATTACTATTTGTTTTAATTAAAAATGAAATAAAAAATTAATTTAGTATTTTATTTTCCATGACAAATATTGTATTATTGTTCCATATTTGTTTTTGTCTTTTGAAAAGTTAATTCAAATATTTACGAAATTATACGAAAAAATATATTTTTTTATTACAATGAAATTTTTCTTTCTCTTGGCTTTTTAAATTAAAATTAAAATTTTTGGGTTATTTTATATTTATAAATTTAAAAATAATTTCTTTAGTGTTCTTCATTTATAACATTTTAAATAAAAAAGCTGTGTATATGAATTTTTTTTTTTAGAAATTACATAAATTCGGAAAATTGTGTGAACAAACAAAAAAATTGTATATTTTTGATATAAATTTAATACAATTTTATGAAAATTTATTATTTATAAATTTTTACAATTTAATACATTTTATCTTTTGCCTTAATAAAATCATAAATAAATCAATAAAAATATATAAGAAAAAAAGCAAACATATATTTTATTATTACAATCAATTTTTGATGGTGTAATCAAAATTTTTTTGGTTGCAATACCCAAAAAAAAAATTGTAATAATACATTATATTGTTGTAATCTATTTTAAATGAACAAATCTTTATAAAATAATAAATTTCATTGTTAAAGTCAATTTTAAAAGTACAAAAAATGGTATAAAATATTTAAAAAAGAGGAAAAAATGTTGAAGATAAAATAAACAACACCTGGAAATACGAGTATGACTAAATATTTTGCAATGCATTAGTAATCACACACAATAAAAAACGCAAAAAACGGGTTTTTGAAATAAACTTTAAATTCTATCTCAAAAATTTTAAACAGTACCTGTTAAGCGATGATTAAATTCACAAATTCACAATTAAATGAATGTTTTCACGACAAACACAAGTTTGAAACTAAGTCAGTAATGTTTCATATCACGTATGAGTAATTATTATCAAAATGAAAACAAACTATTTCTAATAAAGCCTGTAGTTATTTAATACTATGTGTCACTACATTGCATTCTGAATATGTTTATACGGATAAATTGTTTTCATGTTTTGCTAATAAGAATTAACTTACGTTACTATAAATATTTTGTGTATTTGTATAGCTTTTATTTGGAATTATTACGTTTACTATTTTGTGATTTTATCGTTTCATTTTTCGTTCTTTTGTTTTACTATAAAATAACTTTTTTATTTAATTTAATAATATTCTTAAATTCTGTTAAACTAGAAGTTAAATGTATTAATTTAGGTATTATATGCGAAAAAAATGAAGATTTCATTTCATAATAATAGATTATTTAAAGTGAAACAACAAATACTGTTGATTTTAATAAGGAAAATATTGCTTACTTTAAATAAAATGTCAAATAAAGTAAAAGGAAAAATGATTTTAATAAAAATTAGATCAAATTTTGTATTTATTTAATATCAATTGTAATTATCACAAAATCTTATTAAAAACATCGCAAAAATTTGGATTTAATAAAAAATATATTGATTCTAATAAAGAAAATATCGATTTTAATCATGAAAATATTGTTTACGACAAAGTGAATGTCAATTTTAATCTAGAAAATGATGATTTAAATTAAGAAAATTTTAATTTCAATGATATAAATTTGATTTTAATAAAGAAAATGTTGGTAATAACTGACAACATAATAAATATTGATTTAAATAAGAAAAATATCAAAAAATGTTGATTATTCTGAGAAATTTTTGATTTTAAAAAAGCAATTATTAAAAATTAATAAAAAAACATGGATTTTTATAGTGAAATTATATAATTTAATCAAAGAAACTAGAGTAAAATAACGAATAAACTGATAGCAAGAAAGGAAATTTTGATGAGATCATATACCGTATTAATTTTTATCAAAATAATGTTGATTACGACAATGTAAGCGTTGATTTTAATGAAGAATACATTGATTATAAGGAATATATTTATTAATAGCAATCAGGTAAACATTAATTTTTTAACTAAAAAATGTTGTTTTTAGTTAAATAAACCATGATTTTTTTTTAATTTTTAAAGATATTATTTATTATTTTCAAGATAATATTTATTACATATTTTTATATATTTATTTATTTACTAATATATTATAAAAAAAAGTTTGTGTTTGGGAATTTTAGACCCTAATTTGATTAAAAAGAAATCAAGCAATTCATGAGTTTTTTTTTTAATTTTTAACCATATTTTATTAGTTTCAAGGTATTATTTATTACTATTTTATTTTTTTATTTATTTATATATTATAAATATATCAGGTTTTTTAAATCAAACAAATTATGACTTCTTTATTTTTCTAATATTTAAAAATATTTATTACTATTACTGCATTTTTTTTTAATAGTTTTAAAACCAATATACATATTTTATTTCATAAACGAAAACAAAACTTGTAATAAAACCAAAAATCGGGGAAATTAGTGTTATTATTCAAATATTATAATCAAAAGTCAAAAAAATTCATCTGAAGAAAACTAAGAAAAATATCAAAGAATAAAATAACTTTTTGTGACACATTTAAATACTTATTTTTTTCTTCTGTTATATGATAATTAAAGTGATAAATTATCATTCATCATATTATATACAGAACATATTTTGGTTATTATTAATAGTTTTGTAGCAATAACTATATTTTTATCATAATTTCTATTTTTTATGTTTCATAAAAATCAATGAATAAACCAATTTATTCTGTGAAGATTAAAATGTTAATAATCCGAATTAATTACTAAAAAATCAAAATTATTTTCTTACCTTTAGGTCCAGCATCAATCATCCTATCTTTATCAATGGTCAAGAAATAATAGTTTTCATCTTTCTGTTCATGTTTCCTCTTCATTCTTCTGTGATACTCTTTCTCGTCTATCAGTTCTCCCACGTATTCTATAACAAATGAGCCCTTTTTGACGGGCGCTAATGTCTTAAGCCCCCAACCTCTGCCACTGGTTTTGAAAGGCGTAACAGGGGCGTACAACCGTTTTTCAAAAGACTGGTTACAACAACGGGAACCGGCTGCACAAACTAATGGATTGCATTCTGTCATTAGGATCCTGAAATGAATGGTAAATGTTGAGAAAAGTGTTAAAAATAATATTTTTAATGGAAAATTAGTTCAAATAAAAGTTTAAAAACATATTTTAAAGGATAATAATTTATTAAAAACAATATTTTAAATGATTGCTTCAAATATAAGTTAAAAACATATTTTAGACTGTAAAGTATTAGGAGAACATGTTTTGAGATTCTAAGGTACTATAAATTAAAAATATTTTTATGTTAAACATTGAAAATGGAGTAATAATTTGTTAAAAACCATATTTTAAATGGAATAATTGCTTCAAATAAAAGTTTGAAAACATATTTTAGACTGTAAAGTATTAGGAGAACATAGCTAAATATTTTAAGTTACTACAATCATTAATTAAACATTTTTTTAAAACATAAATTTTCGTAAACACGAATACAACTTATAAATTTCTTAGAACATAAGTTTTATACATTTCTTTCTCAAGAAATAAACTTTTTAAAGCAAAATATCTTTAGAAAAGAAATTGTATTATTAGGAGAACAGAAATATTAGAAGATATCTTATGATTTATATTTAGAAAATACATCTACACATATTAATAACAAATGGAATCCTCGTTTTGAAAATTATATTTAATAAAATGAACGCGTTTATATAATATTTGTATTAGGAAAACATGAATTTCAAAATCAAATTAAGAGGTTTCCAAAAATATTTTCTTTATGTATATTTTTATAAATAAACTTTTTTACAGCTAATTATTAAGAAAACATTAATGAATTATCAAAAAAACAGATTAGCAAGTATTAGGATAACATGTGGTTCTTATTTTCAAAGGCAAATTATAAGAGATATCTAGAGATTTTTGCTCAAATATGTTTAGAAAGTTATTTTAATGAACACAAAAAAATATTAGTATCAGGAGAACATAAGTTTTATAACTTTAAAAGAAAATTATAAAAGGATTCTAGAGATCTTTTCTATTATATTTACGAATTAATTTTTCACAACAAATTATTACAAAAAAAACATGAGTAAAATTATCTAAAATGTAGAATAAATATCATCAACATAAGGAGAACACGAACTTTATAATTGTAAATGAAAATTAAGAAAAGGTTTTTGAAGAGTGTACCTTTATTTTTAAAATTAGCAATAAACTTTTTGATTATCACTAAAAATTTCAAAACAAGATATTTTTATTGTAATGAAAACTGAAAAAGTATCAGAAGAACATAAGTTCTTTATAAATGTAAATACAAAATTAAACAAAGGTTTAAATGTTTTAAAAGAGTTCTTATGTAGAAATAAATATTTGACAATCAAATTAAACATCATTAGTATCAGGAGATCATGTGTTTCTATATTACCTTTAGAAATAAACTTTTTGACAGCAAATTATTACGAAAACATGAATAAAAGTATCATTTAATACTTTATTAATATTAATTATTATGCATATTCTTTCTATTTTTTTAACTAAACTAATTTCTCTAAATTCGATTGTGCTAGAATCCTCCATTATTATTATTTTTTCTTATTTTTAACATTCATCTCGATCTTCCATTGAAAATTGTACAAATCAAATAATTTTGACTTAAAATATAAAATAAAACATAATAATTAACGTTTCTATTCCAAGTAACAGGAAATTAAAAAATGTATTAAAAAAAATTCAATGAATGCTTTACACATGCGTGTAATCAAACTATTTGACTTCTAGGTAGTCAAATATCACCACAAATCTTCCTCTGTATCATTTAGCTACTATTTTACGTTTAACAAATCATTTAGTATTTTTTTTCTATGTTATTACTTTTAGAAATAAACTTTTTTACATCAAATTATCAGAAAAACACCATTAAAAGTATCAGGAGAACACGACATTTAAAACTATGAACCCTCCTACACATTTTCCATACACTTACCGATTAAGACAATCACTGTCAGGTCCACAAGGTTCCTCCCAATTAGGATTACAGTCACAGGGCGTGGTGTTACTCGTATCAGCGTCATTAGTTCTCACATTGCCCACCGGTCTGTTAACCTTGATCTTCACATAGGGCGGAGGTCTCATTCCGTTCCTAGCCTCGGCTAGGCGGCTTGCTCTGTCCTCTGTAATGTAGGGGTATAGTAGAGGCACAGAATAGGTTTATACAGAAGCGACAGTAAGACAGAGAAACGAGAATTAGAGAGATATGGGGAAGGCAACAAATTTAAAGGGCGCATTGCTTCAAATCGGAAAGTTTCGTCACATCTTAGTGAGAGATAGGGGAAGGCAACAAATTTAAAGGTTTACACAATGTTTCAAGGTCATAGAACTGGATAGGGTAACATGAAAGATACCGACACGGAGTGTCGCTTCTGTATGTAACTATTCTGTGGTAGAGGCATACATATACAGGTGTACCATTTAAGCGTGCCACCATTGCTATCTCGAGAACTATAAGAGCTACGAGGTTGGTTAAATTAGCGAAGAACCACTATTTTACAAGACTAATACAATGAGCAAAAAAAAATTTTTTTCGACCAGTGGTTCTCAAAATACGGGACACAACTTTCTTATATTAAGTGGAACACCCTAATAATTTTTACATATTTGGATTCTACATAAAATTACAAATCCAATGATATGTTTGAAGAAATTTTCTTGCAAAATGTTTCCTAATTATGTACTTTTATATCTAGATTAAAATATTCAAATAATAATGCATTTATATCAATAATTGTTTGTATTTAAAATTTACTCTAATTTTCAAATTGAAATTAGAAGCTGTACGTTTAAAATGCATTATTATTTGAATATTTTAATCTAGATTTGAAAGTACATAATTAGGAAACATTTTAAAAGAAAATTTGACAGAAGAAAGTACCTGCCTAAATGAACCATTACCGCAAGTCCCATAACAATTTATAAGGGCCAATCGGCTTATCCGAAAGTGAATTTCATATATCTAAACTTCTACTGTTCTATAGCTCGTCTCATATAGAAACGAACCTGCGCGAAAGACGCATTTTCCTTCTTATTTTGAGTAACCAATGGGAGAAGGTAACCCCCATTGCGTTTTTTACCAGTGACTTACTTAGTTCCTAGTTCATATGGGGAAATGGGGAACTTTAGCGTGTTTTTTTTATTTTGTCAAGATTGCCTTCAAAAGTGATATTCTACATTTTATTTCACCCAAAGATGCCTAGATTTCTCAAAAAATGAAATTTTGTACAAAAATGACGTCAGAGTGGCTCGCGGAGAACGTATCGTCTATCTTAACCAGCGCGCTGGGTTCCCATGGCAACAGAGAAGCGTGTGGTGTAATGCCGCAAGATACAACCTACGTTAAAAAAGTCAGGTCTCACCATCCCTTCTGCGCAAGCGCATATCTCACTTGTGATGTTAGAGTGGCTCGAAGATAAATCATTAATTATAAATAATTGGCAACATCATTTTAACTCGCGTTGCTCGTTCATGCACGGAAGTTTATGTTTCTGCATTTGTATTGTAATAGTTATTTACTTTGCAAGACCGTTATACAGAAATTTACAGGTGAGCACAGAAAGGTTATCTGTGTAAGACTGTAACTGTCAAGAAACGGTAGAGCTTTGTACAATGTTTTATGGGCATTTGCATCGCAATATATTTATGTTTAATAAAATTCATTGCATTTGTGTAACGTCAGTGTCAATGTCAAAGCATGTCAGTCGTTTCAAATAAGATATGTTGTCATGGTATATCCATGTCAACAGCCCTTTATAACTATTACACGGTTTAGCTTATAAAACGTCTTGTAACCCCGAGAAACAGAGCTAAATAACCAGTTCATTACTGTTCAAATGCCTATAAATAACTTTATAAGCGCCAATCTACATATCCGAAAGCGTATTCCACATAACAACACCTGTGCTATGTGTACGTACTCACCAATGAACCGCTTGTGGGCGCGGGTGGCCTCGTGGATAGCCTTGACGAAGAGGCCGTCCACGGCGCTCTTCTTGCTGCTGGCGTGGCCCGTGTCGCCCTCCTGGAAGAGGAACACGCGGCCGCGGTTCACCCAGTAGTGGTCGTGCGAGCCGAAGAAGCGCACCACGAACTCGCCCACCGAGTGCGGCATGGAGGCCACGTTGGCCGGGACGTCCGCTGGGAAGAGGATCTGTGCTGGCCACCATCTGCAGAGGTAGAGAGTTGATAGTGAGGGTGAAGTTAGACATTAAATTGTTACGTATTTGAGAAAAAATCAAAATGATATAAAAGTTAAAAAAAATGTATACTGAAGCAAGAATAGAATTAGAAAATCTAGAATGAAGAAGTAGACAAGGTAGAACTAAAGAGTAAATTAAAATAAGGCAGTTAAATTATACCTCAAAATGTTCCCTATTTGTAAGAGACAAAAAAATCACTTTAAAATGATATAAAAATTAAAAATATATATATTGAGGCAAGAATGTAAATTGGAAAAGAGTTTATATTAAACAAATTATGAAAACGAAAGCAAAATATTAAAAAAAAAATATACAACATCCTCATATTTCTACTAGGAAATATAAAATAGCAAAATACCCAGAATTTTCTGTTTAAAAATATTTTAAAATGATCTATATCAAAAATAAATACTGAGAAATAAATTTAAATAAACAATACAGTTTAAGTCATTTTAAAACAACTGTTGACCTGATTTCAATCATTTGATTAAATCATGGTTTAAATCAACTGATTATAATAAAAATTAAATTATTTTCTATACAAAACTATTAATATTAACCAAAAACTATTCTGTTTAAATATATTCTTAAATGAAGAATGGAGAATTAGAGAATACTTTAAATACAAAGAAATATAACATTCATAATTGAGAAGAAACTTTACAAAAGGAATTTTAAATCTGTCTAAAAATAAAATTTTTGCTCTTATTCAATATACATTTGGTAAAGTTTTATATTTATTAAAAGTAAATATAAAACAACAAAATTCCCAGATTTTATAAAATTTCTTATATTTGGAAAGAGACTACAAAAGTTTTAAATCGTTAAAAATTATATTATATTAATCAAAATTAACATAAAAATTAATCAAAAATTTTAAAGATATCTTTTTTTATTTTATAATATACCTAGCAATTTTTTCCGATTTTTAACGGTTTAACTTCCACTGGATATTGTAAAAATCAAATATTTTTGAACTGAAATACATAAATATATATTTAATTATTACATTATAAAATAAAAATGATTAACTTTAACGTTTCTATTTCATGAAATACGAATTTAAAAAAACTGATTACAACCATACTTCAATGAATGCTTTGCGCATGCGTGTAATCAAAGTATTTTACTTCAAGGTTGTCTAGCAGGGTTGACTTGATTTAAATCATTTGATTTAAATCGTCATTTAAATCTATCTGATTTAAATCTCTCAACCTTGGTAAAATGGACTTAAAAACAAAAAATTGGCACAAATTTTAAGACTGTACTATTGAAAAATAAATATACAAAAAAAAAAACATAAAAAACAACAAACACAACTTAATAACTTAAAACCACAAATAAACAAATAAACTTGACTCACCTATAAGCTCCAAGTTTAACCCAAACAATCTCATCATAAAGTGGCAACCTGCCACTTTCACATTCTTCACACAGATACCTCCCCTCTGGTGGCACTAACTTCAAACACTCCTCATGAAACGCACTCGGGCACGTCTCACAACAAATCAGCGACCCTCCCGTGGAACAAATAAAACACCAGGAGGCGTTCACATGCGGCATTATCTTACTTTTCTGCACTTTTCTCTTCGGACTGTGGTTATGACTATTGGGATTATTACTCGTGGGATTCTTGCTGTTGGGATTGTGAGTAGTGGGATTCTTGTTACCGTTACTGTTATGGCTATTGGGATTCTGGCCAGTGGGATGCTTGTTACTGTTATGGCTATTGGGATTCTTGCTAGTGGGATTACTGTTACTGTTACTGTTATGGCTACTGGGATTCTGGGCAGTGGGATGTTGTGTAGAGTTAGAGTTAGAGCTATGGGGAATTAGGTGTGATGGGAGGGAGAAAAGAGAAGAGTCGTCCTCATTTGAGTTTGAGAGATGTTTAGGGCAAATTAACTGGTAAGCGGATAGGATTTCTGTGCCCGCAGGAATGCAAAATGGGGAAGAGTGGTAAGTTGTAGGGCAACGAATGCATTTTGCCAGTTTTTCGTTTGTGTAGCGGCTTAATGGTTCGCGAGGGTTGTCTAAAATAGAATAAATAATTAGAAAATTAATCACTTATAGTCACCTTAAAACTACATGATAGAAACTATCAAAATTTGAAAAAGTTATTAGCTTTAAAATTACTTGAGAAGCGTAAAAGATATGAAGTCAATTAAATTGGGGCAAAGTTTTTTGTTTTCCTGAAAAAATGCGTAGCTTATTAGATATGAGCAGTATGAATTTCTAGAAATGTGTTCAAGCTAGAAAAAAAATAATTTTGTCTAAAATTAAAATATGATAAAAAAATTATTTAAAATATTTTTCACTTGACATAATTAATAATAAATAGAATTTCATTCCATAAAATATCAACATAAAAAAAGCAATAACTTCATTATAAATTACATGTAATCAATCAAAAAATAAATAAATCCAGTGTACTATTTTATGTTAATAAATAAATATAAAATAGAATACTATTGTACATAATTAATAAATATTATTTCAGAAAGCGCTGTTCTTAATAAAGATTTAATCGTTATTTATATTACAAATTTATTATTTTTATTACAAAATATTTCACTAATACTAATTTTTATCTAAGAAATCGTCAAAAAAATAAATTTATAATAAATTTTTATAATTGTATTCCCAATTTTTTATTTTATTAAAAAATGCATCAACTTTACTAGAAAAAGAAAAACAAAAATTACAATCAAAAATTTTATAAATTAATGAAATACTTAAGTTTCTATTTCAAGTTTATCTTGGAATTAAAAAACAGTTATTTATTATTTTATTTTAAAAATGCGATAATTATAATTCACATTTGTTAATTTTTCTTGAAATTTATATTTTAAAAAATGTATTTAATTCAAAATTATTTCAAATATTATATGAATTTTAATTTCAATCAATAAATTTAAAAATCTATTATTCTAATTAAAATTTTATTTATTTTAAATTAAATTTATTTCAGAAACCTCCTATTTTACTTAATTTGTAATAAACTTTTATTATTATATTATTTCAGAATGTGCAATTCATTTTCTTAATTTTAATCAGAAAAATGCGTTAATCAATTAAAAAAAATCACCAATTATTACACAAGACATGCAATTTAAACATTGAAAAACCTATTTTTTTCCAAAATGCGACATATTTTAATTCACATTCATTAATTTTGTTTGTATTATAATTCAAAATTATTATAATTATTATTCCAAAATTGTTATTAAATTCTTCTTAGTTTTATTCAAAAAACGGTTGATTTTATTTTTTTGCAATATTAAATTGAATTTCAAAATGTGTCAATTTATGTGAAAAATCGCCAATTATTACACAAAATGTATCAATTTAATTCTTATATCATAATTTTATTTTATTTCAGAAAGCATGAATTTTATTTTCTTAGTTTTGTCCAAAAAACCATTATTTATAATTTGCATTATTAAATTTAATTTCAAAATGCATAAAAATTCACAAAATTTACAACTGAAATATTTAAGAACTGTTACTTATTATTTCATTTTCACATATCTTATTTTTTTCGCAGAAATCGTAACTTTTAATAGAAATAAACACTAATTTATCGAAAACCAACAAAATTTGAACACACTTACCTGAAATACAAGTATGGCAGTTATGATACGGACAACACAGCGTCTCATTTTCAATCTTCTTACTCTTCGAACTTACATTCCACTTCGTTTGCGGCCAATCAGTTAGACACTCAGAATGGAAGTACTTTCCGCACTGGTGCGTAAAACACTTGTGCCTTTTCCTATCCCCTGACTTCGCTTCATACTTATTGCAAATGAAGCAAGGCGGTTTAACACCTGTTGAACAATAAGCGCATCGGAATGTTTCTTCATTGTTTATTTCTTCTTCTTCAATTACGTCAAAGATTCCATCGGCTGTCACATGTTTTATAAAAGTTTTACGCACTTTAGGTTTTGAGTCGGGGATTTCTTCTTCGAAGAAAGGTAAATGGGCGTATTCTTCAAAGTTTGAAGATTTTTCAACGTCAGTTTCTTCGTCGGTTGTGGAATCTGTGTATTTTGTTTCGGTTATGAGATTCTGCATTATTTCTTGCATTTTTAAGTCGATTTGTTCGGCCATTGATAGTGTTATTGTTTTTGATTTTTTGTCTTCCTTTTCTTCTTTTTCTT
Source organism: Stenolophus ochropezus (assembly GCA_035578165.1). NCBI lineage: Eukaryota > Metazoa > Arthropoda > Insecta > Coleoptera > Carabidae > Stenolophus > Stenolophus ochropezus. The sequence goes on along the minus strand of JAQOWZ010000012.1, from coordinate 18,268,559 downwards.
CAAGTTTTTCTTCAAGTTTATCTTCAGGTTTTTCTTCAAGTTTATCTTCAAGTTTATCTTCAGTTTGTTCGAAAACTTTGTCGAGAATGTCTGTCAAAATATTGTTACATATTTCTTCTTTTTCCGCTTTTTCTTCAATTTGACAGTCTTCTTTTTCTTTTTCTTCTTTAATACTTTCCGTCTCTGTTTCTTCAATTTTTTCATCTTTAATTTCGCTTTTGATGCTCTTTTCGCTTGTGGAACTATTTCTTCGTTTAATCTTCTTTTTCCCAATCTCTTCTTCTTCAGAATCAGAGTCAGAATAAGTGTCTCCCTCTCTGTTTAACAGTTTTAATCTGACTTTTTTGTCACACTCGATGTGATACAAGCCAAAACAAGTGCCTTTACATTTGTAGACTTGTTTATTCTTGCCGCAAATTTGACAGGCTCTATCTTTTGTAATTCCTTTGAAAAGATTTATCCTTTTTAGTCTTTGAATTGATGTTAATTGTTGAGGACTTGGTGTGTCTCTAATTTCTTGTTTTACAGTTACTGAAATGTCAGATTCTGAAAACGAATCTTCAGAGACAGTTTTTGAATCGTCTATTTTTCTCTTTTCTTTTTCTAATTCGTTTTTCATGTCTTTTAACTTCTTTTTATACTTTTTTATCTTTATTTTTCCTTCTAATTTTGTTTTATCTACAGAAACATTATTTTTTACTTTCGGTCCGACTAATCGAAAGAATTTTTGAATTCTAATTTCAGGCGAATGCTGCGTTAAATTTTCAGCTTCTGTGACAGCTAATTCCCATTTTTTTAGCTTATTTGGATTAATTATATAAGCTGATAAATGTTTAGGGTCTTTAGGACGCGACTACAACAAATAAACGTGATTTTTTTAGTTATTTACGTGACCAGCGCTGTAAGTTAATCTTTACAGGGCGAGCTGGAAATCTGTGAGGCGAGCGGCGAAGGAGCGGGCTCTCATAATCCAGTGAGCCCAGTAAAGATTAATTGCACGCGTGTCAAGTACAAAATTTTATTTCCACCTTCATAGCGATTTTTTTTTATTAATTTATTCTTCAAAAAAAGATTTACTCTATTTTGGAATTGGTAGTTGGCGGTGGTAGAACAATTTATAGCTAGACGTTGTCAAATGAGTTTCACCAGTGAATCAAAATGTACTATAAATGTGTATAATTACTCACATAATAGTTATTTATGATATAAGTGTTAAAAGTGACATTTTACGAGTGAGTGGGGAAGTTTGAAACGAGGCGAAGCCGAGTGTAACAAACCCCACGAACGAAATAAAATCACTTTTAACACAAATATCATACACTATTTCTCCTACGACCCCAGTTATGTACCTATTAGTAAATAAAAACTAAGTATTATAGAATGACATTTATGACAGGTCATGATGTATTTGTTATGAACAACTGAACATAAGACGTGTTAAAAGTAAATTTGTTTTTTACTTTTAACACGTTGTCAATGACAACGTTTTAAAAGTATTTACTGTGTTATAAACTGTTATTTTTAACTTGCTAAGCAACCGTTAAAAATACTATTTTTAACAGTGGTCGTAGGAAAACCTAATTAAATTAAGTTTGTAATATTTATAACAAAATGCATAAAAAACTTTATTTATTTTTTATTATTTTTTATGAGCATTGTAAATTTTTACAAGTTAGTTACTGTAATTGTTTATTTACTTAACTACCAAGAAGCCTGTAAAGTGACAATTACATAGAAGGTGGAAATAAAAAAAATTATCGACGATTTTACTATTTTTTAACTTACATCTCGACAAACTGACTGAGCCATGACTTCTAAGTCACTTCGACGATTAAAAGGAAAAATATGAGTCCCGTAAACCCAAGATCTTCGGCCATTGTCGCCAAAAAAATGGACATGGTAACATAACACATGTCTTCGACCAAATGCTGTCAAAATAATTATAGTTACAGTTCATTGATTACTATAAATAACTTAAACTAATCAATAATATTATATTTTCCATTTTTCATATAAATTAATAGATATTTTCATAAATAATTTGTGTAAAATTATATACCAAAAATATAATTCTAAATTTAATTTGTAAAAAATTATTTTATTTTCAAAAATTATTAATTGTATAAAAAATACTATAAAAAATTAATAATTTTTATTCAGATATTAATAATTCAGATATATTTAGTTTAATATTTAGGTACAAGTTTTATTTTGAGAATATTAATATAAAATATTAAATGAATGCCAATTTAAATATAACAATTTTAACTAGATTTGTAAAAATTTGTAAAATTAAATTAATTTGGTACTTACAAGTGACTTTACAATGCCTCTTTGTAGTGGGTTCTGGAGTTACAATAGAAGGCCAAAATGGGTAACTACCAACTCTTGACCACGATAAGTCTCCTATTTTTGGGGTATAACTTGCTTCAGCTAAAAAAAAAATTTTAGTGAAAAGAAAACATGGAAAATCCAATATTTTAATATTTTGAAAGCAAAATCAATTTATTTATTAACTTAATTATTTAACTGTTATATTTGCTAGAAATATTTAAATATAAATAATGCTTTTTATTTTATAACACGTTACAACGACATCTCTGATTACTTTAATGTACTAACTTGTCGATAATACAGATTTTCACAAACAAAAATAATCATGATAATATTAGTTTTTAATTTCGAAAATGCAAAAGCAATTAATTAATTTATTTATTTATTAATCGTTCTAACTAATATTGTGAACATTTTGCTTAAACTCCAGAAAAAGAAATTGAAACAAATTTTTAAGATACTACATCAACGACATCTTTTGTCAGTATTACAGATTTCTGAAAAAATAACATTATTTACCGCTTTCTGCTTAGAAAAAAATTAGGACAAAGTCAATATGAACTTGTATTTTCATATTTTAAAGCAAAATGTATTCAATTTATTAATTATTTAAAAAGAATTTGTTGAAACATATAAAAATTATTGTGAAATATAAGAAAAGTGTGATAATAAAACGTTTAATCTAATATATTTAATATTTTGATTAATTTATACTGTTATTTTTGTTGTAATTTTGTTTAATATAATTATAATACATAAATTATATATTTTTAAAGAAAATAATGCAACATCTCTGATTGATTTTATGTACTAAATTGACGATATTACAGGTTCTTACGTTTCAAGTAAAAATGACAAATTTTTGTTTAATATATAACAAGTAAAAGCTAATGATTTATTTAAATAATTAATCTGTTTAACTGAATTTGTAGATATTCTGCTTAAAATCTATAAAAAAAATTACATATTTTTCTAGAAAACTACTTTAACGACGTCTTTTGCCGGTATTGAAAATTTCGCTAATAAATTGACATTTATAGAAAAAGAATATTTTTTTAATATATAAGAAGTAAAAGTTCATAATTTATTTAATTAATTAATAGTTTTAATTGATTTTCTTGAAATTTAATGTTTAGAAAAAAAAATTACTTTTAAGAATCCAACAGTCGGTATTGCAGATTTCGTAAATAAAATGACATTTAAATTATATTACCTTCCAAAAGAGCTATATTTTCTTCTGTATCGTCTAACACAAAGGGCTTTAACAGTTTTTGCTTTTCTACGACATCGACTTCTTTTTCCTCTTCATTTGACGAATCTGTAATCGAAGATCGAAGTCTTCCTTCTTTAAATCCATCAATATTTAGATCTTTTTGCAATTTTTTTAACTGTTTGTTTTTCTTGAAGATATTTGTGTCTAGATTTTCATCTTTACTTGCACTTGCACTACTTTTCTTGGTGTATTTCTTTGTCCTTTTAAAATTTAACGAATCGTTAGATTCATCCGAATTCCTAACTTCACTGTCACTAAATTTAGCTCCGTTTAAATATTCGTGACTTTCGAGAATTTTCTTTTTATTGCCGTACGTTTTGATAGGTTTTATGGGGGATTTTGGGGAATAGTCGTTATTTGTGACTATCTTCATTACTTTTGACATTTCTGCACTAACTTCAGAGATATTCATTGACAGAATTGAGTTTATATCCACTGGTTTTATCTCTACTGACTTTATATCGATAGAAAGTCCGTCTTTTTTCGGAGATTGTTCTGATTTTTGCTTTCTTCGAGGGCTAGAAGACGTTATTCGTTCATACGGACAGAAAATATCTTCAATATTGTAGTAATCTTCTGTGATTTTTGGTTTTCGCGCTCTGCCATATCTACTTTTGGAAACGTCTGGACTGGTTTCAACTGGTTCAATCTTGTCTTCGCTGCCTGAATTGTTGCTAACTTCTAATGAGTCTTCAATTTTTTCCTCTTCCTGTTGTTTTTCTGCTGAGGTCGTGTCAGTTTTTTCTATTTCTACTGTTTCGGCAGGATTTGACATGTCTGCCATGTCGTTAAAATTAAACTGTATCAGTCATTTGTTTTACAAGTGTATTGAATTATAGAAATATCTGAAAATATATTTTTTGACATTACAAACGTCAAAATTGACATTTATTTAATTTAAGGTTAAAAAAAATGTTGAAAGTGCATTTAAAAAAAAATTAAAATCATGGGTTCGGTTAAACCCCAAATTATTTTTTGTTGTAATCTTGAACTTCAAAAACGATAAAAACCAAAACAAATATAAATGTTTTATATAATTTTTGATAAGAAATTTGATAAATAATGTTTACTTATATCAGTATATATTTATTATATTCAACATTCAACTTTTTTTTCCTTAATAATTTATCATGCAATTAATATAATCCATAACCATAAAAAACTAAACTAAATTAAGCTATAAAGCAAAATAAAAAATACATAAAACATTAAAAAATTATATATTTTATTATACAAGTTAAACAAAAAAGCATCTACAACATAAAGCAAGCAACAAATTACATAAAACCGTTAGTTAGTTAGTAAAATCATGGTTAGCCATAAAACAAAACATAATCAACCTGAAATAAAACCGTTAAAATAAGGGAAATCATAGTTGGCCATGAGAAACAAAAGACAAACAGTCCCACAAAGTCACAGATTGCACAGTTGAACATCGACAATGACCAATCCAGAAAAAATCTAAACTCATCATTTATTTTACAAAGAAGCATCTATATCATGCATATCATAGCTAGCCATGGAACAAATTATGGTGTTAAAACAAAACACAATCGAAACGTTGCACAGACGCCAAACAAGCGAATTACGATGACGTACAGTTGCACAATTATTGCGTTTGGCTACATTTCATGCAATTTGAAGCCCTAAAATTAATATTTACAGCAAATTAATGCAAAATTGTACCAAAATATGGTTAAAATCTTCCATTTTACCCACAGGGAAGGCTAAATCTACGTAAGTTAACTAGGACAAACGACGATACATAACCTCAAATATAATCATCAGAACAAGCAAAAATTATATAGATATATTTTATTAATTATTATACCTACCATTCATTGCTATAAATATATTGTAATAAATTTATCACTGATATTAAAAATATTTGGCAAATAATTGACCAATATAGGTCCAACAACAAACAATTGAAAATAAACAAAACAATATCTACAAATAATAATCCCTTATATACAATTATTTATTAAGTAACACGATGGATAATAAATTAAAAATGTATCATTATAAAAAACTATAACCACAAAAATACTCGTTTGCAAAAAAACCACGATGAAAAATTTATATTTGCAAACTGTAATACAATCACTGTGTCACCGATATAATATTTAACAATTTGCCTGGACAATAATTAAACAATTAATTACAAAAGTGTCCATATCTTCAACTGTCACACAAGCGGCATATAATACAACAGATGTGAACATAGCCACTGATGTTTCCCGCTTTCTTAGTTGCATTGCACTGAAATAAGCTAAAATTCACCCTAAAAACAACTCAAATAACTGTAAATACACTTAAAAACCACAATTTCGTCAATTATAAACATGCTTCTTCCATTTATTAACACATTTATTTTTAATCATAAACTCAACTATAGGGAGTGCGCCGGCCGCTAGGTGTCTCACCGAAGGACATTTAAAAATGGTCGTTAGTGGTGATAGATGCCATTGTTTTGTATAGCCATTGCAAAGTTTTCTGTGGATATTAATTTATTTATCCGAATTTTCCTGTGTTTATTTCTTTTATATGACAGTATTATTAATATATTTCCTTTTTAATAATTATGGCAATAAATATTAGTAACATATTTTAATATATCGGTAAAAGAGTCAGAACCTTACGAGAAGCCGTATTTTTAGCTGGCCATGTAGTTCGTTGTAGTTTGTTAGACAAATTTAATATATTATCCTATGTATTGCAAACCTTCGCAGACAAAAAGAATTCAAGATTTTTGCTACATTAAAAAAAAGCAACAAAGTTTTAAAATAAGTCATCAGAATCGCAGAACGAATTTTTAACTTTTGCTGGAGTGTAATAATTGAACATAATATTAAACAGGGAAAACCATACGAAGAATTCGTTTTATTTTTATTTATTTATTTCTTTACAGCTGGACAGCATTAATGTGTCCTTATATAAGGTGGCGCAAAAGTAATCACCCTATTGAAACATGTTATAATTTTTGCAAATAGCGGCAAATGTAAAATCTGCTTTGACATTTGTGAAGTAAACAAATGCAAAATACATGTCCATAAAACATGAATCGCTATATTCCTCAAAAACGCGGTTTAATTACTTCGATTTTTTCGCGGAATAATTCGTCGTTGGTGTTGGCGTAGCGTGAATTTACGCGCAGATATCTCGGTCGCCTGACACCAACTGGGCAAACACTGCGGCGTTCAGCCGCTCGCCTAGAAGAATATGGTACAACACGAGATGCTGCCAGGTCTGGCCGGCCCCGGAGGAGCCGTTCTGCTCAGAATATCGGGGCTGTGGCTGAAGACGACTACTGTGGACGGCGAGCGCTACAGAGCCATGCTCAACGACCTTTCTTCTTCCTCAATTGCATGAATTTGAACTGGAGAACATGTGGTTCCAACAGGATGGAGCAACGGCGCATACTGCACGAGCCACAACGGAAATTCTGAGGACTACATTTCCGGGTCGCCTAATCTCTCGTTTTGGTGATTTGCACTGGCCGGCAAGGTCGTCCGATTTAAGCGTTCCAAACTTCTTTTTGTGGGGTTTCTTTAAGACACGAGTCTATGTCAACAAGCCTCAGACTTTTCAAGCCCTCAAAGAGAATATCCGTCAAGAATGCGAGAACCTATCGCCGGAAGTACTGGCAAGAGTAATGGAAAATGCTATAAATCGGGCCCGTATGATCATCCATTCTGGCGGCGGCCAATTGGCCGATATCATTTTCTCGACTTAATAGGAAAAAAATTAAGACATCAACTAAACATAATCAAAAAGCAGAACCAAAGTTTTTCATTCATAAAAAAAATTGCAGCCAAAGAACATCGGGTGACAACTTTTGCGCCACCCAGTATATGGGTTTCGTATATTTAGAATTTAGTATTGTGCATGTGCGTCATTTATTACAATGCATGTTATTTGCCATAAACAATTTCTATATTATTGGATAATCTTCATTCTTAAAGTTGTATTTAAAATGTTTACAACACACAGTCATATATTTGCTAACCATTTTACCTATTTCAAAGCAATCTGCCACTTTCCGCAAGTTATTTTTGTGGGAAAAATAATGCAAACTGATATCTTTTGTGGCATAACTTTTACATTGAGTTACTGAACAATACCTCCGGGTGTCCATATTGTGTTAAATGTAAAAAAATATGGTTTAAATAATCCAAAAACGTTAAACAAACTATAAGTTACAACTAGTTATATGGCATTTCAATGTACTGATCACCACTAGCAACTTCCCCATTTTTCCGCCAGGGGCCAACTCTTTCGCGGCGCACTCCCTATATTAAAGAGGTTAACATAAAAAAATATCCCCCAAATTAATTATCACTGAATTTGAAGTAAATTTAATACAAAAAACAACAACATTTTAACAATTGAATACACGTACTAATATCAACAATATAAAACAAAATTTAAAACTTTAAACAAGTAGTGACATCTACAATGACAAGTATGACCTGATGACCTCAAATAAAAACAGGGCTGTTCAAAATGTTTATCAATACATGTTTCATGTTTTGTGCAACCATTTCCTAAATTGTATTGTTTTTGTCAACATTTTTATTTACTTATTTGTAAAGTCAGTAGAATTAATCGTTTTTAGAAGTTAAGGAATGTAAATTGTGGTCAATTTCAGAACTAAATCTAAATATTTGTAGTAATCTTCGATTTAGAGATAAATAAAATAATGTCTGCATTGTTATAAATCTTAAAATGTCGTTTTTAATTATTTGTTTATTAATTAACACTTATTAATACAATATTATTCACAATTTTTTTATGATTACAAATAAAATAACGTAATTTTAAATTCAATAATGAAACTATTAAAACGAATAAATTAATAAATACTGTTAATACAAAAAATAACGTATTAACGTAAAAATTTATTTTTCTATGAAAGAGTAAATATTCAAAAGCAGAAAACGCAAACAGAAACCTACACTTACAGAAAAGAGCATTTTCAAAAGTCGGTAATATTCATATTCAAATTTCGACTTGTAGTTAGAGAAGAAATTAAACTCAAAATATTACTTATGTTTTTTAACATAAAATAAAATAAAAGGTAACAAAGAAGTAAAAAAAGTTTAAAAAATTATTAACAAACTTTTTTTTAACAGACAAAATTCTGAGTTTTATTTTATATGCCATTACTTTTACATTCAAATGAATAATTATCATTCAGAAATTAAACATTAAAAAATATGATATGGTTTATTTTAAATTTGTAATTATTTTCACTAAATTATCAATCATTGTATTACAAAAAATTAATCAGTTAATTGAAACCCAGATATTCAAAATTTTATTTTTATTTAAAATTAATCATTTAAACATAAATTTCTTTTACATTAGAAATTAATAATTATCAATCAAAATTTATTAATTGTATTTCAAAAAATGTTACATTTTATTTTAAATTTATATTTTTTGTTACAAAATTGTTATTGTTGTACTATAATAATAAGAATTTTTATGTATAAATTAATGGCAAACCAAATTAAAAAAAAATATTTAAAATTAATCAGTTTTAACATAAATATATTCATTTTAAAAATCATTATTTGTGAAATTAAATTCAAAATACGACATTTTACTTCTCATATATTTTAGAATATATTAAAATAGTAATCCAAAAAAGGGAACAAACAAGTATATATATTCTCGTAATCAAAATAAAATAAAAAATCTGCTGATTGTACTCATTTTTTCAATCAAATTATGTAACTTGAACAATTTTTAAATATAGCATTATAATTTGTACTTTACTACAATACCTACATAATTAAATAGCAAATAAGAATTATTAAAATTACAAGTTATATTTTAATTATTTTAAAGTTAAAAAAAATAATATATAGATTAGGTATGTGGAAACAAATTTTAATATTTAATAAATAAATTGCTGAATATAGCACAAGATATATTGATTTTAAAATTAAAAATTGTTTTGAAAATGCACTTACGTTTTTTGAGATTCTTATTCTTCCATTTTCTTTCACGGTTTAAATATCTGTTTTTCTTCCTTCATTCTTGTCGTTAATACATTCTGCAACTGTCTGTCTGTAAAAATTTGATGTTTGAAATGTACTATTAACTACTATAAATATGGAAATAGTAAATAAAAATGATTACAAGTTTTAATTATTTTAAAGTGGAGTTATTTGTTCTAGTCTCTAGCAGAATGTATCATATTTAATACTTTTGTAGAGTACATGACATATTAATAAAAAAAACATGAGTTATTTTCATGATTACTAAATGTAAATTAACTGAAATATAATTTTTGCAATATTTACTTGACTGTGTTTTATAAAAAAAATATTTTGCACTTACCAATAAAAATTGCTTCTTCCTTAAGTAAATATACAATTTGAAATGAGTCCTGTTACATATCATGTATTACTCCCTAAAAATATCTACAGAAATTTATAAAAATAGCTTGATCTGTAAATGAAATGATAATAGTAAAGTGGAGATGTTGGTTCCATCCTCAGCGACTGTGTGTTGTTTGAGGATGGTTAAGCCCTGCCACCACGACAAGGTCTCTCCACGTCGGCAAGGGGGGAGGGATGGTTTAGGGTTTAAGGAAAGGAGGAAGACTTAACTCTACGCGACTTAACCTAACCGCGACTTAAAACTACTTCGGCGCGACTTAAACTAATGCAGTGCACTTCCCAGCGAAAAGGGTCAGGGGAATTGGCGTGAAAACCAAGAAACAAAACCAAAACGAGAAAATATCATCGGTGTGAACACAGTCTACGTACAAACTCACTCTACAGTTAGACATTTCAACACGCCAGCGGTCAGACACCCTTCCGGCCCTCCAGTACTAGCGCCCGAAATGGTAAAAGCAAAGCGAGATGCACAAAGCACTTCCGTGACTCGTTTTAGAGACAGACCAGAACGAAGGCGGTATCACAGCCCTTCCGTGCAACCCTTACCAACGACCAGAATGCAATAAGCAGAGAAAGGAGTGCCTCGACTTATTAATATTACTAGGGTCATACTATCATTATAAAAATTCTGCATAAAAAGTATTTAAAAATTAAAAATTGTCTTTATCAGGATAAAATAATGGTTAAAAATAGTGTTTGGGTAAATTAAAAATGTAAGCCTAGTAATATTTGCACATGGGATATTTAAAAGTTATGTAATATCAAGAGATTGTAAACATTTAAATAATTGGCATCTATCTCAAGTGAAACACTTCAAGTTAACCATATTGGAGATGTGTATGTTTGGGAATATTTGTAGTGAATTAAAGAATATATTGGTAAATAAGCAAAAGTAAAAACTGAATATAACTTGACACATTATTAACCTAAACTAACTTATATCTAAGAGCGAGGCCTCACTGAAAACTTCCCGGGCAGTTTTGCAGTTAGGATTTGCTTCCATTCAAACATCACACCTTATATCTACACAACACATCTCAATCTATCAATCATACCTTATATTTAATCATCACACCTCAAACTTAATCATCACACCCTATATTTAATCATCACACCTTATATCTAATCATCATACCTTATATTTAACAATCACACCTTATACCTAATCATCACACCTTATATTTAATCATCACACCTTATATTCAATCATCACACCTTATATTTAATTCACCATACCTTATATTTAATTCACCATACCTTATATTTAATCACCATACCTTATATTTAATCCACCATACCTTATATTTAATTCACCATACCTTATATTTACCAATTACACCTTATATTTATTAATCATGCCATACGTTCTATTTAATCATCACACTTAATATTTAACAATCATACCTTATAATTAACCATCACACCTTATATTTAATTATCATACTGTATCATATAACTAACAATCACACTTTTTACCTAACCATCACACATAATATTTTATCATCACACCTTATATCTAACCATCATACCTTATATTTAAGCATCATACAATCATACCTTATAACTAGCAATCACACTTTTTGTCTAACCATCACACCTTATATTTAACGATCACACTTTATATTTAATCATCACCCCTTATATTTAACCATCACACCACATTTCTAATCAGCACACCTTACATCTACCATCACACTTCACATCTAAACCACACACCTTATATCTACATCTCATCTCATACCTAATGTGTCAAGTTTTATCCATTTGTTTATGAATAAAGTTAATGTACCATATTTGCTAGACAAGGAATAAGTTTAAGTTAAGTTTAAACAATGTCAATACTTCATCAATCACATGAGTAGTATAAAATAAAGTGTATTTAAGGGAATTTAATTTATTTAAATAGAGAATTGTAAAAAAATGTATTGAAGTAATAAAATTTTAGGGAGGGCATTACTATTAAATCTCAAAATTAGACTTACTGATTTCAGTATTCGGAAAAAAAACTGAAGAAGTACCTGCTTCCCCCCTTATATCTATATCTTATATCTAGAAAGTTGCTGGACTCTGAAACAAACAAAATATAAATTAGTTTACTTATAACAAAATTCGTTTTAATAATTATGAACAAATATGTTTACTGTAACAATACATTGCACACTAGTTTCAATAATATGTAGTAGTAGATCACAATTAGTTACGAAAATTCAAGTTAAAAAATAAAAAATCTAAAGGTAGGTACTCACCTCACGACTATTCAGAAGCAACTGAAGATTTCTGAGTTGTTATTTGTCATTTAAACAAATGAATAAAGGTAGGGAGGTTACGAAATAGATGAGTTATTCAATGTATAATTTGTATTAAAATTAAGATGTGATATTAATAGTTGGGTATTATCTAACGCTATCAATTATAAAATATAATTTAAAAAAATAATATATTTAAATATATTCATTCAACTTCACTTAGGTTAAAGTGAAGTGAAATGAAATGAACTGAAGTTGTTGAGGAATAAAGAGAACAATTGTGGTTAACTTCAGAACTATGTCTGAAAATATGTACTCTTTTCGCACTAGATAAATAAGAAAAAAAATCTGATGTGGCCAAAACATAACCTCTCGCCTATCCTTTTTACACTTTTTTTTAAATATTTATATTTATACAGGTGAATACTGAAAACCTTGACATAGGGAAATAACATGGGAAAACAGTTTTTTGCTGTTTCCATTTGTCCCGCTAAATAAAATCGGATGTTTATGGTATCGTTAGTTAGATTACTTAATTTTGCATCTAATAAAACCAAATGTTGTGTAATATGGCCTTTTCTAACTGAAATATTTGATAAAATAAATTGTATTTTGAAGGTTATCATCATTCATATTTTCGAATAAGAAACGTCTAAAACAAAATGCTCCATAGCCGAGTGGATAAGAGGGCGGATTCATAATATAAATAATCTACAAGACCTGGTTCGAGAATTGAAACTTTATATCTGAGTAGTAGATATTAAGGGACATCTATAAAAAAATACCAAATATTAGGGGGGGCTACAACATGTAGTTTACTTGAAGAATTCTCAGAAAAAATGTGTTATTTTCCAAACCCATTAAATGAAACAAATTAAACTCTGTATTTGAGCTGTAGATACTATGGGCATGAAAATAAAAATTATCAAAATTTAGAGGTGGCTATTAGATGTAGTTTACTTGAGATAATATACCTACATTCAAACCAATTGGTCTCCGTATACCAGTAAAGGGAAAACAGTTTTCTATTCTTTTAAAGTTTTTTAATGAATATATATACACAAAATAAATTTAATATTATACTTACTATATTAATAAATAAAATTACGTATTGACTTTTTTCGTAATGTAATCGAGAGAAAAAAAATTATATTTACTAAAACAACTAAGTACGCCAATTTAGTCTCCGTACACCTGTAAATTATATAGAATCAATGATCTTTTGAACCGGCATTCATTAGAATTAATTCCCATAAACGGTTTGTCACACTTTCCACTAATTTTCTTGGAAATTGGGAGTCAATTTTACCCCATTTTTCTACCATAAATGTAGTAGTTCTTTTATATTCTTTAGGCGTGTTGTTTTACACATTTTTTAAATAAATCACAGAGATGTTCAATGGAATTCATATCTGGAGACTGTGGTTTTTAATTGTTGTGTACAATTGTACAATAACTATTCTAGCAGTTTACGTGTAGTATGTTTGGGGTTATTATCTTGCTGAAAGATATAAAAATCCATTAAACCCAATTTTTCAGCACATTTTTTCAAATTCTCTTTTAAAATATTCAAATAACCCACTTTTCCATCAATAAAAATTAAGTTTCCCACCCCTTCTGCACTCATAAAGCCCCATACAAGCACAAAACTACTTCCATATTTCACTGGTGGGCATAATTTTTTTTGTTCATTTATTCAATCTTTCTTTTCCAAACAATAATTTGTCCATCTGATCTACAAAGGTTTATTTTGGTTTCTCTGAAACAATTACTGAGTTCCAGAAAGTTTTAGGGTAGTTTATATATTTCAAAAACAAAGCGTAAAGATGTGTGTACGGAGACTAGTTGATTTGACATTTTGATTGTTGTCAAAATAAGAGTAATCAAGAAAAAATTATAAAGAAATATTAAAATATTTATTTCACAAACATTTGATTTGTAAAACTAAATAATTTATAAAGTATGTATTTACAAATATTTATATATTATGTACTGTAAGCCATTCACAAAAGAATAAGAAGAATAAACCAACATTTCAACTTGTACAAACAAGATTGAACAAGATAAAACAAGTGAATATCGAAATAATCAACAAGATGTTCTCCATAGAAATGTTGTGTTTTTTATGCTTAAGAGAAGAAACTGATTTAATAAGCATAAATAATATTAATTATGATAAAGAAACAAGTTTAAAACAAATTGAAGACTTGTACCCTCAACTTGTAAGTTTTTTTTTGTTTGATTACAAAATGTACTGATTTTTTACAGGTTTTAGGAAATGTAGACACGCTTAAAATTTGTGAAGGATGTAGAAATATACTTGAAATTTCATATAATTTTAAAAAACAAGTACTTAGTAATAATAAGATTTATGTCAAAAATATAAATAATAATAGTACAGAACACAATAAAAGAAAAAGAGTGGATTTATCAAGAGAAATAGAAAATAAAATCAACAAAATAGATGAGTTATCTGAAAATATACTTTTAAAAAATATGTTATCTCAAGAATCAGAAGAAACTAAAGAAATACAATTATTTAACAGTTGTTTTCTTACAAATATTAAAGAAAATGTTATTCATTACTCCATTTTCGATACAATTTCAACATCAAAATTACTAAAAGTGACTGAAGTAACAAACAAATTTCACTGCATTATTTGCTCAGAAACATTAGACCTAAATAACTTTTCAACTCATTGGGATTGGCATGTTGTTGAATGTAACATTAAAACTTTATACGTTTGTGAATTATGCAACCTGAAATTTGAAAAAGTGATAAATTTTAAAGAACATATTCAGATTCATGTGAATAAAACAATAAATGCGTTTTGGAAATGTTGTATTTGTAGTTATGACATTAAATCTGAAAGTGAATTAAAGAAACATTATAAAAACAGGCACAAAATTGACAAAATAGAATTAAAGAGTTTAGTTTTGTATTTGGAATATTGAATTTTGAGTGTTTTATGTAAAAGAATTGTGATTATTTGTATTAAAAATGTGGTACTAATAAATTTTTATGCCTTATTTTTTTATTTATTGTCTTTACTCCAATATATTTGTATTTTTATAGTGATGTCTGCATTTTTTGTGTCTTCTTGTGACGATTTTTCATGGTTAACTCAAATATGATACATGTAAAATTTTATTGATTACAATTGATTAATCAGAAGTAGTACTTTACTTGAATCTTTAAACCGTTTTTAATAAATTAAATATCTCTGAATACCACTTTTTACAAATTACATTATTAAACATTAATAGCAAGATTTATAAAAGGGATTAGCCACTAACCCGAATTAGTTATACCCCTTGTTAATATCCTGAAATGTCAAACTAACTCCAGTCCCAATTCATAAAAATAATTAAGTATATTATTTAGTTCTAAAGATAATTCTACTAGTTTGGTGGAATTAGCAATATTTGTACATGATTATCAGCATTTCTAAATAGGGAGTGCGCCGCGAAAGAGTTGGCCCCTGGCGGAAAAATGAGGAAGTTGCTAGTGGTGATCAGTACATTGAAATGCCATATAACTAGTTGTAACTATAGTTTGTTTTACGTTTTTGGATTATTTAAACCATATTTTTTTACATTTAACACAATATGGAAAGCCGGAGGTATTGTTCAGTACCTCAATGTAAAAGTTATGCCACAAAAGATATCAGTTTGCATTATTTTTCCCACAAAAATAACTTGCGGAAAGTGGCAGATTGCTTTGAGAATAGGCAAAATGGTTAGCAAATATATGACTGTGTGTTGTAAACATTTTAAATACAACTTTAAGAATGAAGATTATCCAATAATATAGAAATTGTTTATGGCAAATAACATGCATTGTAATAATGACGCACATGCACAATACTAAATTCTAAATATACGAAACCCATATATAAGGACACATTAATGCTGTCCAGCTGTAAAGGAATAAATAAATAAAAATAAAACGAATTCTTCGTATGGTTTTCCCTGTTTAATATTATGTTCAATTATTACACTCCAGCAAAAGTTAAAAATTCGTTCTGCGATTCTGATGACTTATTTTAAAACTTTGTTGCTTTTTTTTAATGTAGCAAAAATCTTGAATTCTTTTTGTCTGCGGAGGTTTGCAATACATAGGATAATATATTAAATTTGTCTAACAAACTACAACGAACTACATGGCCAGCTAAAAATACGGCTTCTCCTCGTAAGGTTCTGACTCTTTTACCGATATATTAAAATATGTCACTAATATTTATAGCCATAGTTATTAAAAAGGAAATATATTAATAATACTGTCATATAAAAGAAAAAACAGGAAAATTCGGATAAATAAATTAATATCCACAGAAAACTTTGCAATCGCTATACAAAAGAATGGTATCTATCACCACTAACGACCATTTTTAAATGTCCTTCGGTGAGACACCTAGCGGCCGGCGCACTCCCTATTGATTAAAGCAAAAAAATTGTTTTTGTTGTACATTGAGTAAAGAAGTTGCCATTCCACATGTGTATCTATGGGCAGAAGTCGACACTAGCGTACTCTACATTTAAAACTCATAACTAATTGACAAGCCAAGCCACAACTTTGTTGTGGGTTTCTGTTGACATTTATTTAAAACAATAAATACAATTTCAAGTGTTAAAAGTGTAACAAAATGGAAAGCCAACACAAAAAGAGTAAATCAGATGGTAATATTTTCACTTCCAAGTAGATTAGTGCATGGTAGTTACAGTAACCTTACTTTTACGTTAGATTTAGAAGTTACAGGCGTCTCTCGCAGTGGACGAGTCCGAAAAAAGTCATCAAAACTCGTCGATTTCGAATCTCCTGATGATTTGGATAACCGTTATAAACGCACACCCCAACGAAAAAACTCAGAAAATGAACCTATGCTATCGCCAAAAGAAAAATATAAACAAAGTTTCGCCCCTCAAAAATCAGAAGAAGTTTACATCAAAGAAGAAAACATAAAACAAGAACTTGAATATGAAGAATTCGAGTACCCTCAAAGTGGGTCCGACTTTGAAAACGATTTCGATGACCAAAACGATTCAAGTATGGAATCAATGTCATCTAGCTCAGGATTGGAAGACGAAGAACAAGGCTTTCGCCGATTGGATGACCATGCTGAAACTGACCAACCAGCACAGAGCTTATATCTAATGGAAAAATCAAACCGCAAAAGGTTGATTATTAAAGACGGGAAAATAATTGGGAAGACAAAAGCGCAACGGAAAGACAAAGGAAAGCCACGATACACAGCCTACATGTTATGGGCGAGGGAAATAAGAAAGGAATTACTGAAACACAATCCTGAAATGGATTTTTCAGCCATGAGTAAACGTTTGGGAGAATTATGGGGTACTGTTCCAACTAATGAAAAATTTAACTGGCGAAGACGAGCTAAAAGGCTTAACAATAAAGTTGTGCATCAAGAACAAGAGGGTGCTAAGATGAAAAGTACTGGGACACCTAGTGCTAAAAGTAGTAAGTTTAATTTAATTTTTTTTTTCAAATTATATGTACCGAGTATCATTTTTAACAATACGAACGTAAATATAATGAGGGACTATAACAAAAGGGCAACAAAATATTTTTCAAAAACACTAATATAAAAATTTGTTAAATGTAGTAAATTGACAATGTTTTTCTAATTTGAATAATAAAAATAATATATACAAGGTGTAACACCATAAGCGACTACCACTATCATTTTCGTTATTATTATACTTAAAAAAATCTATAAAACAAAGATGTAGGAGACCAAAAGGGACTCCTATTAGGGAAGAAAATATTTTTTTAAGTAAGTGGTTCTCAAGTTACAACACAAAGTTAAATTTTTTCAAATGGAATTATATATTTATTTCGTGTGCTTATTGGATAGCATATTTTTTTCTGAATTCAACCATATATTTGTTTTATATCCTTACATTATAAAAATATTGAAAAAAATGCAATTGAAATTTTAATAAATATTTATTTTTATTATTAATGTATAGCACGCCATGGATGAAAAAAATAACAAAAGAACAAAATACAGACTCTCAATTAATAATTGATGTAACAATTGTTGTAAATTATTATTATTAATATTGTAATTTAAAATCACTCATGTTTATCAAAACTGATTTTGGACAATTTGCTTTTTGACTTATAACTTTCTTGTTTCAGTTCATACAAGTTTCTAGTTTGCACATTCTACAGACGATTTTTACGAGGAATTGACGGAGAGAAATGTACACTAACTTTCAATTTTCATATGGGGTTTAAAGTTGTCTGTAGTATTGTTAAATACAGATTTTTTCTCTTACCAGGGATATAAAATATGAAAATAAATTAAGAAATTAGAGAATTACTGATTTTATTCAATTTCGGTCAAGTCTGTTTTGGAAACAAAATTGAAAATCTATTGTTTGAAACAAATTTTTCAATTCAATATTCACCTAAATTTTTACAAAACAGAAGCAAATACGTCGGGTGCAGTTGTAGTTTTTCTGGATAAAGCTGAAAATATGTTTCTAAAATAATCTGCATATTTCGATGAGCAGCATTTTGTTTGAAAGAAAAGATTTTCGATTTTGTTTCCAAAGCACACTTCAGCAAAATGAATAAATCAATAATTTTCTAATTCCGTAGTTTATTATCATTTTATTATGTATGTGTTTTATATTATTCGGAAGAGAAAAAAAATTCTATTTAACAGTATTAAAGACAAAAGATAAAAATAAACAACCTGCAAATTTTACTATACATTTTTGTTGTAACTTCTTTATTCCGTGAAAGACAAAATAGAGTATAACATATAACGAGTTGTAAGATGCATATTACTAACGAAGTTGAAAATTTACACAAGAGTTTATAATTGTAATTGCTTTACACCTCGAATTATGTACTATATTTTTTCTATGACCTCTATTTGACTATTTCGATCACAGAATACAATGAAATAATTGCCATACCGCTATTAAATTAGTGCAACTATAGAATATAAAAAAATTATGTCAAACTATCAAACTCAAAATAATAAATTAAAACTGTTTACAACCCCATAAAACAATACTATATAGAACATTTCTTGTTTATTTCTGCATTAGTCGTAATGTTTTAAATTAATTATTATTATTTTGTCTTATTTATACTGCTAACATTTCGATAAATGAAAAATTGCCTAACTGTGCGAAGGCGTATTTTGGAGGCGTATACATTTTATCTTCTACATATGTTATATTGCTCGACTTTATACTTTGCATACTTTCAATCTTGCACTCCTTTTATCCTCTACCATTTTAATCCGCGAAACAAATTATCTTAAACACATTTTATCTTCCAAATCATTTTATTATCCACACATTTTATCTTCTACGCATTTTATGTTCTACACATTTTATCTTTTACACATTTTATCTTCAGAAAAATTTAATACTGGATATTTCATCTAATTATAAGTATGTTAATTGCATAGGCAATAAAATAAATGGCAGGTCCAATTACAATATTATAAAGATCAAACGTTGGCGATGATAAATTTGTGTAGAAAATAAATGAATGAAAGACAAAATGTGTGGATGATAAAATGTGTGTAAGATAACTTTTCTTTGCGGATTAAAAGGGTGAAGGATAAAAGGTGCGCAAGATTAAATATTGACATTTAAATTTTATTTTTATATTTTCGATAAATGAAAAATTCTCTAACTGTTTGATGGCGTACTTTACACACAGCCTTCCGTAAAGTGACACTTAGATAACCTGTAAGTTGTAAAATAATGCCTATTTACATTAGTAATCATTTGGTTAAGTTATAACTAACACAATCATCGCACAAGCATAATAACTCCCATTTAACAGTTATAGCTATTACAATTTCTGAAATCACAATGTTAGTAAATGATATCTAGACACATTGTATATTAAAGCACATTTAATTAAGTTACTTAAACTAACACAAGCACGCCTATACCTACCCCCACATCTAACCCACTGTCTACATTCCCCAGAAGAGGCCCCTGGCTATAGCGCTTGCTCGCCTGTGTCAGATGCAGCGGGGGCGGCGGGGGGCCCCTTGAGCCCGGCGGAGCGCCGCGCGGGGGAGGCGGCGCTGTACAAGGTGACGGGCACGACGCCCGTGGACGTCGCGGCGCACCTGGAGCTGCTGGGCGAGAGTCTGCGCATCATCGGCGAGCGCCTCAAGGAGCACGAGGTACGGGACCAGATCATGAGCACTAGTCCCCTTGGTGTTAATACAGGGTGAATACTGAAAACCTTGACATAGGAAAATAACATGGGAAAACAGTTTTTTGCTGTTTCCATCTGTCCCGCTAAATAAAATCGGGTATATATGGTATCGTTAGTTAGATTACTTAATTTTGCATCTAATAAAACCAAATGTTGTGTAATATGGCCTTTTCTAACTGAAATATTTGATAAAATAAATTGTATTTTGAAGGTTATCCTTCATATTTTCGAATAAGAAACGTCAAAAACAAAATGCTCCATAGCCGAGTGGATACGAGAGCTGTTTCATAACATAAATAATCTACAAGACCTGGTTCGAGACCACCTCGGCCCTACTTTTTTTTAATTAAATTATACTTAAAATATCATGTTTCGAAACATGAAATACAAAATTATACACCAAAAACTAAATTCGAATTAATTAAGTTTGACAGACAGCAAATAATAATTCTATTAAATATTTGGATTTTTTTATTTATAAAAATATGAATATTGGTATTTTATTAAAATAGTCTGATATAATAAAGATATTTTAAGTATAATTTAATTTAAAAAAAAAATAGAGCCGAGATGGTCTCGAACCAGGTCTTGTAGATTATTTATGTTATGAAACAGCCCTCGTATCCACTCGGCTATGGAGCATTTTGTTTCTGACGTTTCTTATTCGAAAATATGAAGGATAACCTTCAAAATACAATTTATTTTATCAAATATTTCAGTTAGAAAAGGCCATATTACACAACATTTGGTTTTATTAGATGCAAAATTAAGTAATCTAACTAACGATACCATATATACCCGATTTTATTTAGCGGGACAGATGGAAACAGCAAAAAACTGTTTTCCCATGTTATTTCCCTATGTCAAGGTTTTCAGTATTCACCCTGTATAGGCAGATGTTAGGGGGTGTTCCTTAAGTAATCTTAAGGAGAAATTGTCTGAATTTATAGGCGATGGTAAATTTAATACAGCAGGTCATGAATATACTTGTGATTGATTGTAAGAATAGGGTTATCTTAAAAATATTACGATTTTATTTACATGAGATATTGAAACTGTAACAAGTACGGTTGCCTAAGACGAAATCTAGTACCTGACATATAAGGGTTTTAATTTATGAGTTTTACTTGCCTCAAAAGTAATCTACGAATTATATTAATGAACAAATTTTCCAGTCGAAATTATTTTATTCCTTGAGGTGTATACATTTTATCCTCCACACTTGTTATATTGCTTGACATTGTACCTTGCACACTTTCAATCTTGCACACCTTTTATTCTCCACACTTTTAATCTACGAAAAAAGTTATCTTACACACATTTTATCTTCCACTCATTTTATGTTCCACACATTTTATCTTTTACACATTTTGTCTTCAGATAAATTTAATACTGGATATTTTATCAAATTATAAGTATATTAATTGCACGGGCAATAAAATGAATGGCAGGTACAATTACAATGTTTTAAAGATCAAACGTTGGCGAAGATAAATTTGTGTGGAAAATAAATTAATGAAAGATAGAATGTGTGGATGATAAAATGTGCGCAAGATGAAATATATGTAAGATAACTTTTCTTCGCGGATTAAAAGTGTGGAGGATAAAAAGTGTGCAAGATTAAATGTTTGAAAGATACAATGTCGAGCAATATAACATGTGTGCAGGATAAAATGTATACGCCCCGATATCTTAAGTCAAAACCACAGAATAGTTACATACAGAAGCGACACTTTTTGTCGATACCTTTCATGTTACCCTATACAGTTCTATGATCTTGGAGCATTATGTAGACCTTTAAATTCGTTCCCTTCCCCTATCTCTCACTAAGATGTGAGGAAACTTTCCGATGTTAAACAATGAGCCCTTTAAATTTGTTCACAATCCCCATCTCTCTCTAATTTCCGTTTCTCAATCTTACTGTCGGTTCTGTATAAACCTATTCTGTGGTCGAAACTATCTGATTCTTTTTATACGACAATTATTTCAGGGCCAGATAGCAGTTTCCGGCAGTCTTTCAGTCCTTCTCGACTCTCTTCTGTGTGCTCTGGGGCCCTTGTTGTGTCTAACTAGACAAGTACCGGAACTAGACAGCTGTCCACCCGAACAACTGGCTAACACCTTGGACAACATCGCTTATATTATGCCTGGTCTTTAATTGTGTTGTAAATATATTAAAATAAAAACATTCTTTGCAGTGTTTCTTTATTAACCCTAAAAAGTCACGAAAATTTTAGATAAATCTTTAGATGATATTACATATTACTTTCCATTATTACTCATTTAATTAACAGTTCCTTCTATACTTAATTTATCTTTTTATACTCCTAAATATACACACTAATGTTTTCACATTTTAAACTATCAAATTTAATAGTAAAATTTGTTTAATTTTGAGAAATATTTTCATATATTTATTGAAATTACAGCTGAATGATAATTAAATGCAAACTCGTACACACATAAAACATCATCGAAATTTCATTTTTACATGACACAATAATAAATTGGTTCAGACTTTAGACAAAAAGTTGAATACATAGTATATTATTTAACAAGCATAATATGTAGGCTATATTACACGAGGATGTAATTAAAAATACGAGCGGTAGCGAGTATTTTTAATCATCCGCGTGTAATGTAGCCATATTATGCGAGTCAAATACTATACTTTATCTACAACTATCAGGCATATAAAAAATCTGATATTATTTGTTAAATATTCAGTTAAGTGTGAGTAGTTCATGTATAGCTTAACAGATGGCGCTACAGTAGCACTTAAATGTCAAAATAACTTTTCAAATTGTATTTATTATACTTTTATAAGCATATATTTTATATTGATATTTATAATAAAAAATATGTTATTAATAAATTAACAGTTTAATAAAATATTATGTGTTAAATTATATGCCCTATTTATTACAGAAAAGTGTAGCGTGTATCATGACATTTCATATTACACTTGTGTAATATGAGTAGTATATTATATGTAGTATCACACGTATAATGTACCCATATTTCAATAGTTGTAGATAAAAATTTTTTTTTCATATTTAGCTTTAATCAATGAAGAATAATAAAAAATATTACACCCGAATTTTTTGTTTTTCCCTGCTAATAAAAATGATATCCTTCAAAATGCGGCTGAATTACCTCACTTCCCCCTTGTCCAGTGACGTATCAAGGTTCTTAGTCAACTTCACTTTGTTTCAAACGTCAAATATAGTGTGTTAACTTCTAAACTGACAAATTGAATAATCTTGTGCAAATATAGTGGCATACAAAAGTATTACTATGCTTTAAATCACAGACTGTCGACTTTACCAACTTTCAAACGCTCCAAACCATGGGACCTGGCATCCTATGTGGATAACATCACACCAGAACCTACGGACGTCACAATTTTTGCGACTTTTTTTGTTATATAACCTAAAATGTATGTAGGTTCGATTTAAATAAGGAAAAAGGTACACATAATTTTTTTTGCAAGATTTTTTTTATGAATCATCTATTTTCATTGATATATTCGTTCATAGCCCAATTCTGTGTATTGTATAACTGTCAAATACATTAAACAAAACTGCGAATCAAGTTGGTTGGTTATCTTGATTTGTTAATAAGTCATTAGATTTAAATATATTCAGAAACAATTTAAAAATGGATGAAAAATGTGTCAATATAAATGACATGAAGTCAGTATTCATCATCAATCCATACCTCATGGGCTTAAGAAATAAACACACACCATATTCGTCACTAATTTTATTAACTATGACACCTACATAAATTTACATTAAACCTGAATGCTATGCATAGTGCTAGATGCATGCGACACGTAATAGCTTCTCCATATCTGCGGATTTTATAACTTGGGTTGCTGTCATCTAGATTTGTTATATCAATTGCAAATGTCAACTACAAAGTATACTTGCTATTCTATTACAGTAATGGTTATTTATGGTTGATACATACTTACATATACTCATACATGTATAAAGAACACTCTACAAGTCTACACTGATGTGGGAATGTTTTAAATTCATGGCAGATTTGAATTTCGGCCATAATGACATTTGTTTGTAATTGATATAACAAGTATAGTTGCTATTTGCAATTATGAGTTATAGAATCCCAGCCAAGGAATGAGATTCTATAACTTAAGTTGCTATCATTTGGACTTGTTATGTTATCAATTGGAAATATCAAATACAAAGTATACTTGATGTTCTATAATAGTAATGGTAATTTATGGTTGATACATATTTAGATCGTTGATTGAAAAATATATAGATAGGCAAGCCTGTATGTTTTTGCATACCGCTGTTTTGGAATCAGATTCGACAGAGCCATTTCGTTTATAATTCCATGAACTACTTTGCGGAATTAAACAGACAAAAATATCAGATAAATAAACATGTTTTACATATTTATTGAATTTTTTGGTACCTACTGAAATGGTTCTTTTAATATTTCATTGGTATATTTTAAAATGGAACTAATTTGTATTATTATTTGGCGTTTGCTTTTTTTATAATATTTGATAGAAACGACTGATATTAACCCAAATGCAACCAGACACACAGTTATGTAGGTGAAATCAATTTTCTCATAAGCTTGTCTTTCTATATATTTTTCAATCAACGATCACACTAAAAAGTCACAAAAATTGTGACATCTTTAGCTTCTAGTGTGAAGTTATCCATGTGTGGATGCCACATCCCAAATATTGTGGTTTAGCGTGTTTGAAAGTTGGTAAAGTGGCCAGTCTGTGATTTAAAGCATTGTAAGGCTTTTGTGTGCCACTATATTTGCACAAGAGTATTCAATTTGTCAGTTTGGAAGTTAAAACAGTATATTTGACGTTTGAAACAAAGTGCAGTGAACATTAGTGGAAAAAAATAATTATGAAAAATCGTGCATGACTTCATTGAATGAACTGTCACAAACAAAACTGTGAATCAAGTTAGTTTATTATTCAATAGACTAATTGTTAATTCAACTGTATTAGATCCAAATGTATTCTGAAACTGTTTAAAAATGGATGAAAAATGTGTCTATATAATTGACATGAAGTCAGTATTCATATGGGCTTAAGAAATAAACACACAACATATTCGTCACTAATTTTATTAACTATGACACCTACATAAATGTACATTGAACCTGAATGCTATGCATAGCGCTGGATGCATGCGACACGTAATAGCTTCTCCATATCTTGCGGGACTGTCACGGTGTGGGGCGGGACGGCGGGGCGGGCTGCAGCCGGGCCGGCGGGGCGGGTCGCGGGCTAGCGGCGCTTGGGCGGGCACTTCTCGATGGTGGCCAGCCAGATGCCCCGCGGGTCACAGTTGGACGGCGGCGTCATGCTCATCACACACGGCTTGTACCCACGAGGGCATCCCGTGTCCGGACAACAGTGCTGGGAATGCAACCCACTAGGGTTATAGGGGATAGAGTACAGGAAGGATAAAAACATGTCATATAAGGAGTGAGATTCTATAACTTGGGTTGCTGTCATCTAGATTTGTTATATCAATTACAAATATCAACTACAAAGTATACTTCTATTCTATAACAGTAATGGTTATTTATTGTTGATACATACTTAGATATTCTTATACATGTATGAAGAACACTCCAAAAATCTACGCTAATGTGGTAAAGTCTTAAATTCAAGGCAGATGTGAATTTCGGCCATGGTAACATTTGACGTTTGTAATTGATATTAAACAAGTACAGTTCCTATTTTGTAGTTGTTATGAGTTATTGAATCCCAGCCAAGATCAGAAATCAGATATAAAACAGTAAAATACAATTTTGAAGTTGTTTTAATCTATGAAAAAATTACAATTTCGAATTGAAATAAATAAATACATATATTTAATCATGCCAACACTTTTTTAAGATCCTTGTCAATTTTATTTTGAGATTTAACAAGTCTGACAAATATATAACATATACGTTTCAATACATCGCTGTCATTTTGTAAGTATCAATCGACAAAAAAGTATCTTCAAGTGAATAGAATGAACGGTCAAAAACATTAAACAAAACTGTGAATCAAGTTAGTTGGAGAATTAAAATATCTTGATTCTTTAATCAGTTTGTCATTAATCAATGAACTAATTGTTAACTCTGTTGTATTAGATCCAAATGTATTCAGAAACTATTTAAAAATGGATGAAAAAGTGCCAATTTAATATTAATGATCTTAACAAGATTGACATGAAGTCAGTAAGAAAGAAACACACACCATATTCGTCACTAATTTTATTAACTATGACACCTACATAAATTTACATTAACCTGAATGCTATGCATAGCGCTCGATGCATGCGACACGTAAAGCTTCTCCATATCTTGCGGGACTGTCACGGCGTGGGGCGGGCCGGCGGGGCGGGCTGCAGGCCGGGCCGGCGGGGCGGGTCGCGGGCTAGCGGCGCTTGGGCGGGCACTTCTCGATGGTGGCCAGCCAGATGCCCCGCGGGTCGCAGTTGGACGGCGGCGTCATACTCATCACACACGGCTTGTAGCCACGGGGGCATCCCGTGTCCGGACAACAGTTCTGCAAATTCAATCGCCTAAGTTTATTGATAGGTCAGAAATCATAGATATAAAACAGTAATACAATTTTTAAGTTAACATTTTTAATCTAAAAAAAAATTAAATGACTATAATCAAAAACTGTAGTGGAATTTTCCATTAGTTTTCATTTTTCAAATAGATAAATTAGGTAAAAAAATCTAAAGTTAGCTGCAGAAAAATGATAATTGTCATTTTGAAAGAAGCTTTTGTGGGGCGTATACATTTTATCCTCCACACATGTTATATTGCTCGTCATTGTACCTTACACACCTTCAAACATGTAAACAGTATGTCGTGCACACTTTTAATTTGCGTAAAAAATGATCTTACACCAATTTTATCTTGTGCACATTTTAACTTCCATACATTTCATCTATCATACATTTTAGCATTCACACATTATATCTTCCAATCATTTTATATTCCACACATTTTATCTTCCATACATCAAAACTTGTTTCCTTCGTCGCTATTACCAAAACTCATGTCCGGCGAGCTACGTTTCTGTCAAAGGAATTGACAAATTATAATTATTTCAAATTACATACTAGATCTTTTTTTAATTATGCTTCAAGAGAGCAACAAAGAGATGGCAGTAAGATACAATGTGTGGAAGATAAAATGTGTGGAAGATACAGTGTGAGGAAAATAAAATGTGTACTACATTAAATATGTATTGAGATAAAATGAGTGCAGGATAAAAATTATTTCCAATAAAAAGTGTGCACGACATACTGTGTGCAAGTTTAAATGTGTACAAGATATAATGTCGACCAATATAACATGTTTGGAGGATAAAATGTATACGCCCCGAATTTTCCATTAGTTTTCATTTTTCAATTAGATAAATTAGATAAAAAAATCTAAAGTTAGCTGCAGAAAAATGATAATTGTCATTTTGAAAGAAGCTTTTGTTAGATGTAAAATAAATAATATATAATAATATTAAATCAACATCCACTTTGAATTTTGAAATCAAAATATTTAATGTGAAGTTAGTTTTAACATTTATAGCTCAGTTTATTAGGTACAGATCATCTGTAAGCTAAAAATTTACAAATTTACAGATGCGTAAACAAAATTGACCCATTAAATATTTGATTTCTTCTTGGTGTATAATAGATTTCAGTTTCCAAAATTTATCCAATCAGAAAAGATCACGTGATATTATATAGCTGTATTTAGTTTTACTAGTTGACTGTTGGTTTGACGTTTCTTTGAAATGATATAAATTTGTCTTGGTACAAAATGTATTTGACGTCTGTTTATTTTTGTTTTAACATAAAAATCCAAATACTTATAGACTGTCAAATAAAATTTTATATCAATCTAACCTATAAATCATAGTTCAATACTTTCCTGTGATGGACTGGATTTGGAATTTAGAATATAAAAATAAAAACTAAAATTTGACATTTCTAAATTTGTAAATCGTTTATAAACCACCACATGTGTTTTAAGTGTGTTTTAAAAGTATGAAGAATTACCGACATTTTGCATTTTGAGGGAAAACTAAAAACGAAATCTGACTTACCGGTGGGCATGTTGCTGGTGGGACCCCTGGAACACAGGGGCAGTTAGCTGGCTGAGGGGTACAGCAAGCAAGGGGTAGACAGCAAGATGGCTGGCTGTTTGGCCCACAGGGACACATTCTATAAAAAAAATTAAAAATTAAAAAATGTTATTTTTCTTTACACTCAGATATTCAGATCCATAAAAGGAATTAACCACTAACTACATATTTATTCCCGTTTTTGACCTCCATTAGAATTCATTATTATTATTCACAAATTTATACCCATTTATACAAAATGTCAAACTAACTCCAGTTCCAATTCA
Organism: Stenolophus ochropezus; assembly: GCA_035578165.1. Taxonomy (NCBI): domain Eukaryota; kingdom Metazoa; phylum Arthropoda; class Insecta; order Coleoptera; family Carabidae; genus Stenolophus; species Stenolophus ochropezus. The sequence continues at coordinate 18,239,639 of JAQOWZ010000012.1, read as the reverse complement.
GAAAAAAGATTTTTTATATAATACCGTTGATTGAAAAATATATAAATAGGCAAACTTATGGGAAAATTCGTTTCACCTACATAACTGTGTATCTGGTTGCATTTGGGTTAATATAAGGTGTTTCTCTCAAATATTATAAAAAAAGAGCAAACGTCAAATCATTCATAATACAAATTAGATCTATTTTAAAATATACCAATGAATTATTGAAAGAACCATTTTAATAGATACCAAAAAATTCAGTAAATATGTAAAACATGTTTGATTCCAAAACAGTGGTACACAAAAACATACAGGCTTGCCTATTTACATATTTTTCAATCAACGCCAAGAATTTAATCTTCTTTTTATGAATTTTATGAACTAAAAAAAAAATTGGAATAAAATTCGCACACACATACACCACACACACACATTTTGATTATAAATTCTAATCATTCACAAAAGCATAACAGTGTCTATTATTTAATGACAGTTCAACTACTATGTTTATTTAAAGTTTTAATTAAAATCTTACTTACCCACTCATTGTGATGTATAAATTTATTTCTTCTTACAAATCAAATAAAAAAAATTATAATAATATTCAACGGTTGAATTTAGAAAAATTTCCAAAACTAGACCGAGAGACCGATGTGAACAGGTTGACGGAAAATTTTATACTGATTAGGTTTCTATTTATTTTCAAGAATATTCATTTTTTTATTTACCAAACAACCAATCAGAATTTAAGGCTTAAAAATATAGTAGCAATGGAATAAAAATAGAACACTTCGTTGCTAAAATAAATCATTGTTGTTTATATCTTCGAAGCCTTCAGTCGACTTTTCACTTCGATTAACATTTTCGACATTTTTTCGAAATTTCCCAGTGCTAAAACTTCTTCTCATCTTCTATCAAAATGGGGTAAGTCTACTTTATTTATTAATTGGAATTTAAAATTTTATTTAAGACATATTTATGACCTGCGGTTCAAATCCTAGCTTAAATAATATTTATCCAAATAAAATGTTGTACGAATGTTTTGAAAATCATTATTTCAAAATTGTCATGAAACATGTACTTGAGGCCTTGTTCTATTAGAAAATGTAATGCCTAGATAATATACAGAAGTATAATAGTATTTTCAAGTTGAAATGTTTAATGTGTCAGTGAAAAAAATTACGTAAGTACCCCAGCCCTATATACGAACTGTGTAAATTATTAGAAGTTAAAAAATTTAGGGCTAACATACCTAATATATTTTTTCCTGTTCCTGTCCTCTTTACACTTTCCATTATAATCGGGATTAATTTTCTTTTTATATTTCGTATCTGCTAAATTTTTTGCTTCGCACATTTTCTCTTGGTTTTCATTTTTGTAAAATCTAAAAATTGTAATAAATGAGTATCCGTGCGTTGACTGCTGACACAGTAAAATTAATTATTAAAATAATTACTACTTACAGAATTAATACAATTTTTTTAGAGTATTTGATAATTGTTTTTATAATTTTTTTAACTGTCAATTATAATAATTGTCACTGTCAAATACAAAACATTTATTTGCATAGGTAAAGTGATTAACCGCAATTGTAACAAATTTAACGAATCTATCTCTATTGAAAACTCACTATCCAATTTTTAGGATGATTCCTATACCTCTGTGGTGAGAGGAAAAATTAAACATAACCCATTTCTATAATAGTATATTATTACACAAATTTATAAGACGGTATATTGTTCCATGAGTTGTTATTTAATAAAAATCTTAAAATTTTCAATTAAAAAATAACAAATTGTAATGTAGGAACATATAAATGTGAAATCTGGTAACTTTGTTGAAAGAAGTTGGGCACATTTATCTGTCAATATGCATTTATATATTATGAAAATATTTATAAATCTATACATTATGAGTTATGAAGTGTTAATATCCTTTAAATTAGTTATGTTCATTCTGTTTTCTTGCTCATAAATAGAATAAATTGTATGAAAAAACATTTAAAAATATTTGAGGTTATCAATTTGACATTTAAAGTGGGGTACAGTTGTTAGAAGTACCAATTTTACAACAAAAATACCAAAAAACTATTTAACAATATTTTATATTATTAAACTGTTAATATAGGGTAATTGTTAACGCAAAGTATAAAAGAATAATTTTTGTAATTTAAATTTGGGACAGTATGATTCAAAGTGTTCCAAATAACTCATGGAACATTGTACCATCTTATAAAACTTGTATAATATACTATTAATTTTTACAAATTAATATGAATTCGAATAACCTAAAATAAACATATGTTCCCATTTAAAATAAGAAAGTTGTTCCGTATTTTGAGAACCACTGATCGAATTTTTTTTTTTGCTCATTATATTAGTGTTGTAAAATGGTGGTTCTTTGCTAATTTAACTAACCTCGTAGCTCTTATAGATCTCGAGGTAGCAATGGTGGCACACTTAAATGGAACACCCTGTATAACATAAGTGACACTCCCCCGAATATTTTATTCTGGTTATTATTTCTAATGTATTAAACGCCATTTCCCCATTGCAGTTGTTGTCCACCATGCTACGTCCCTAACACCATGCCCTGCTGCTTCCCTCTGGTGGTGCCCATCCCCATGCCCTGCGCACCCTGCTGCACACCACCTTGCTGTCCCCGCTAACTACCCACAGTCCCTGAGTCGATAATGTGTGTTTGTGGATTCGTGGAGGTCATGTGTGGTGAGTTACATAACGGCTCGGTATGTGCAGAGACTGTAGGCTAACAACCTGCATCACTAACATGCAAGTAAAACATGTTATGAACAAATACCTCAGGTACTTGAGGACTTGTTCTAAATAGGAATGAAATGGTTTGTGCCTATATTCATAGTCGGTACTTCGCCTTGACTCATACTTAAGTACTTGTCAAATGCTGTCAAATTGTCAAATTTACAAATATTCCAAACACAATAATTACAATTTCTCCAAATATCTAACTTGAGGTTATTACTTAGTCGAGAATTAACGAAGTTTCAACTATGAAACATGTCACGTACTAAAGACGAGTACGACCGGAATAATGCTTGGCGAAGTAGCTTGAGTAAGCATTGACTATGAATACAGGCGTAGTTTAAATGTTGTGTTTTTGGAGGCAATGTATAATATAATGTTATAATAGGGGTGGGTCTAAATTACGTAACGCTTTAAGGGGGGAGGGGTGAAGAGTAGTGTAAAAAGGGAAGGGGTAGTGTTTGTAGATTCTGTGGAGTTCATTTGTGGTAACTAATGAAAAAGATTATTTTGAAAGTTATTGCATTTGCGGACTCAATTTGTAATAAAATCTTATAAAAAAGGGTTGTTCCTAAATTATGTAACGGTTAAAGGGGGTGAGGGGTACAGAATAGCGTTACAATGGAGGGGGTAAATAGTGGAAGTTTTACGTAACGATAAAATGTTATTAAGAAAATACTTGTATTTTACGTTTGGATATAATAGTTATCTTACACACATTTTATCTTGCAAATCATTTTATCATCCACACATTTTATCTTCCACTCATACTATGTTCCACACGTTTTGTTCCACACATTTTATCTTCCGAAACATTTAATACAGAATATTTTATCTAATTATAAGTATGTTAATTGCATTACAATGTTTTAAAGATGAAACGTTGGCGAAGATAAAATGTATGGAACTTAAAATGAATGGAAGATAAAAGGTGTGGATGATAAAATGTGCGCAAGATAAAAGGTGTGGATAATAAAATAAAAATAAAATACATTTGACTGCCAAATCTGTATTTACAGACGTTAAAGAAATCTGCATTATCAACATTTGATAGCAAGTAGATTTTAAAGAAATCTGTATTACCGACATTCAACAGTTAATTTGCATTATTTGTTAAATCTGCATTATCGACACTGACTTTCAAATTTTAGTGTCAAATCTGTATTACCGACATTAAATGAACCTGCATTATCAACATTTTACTATTAAATCTGTATTACCGACATATGAGGAACGTCGATAAAAACGATAAAACATAATTCAGAAAAAAAAATGGATTTGTTTATTTTTAAATGAGGGGGACAAATAGTGCGTTATGTAATATTTAAAAGTGCAGGGAAGGGTTTATCAAAAGTTATCCAAATTTTCTTTACGTAATGAGTGAACTTTTTTTGTTTACATCAAACCTACAATGTCTAATTTGTTCTATATGACGAAATTCTTTTTTATTTACATTTTATGTTATATGATATTGTTTTAAAGTATCATAATAAAATAAATCGCAAAAATTATGACGTCCGTAGGTTCTGGTGATTTCAAAATATCGTAGGCCCCAGCCCTGTTTTAAAATAGTGTATTAATTAACACAACAATAAATACAAGTGTATTAAAATAACTGAAAAACAGCTTAAAACAAGCCACTGAATTGAACATTTAATACAAGTCTTAATACAGGCCTTAAAACACGCTAATACAACCCAATGAATACCACCCTATGTGTTTATTGAAATATTTGTTTCTGATTAATTTTCAACTATGAAATTCTATTTCGTTTTGAAGATCAAATAGTATATTATTTAACAAGCATAATATGTAGGCTATATTACACGAGGATGTAATTAAAAATACGAGCGGTAGCGAGTATTTTTAATCATCCGCGTGTAATGTAGCCATATTATGCGAGTCAAATACTATACTTTATCTACAACTATCAGGCATATAAAAAATCTGATATTATTTGTTAAATATTCAGTTTGGTGTGAGTAGTTCATATATAGCTCAACAGATGGCGCCACAGTAGACTTAAATGTCAAAATAACTTTTCAAATTGTATTTATTATACTTTTATAAGCATATATATTGATATTTATAATAAAAAATGTGTTATTAATAAATTAACAGTTTAATAAAATATTATGTGTTAAATTATATGCCCTATTTATTACAGAAAAGTGTAGCGTGTATCATGACATTTCATATTACACTTGTGTAATATGAGTAGTATATTATATGTAGTATCACACGTATAATGTACAGATATTTCAATAGTTGTAGATAAAAATATTTAAATTGATTTATTTTGTAATTATATATCAGTAATATAAAGAAAAATCACCAGTATAAATGTAAATTTGTATTTTGATTTTGTTTGACAGATTGACAGATTGACATCTTGTCAAAGTGATCGTTTAAAAATTCATAGCTTGCTTATTTATTATTTTTGTTAGCATAGCAACAAACAAAATATAAACATGTGTGCGTTGCTATAAACAAATCATTGTTGTTCGGTTTTTCACCCGCTTCAGTCGCATTTTCATTCATCTCCCATTTTTTCGATATTTTTTATCGAATCTTCACTCCAATACCTATCAACCTACAAAATGAGTTGCCCCTTTACGTAAGTTTATTATTTTCTATTAAATTTTAATCTAAATATTGCTGTTTTTGAAAAATATTTTAAATTGCTTCTGAAATGTCATAAATTTCTATATATAGCTTTAAATATTTTGGGTATTTGTAGCCATAATCTTGCAAGAAATGTTGTGTTTGGTTATGTAGATTTTTATATTTTATCATTTTTTTTAATTAAGATTAAATAACGAATGACAAATGCTAACCTTTATATTTTGCATTTTCTACTAAATTTTATTTAAAAAATTGCTGTCTTTAAATTATTCTTAATTGCTTTTAAATTCCTTTAAATATTTTTTTGTATTTATGGTCCTGCTCCTGCTAAAAATGTCGTGCCGATGACAGAACTTTAAATTATCTTGTTTTATCATTTTCTCTTAAATTTTGTTTAAAAAAATTCAATCTTGAATAATATTTTAAATTGCTTATAAATTTCTTTAATTTTGTTGGTATTTACGGTCATGTTTCTATTAAAAATGTCGTGCTTAGTGACAATACAGTAGATTTTGTCATTTTTCTATATTTTATCATCTTTCCTAGTTAGACAAATAGTCCAACGAATAACAAATACCCCTCTAACATTTACCTCCTTTTAAAATGTGTTATTTTCTACGTTCGTTTTAAAAATTGCTGTCTTTGAATAACATAAAAAATTGTTTATCATATTTCATGTCTGTATATTTCTTTAAATATTTTTGGGTATTAAATATTGAAAGCTTTCAGAACTCATAATTAATCAAATATCTTTTGATTTTTGGGTATTTTCAGCCTGTAATAAATGACAAGACATAAAATTAACTGTCACTTTTATGTTTTATCAGTTTTTTTATTATACAAATAACGTGTAAAAATATGTTTTAGTATTAGGTTATGTCAATTACTTATTAATTTAATACCTACATTTTAAAATTTGAATATCAGTCATAGTAAACTGTCATTTTTGTACTTAACGAAAATAGAAATAACGAAGGAAAATGCCTCAAAACGAAAATTTCCAAAACTCCATCTCCTAATATCTTTCCATTCGAACTAACATCCACTAGAAATAATAGAAATAACGAATGACAAATCATATTTATGAAACCCCACCCCTAAATGTAGAGCAACAAATTAGACATTATAGTTTCAATTTAAACAAATCATAGAAAATAGAAATAACGAAGAAGAAATACCTCAGACAGTACATTTCCAAAATCCCATCCCCTAATATCTCCCTTTTCCATTTATACTACCATCCACTAGTTATAACAGACATAACGAATGACAACCCCAGAAACAACACTTTTAACCCCCACCCCCTTAATAGTATCCCCCTGTTTCTGTTCCCAGATGAAAACCCCACAAATAACATAACTAACCCCACCCCTTTATACTACCCCTCTGTTTCTCCCCCAGATGCACGAACATCCAGCCGCAAGGCTGCTATCCCAGCTGCTTTCCCGGCTACTCCCCCATCTACATTCCCAGCCCCCCCATGATGACGATGCCGGCGTCTGTCGTCTTTCCCTACAACGTGAACTACTAGAACTACTAGAGTCCCATGGGTGGTGGTGCTGTGGGGTACTGTTGGCTGGATAGTAACAGAAATGGTGAGACATATTTTACGATAACTTTGTCTTTATATTTCACTACAAATTTCAATTTGCACAATTAATAATTTAGCTACTTTTCCAATCCCTTATATACCTTTTATATTTCAACACAAAATTATTTTGCGAAATTAAAACCTTAAATAATATTTACAAATACATTATTTTGGTCTATGTGGTACACTTTTCATGCCAGCTAAAGTGTCCAAAAGGGGACAAGTTAAATTATCAAATGTCAGTTTTGACATATGTCACTACTTTTTTGTTTTTTTGTTTTTGTTCTGTACATTAACTTGATTTTTGAATATTTATTTGGTTGCTAAGGGGACCAAACAAGTGTAAAGCTTGTTTGGTTGCTATAAACAAATCATTGTTGTTCATATCGTCTTTCAAGTCAGACGCATTTTCAATCTCTCCTCTACATTTCAAAATTTTAGTCATCTACATCATTTAATTCATATTCCATTCTCAAAATGGGGTGAGTACTATTATTTATTTATAATTTCCTGCTTTATTTAGAATATTTGCTATAATTTATTTAATTTCTATTTCAATTTGACATTTTAAATTTTTAAATTTGACTTAAATATTTTTAAAAATTTTATAAATTCAAATAGAGCATTTTTTATTTTTTACTTTTTTGAAATTCTAGATTACGAAATATTACTTTTGAATTAAGGAGCTCAAAAGCATTTTGCAAAGTATCAACACTTTTTTGAAAATGTTATATGCCAAAATTAGTAAAAATTTTGACATTTATCAAATTCTCTCTAGTTGATAACTAATTGACAGACGAAACCAAATAAATGTTCAAAATTACATTAATTAATTATTAAATAAAATGTAGAAATACAAATATTATTGTCCTGTGCAATATGGTGACTTATCTCTTCTAAAGACACCCTTTCAGTTATCCGATAGCATAGACACTTGGACCCAGTACCCCCTACTTTAACAAACCCTCTATCCTCTACACTTCTCCGACCGCACAAGCACCTGGACCTAGTCTCCCCTACATTACCATACCCACTTCTCCGACCGCACTTGCACCTGGACCCACTCTCCCCTGCTTTAACAACCCCTACACTAACCCCCGGTTTCCTCCCTTGCAGTTGCTGTCCACCAGGCTGCTGCGTGCCGGCCAAGATGCCGCTGGTGTGCCCCATCATGTGCTCCATCAACGTGCCGCAGCCGCCCAACGTGTACCTCACGGTGTACCCGTGTAGCCGGGCTCGCTGGTAGCTGGTAGCCGCAGCTAGAGTCGCTAGCTAGAGGGCCTACACGCCATTCTGTTGTGCCATTTGGTGTTGACCATTCTTTACTTTCTATACGTGAGTAACTCTACAGTTGTATATACAGTAGTAGACTAGTCAAAAAGTGAAACCTCGGAATGTCAAATGTAATAACTCATTTCCAGCTACGGTTTTAATTTTTAGTTAAAATTTCATTTTAATTTTAATTTTTCGTTTTTATTTTATTTCATATCTTGAGTGAGGTTATCAAATATCTTTTGAACAAAATGTTGGTATATAGAGGGTGAACTCACATTCTGATCTATTTTTCTTTGTATATTGTTTCATTATTAAAATTACTATAAATTTTTCTTTTCATATTTTCTATGTATAAAAAAGCAAAATCCATTGACATTTGTGACAGCTGACAGTTTTAATTTTTATTTTTATGTATGGAGTTTGCATAGGTATTCTTGCAACTAAAATATAAACCTAGAATTAAAAAAATTTACACAGAAAAAGACAGTATATATTTTAAATAATAATTTAAAAATTCCCGTCATTGGTTAATATATTTTGATGGATCATTTTCTCTTTCTACTTAAATTATTGACATTTGTCATTTTTTTATTTTTGACATTTAATTATAAAAATTATTAATTTGTAATCCTACGGGTAAATTTTGTCTCCAGTTTTTTCAAAATAAGTACAGGTACTCTGTGATACGTTCTCTACATTAATTCCAAGTAAAAATATTAAAATTTAAAGATTATTAGAAACATTTTAGTCATAATTCGGGAAAGACATAATCTCAATCTGTGTAAAGGCCAAAATACTAGTTTGTAGTAAATGCTTGATCATAAAATAAACGTAAAGCAAATATATAATTTATAAAATATTTATCAAAATGGGTGTATGTATTTTCATAGTTTCATACGATGTCATAAATTTTTCAAAAATTCAAAATTATTTTTTTCCATTCAATAGGTTCTGTGGTACACTTTCCACACCAGCCATAAATTCAAATGCCAAATATATTACCAAAATTTTTTAATAAAACAGATATTTTTATAAATCTTTATATTTGACAGTTGTCACTGTCAAAAACAAAACACTATTTTTTTTTAATTTTTATTTTTTCTCGTATACACATGAAACCAATACAGCATTACATTTATTGCAGAAATACAACATTCCAAAATCCACGTTAGAAAATCTTTATAAACGTAAATATTTCAATTTTATTTTCATAGCTGTCACTGTCAAAAACAATTTTGTTTTTTGACAGCTGTCATACCAACAATACATATTTATTTTTGTTGGTTGCTATGCCAAACAAAACACAATCGTATCACCAAGCCAAACATCAGACGGTGTGGGGTATAAACAAGTCATTGTTGTTCCATACTTCGTCGAAGTCAGACGCGTTCATCGAAGCTCCTGAATATTTTTCATTTTCATATTTTCAAATTTTCAAATTTTCAAGTGAATCCATTCCAAGCTCCCAAATTTTTTTCATTTTCAAATTTGTGAATTTATTCCTATAACTGACATAATGGGGTAAGTTTTTTGAATTTTTACACACACACACACACACATACATGCATTGTGTAACATGTAGGGACTGGTTGTTTTTGGTTTTGTATTTTAATCATTTATTCATTTTCACTTTGTATTTTCCAAGTAATGAAATTTTTATAGAATCAGTTGAAGTTATTGTGTATGGATTAATTTCTTTATATCGTTTATGGCATTTTTATTTTTACAATTTTTAATTCATATAAATATTTTGACATTTGATTTATTTGTTTATGTAAAATACAGTATGACCAACATAAATTTAGTGCTATTTAACTCGAGATCGTTTTAATGTAAAAACTACAAAATATTCATACATTTCATTGACATTTTTCATAATCATTATCGTTGCATTTTTCTGTTTATAATTTTTAGCTCATTTTAAATATTTTGATGTATTATTTTATTTTATAAAATCCATTGTTTGTGTGCCACTGGTATAATTTCAAACTAAAAAACAGTGTGGCCAACATAAATTTAGTATTTTTGTTAGTTATATGTCAAAGAATTCAAGCATAAAAATTGATTTATTTTAAATAAAAATGCAATTTTCATTGTACATTTTTTACAAATCAAATGGTATAATTTAAAACTAAAATACAGTGTGACCAAAAAAAATTAATGCTATTTAACTCGATTTTAATGTTTAAATTACAAAATATATTTTGTAATATTTTATTATAAAATCCACTGTTTGTATGCTACTGGTATAAATTCAAACTAAAATAGTGTGACCAACATAAATTTAGTGTTTTTGTTAGTTATATGTCAAATAATTTATTTAAAAATGCAATTTTCATTGTACATTTTTTACAAATCAAATATTTTTGATACAAAATTTTGACAGTTCTCATTAATTCATTTGTTTTTATTGACATGTGGCAGTCATTTATTTATTTACTTGTCAAAACGCATCTAAATTCACGTTCAGACACGCATTAACATTACACTTCAACATGCTTTCAGTAAAATTAGATAATGATACTATTTCATTCTGTACACCATTGGCACAAATAGCTATTTCATTTGTAACGTTCGTAGCCATAATTTGGGTCGTGTCAGTCTTTTTGGATCGTGTTACCAAAAAATAATCCACAAACAAATTGAATTCATTTATTTCAACAAATTTCAGTAAATTTTCACCATTTGACATAGATTTCAAAATTTTTCATTTAATTCATTACATTTACACTTACAATGGGTATTAAAGCTTGCCTCACACCACAAAGACCACCATATGATTTTGTAACTCCATTATGCGATATATGCAAAGTATTTTTTACATTATCGGTTATTTTGTACATTACTATACAATTATTTGACTACGTGAAATCTCGATCAGGTTAAATAGAAATACAGTGATTTGAAATTCCCGCCTTTAAAAATGTAAGCAGATTCAGTAGTTCGCTTCGTGAAGGTAAGATGTCTCTAATGTTTCTACATTTTGTCAATCTGTCATGTGTCATTATTAAAAACAAAATAATTTATATATCATTATAAATTAAATATATCCAGTAACATTTGCCATATGTTCTAATTTTAATTTATCTAATTTTTTAATTTATTTATTGCCTTACATTTTGCACTAATATTTGTCAGTAATATTTATCTTAAAATATGCCCTAATTTAATTAGTAATTTCTCGATATATTTACCTCAAAATTTATTCTCTCGTATTTGTCTTATTTGACAAATTTGCTCTAATTTTGGTCTAGTAATTTTTGTAAGACTATGTACCAAAACGTTACTTTCTGTTGTATTTATTTGCCATAAAATGTGATTTAATTTTCCTAAAATTTATTCTAGCTTAACAAATTTCTGTTATATTTATTGATCCATATTTTCCCTGTAATATTTGTCACAGAATACGCTCTAGTTCCACTGATAATCATTTTAAATATTTGCCTCTTTCGAAGAAAAATACGTATTGCAAAGATATTTTACTGGGATTATAGATTACGAAATTGCCCTTTAAATATTTGATTATTTATTGCTTATTTATATTTATTATATCTTACCACCCGGGCATTCTAGCTGGCGTGGCGAGGACACCACAGGTGCTATTTTTATGTAGAAAATACATGACTTGTCATTTTATCTTGGCCACAAATCTGATTTTATAACTATCATAGAACGTAGACCACTAGGGAAATTGAACTTTTCTCTCACTTTATAAAGCTTCAAAGTTGTGTATTTCCCATAATCGTGGATGTCAGAATATATTTCGTAGGAAATAAGAAATAAATGAACAATATTGTTCATAACCAGGAAACAAAAAATCGCTGAGAGACTTGAAGAGTAGGTGTTTCCAAAAGAATTGTATCAAATTTATGAAAAATATTATATGAAACACGTTAGAAAATGCAATTTTGTGTAACATGTGTGATATTGCGAGCTCTCGCTTCACTTACTTCACAAATATCCCACCATTACACAAAATGACTTATTTTCTGTTTATATCAATAGCTGTTTTCTTGAATACCAGACAAGAATTTTTCAAAAATCATTGGAAAGGCGTAAAAAGATTTTGTGTGAATCTTTATCTTATAACAGTTATTCCTTATTTAATATTGTAAAAATATCATTACCCCTTTCTCTATTTTCCAACCAATTGCTTTTTTTTTATTGCTTAAAGCAAAATACATTTTGACAAAAATCAAAGCACAGATTACGTAAATGTCATATTTTTTTATTTATCATTTTTGCTTTCAATGATTTAATAAAAATGTTCAAAAAAATTGAAAATCGACATAGAAAATGGTTTATATTGTATGTTTTCTGTGATAAATTGTATATGACAAAACATTTACTTAACAACTCCCCCTTGTTTCAGTGGTGGACCGTGCAAACCCACATTTGCACCAATTAGCGTCCCTCTAATCCTTCCAATGTCGTATCCGATCTGCACGGGGACAGTGATGCCGTGCGGCCCGTGCCTGTGCCCCATGGGGCGCTAGCGTGGGTCATGGCTGCAAGAACAACAACTACGTGGGATGGGTCACGGGGGTCATGGGACACGCGGGCGGTGAAGCGAAGTGGGAGTTTACAGGATGTGGTTAAGGTAAGGGGTGTGTGTGTGTGTGGTTGTGTAAAGTGTGGGGTGTTGTGTAATGGTGTGGGGTGTTGTGTAAGGTGTGGGGTTTTGTGTTTCTATATAGTTTAATTTTAAAAATTCGACATATATTTTACAGATTTGACATGCATTAGTTTAATTTACAAAACTATTGAAATTAAAGCAAAATGTAAAGTGTTAGTAAAGGCTCATAGAAATTAAAAAAAAATCTCAATAAAAACAAATTATGAAAATAGTATTTAGAGGTATGTCTTCATTTAAAACTAATTTAAAATCAGCCACTATAATAAAAATTCATATAAAAAATCAAACAACTTTTGTAACATTAAGGACTGTTTTTTTCCGTACTGTATTGAAATAGTAAATAACGTATATTTCTTTCACATCTTCGGTCAGTTTTTTGATGCGATATTTTTTTATTAATTGGACATTCAAAGTACCCAATACTTTAACCTGAAGTAAAATAATCGGCCCTCAAATATTGCAATTTTCAAATATCAGTAGACTTACTTCTTTTATACCCCTAAAAACAATAGATGTCAGTAATAGATTAATTCTATTTGTATCAAAAAAGATAAAAATTCAATGGTGTATTGTACCACTAGGACACTCTTGCCCTCATATAATTTCAAAATCATCCTCCGTAAAAACCAGTCGTAATGTTTACTACCTGAGAGAAGGGTGCTCACTCACTGTGAACTACTCTAATTCTTGCACTAATTAGTTTAGAATCACCCTCCGTAAAAACTAGTCACCGTTATGGTCAGTACCTATGAAGTGTCTAATTCTTGCCGTAATATAATTAGTTCAAAATCACACTAAGTATAGGGATGCTCACTTAAAAATGAAGTATGTCCCCTTATAATTTAAAATCACCCTCTTTAATGTTCACGTTGTAAATTTTGTCAAATTTCGTTACATCTAAAAAAAAATTCCTATATTCATAGTCAATGCTTATTTCGCCAAGTATTATTCCAGTTATACTCGTCTTTTAGTACGTGGCATGATATATAGAATTCTCGCCTAAGTAATAAGCTCGAGGTAGAGATTTGGAGAAATTGTAATTACTGCATTGGGAATATTTGTAAACTTGACAATTTGACAGCATTTGACAAGTACTCAAGTATGAGTCAAGGCGTTGATTGGAAAATATATAGATAGGCAAGTTTATGAGAAAATTCGTTTCACCTACATAACTGTGTGTCTGGTTGCATTTGGGTTAATATCAGGCGTTTCTGTCAAATATTATAAAAAAGAGCAAACGTCAAATAATTCATAATACAAATTAGTTCTATTTTAAAATATACCAATGAATTATTGAAAGAACCATTTTAATAGATACCAAAAAATTCAGTGAATATGTAAAACATGTTTAATATCTGATATTTTTGTCTGTTTAATTCCGCAAAGTAGTTGATGAAATCATGAACGAGATGGCTCTGTCGAATCTGATTCCAAAACAGTGGTACGCAAAAACATACAGGCTTGCCTATCTAGATATTTATCAATCAACGCCTCAAGGTAAAGATTCTGAGAAATTGTAATTATTGCATTGGGAATATTTGTAAATTTGACATTTCGATTCAAGTATGACTCAGGGTGAAATACCGACTATGAATACAAACACAATACACATCAGTATCTCTCCTCTTATGCCTGTATTCATAGTCGATATTTCGCCTTGACTCATACTTGAGCACTGTCAACTGCTGTCATATTGTCAAATTTACAAATATTCCCAACGAAATAACTACAATTTCTCCAAATCTCTACCTTGGGGTTATTACTTAGCCGAGAATTTCAAGTTTCAACTATGAAACATGTCACGTATTAAAAGAGTACAACCGGGCACCTATTCTGTAACTTTTCAACGATTTTAATTGTTATATTGTTTGACGTCTCGTGTCAAATGTCAATGTTGTAATCTTAGGAACTTTTTTATTTGAAAGTTTTAGTAAAATAATTTTTAAGTTGGCACTACTTCCTGGCACAACTGTCATATTGTACAAAATTGTGTTTATTGTCAATGTGTTTGTACCTTTGCATAATTTCTAGATTCTCTTTAGTAATTTTCACAAAATGTCACCAATCAAATTTCCAACAATACTGACAACGCACAAACCAAACGTCAGTATAACACTAGTGATATGAATATAACAATACCCTTCGCGCTAGTGAATCGTTTACAAAATAAGTGACGTCATATTCCTTGTTGCACTCAAAAACCGCTAGATGGCAGTCAGATTATAACAATTTTGAACGCGTATCACTAGTGATATAAGTTACAGAATAGGTACCCAGGGGTGAGATTCTATAACTCGTGACAAATACAAATAACAGCTGCACTTTATTAAATCAATTACAAACGTCAAACGTCAAAATGGCAAAAATTAATTTGCAATTACTTACCACATCAGTTTAGATGTTTACGAATATGTAATTATATACTTTGTTGTTCATATTTGCATTTGATATCTAAATGGATAGCAACCCCAGAGATGGGATTCTATATAGTACCAGGCGATATTGACATTGTTTCTTTGCACATTCTAAGACATTATCACTTTGTTCTTGTCAATGCAATGTCAATGTCAATATGGTTAGGCAATTGTTTCTATTAATATGCACACATGTCATTTCCCAATTTTAATTATTGCCGGGTGTATTGAAAATAGAGAACGCAATATAATTACATAAGGTGCAATTTGTTGTGTAATATTCAACATGTTATATATAACAAACTTTGGTTTCCCTACCTTTAATTTTCCAACCCTAATTTTCAGAATTACATATTACATTATAATTTTTATCTACAGTGCTATGGACTTTGGCAAAAATATAAACCTTAAAGGAATAGCTCAGATTTTGAAAATTTCAATGTTTTTATTGTAAAATATAAACGTCAAACTAAAGTTTATTTATGGTTTTTATTAATTCAAAGAAATATTTAAAGGGACAGAGAACAATAAATTTCTGAAAATATTAATTTAAATAATAAGAACGTAAAAAATACAAATATATTTTAAAATTGAATTGATTTCTAATGATAATATTAACTTTGAGTTCAATGTTTGACATTTGAAATAATTATTGTGAAATATAAATTTTGTGTTCTTTTTAATTCGAAGAAAAATTCATCTAGCGATTCTTGACAAATTTTATAATAAAATATAATATTTCACAAAACAAAACATTGTCAAAAATAAATGTCAAAAGTAATATTTTTGTCTGTGACATAAGGGGTTTGGTATTTTTTCAAATGAAGGAACATAAATAAAGAAGTAAAGCGATTTAAAATGAAACCTACTGATATCTGAATAAAATAATAAATTTACTGTAAAATTTAACGTTTGACGTACATAAAACAAAAGTAAAAATGTCATGTATTTTGATGACTTGTTACAGAAAATATGAGAATATATTAAGGGGTAAAGAGGACATAAAATGCAAACATTGATTTCTATGAGTCTGGTATTAATTTTATATGAAAATTATATACTTGACATGTGAATTTAAAAATAATTGTCAGTTTGACGAATTTAGTGTCATTTTGACAGGGTTATTTTGTTTTATTATTTGACTGACGTATGAAACAAAAAAATATCAAATGTCAAAATGAATTTCTTCAAGATAATGGACTGTGATAGAAAATAAGGGAATATATTAAGGGATAAAGAACTATGACATGAATTGCAATTGAATTGTCGTGAAAATTACATATTTTACATGTGAATTTAATATTAAATCATTGTCAGTTTGACGAATTTAGTGTCATCTTGACAGATAATTTTGTTTTATTAAAACAAAAAACAAATTCTGCAGCTGTCAAATCGACGGTAACTAACAACAACAAAACACAATCGCTAACTGTCAACAACCCAAACAAGCAACCGTTAAATATTTTTTTTTTTGGAATCAAGTAGCTTTGGCATGTAACAATACGTAACCATGTGTAACCATGTGTAACTAGGGGAAACAAAACACGATCGTTGTCTCCATGAGGAAACATTAGAAGGGGCTGGTAGTAAACAAGTCATTGTTGTTTTGGTCTTCATTGGGTTCAGACGCATTTAGCTTTTGCTCCCACATTTCAAAATTCTTAGTGAATTTCAATCTTGAATTTCAATTGTAACCTACATACATCTCTACATTAAGTCGAAATGGGGTAAGTCTTTTTGAATTTCGCTTTTGTATTTGCTTTTGAATGCAGCCTTTGCTGTAAGGATTGCATTTGGAAATCGTTTGACAGTTGTAGATATTTTTGATTTTGATTTTTTCATTTACCTGCAATAATTTATTCATATTTATTAATAGATTCATACATTTTGAATAATTGGGTAAAGAAATATAAAATATAATGTAAAATCTAAATATTGCGCTCTTTTTTTTCATTTAAAGAATTTTATGCTTATTTATTTTATAAAAACCCATTTTCTATGTAAAAATAGACAGTTCGCTAAATCTACAAGCAAAAAAAATTAAATTAAATTAAATTAATTAATTAAATTTAATTTTAATTCGTTATAAATATTCATGCTAAATACAGTCAATGTAGATTCGTAAAAATACAATTATAAAAAACATTTATATAAATTACCTATACTAATTATACATTTGACAGTTTTAATACAAAACACGTATTTTTATTTCTAATACAGCAAAATTTGTCATTTTTATATATTTATACTCCTAAGTATAAATTAATTTTGAAAAAGTAGAAATCATTTGCTTAGTAATATTTAGAGCCCCAGAAAAGTGCATATTTTTATTTATAAAAAATGAAATGATACTAGAAATGTTAAATTTGCAAATAATATGACCAGAAAAATACAATTCGATATAAAATAATCCATTTCACTTTTAAAAATGTCCAATTCACAATATATTTATATTCAGGGAAAAAAATAACCTAGAATTTTTATGATCCCTGAAATTATAGATATTTAGCAAATTATTGAGGGCCCCAAAATGATAAAGTAATATGTAAGGCCTCAAAAAATTAAATATATTTTTATTTATTTCCGTTTTACTCTTTATCATCTGATAAATGTGCTAGAAATGTTAAATAACCAGAAAAAATATATACACTTCAATATTAAACTAACGGTAAAATATTTAAATTCAAGAAAAATGGCCTTAATTTTTTACGATTTTTAACAAAATATTGAGCGCCCCAAAATTATTTTTGTAAAATGTTGGGCCCCAAAATGTCATATATGCAAAATATGAAAGGCCTCAAAAATAAGCATATTTTTACATATATTTAAAAAAATCCCTTTCAAAATGCAAATAAAATAAGCTGGAATATATACAAAATTTAATATAAAATAACCCATGATTCATATCAAATTCACGGCAAAATTGAGGGCCCCAAAATAACATGTATAATTTCTAAGAAACTGCTATAAATTTTTAGCTAAAAAGGCCTTATTTTTTGTAAAATCTAATTTGACGTATGAAAACGTCAGTCATTTTTTATTCATATAATTGCTACATATTTTTAGGCTTGAGTATTTGCGAGGCGAATAACGTAAAACCCCGCAAAATTACACAAGTTACACATATTTATTCCAACTTGACTCATAACGTCACTCATGACTCATGTCGTTGTTGCAGTTGCTGCCCGCCCTGCGTGATCTCGTACCCGTGCCCCATCTGCATCCCGCCGCCGGTGCTGGTGCCGTGCGCGCCGCCCTGCGTGCTGCCGGGCTGCTGTCCGCCGTGCGGGCCCACGTGTTGACGTGGGTCACACTGCAGCAGCATGTAGCATTCTTCATAAAAAGTGAGTATACAAGACACTCAAGTCAAAACACAAAACACTATACTGCATATAGCATTCTTCATATAAAGTGAGTACATTACTACATATGTGGGGTAAGGGAGTGAAATTATATAAGGGACTGGAATTAGGTAACAAGTTGACAAGGGTTGAGGTTTATATACATTATGTAAAGGGCTGGAAAGTTACGTAACGGGGATGTTGTTCTGCCAATTCTCGGCAATATATAGATCTCGGGTTCATACCCCGGCGGTTGACATAATAGGTGCGTTCAATGACGTTAGCAGGTTAGCGCTAGCAGAACAGCACAGCAGCACTAGCAAAATGTATACTGAACGGCATCTACAGCGCGAGTTTCAAATATTGAAATTTTATTTGACATTTTTCTTAAAATTGAAATAGCTGTTATTACTCACTTCTAATACACATGTTATTATTTTCAGGTATGTCTGACATTATAAAAAATATTTAAACTTCCTTAGTGCAACTTGTTTCAACAGCAACAGCGAGAAAATGTACGCTGTTGTGCTAGGTTATCAAATGACAGTATATCATGAACGATGACGTCATATCCGGTTTGCTGCCCGATTTCGCTAGTTTGCTAAGCTCATTGAACGCACCCATTCTTTTCACAATTTATTTCAATAAATGTAACTTTTTTTCTCGATTCTACCCCCAATTTTTATAGGCAATTTACCCATGTTGCATTTTTAATGTATATTTGAATAAAAATGGAGAAGAGAAAGTAAAAAACCAATGGGCAAATTAAGCTTTACTATTTATTTCTGTACACCGAAAAATCCATAGATGTCAGCAGTAGGAGTAAAATAATACATAGCATCTTTAAACAATCCGAAATCTAATATTTTACTTAACCACAAAACCGTAGTGTATAGTAAAAATCCAATTATTTGCAAACCATGTCTACAGATGTCAGTAGTGTAATAGACTACTAACATCTACAGAAGCATTTTTAAAATCACTAAAAATTCCCTTAAATAAAACGTTGAATAATCTGTTCAACGTTGCTGTCAAAATCCGATTAGTATTTTTTCATCTCTAGTTAAAATGCCGGTTACTTTAAACGTTGGTTAATAGAAAAACATCGCTTCGAAAACTTAACGAATAATATAATATTTCGATGCGATACTTTTCTATTAAGGTAACCGGTAGTTCAACAAGAGCAAGAAATTGTCCCGAAGTGTTGCTTAAATTTTAAGCCTTGTTAGTTCAATCGATCAATAACAATTTAAAATTTCACCATTAAACACAGATGTCACTAGTGTTAGCGTACACATAGATATAAAACTAAAGATAGATGGGAAACAAGTATTGCGTACTGCTGCCATCTACATTACACTGACTTACTTGCTCCAAATCACACAGATGTCTGTTAGTGAAGTAGAGAGAGACTGATTAGATTGTGTAATTTCATAGATGTCTGGTGATGAGCATTATATTATATTAAAGAGACTAATATAAATTGTGTGTTTTCAGAACATGGAATACGACTAGACGGACACCAGTTCGCATAAAAGAAAAAACCCTAAAAAGAATCATTCATTGGCACTGGCAGGCATTCCCTGACCCTTACTTGGTGCCTCGTGCGAGTGCATTTGCTTTTCTCTCGGCCCTTAGCTCCTCTAAATTATCTGGTGTTTACCTCGCCTCATTACCCACATGTAACTGCATAAAACTCATTATCGAACAACAATGAATAAAAAGTTAAAAACCCACGTCTGTCTTTATGTCTATCTTGTAGTTGTAGTTGTACTTGCAATTGTCTTTCAGGGTATTCAGTACTTG
Organism: Stenolophus ochropezus; assembly: GCA_035578165.1. NCBI lineage: Eukaryota > Metazoa > Arthropoda > Insecta > Coleoptera > Carabidae > Stenolophus > Stenolophus ochropezus. Next base: position 18,219,192 of record JAQOWZ010000012.1, on the reverse strand, counting down.
TGTTTAGAATTTCAAGATTTTCAGTTTGGCAAGATAAGTATAAAGTTTAAAATATTGGTTTATCATTTGCATTATAGAATGAAGTTCGCTATACTCTGTTTAAACTATAGATAGTAAATAGAAATTCTAGTGAGAAAATCAAAGCCTGTGATTGGCCATTTCATGAAGCCACATTTAACCAGACAAAATTTCAAGTTAACCTTCTCAAACGTAATTGAAACGTCAAACTCTCAGTAATTGACAAATCACTTGCTGAATTTACACGTGTTTCTTGTTTCATTTCTCTTTTTGTGATATTTCACGATTAAAACCAGTTTATTTCAGAACTACTAGTATTTCACTAACGCTGTGGTGTAAATGTGATTTCGTTTAGTGCTGTCTATATTTAAAAAAACGGAGTTATATTTGTCTTTCAGGGTATTTAGTGTTTGTGTTTTCAGTTTGGCAAGATAAGTATGAGTTTTAAAATATTGGTTTGTCATTGTCATTTTTCATAGTATGTTTGCTAGTCTGTGTATTTAGTTTGTTTTGTATTGATAAAATTGGGGTTTATAAACTATTTGCACAGTAACACTTTGTAGCAATAATTATTTATTGTGTGAATTATGAAGAGCTACAGAACAATGTGGCTTTTTATACATAAAAATCAACTGATTAACTACAACTAACTTGTACAGATGTCACCATCATTACAGTAAAGAACAAATATACATCTGTATAGTGCTGCTATCTGTTATTCAAAATAAAGTAGTAATGCAATATAACGTCTTATAAAATTTTTACAATGATACCCTATATACCTAGATTCGCAAAAAGGAATAGTCACTAAATTTTAAATATATTTTTCTGATTTTTAACGTTCATCTCGATCTTCCACTGAACAATATAAAAATCAAATCATTTTGAACTGAAATAAATAAATATATATTTAATTACCACATTATAAAATAAAACAGATTATCTTTAACGTTTCTATCCCATGTAATACGAATTAAAAAAAAAAATATAATAAAAATTGATTATAACCATACTTCAATGAATGCTTTGCGCATGCGTGCAATCAAAGTATTTGACTTCAAGGTTGTCAGATATCACCACAAATCTTCCTGTGTATAATAGGGAGTGCGCCGGCCGCTAGGTGTCTCACCGAAGGACATTTAAAAATGGTCGTTAGTGGTGATAGATGCCATTGTTTTGTATAGCCATTGCAAAGTTTTCTGTGGATATTAATTTATTTATCCGAATTTTCCTGTGTTTATTTCTTTTATATGGCAATATTATTAATATATTTCTTTTTTAATAACTATGGCTATAAATATTAGTAACATATTTTAATATATCGGTAAAAGAGTCAGAACCTTACGAGGAGAAGCCGTATTTTTAGCTGGCCATGTAGTTCGTTGTAGTTTGTTAGACAAATTTAATATATTATCCTATGTATTGCAAACCTCCGCAGACAAAAAGAATTCAAGATTTTTGCTACATTAAAAAAAAGCAACAAAGTTTTAAAATAAGTCATCAGAATCGCAGAACGAATTTTTAACTTTTGCTGGAGTGTAATAATTGAACATAATATTAAACAGGGAAAACCATACGAAGAATTCGTTTTATTTTTATTTATTTATTCCTTTACAGCTGGACAGCATTAATGTGTCCTTTTATATGGGTTTCGTATATTTAGAATTTAGTATTGTGAATGTGCGTCATTATTACAATGCATGTTATTTGCCATAAACAATTACTATATTATTGGATAATCTTCATTCTTAAAGTTGTATTTAAAATGTTTACTACAACACACAGTCATATATTTGCTAACCATTTTGCCTATTCTCAAAGCAATCTGCCACTTTCCGCAAGTTATTTTTGTGGGAAAAATAATGGAAACTGATATCTTTTGTGGCATAACTTTTACATTGAGGTACTGAACAATACCTCCGGCTTTCCATATTGTGTTAAATGTAAAAAAAAAAAATCGTTTAAATAATCCAAAAACGTAAAACAAACTATAAGTTACAACTAGTTATATGGCATTTCAATGTACTGATCACCACTAACAACTTCCTCATTTTTCCGCCAGGGGCCAACTCTTTCGCGGCGCACTCCCTATAAGAAAAAATGAATGGCGAAATTGTCAATTTTTAAAATTATTTTTCACTTGGTTTTCAAAACTTTGTCTTCTTTCGAGAAATAATGCAGGAATATTTTGGAACTTTAATAATTATTGTATTATAGTACATAAATTTTGATTTATATTTTTGTCGCTAGATGTCAGTCAGATTTTTTGAATCGTTCCAAAAAAATTATGATGTTAACATTTTACAAGGTATACCCATGTGCAAAATGTGTAAATAATAGTAATTTCAGTTTTAAGTAAATTTATTATTAAATACTTTAATTAATTTGTTACCTTTGTCAACTTTTTTGTTGTTTTAAAAATAGAAATTAGATGTAGTTTTGTAGCCATTAATATCTATCCAATTAAAAAAAACTAAAGTAGGTACTATTATAATTCAGAATTAATACTTCATCTTGTATTCAGATTACGAACAATTGTATGTAGAATTATACATAAAATTTATGCTTTATTTAAAATTTAGTTTTTAGTTTATAATGTGTATATGTGTATAATTAATTCGAAAGGAAGGAAAGTCAATGGACTCATCCTTCAAATAATGTTAAAAAAATGTTATATCATTTACTTATTATCCACTTGTAGATAGATTGTAAATATAAAGGAAAATATAAAAAAAAAAAAAAATAAAAAAAAAAAAAAAAAAAAAAAAAAATTAAAACTGATAATTTATTTCAACAATATATTATGCCACAGCATATTTTAGTTAGATAATTTTTACACTTATTATTGTTTTACATTCAATTTAAATGTACGAGGGATTTTTTATCATTTGTTGACCTTCAATATTTGTGGTAAACACCTTCAAAGTACAGGATATTCGGTATAAGGCTTAATTTTGATGAATGTACTTGCTATGTTCTTGCTGAAAACATTTATTTGTGATTAAAAAAAATTACGTGAACACGAAATGATTTTCTTGTACGCTTATTAAATTACACATATTTTAGCACTTCATGTAAACTTATATCATTTGAAAGTGATACGATTTTGCACTCCGTTCCACAAAATTTTAACATTCTACAGCTAATTGTTTCTGAATTATGCGAAAAATACAAAAAATCCTTCGAGCAAAGTGCCATTTTGGCACTACCGATTGCAATACAAAAGGGAGGTGCCTAATTAGATGGTATAGCAGTCCCATATACAAAATTTCAACATTCTACGGCTAATCATTTTTGAGTTATGCGGGATACGTACGTATATATAGATGTAACATCGAAACTAGTCAAAATGGATATTTCCTTGAAATTTGAAACCAAAATTTCTCGCGATTACAATACTTCCTTTACTTCGTACAAGAAAGTAAAATGTTTTAAAAATCATGATTTTTGCAACACTGCAAGATATTTTAGTTTGAATACTTATTATTTAAAATACAATATGATACACATTAAATATAATAATAACTTAAATAGTTATTTGTATCACTAGTCCAGAAACTAAAGCTGAAAGCGAGGCCTACAAATAATGCGAGATCTCACAAAAGAGTTTCTGGATGTGTGATACACAATATTTTTTTACGCCAAAAACACTTTTAATTTATTAAAGAAATACTACCTAAAATTTTATATACTAGGTTTTATATCAGAAACATTTTTGGTTCACTTGGATATCTAAACAATTCACTTGTTTTATTAAAAAAAATAGTGACATTTATTCTAACCTAAAAAATAAAACGAATATGAATTGATTTTTTTCAACAATTAACGTAATCATAATCGTACAAGACGAGTATAATATGAATAATAAATAAATGTTTTAGTTAACGTTTTACATTTCCAATAAAATAAAATTAAAAATTTTGACAGAATATAATACTAAAATATTTAAGTTGGTATCCTTACATTAACAGAGAGTTTCTGGACGATTTTGAGTTCTGTAATACTAGTCATAATGGTACGGAGGTAGGAAAAAATATTACGGCTTAACAAATAACAATTACGACTTTCTTAAACTACATCTCGTTTTTAAATTAGATAATGTTTCATATAAAAAATAAAATAAAAAAATAGTGAAGATCCTCATTTTTACTTAAGCGAATTTTCTAATTTTTAATTTAATCGCATTTTAATAATACTTAAGTAGTACAATTGTATGAATTTATTGATAATATTACATATTTTGTATCATTCATTTCATATTTGTAAAATGTATGTTGTTATCTAGTAAAACTTTCAACAGCCTAGGGAAATTTTATGTTGGAACTTTTTGCAGGGATGGTTTTAGTTTAATTTTTTTTATATTTCTCTTTTCTATTTTTATTATTTGACTTATAGTCTTATAATTTCCATTTGGTCACACAAAGGTTCACTTAATACTCTTAATAACAAATAGCAAAAACAGAGAGTAAAGGTTAAAGTTACTATAATCTTCCACAATAATATGCTCTAATTTTTTTTCTAAACCCGAAACATCCGAATAAATACACTTTATTTCCACCTTCTATATAATTGTCACTTTCCAGGCTTCTTGGTAGCTAAGTAAATAAACAATTACAGTAACTAACCTGTAAAAATATATAATTCTCATAAAAAAATTATAGAAAATAATGAAAGTTTTTTATGCTTTTTATTATAATATTACAAATTTAATTTAATTAGGTTTATGTGAGTAATTATACACATTTATAGTACATTTTGATTCACTGGCGAAACTTATTTGACAACGTCTAGCTATAAATTGTTTTACCACACTACTTTTGATTCCAAAATAGAGTAAATATTTGTTTGAAGAATAAATAAATTAATAAATAAAACCGCTATGAAGGTGGAAATAAAATTTTGTACGCGGCACGCGTGCAATTAATCTTTACTGGGCTCACTGGATTATGAGAGGCCGCTCCTTCGTCGCTCGCCTCACACATTTCTAGCTCGCACTGTAAAGATTTACTTACACCGCTGGCCACGTAAATAACTATTGACAAGGTCCTGAATTTTTCAAGGGATATGTAAAATAATAATTATTTTTCTTATATTTTGAATATATAGATAAAATAATATACATCATATTTGATTGTAGTTGATTCTAAATTCTAATACTCCTGCTCTGTTGTCTGTAAGTTTGACATATATTCAAGCTTATTTTTTAAATTTTAACAAATCTTCACTTAGAATTATAGTTATTCATTCACATTTCCAATGTCATATATGTGTACATAGACGTAGCTTAAAAAATATTTTTGATGTGTTACTTTCTTTATTGTAAATACATATAGAAAAATAATTATAAAATATACTGTTAACAATCTTCAAATACTGCTTACAATAATAACAAGCAACGGTGACTCACTTAGGTACAGTACTCCGATTTAAATTGAGTGTGAGATCTCAGATTCATATTCTATCTTTGACAATGTTTATTCAAATAAAATGCTGTGTCTGAATAAATCGGACCTCCTATAAATTTTACCTTGCAGAGGTTGTAGTTTGACAACATACACCAATAAAAATGCAAGTAAAAGGAATCACGGAACAAGTACCTTAAGGTATTTGAGGCCTTGTCACAGAATAGTTACATATAGAAGCGACACTCCGTGTCGGTACCTTTCATATTCCCCTATTCAGTTCTATGACCTTGAAGCATTGTGTAGACCTTTAAATTTGTGCTCTTCCCCTATTTCTCTCTAAGATGTGAGGAAACTTTCCAATGTTAAACAATGAGCCTTTTAAATTTGTGCACATTCTCCATTTCTCTCTAATTTTCGTTTCTCTGTCTTACTGTCGCTTCTGTATAAACCTATTCTGTGGTAGCTCTGTGAAGAGTATCAGGTTCGGCTCGTATGGATGTAGTTGTAGTCTGTTATGAATTCTTTCTTCCCTGGTTTGGGATTTTTCCCTAACTAAACTCTTCATGTGTCTCCAAAGGTAATAGTCGTAAGACGTCTGTGGCCATAAAACGGGACCTCCTCAAACAATCTATTGGTTAGCAAAATTGTTATTTAGATATGTTTGTTTACACCAAAATGAGACGATGCCTAATTCTGTTGAAATCAAGTCAATATTGGCATATTCTTTGAAACGGTAGCCATAGCTCGATGAAAATCAATTTTATGATTTATTTCTTGTTTGTGCCAATTTTTTTAATTAATTATATCACTAATATTTAGTAAAATTTAACTGATACATTATACATCAATTCTTAAACAGTTTCTTGATGCATTTCAATCATATATGATACATTATATATCCATTCTTAAACAGTTTCTGAATCCATTTCAATCATATAGTCTTCTAATAATTCGCGATGAATTAAAAAAATCTAACATATCCTTTCTGTCCTTTTTTAAACAAATATTTTTTTTTATTTAATAGTAAAAAAATCACTCCTAAAATCAAAGGAAATTGAAGTAAAATTAAACATATAGTTAATTGTAGTAAAACATAAATTGTCAGATAAAATTTTTACTTTTTTTACCTTATACGAAGTAAAGGAAGTATTGTAATCGTAAAAAATATCGGTTTTCAGATTTCAACCATCTCTGAATCCATTTTAATTAGTTTTTCGCGGAACTCAAATTTGATTAGCTGTAGAATGATGAAATTTTGTATATGGATCTCTAATATCTAGTTGTGAACCTCCCTTTTTCATTGCAATCAGCAGTACCAAAAGGGCATATTCGTAGAATGTTGAAATTTTATATATAGGACTGCTATAACATCTACATAGTTGTGCATTTTCATTTTTTGAATTGTTCGCATAATTCGAAAACGATTAGTCGTTGAATGTTGAAATTTTATGTAGTGCTACTATAACATCTAGTTGTACATTTTTTTAATTGCAATCGCCAGTCTCAAAAGGACATTTGGGTCATCGGGATTTTTTGAATTGTTCGTATAGGTAACTCAAAAACGATTAGTCGTTGAATGTTGAAATTTTATGTAGTGCTACTATAACATCTATACATCTCCTTTTTTTAATTGCAATCGCCAGTCTCAAAAGGACATTTGGGTCATCGGGATTTTTTGAATTGTTCGTATAGGTAACTCAAAAACTATTAGTCGTAAAATGACCTCATTTTCAAATAAAACGAGTTTAAACATGACATCACAATCATATGATATCCACATAAGTTTTTTTTATTAGGGCCGGTTTTTCAATCTCTGGTTAAAGTGCCGGTTACCTTAACCATCGGTTGATAGAAAAATATCGCATCGAAAATCTGATGCAAGTTGTCAAAAATACACATTATTTACTATTTCGATGCGATATTTTTCTGTTAACCGATGGTTAAGGTAACCGGCACTTTAACCAGTGATTGAAAAACCGACCCTTAGTGTCATAAAATGAAATTTCATCGATGATTATTTTTGTGGTCACTGAGTTTTGAACATGATTGTATATGCTATTTTCGATGTTAAAATTATCTGAAGCATAAAATTATTAGATGGAAAGAGTCTTATATACCTAAGGTACTTATTTCATGACAAACCTACATGCTCATGAAGAGACCTACAGTTTATAGTAAGTTCCTAATGACTCATATTTGAGATAACCCTAAATCCAACAATCCATTTAATGAGGTCTTGCAAAATATAATTTTAATAGCAGTTTTTTCATTTTTAAACACAAGTCTAACATTTTTCATTACTCTATACATTAAATCTAAAAACCTCACTCGCGACACAGCCCCTTTGGCAATCTTTCCCGCCGCCACCACTGCCACCACTGCTATCGCTAACTTTTCCCTATATATAAACTTCAGCTATCGTTCATTCATGGCTTGTTCAACGAGTCTCTGTTGTTTGCCAAGACAGCAAGTAGGTTGTCTTGAAGAATTGGTCATTTGTGAGAACCTAAACGGTATGGACCGATGGCGTGGGAAGGTTGCCGTGGTTACGGGAGCCAGTGCTGGAATCGGGGCTGCGATTGTTAAGATGATGGCCCAGGAGGGTATCGTGGTAAGGGTTTATATTAGTATCACTCAGGTTCATAAAGGGGTTAGCCAGGGTTGTCAAAAATCATAATTTATTTTAAAAAATCAAAAATCTTTTTTTTTTATATATAAAAAAATCAAATAAATTATGATTTTTTAAAAATTTTATTTTTAAAGATATCTGAGTATTACAGCACTTTTTAATTGTTTTAAAAAGCAATATAAATATTTCATTTCATAAACGAAAACGAAATCTGTAATAAAACCAAAATGATTCATCTTAAAAAATTAACAATGAGTTTTTACTTTTAGTTACATATTTACTTCTATATTTTCCTTCTGTTATACGAGAATTAAAATGATAAAATATCATTTAATTTTCAGATATTATTATACAGTGTGTTCCATTTAACTGTGTCACCATTGCTATCTCGAGAACTATAAGAGCTACGAGGTTGGTTAAATTAGCAAAGAACCAACCTCGTAGCTCTTATAGTTCTCGAGATAGCAATGGTGACAAAGTTAAATGGAACATCCTGTATACAGAATATATTTTAGTTGTTATTGTTGCCGCATTAGTTTCAAGCATGTATTTGTTTTCTCGAAAAAATGTATAGCTCACTAGTTATAAGCAAAAAATTGATTTTGGCCAATTTACTTGTAACTTTCTTGTTTCAATTCATACAAATTTCTAGTGTTAATAGTTAACTATGAAAACAGAAATTAAATGTTCTTGTCAAATTTTCGATTGTTAGTAGTTATTTTGATAATATTATTGACAACAATGGTTTTTCATAATAATGATTATGATTATTGTTTTATGTTGCTATGAATGAAAAATTATTATTTGATTTAGAGTCCTTTTCTAAATCTAAACGAAATTCAAAAGTTATACAGACAAAAAAAGATTTTTCTATTTAAATATTATTTATTAAAATAAAATAGGACTTTTTTATATGGTTATAGCAAAAAAAAAATTCTATTCAAAATAATTACAACCTACTATAAGGTCCATATGAAAAATTAAAGTTGACACCGATAATTTGAAAACGGTACGTGATAAAAAAAATAAATCCACTTAAATTTATTATAAAATATCTGATCCAACACATTTACCCCAATTCTGTAACGAAGTTACTAGCTCTTAGCAAAGTTACTAACATCATTAGCCAATAAAAATAGTAGACACTAAATAAAATATGAAAATGACAGCTTTTACAAATATTTCTATTGGTTAAAATTTTTAGTAACGTTACTAAGAGCTAGCAACTTCTTTACAGAATTGGGGTGATTACCTCCCGCCACTGTAGTAATATATTCTATATTAGTTTTTCAGTACATTCAATTTATAGTTTAAAAATTGGTTTGTTATCCGAATAAATATGAAGTTTAATCTTTTCAAAATAAAAAATGTAAAAATCTGATATTCTCTAACATTGACTACCTTATAACTTGAACAACCTAGTCTTCGTTACTATGAACACAGTATATAATTATGCTTATGGACTTCCCTTATTTTGTAATAAAACTAGAAATAGCGAAAAAGTTGCTAGTTTCATTATTAAATTTTTTTACAAATATTATTGTTTTATTATAGTTTCCTTTCAATTTTCCTGTGTTTTATGTTCTCTTGTTAAATATTTCCTAAAATAAATATGTTATATATGTATTCAATATTAAAAATATTAAAAAATATACTTACTTCATATAATAACAACATATAAACAACATTTGATTGTATTTCAATAATTCAATCAAATAAAAATACTTACATTCAATTATAACATAATACTTACTATTTTTTGATACAAATTACACTAAATCACTTTATTTTACTTAAAAACTAATAATATAAACACTAATTTACACAAAAGCAACACTACTTTTAAGAATCTAATAATAAACTTCATGAAATATCGGTTACGATTTGAACTTGTCAAAGATAACTTTGATACTAAATTCAATGAAAAAACATTTTATATAGATTTAAAAGTTTGAATTGAAAAATAACTACTATTAAATACTTTTTGACAAGGTACTGAAAGCTAAATTACAGTGTTGTATAATGATTTAATATGGAGACATTGTAAAAATGGAGCATCAGTACCAACTTGCGAAAAAAATATGCGAGATGTGTAGATACGGAATACACATACTTTGGCTATGCAAAAAATGTAAAAGGGGATGTGTAGATACGAAATACACATTCTTTGTCTATGCAAAAAAATGTAATAGTGGGTAGTAAATATTGTGTTCGTTTTATTTTTTTAGGTTGTAGGCCTAGCCAGAAGAATAGAAAAAGTTCAAAAATTATCTGATAATTTAGTATGCAAACCTGGAGGAAAAATTGTTCCTTTAAAATGTGATGTGACAAATGAAGACGAAATTCATTCTGTATTTAAATGGATAAAAGAAAATTTGGGACATACTTATATACTTGTTAATAATGCTGGTGTTTTTTTCAAGGGAACTATTTTTGGTAAGTTATCAATAGACCACGTTAGTGAGGTTAAGATTTATATTTGGCGCGAAACCCTAATTCAAATCTGAGTGTATGCATTTCTTATGGGGGTACATTTTCAAATCACGATATTAAAGCATTTTGACGATTCGTAATTATAACATAGGGTTTTTTTGATATTCTAAAACATTACTCTTTGCTTTCCGTACTGAAAAAGTACAAATAAAAGAATAAATTAAGAAAAATTTGATTTTAAAGAAAGTAGTATCGCATATAGTAACATATGTCGTTACTTGGTGCAGCAGGTTAAAAACGCAGCAACTGAAGGATACAAGGCACTGGTTAATATATATGATAGCGTTGATTGAAAAATATATAGATATGCAAGCTTATGAGAAAATTCGTTTCACCTACATAACTGTGTGTCTGGTTGCATTTGGGTTAATATCAGGCGTTTCTGTCAAATATTATAAAAAAAGAGCAAACGTCAAATAATTAATAATACAAATTAGTTCTATTTTAAAATATACCAATGAATTATTGAAAGAATTATTTTAATAAATACCAAAAAATTCAGTAAATATGTAAAACATGTTTATTTATCTGATATTTTAGTTTAATTCCGCAAAGTAGTTCTTGGAATTATGAACGAGATGGCTCTGTCGAATCTGATTCCAAAACAGCGGTACGCAAAAACATACAGGCTTGCCTATCTATATATTTTTCAATCAACGATGATAGTAGATAAATATTTTATAAATAACTATTACTAATTTAAACTAATTTATTTTTAGATTCCAAACCAGAAAATTTGCGAAAAACAGTGGAAACCAACATAGTAGGCCTTGCAATTTGCTCTCAAGTGGCCATGAAACAAATGATGGAAAAAAATATTGCTGGACAAATAATTCATATTAGTAGTATTGCAAGTCATTGGCCATTAACAGGAAATCCGCCAATATTCAATATTTACAGCCCCACTAAATTCGCTGTCAAAACTTTAACAGAAGTTATGAGAGTTGAATTGGCTCATATCAAACAAAAAATAAGAGTTACTGTAAGTATACTTTGTGTTATTGTGTTTAATTATATACAGGGTGTTCCATTTAAGTGTGCCACCATTGCTATCTCGAGAACTATAAGAGCTACGAGGTTGGTTAAATTAGCAAAGAACCACCATTTTACAAGACTAATACAATGAGCAAAAAATTTTTTTTCGACCAGTGGTTCTCAAAATACGGGTCACAACTTTTTTATTTTAAATGGGTATATGTGTTTTTTAGGTTATTCGATGGAGTATTTTTTTCTGAATTCAACGATATAAACATATATACTAGTATAACATAATAACTAAGAAAAATGCATGTTAGATTTATATGTATTTTATTTATATCTGGCTGAAACAAGAGTGCTTTGGATAGAAAACAATTCATTTTCTTCTTAAAACTGACAATTTAAGAACAAAATTTAACAACAAATAATGAAACAATGTTGGACAGAACAATATGTCTATGTTTTCTATCCATAGCATTCTTGTTTCAGCCAGATATAAATAAAATACATATAAATCTAACATGCATTTTTCTCAATTATTTTGTTATATTAGTATATGATATGTTTATTTCGTTGAATTCAGAAAAAAATACTCTATCGAATAATCTAAAAATAAACATATGTTCCCATTTAACATAAGAAAGTTGTGTCACGTATTTAGAGAACCACTGCTCGAAAAAAAAATTGTTTTGCTCATTGTATTAGTCTTGTAAAATGGTGGTTCTTTGCTAATTTAACCAACCTCGTAGCTCTTATAGTTCTCGAGATAGCAATGGTGGCACACTTAAATGGAACACGCTGTATATTTCGAGAGTAGAAAAACAAAAATATTATAGTAGGTAGCTAATATCAAATATTTAGCAATATATATTGCTTTTATATTTTTGTATCACTGGTCTAAGAAACAAAATAATTATATTAAAAAAAAACATTATAGTCAAACCGGAGAAGGAGAAGACTCACGTCATCAAATAATATTACTAAAGTAATGACGTCATGTACTACTATGAATATATGGGATACTAATTTTTTTTAGAATAAAAGTGCAATGCATGTTACATAACGTACTATAACCTACTTCTTCAAGTGACAGTTGACAAATTAATAAGCACAACCTCTCGAAGTCTGTCGGCGTCATCACAGTTGATTTGTGACGGAAACGATAGTGAATAAGTGCATTTAGTAAATTAAAGGGCATTAGCTGTTCTCTAAAAGTACATAATTCAATTAAATTAAAAAAAAAATAGAGAAAAAAAATTACCTCTCGTATGGTTTTCAATGGAATTAATGGGCCAACGTTGTCCAGTTCCCGTTCAAAATAATGCACTACATTCATTGTCAGTTTTTTTGACTGCTTTGATAAAGCTTTAAGCATGATTTGTCAGTAACATAAAAAAACTGACACGATACTTTCTGACTGACACTGACAATCGAATGACAAGATCAATATTCGATCGGTATAAATATAATATAAACAAGATCATTTTTATTATTGCCAATGTATGGTATGAAAATCAACTACAATTATTTCAAATAATTTTATATTCTCTAAGAGGAATACAGATTGACTTTAGAAATAATTGTAAATTCATTAATATATACGTTTCTTAATACAAATATTTTTTTTCTTCTCTTTTTAAAAATAAATAACACCCAATAATCTTAATAAGTTATATTTCATTTTATAAAGTTTTTTTTCAGGTTGATGACGTGAGTCTTCTGCTTGTTCGGTTTGACTAAACAGTACTTCAATGTTTAATCAAATTAAAATATTGAAGCATAAATTATTATTGTTAACATTTTTAAATTAAAATACAACTTAATAATTATTTATTGATAAAGAAAAGATTAATATTTTATCAACTTTCATATTTTGCTTATAATAAATTTCTAAAAAAAATGCCACGTTGCACATTTTTTTATTAAGGCGCCATCTTATCAACAGTTTCCGTGGTGTAGTGGTTATCACATCCGCCTAACACGCGGAAGGTCCCCGGTTCGATCCCGGGCGGAAACATTTTTCATTTGCTCCAAAAAACTTAATTTATTTATATTTACATATGACCTCAATTTGTCCACGTGGTTGCTGTATTAATACATGTTTCTACAAGTTTCCGTAGTGTAGTGGTTATCACGTGTGCTTCACACGCACAAGGTCCCCGGTTCGATCCCGGGCGGAAACAAAATCCATTTTTTTATTTTCTTTATTTCCATCTTCTATATAATTGTCACTTTACAGGCTTCTGGTACCTAAATAAATAAACAATTACAGTAATTAACCTGTAAAAATTTACAAGGCTAGCCTTGTAAAATTTTACAATGCTCAAAAAATAATAGAAAATAATGAAAGTTTTTTTATGCATTTTATTATAAATATTACAAACTTAATTTAATTAGGTTTATGTGAGTAATTATACACATTTGTAGTACATTTTGATTCACTGGCGAAACTCATTTGACAACGTCTAGCTATAAATTGTTCTACCACCGCCAACTACCTTTGATTCCAAAGTAGAGTAAATCTTTTTTTGAAGAATAAAGTAAATTATGAAGGTGGAAATAAAATTTTGTACGCGACACGCGTGCAATTAATCTTTACTGGGCTCACTGGATTATAAATTTCCAGCTCGCCCTGTAAAGATTAACTCACACTGCTGACCACGTAAATAACTATTACCATATTTGAAATATTTATTTGTTTTTATTACTTTATTATTATTTTCATATAAATTCCTAGTAACTTATTAACTTAGTAAATTAAATTAAGTATGTTTTGACAGGCAATAAGTCCAGGATTGGTTGACACAGAATTATTTGACATTGCCGGAGTCGACGATGGTCAATTGGATGACATGTTGATGTTAAAATCTGAAGATATAGCTAACGCAGCTCATTTCGTTCTTCAACAGCCTCCAAATGTGTTGGTAAGTTTAACAAATCAAAAAAGTATAACGAAATATTTTTATATTTTAATTGTTTTTTCCAGGTTCAAGATATAATAATACGACCATTGCTTTCGTTCTAAGGATATGAAGATTGTTTTATAAAGTACCTACCTATTGCACGTTCAGTATCACAATACCACCTGAGAACTATTATATTTACACACACACTTATAAATATATGCGTAAACAAATATAAGCTGTTGTTTATTTCACCCTAAAAATAATAATGTATATTAAATATGAGAAACACTAAGATATTTTCATAAGTAAGAGTCATGAATTTATTGGAAAAATTTACGAATAGTTGTTGCGTAGTAACAGACAAACGAGTGTCAAAAATGACATTTAGATCACGACAGCGAAGCTGGAGTGATTTAAGAGTCATTTTTGACACTCGTTTGTCGTTACTTCGCAGGAATTATGAGAATATTTTACCAATTAAATTCATAGCTCGAATCATATTTGCTTGATTATTTTACGAATGACAACAATTCAACATAAAATTTTTGATATTAACAAAATGAAAATCACTATGATACTGTGGTTTTATCGAATTTCTTCACTGAAAAAATATCTATATCCATCAAATGAAACATTCTGATTGGGTGAAAATGACGTGTGTGGACTTAATCACATTTATAGATATTTATTTAACGACAATTGTCAAACATAAGTGAAAATAAAAAATCATTAAAAAAAATTTCATTTCCCAATGATTATTTACCAACAGACGTTGAACTGTATCACCAAAAATTAATATTTATTATTACATTATATTACTTAACAAAAGTTGATTGTATATTGTTGATTTTCATGAGGAAAATGTCGACTTCAATGACGAATATGTTACTATAGGAAAAAAATTATTAACAAAAAAAAAAGATAATAACAAGTAGCCTATAAATTGCAATCAATAAAATATTGACTGCAACAACAAATATATTCATTGAGGAAAGAAAAATGCCTAAATGTAACAAATAAAGTACTGATTGTAATAAAAAAAATGTTATTATAACAAGCAATTTTAACAATGGAATCTATATTAGGTTTTTGCCAGAACTGAATTGAGAATTCAAGGGATTGGATTAGGGGATGACATATGTACAACACTTTATATTCACGTTTGGTGATTCCAGCAAACCGTAAGTGTAATAAAACTCAAACAAATTATAAGTACATTTAGTATATATCACATTAAACATGTAAATTGTTATGTTTTGACTAGAATAGAGTCATACAGTTTTGCAAAGATGGCGGATAGTCGCCATGTTGTGACGTCCCTTGGATTTGTTGTGATTGTTGAACAGCTGCCATCGCCATGGAAACAGGAGTGCTGTTTGGATGGTATGGCACCTAAAAGGACCAAAAATTATATTGAAAGAAATGTGACCTTTATGCATTCTGCTATGGGGTACACAACTGTACAAAATCCATTAGTATACACTGTTTGTTCCATGTACCCAGCGAAGCACCAGATTTGGAAATCCCAAAGTAACATTAGCATGCCTAACTTAACATAGATGGATTACTGTACGACATGGAAATAACTAGACAGAAATCCATCTATATTACGTTAGGCATGCTAATGTTATAGTAGAGGACAAGATATTTGGTTAATCCCTTAAGCTTGGTAATGGATGCGGCTAACCCTCACAACGGGTGATGAGTCGAAAAGATGTAGGGGCGGTATTAATAAAAATTTCATATTCTTATAACTGTGATGAGAATCAAAAATGGAAAGAAAATTAACCATTCCCCATTAGGCTGGATTAGTTTTTACATAAAGAAAATAAAAATTTGTTTGTTTTAGTACGTATAAACCAAACATTTTTACATGTATTATAATATACCTATTTAAAAATTTGAAATCAGTCCCTGCATTTCTGTACCATAAATTTGGGGATAATCCCATGTTTACGGTATGCTAGTAGGGGGTGATGTAATCCAATTCTCAATTATGTTGTCCAGCACTATACTTTGGGATTTCCAAATCTAGTGCTTCGCTAGGATATTGTTACATTGTTTATTCCTATACTCCGTTTTTAAACTATAGACAGCACTAGACAGCGTTAGTGAAATACTAGTAGTTCTGAAAAGAACTGGTTTTAATCGTGAAATATCACAAAATAAGAAATATAATAATTGTCAATTGCGTACATTTGCATAATTTCAAGATTCTTTTTTTTTTCACAAAATGTCACCAATCAAATTTCAAACAATATCGCCAAGCGCACAAACCAAACGTCAGTATAACACTAGTGAAATGTCATATTGTCCTGTTGCACTCAAAAACCGCTAGATGGTAGTCAGATTATAACACTTTTGAACGCGTATCACTAGTTATAAGTTACAGAATAGGCACCCAGCAGAGAGAGTATCCGCAATATTCTTAAATCCCATATTAAAGTCCTATGTTTCGTATTTCATTGCACTGTACAAAACCCGGAATATTCTCATTTATACCACAGAATAGGTTTATACAGAAGCGACAGTAAGACAGAGAGACGAGAATTACAGAGAGATGGGGAAAGCCAACAAATTTAAAGGGCTCATTGTTTAAAATAGGAAAGTGTCTTCACATCTTAGTGAGAGATAAGGAAAGGGAACAAATTTAAAGGTCTACACAATGCTTCAATGTCATAGAACTGACTAGTGTAACATGAAAGATACCGTCACGGAGTGTCGCTTCTGTATATAACCACAGAATAGTTACATACAGAAGCGACACTCCGTGTCGGTACCTTTCATGTTCCCCTATCCAGTTCTATGACCTTGGAGCATTGTGCAAACCTTTAAATTTGTTCCCTTCCCTTTTTAAACAATGAGCCCTTTATATTTGTGCACATTCTCCATCTGTCTCTAATTTTCGTTTCTCTGTCTTACTGTCGCTTCTGTATAAATCTATTCTGTGATATAACTATATTGTGGTATTGCTATAAATCTATGAGGAGAGAGAGTATCCACAATATATTGAAATCCCATATTAAACTCTAATATTCCGCGTTTCATCCCACTGTACAAACCCCATGTTCCGCATTTATATCAAGCTGTATAACATAGGCAACCAACCACACAACTCCAATCTCTCGTTGACTCACCGATCCATTATGATGGAACCGGGGGTCCAGCATCATAGCAGCCACCGCGGCAGCTGTAGAGCTGCCAGCGTGTCCCCGGCCGGCCAGCATGTGGTGGGGCACCGCGGCGCCGACCCCCGGGCCCCCCGGGTGCTGGGCCCGGGGGCCCCCGTGCCCCGGCAGGCCCTGCGGGAGGTGGCCCGGGAAGTCCTCGAAGTGGGGGTACGGGTGGTTCAGGAGACAAGGGGATTCAGAATCCAAGGGATTACATTAGGGGATGACATGTGTACTATAACGTATATTCATGTTTGGTGATTCCAACAAACCATAAGTGTAATAAAACTCAAACAAATTATAAATACATCTAGTATATATCACATTAAACATGTAGATTGTTATGTTTTGACTAGAATAAAGTCATACAGTTTTGCAAAGATGGCGGATAGTCGCCATGTTGTGACGTCCCTTGGATTTGTTGTGATTGTTGAACAGCTGCCATCGCCATGGAAACAGGGGTGCTGTTTGGATGGTATGGCACCTAAAAGGATCAAACATTAGGTGTGCAACGAAATGCGGGACATAGAATTTTAACATGGGATTTCAGAAAACTGCGGATACACTCTCTCCTGGTAGATTTAGAGCAAAACCACAGAATAGTTACATACAGAAGCGACACTCCGTGTTGGTACCTTTCATGTTTTTCTATACAGTTCTATGACCTTGGAGCATTGTGTACACCTTTAAATTTGTGCTCTTCCCCTATCTCTCTCTCAGATGTGAGGAAACTTTCCGATTTTAAACAAAGGCCCTTTAAATTTGTGCACCTTCCCCATCTCTCTCTAATTTTCGCTTCTCTGTCTTACTGTCGCTTCTGTATAAACCTATTCTGGTGGTATAACACTAGTGAAATGTCATATTGTCCTGTTGCACTAAAAACCGCTAGATGGTAGTCAGATTATAACACTTTTGAACGCGTATCACTAGAGTTTATAAGTTACAGAATAGACACCCAGAAGAGAGAGTATCCGCAATGTTTTAAAACCCCATATTCTGCATTTATACCGCGCAGTGTAACATAGGCAACCACCCACACAACTCCAATCTCTCGTTGACTCACCGATCCATTATGATGGAACCGGGGGTCCAGCATCATAGCAGCCACCGCGGCAGCTGTAGAGCTGCCAGCGTGTCCCCGGCCGGCCAGCATGTGGTGGGGCACCGCGGCGCCGACCCCCGGGCCCCCCGGGTGCTGGGCCCGGGGGCCCCCGTGCCCCGGCAGGCCCTGGGGGAGGTGGCCCGGGAAGTCCTCGAAGTGGGGGTACGGGTGGTTTAGAGGCAGAGATGCTGGAGAGACAGAAATGATGAAATAAATGGTGAAACAGAGGGGATGAATTAGGGGGTGCATATATTTTACCCTCTACATATGTTATGTTGCTCGACATTGTATCTTTCAAATATTCTATTTTGCACACCTTTTATCGTGCACCCTTTTAATCGCCGAAAAAAGGTATCTTACACACTTTTTATCTTATGCATATTTTAATAATTAATGAATTACTAACTCTACAAAACCATCATTATCCCATCTGGTCTTATGGTATTCAATTATGAGGTTTCTAATATTAACATTATACAAAAATCGCAAAACAAAATCCTAAGAATGATAGCATAAGCCCCATGGTATGTTAGTAACCACACGCTACATAAGGACCTAAAATTAATTATGTGAAAGATCAGATTCAGAAATTTGCCATCAAACACCAGAAAAAATTAGACAACCATTGAAATGAACTAGCCATAAATTTACTCAATAATAAAGAAGACTTAAGACACAATTATCAAATCAAAAATTCAATTCCGTTTGACATATGACAGATAATACAGTGTTGTCAAGAATGTTTTGAATACGCATGTTTTAAGTAAAACAAGCTAATTCGGTAGCAGTGAATGAGGCTTGTATTAAAGTATGTTTTAAGGTAAAACAGTGTTTTAGCTAATACAAGTCTTAATACAGACTTTAGTATAATTCACTGAATACCACCCCAAATATTTATCTTCTATTCATTTTATGTTCCACACATTTTATCTGCCAAAATTTCAGCTTTAAAACATTGTAATTATACCTTTCATTCATGTTATTGCCCATGCGATTGGCATATTTATAATTAAATAAAATATTCAGTGTTAAAGGTTTCTAAAGATAAAATGTGTGGAAGATAAAATACTTGGATACTAAAATTATATGAAAGATAAAATGTATGTAAAATAATTTTTTTCGCGGATTAAAAGTGTGTACAATAAAAGGTGTGCAAAATTGAATGTTTGAAAGATACAATTGTCGAGCAATATAACATGTGTACAGGATAACATGTATACGCCTCAGAAATAGTGTACCTGTACCTGTAGTAGATGTAGGGTGGTTTTGGTGATGCATAATTAGCTCTTGGATGTCGTTGCCTATAGGCTGAGTAGAGTTAGATGTAGTAGATGAAGTATTAGTAGTAGATGAAGGAAAGTTTATACTGCCGTTGGTTGAAGTAGTTGATTCTTGTTGCTTAAAAATTGAACAAAAATATTCGAAATTATTGGCTTTAGGCAAAGGATACTCTTAATAACATATGAAGATAATACAAAAAGACACACAACTGAATTATAAAATATAGGGTGTTCCATTTGAAAATGACGAGTTATTGTCATTTGAAATTGAGTAAATTTGATTCGCTTTATTGAACACTCTGTATAATTACATTAAAAAAAAATATGTGAGAACATAGAGTATAAACGGAATAACTTGGCAACGCCGCGGAAAAATAAAACAAAATTCATATGTCCGTATAGGAGAATAAAATACAATTAAAAAAATGTAAAAATATATATAGTGAGTTCCATTTAAAAAAGGCAAACAATTCTCGCCGTGCCGTATTGCAACACCCTGTATATGTGAAAATAATTTTCCTTGAGTGGACGAATAAATACTGTTAATAAATTTATGCTGTATTATAAGAAGGAAGAAAAAAAGATAAACAACACTTTTTTGTTAATGTTTTGTACCTGAGTTTTAGTTCTTCCATTTCTAACAGGTCTAGCTTTATAAGGAACTTTTGCACTGGCGTTTTCCCCGTGATGTCTAGTAAAATGTTCTTTTAGTTTATCTCTTCTGCTACTTGCGTAATCACATTGAGCACACTAGAAACATATTTATGGATCAGGAAATTAGAAACAGAAAAAAGTTTAAAATAAATAAAATTCCGATACTGATACGTAAACGATTTCGATCGAAATAAGTTAGTTATAGGTCGTGTCAAATAGAAATGGACCTGTCAATCATTCTCGCACATTTAATGCAATAATGCAACAAACAAGTTAAATGAGACAGCAACGTATATATCGTTTTTACCTCCCGCCTATCAATATATAGATAAGGGAGGTATTGTTTTTGGTCAGATTTCTCCAGTGTGAGTTTTCAACATATGAGCACGAATTAGGGTCCCTAGAATACGAGTTTACTATTTTTACCGTGATGTCTGTCTGTTTGTGTGTGTATGTGTGTCTGTCTGTGAGTGTGTGTATGTATGTATGTATTTGTGACGATTTTTCATGTAAAAAATATAATATTTGGTATTTAAGAGTTATATTCAAATATGATGAACTAATTAGATTTTGACTACAATTGCTTAATCGGGAGTAGTACTTTATTTAAAGCTTTAAACTGTTTTTCCTAAAAAATACCTCTAAAAACCATTTTTTCGCAAAATACGTTATTATTAAATATAAAGCTGTATAATTACGTTTATATATAACTTTTAACTAATCAGAAAAAATATATAAATTTTAATAATTTTACATATCGTTTAGGCTGAGGATTATCTATAAAACAGATGAGTTATTTATATGTTCACAAAATTTGACATATGATGTCAAATTTGATGTAAGCATAAAAGATGAAATAAGTAAATATGAAGTAGTTTTATTGAAAACTAAATATGGTAGAAGAAATATGTAAAGAATATATATGCATGCGTGAATCAAGATAAGTTCGGTTCCGGTTTTAGTAACGCCAAAAATAGCTTTTTTTGATCATACAAATTTTGTGAAGGTAATTTTAAGTATGAAATGAATTAAAAATATTCTGAACTGCAATAACAAACTAATTATAAAACTACACGTTGAATGTACTGAAAAATATACAGAATATTTTACTACAGTGGCGGGAGGTAATGTGTTGGACACATCAGATTTTTATATAAGACAAACTATAATCGTTGATTAAAAAATATATAGATAGGCAAGCTTATGAGAAAATTCGTTTCATCTACATAACTGTGTGTCTGGTTGCATTTGGATTAATATCAGGCGTATCTGTCAAATATTACAAAAAAAGAGCAAACGTCAAATCATTAATAATACAAATTAGTTCTATTTTAAAATATACCAATGGATGAAATTTTAATAGATACCAAAATTTTTAGTAAATATGTAAAACATGTTTATTTATCTGATATTTTTGTCTGGTTAATTCCGCAAAGTAGTTCAAGGAATCATGAACGAGATGGCTCTGTCGAATCTGATTCCAAAACAGTGGTACGCAAAAACATACAGGCTTGCCTATCTATATATTTTTCAATCAACGCTATAACCTATATAGTATACCATTATAAACACAGTTTTAGTTTAGTTTTTGTTAGTTAACTTCTTAGATGAGGTATAACATAGAGATATGGCACACTCCTATAGCTACGTACTACTGAGCAAGCAAAAGATGTATGGTCGAGAATCGCCTAACAGTAACAGTCAGCTGCGTGAGAACAATCCGCCAGCTGAGTAGTGCACACTTACAGTTACACGAACCAAATATTGGTCATAGTGTTTTGAAACCTATCCTCATTATGTGTTTGGTTGAGTTTTCCATATAATTACTCCACTGGTCCACTGTTCTCAAACAGCTGGCTGCAAGCGATTTTAAACCTTAGATCTTTCGACAATATATTTGGGCAATGCCATATCTCTATGTTATACCTCATCTAAGGTTAAATTAGTGATTATTTATTCACATTTCAATAGATAGAATCCACATTCTATACTTAAATCAAATAAAGTTATTACCTTAAACGGTTTATCATCCAAATGTATACGTTCATGTCTCACTAAATGAGACTTTTCCATAAATCCACGTCCACAAACATTACATGTGTGTGGTCTGATCCCAGAATGAGTCTTACTGTGAGTTGACAAAGAAGATTTCTTAGATGTGGAAAATTTACAATGAGGAAAAGAACATCGGTAGACATCACCTAAAAATTTAAATAAACGACATACGTACAGACTTTGAACACAGAATAGGTTTATACAGAAGCGACAGTAAGACAGAGAAACGAAAATTATACAGTGAATTTATCTATAATATCTATAGGTCAAAATATACTTAAAACTATAAATTAAAGTGCAAACTAGAGCAAATAAATAAATAAAATATTTACTCATGATCTCTACCTAATATGTTTACCACTAACTGTGAGACCCAAAGCCGTTGGATGTTAAAAATATGTCTAAAACTATAAACTAAAGAGAAACCCAGTGCCAAAAAAAAAGTATCTCCATTCAACATTCAACCACCATTTACTCATGATCTAAGCCCAATGAGGTTTTACTAACTGTTCACATCGAGAAATATATGCTATACAGTGAATTTATCTATAATATCTATAGGTTAAAATATCCTTCAAACCACAGAATAGGTTTATACAGAAGCGACAGTAAGACAGAGAAACGAAAATTAGAGAGAGATGGGGAATGTGAACAAATTTAAAGGGCTCATTGTTTAAAATCGGAAAGTTTCATCACATCTTAGAGAGAGATAGGGGAAGGGAACAAATTTAAAGGTCTACACAATGCTTCAAGATCATAGAATTGAATAGGGGAACACGAAAGGTACCGACACGGAGTGTCGCTTCTGTATGTAACTATTCTGTGCTTTAAACATAAAATCTCAGGAAAGAGGGTTGCAATCTAGTGGCAAGATGAAAAACTACGACAGAAGTCGCCATTTTGTGACCCCAAGTATGAATCATTTCTTGTTGAGCATTTGAATAAGTTACATGTGCTTGCACTACATACTAATTTAGCTGAGCGTTCTTCACTCTATAAAAATAAAATTTAACTGTATCGCAATTATTTAACTTTCTTTGCATATTCACTATTGCTATACTCTGTTTTTAAACTATAGACAGTAACTAGAAATTCTAGTGAGAAAATCAAAGCCTGGGATTGGCTGCTGCGCCATTTTATGAAGCCACATTTAACCAACAAAAATTTCAAGTTAACCTTCTCAAACGTAATTGAAACGTCAAACTCTCAGTAGTTGTCAAATCTCTTGTTGAATTTGCACGTGTTTCTTGTTTCATTTCTCTTTTTGCGATATTTCACGATTAAAACCAGTTTTTTTCAGAACTACTAGTATTTCACTAACGCTGTGGTGTAAATGTGACTTTGTCTAGTGCTGTCTATAGTTTAAAAACGGAGTATAATAAAATTATGGTCAGTTGTGTTGCATGTGGTTGTTCCCAAACCATGAAGAACAATAGTTTAGGAATTTAATTTCATCAGTAAGTGTTTTGCATCGAACAACTATTATAATGAAATATGAAACTACACATTGATGTACATATTATGAATTATATTGCATATTGCCAAATGAGAATGAATGAAATGCTCAACAAGAAATGAGTCATACATGGGTTTTCAAAATGGCGACTTTCGTCACAGTTTTTCATCTAGCCACTAGATGGCAACCATCCTTCCTGAGATCTTATATTCAAAAAGTTTAGGACTCTATAGGTCACGAGAGTAGCACCGTCGACTTTGCCCAATCCTCTCATCTCATTTCACAGCATTCCAGTGGCGGAAATTTAAATAAAAGTCAAAATATACTCTTCCAGCGAAAACAAGTTGTATTTATACATTGAAAGCCAGTTTTAATGGTCACTGACATTGTTACACTATTTTTCGTTTAATAAATCATTTAAAACTTACTAATAAAATTTGGTTTTTAATGTCGATCTTGTCCATCTTATCTCATTTCACACCATTCTATGATTGTCTCATTTCACACCATTCCATGATTGCCTTATTTCACACCAATCCAGGTGGAAATTTAAATCGACGGCATTGGCTCAACTCAACAACAATAACAAAATCAACAACAACAAATACTGACACGAGAAACACTAAAAGAGCGCAATAGATAAACCACACATAGAGATCACAGAATGGAATGAATACAAAACCCGCCAATGACGTCGATTTAAATTTCCGCCACTTTTTCTCTTCCGCCTGGAATAGTGTGAACTGAGACAATCTTGGAATGGTGTGAAATGAGATGAGATGATTTGGCACAGGTCGACGGTGCTGCTCTCGTGCCCTATAGACTGCATTAGTGTAACGGTCATTTTGTGGCGCCAAATTCAAACTGAAACCCTAACTCGCCTCCGCTGATTTATACGCCCATGTTATTCTTATGGGAATCAAAATATGCTATCTTTAAACTGCTAGAAAGTATTATAAAATGCAAATCTTAACTATTAAACCTTATAAATACTAATCTTTAATGTTTTATATATCTTCTAATGTAATATACACACCCAAAAAACATAATATTAGTTAATAAACTTCAATTTAAACAGTAGGTGCAAATTTCTGAAAACGTATGTCGTAGCTGTCTTAGTATTTATTTGAACCTGTCACTTTACGCGGCGTTTTTAACCTGCTGCACCAAGTAACGACATATGTTACTATTTGCGGTACTACTTTCTTTAAAATAAAATTTTTCTTAATTTATTCTTTTATTTGTACTATTTCTGTACGGAAAGCAAAGAGTAATGTTTTAGAATATAAAAAAAACCCTATGTTATAATTAAGAATCGCCAAAATGCTTTAATATCGTGAATTGAAAATGTACTCCCATAAGAAATGCATACACTCAGATTTGAATTAAGGTTTCGCGCCAAATGTAAATCTTAACCTCACTAACGTGGTCTATATAGGGCATGAGAGCAGCACCGTCGACTTTGCCCAAGCCTCTCATCTCATTTCACAGCATTCCAGTGGCGGAAATTTAAATAAAAGTCAAAATGTACTCGTCCAGCGAAAACAAGTTGTATTTATACAGATTTAATGGTCACTGACATTGTTATACTATTTTACGTTTAATAAATCATTTAAAACTTACTAATAAAATTTGTTTTCGAATGTCGATCTTGTCCATCTTATCTCACTTCAGACCATTCTATGATTGTCTCATTTCACATCATTCCGTGATTGCCTTACTTCAGACCA
Organism: Stenolophus ochropezus; assembly: GCA_035578165.1. Lineage (NCBI taxonomy): Eukaryota > Metazoa > Arthropoda > Insecta > Coleoptera > Carabidae > Stenolophus > Stenolophus ochropezus. The sequence goes on along the minus strand of JAQOWZ010000012.1, from coordinate 18,193,316 downwards.
ATCCAGGCGGAAGAGAAAAAGTGGCGGAAATTTAAATCGACGACATTGGTTCAACTCAACTACAATAACAAAATCAACAACAACAAATACTGACACGAGAAACACTAAAAGAGCGCAAAGGATAAACCACACATAGAGATCGCAGAATGGAATGAATACAAAACCCGCCAATGACGTCGATTTAAATTTCCGCCACTTTTCCTCTTCCGCCTGGATTGGTGTGAACTGAGACAATCATGAAATAGTGTGAAATGAGATGAGATGATTGGGCACAAGTCGACGGTGCTGCTCTCGTGCCCAACGACTAAATATAACTAGACAAAATTATCCCTATCCTTCCGTATTGAATGTTTTGTTTTCGGTAAGCCAGAAAGAAAAAGTAGAGATAGATATATAATGAAAGTATTGTTCGAGCATTGCTCGCTAGAGGCGTCACTGTAGTTGTCATTATTTTTTGTTATTCATCATTATTTACGTTTTTATTTTGTCAATGACGCATTAGATTTGAGTATATTTGAAACACATAAATTTAAAACTTCCAATTCTAATGTTAATCATAAAAGCACGGGCGCCTCTAGTGAGCAATGCTCGAACAATACTTTCATTTTATATCTATCTCTAGGTTTCTCTTTCTGGCTTACCGAAAACATAACAAACCAAGAGAAGTTTTGTCTAGTTATATTTTGTCGTTGCTCGTGCCCTATTACCTATGGTGTGAAGTTAGTGTTATTTCAGTGTTATCAACCTGAATGCATCCGTTTATGAGCAATCATATGACTCAAAAACTTTGTATTAAATCCACAGGTGTCACAACTTAGGGTTTTTTCAGCTGTATGTGACATCATGTGTTCTTCTAAATTATGCCGAAATCTAAATCCTTTATTACAAGTTTCACATTTAAACTGACGTTCTGTTGTGTGAATCTTTAAATGGGCAAGCAAATTTTGCTTGATTCTACATTTAAATGAACAGAATGAACATTGATACACCATTTCATCTGAATGTCTTGTACGATGTGGTAAAAGTTTACTTATTTGATCTGTTGTGTGTTCACCTAAAAAAAAAAAAAACTATTGCATAGTGCTGACATCTAGTTGTGGAATTTAAAAACACTTTAATAGGGAAAACACAAATTGTAAAATATAGTCTATTTTCCGAAATTGTTCTTCATGTCAACAATTTCTGCTACAAGAATTATTAAAGGAGTGTATATACCGGGTGTCCCAGCTCGACCGACACATGAGAGATTTACATAGGAAATCAGTTAATTATGAATAGTATCTCCCCAGTGCATGATATTAACTTGAAATTTTGTATGCTTATTGGGGAATATTATTTCCATGGATTACAGTTATTTGAAATATGTAATTTCGTCTGCAAGACGAGATTTATTAAATTATAAAATCTAACGTTTTCGTTCAAAATCAGTCAGCCATGGAAATAAAAGAAATATCTATGTGACAGTTCTGACAGGACATGCCATTGTAGATATTTATATTTTTGTAATATTGGTATATTATTTAACAAAAAGAAACTAAATTCAACTTAAATAATATTAAAATACAGGGAATAAGAATTAAAATCAGTGATTCTTCACTAAACTGTCAGATAAATATTTTCTTTTATTTCTGTGCTCTAATTCTTGACCCACTGAAAAAGAAAACAATCTAGAGAAGCCAAATCTGCTTCAGAATGTGCTCTGGTTTCAGAAAGTCAAGAATTAGAGCACTTAGAAGTGTTTGCTCTAATTCTAGGTCTGCTGAAATCAGAGCAAATTCTGGAACAGATTTGGCTGCTCTGGATTGTGCTCTGGTTTCAGTGGGTCAGTAATTAGAGCATTTTAAAGCGTTTACTCTAATTCTTAGCCTACTAAGAACAGAGCATATTCTAGAGCAGATTTGGCTGCTCTGAATTGTGCTCCGGATTATGAAACCTGAGCACAAAATAAAATAAATTAAATATTTGTTATTGAAAATAATGTTTTTTTAAGTTTCTATTCATCCTTTTTAATATTTCTTTTTGGTAGCAATTTTACTTTTTGGTTTTAGTCCTTATTAACAATTTTAGCTCCATGGAAAGTTTGAATATGTCATTCAAGTCATATATCAAGGTGATTTTGATGTCGAAAATTTGTGTTTCATTGTGTGTTGGTAGTTTCGTTAGTTTAATCTACAACTCTTTTTGTATACATCGATTATTATATTTGTATATAATACTGTTAGTTTTGACATTTATTTACTTGGAAAATCACACGATTTTACCGTTGATTGAAAAATATATAGATATAATTCTTCTCACCTACATAACTGTGTGTCTGGTTGCATTTGGGTTAATATCAGACGTTTCTGTCATATATTATAAAAAAGAGCAAACGTCAATTAATTAATAATACAAATTAGTTCTATTTTAAAATATACCAATGACTTATTAAAAGAACCATTGTAATAGATACCAAAAAATTCAGTAACTATGTAAAATATGTTTATTTATCTGATATTTTTGTATGTTTAATTCATCAAAGTAGTTGATGGAATCATGAACGAGATGGCTCTGTCGAATCTGATTCCAAAACAGCGGTACGAAAAAACATACAGGCTTGCCTATCTATATATTTTTCAATCAACGATTTTACCCAACAAGATGACGTCATCAATCCTCCTTTTCTCTGGGTGATTTGAATAACATGATTACAAATAATGACGTGAAGAACAACTTATGAAAACAGACTTTATAAATTAATTATTACTTACAATAATCACATTTAAACGGTGGCCCAGGAAAATGGTTTTTCATATGTGTTAAATAGTCTCCGTGATATTGACATACAAATGTACAGATTCCACATTTATAAGTGACATCTTTCGCATGACTTAATGCCAAATGTTGTTCTAACAATAATGAATCATTTATTACTGTAAAACATATTGGACATTTGACTCCAAATTTCTCATCACTATACACTTCTGAAAAAATGTATTACTATTATATTGTGGAAACGAACTAAAAAACTCAATTGCAATATTAAATTTAATAGAGCAAGCTAAGATTAAGCTTAAGATTTTTTCTTGATTAATGGGGAAGTTTAGCGTGGTTTAAATTACATGTGAAATATCTTTTAGTCGTAAGTATATGAATAATTATAACTTAAAATGTAATTGAAAGTTAAAATTATGTTACCAATTATTTATAATTAATGATTTATCTTCAAGCTACTCTGACGTCACAAGTGAGTTATGCGCTTGCGCAGAAGGGATGGTGAGACCTGACTTTTTGAACGTAGGTTGTATCTTGAGGCATTACATCACACGCTTCTCTGTTGCCATGGGAACCCAGCGCTGGTTAAGATAGACGATACGTTCTCCGCTAGCCACACTGACATCATTTTTGTATAAAATTTCATTTTTTGAGAAATCTAGGCATCTTTGGGTGAAATAAAATGTAGAATATTACTTTTGAGGGCAATCTTGATAAAATAAAAAAAAAAAACGCTAAACTTCCCCATTTAGCGAACAAGAAAGTCATGTGGTGTCCACATTAGACTTTTTATCTTACCTTCTATTCGTTTTCTGATATTAACTACAGATATTTTCTTCTTACAAAAAGCATTCTTCATATTAGCAACTTTTAAATGTGGTTTCAAACCATATAACATTAACTTTCTTATAAATTTTTGTTTGTAAGACTTATTTTTTGCTCTGACGACTAACATTTTTAAATTCTTTTTACTAGCTGGATCAGAATTTTCCATATCTGCTACTTTTATTTCTTTAGATTCTGTTTGAGTTTCTTCTTTTTCTTCTGATTTGTCTTCAATTTTTTCTTCAATATTTGTTTCGGTAAAGTTCTGAAATTAAAAAAAAATGAAGTCTTGTCCAAAATAGAGATTTTTTTTCTTACTTGGGTATACTTGTAATGAAGTTCTTCATATCTATTTTTATAATTTGGTAACAAGATATTATTTTGGATTAAAGTGTTTAATACACTATATAAACATTTTTCACTGTTGAAATAAAATGGACATATATCTAAGTGTTTTGATATTTCATTATGATCTATATTTATCCAGTGAATAGTATTAAGAAGTTTGCTAAAATCTTTTTCTCTAGTTTGTCTATCTTTGCACACCCATCTAGCAAATATATCTAATTGTTTTCCTACGGAAATGGTTATACCCTAAAATAAGTTGAATTAGTTAGTTAAAACAAAAGTAAAAATAGGTATATTAATAGTTTTTCAAACTGTATCACCAAAATTATAAATATTTTCTATATATTTAAATTTAACATATTTAAAAAAAATTAATATAATTTATTGCAAAAATAGCTATTTATGTAATAAGTACATAATGTAGGTGTTTATTGGCGAGTCCTCAGTTTATGACAGAGTATTTTTTTTATTAATTTCACTAATAATTTATTTTTTCTTCAAACGTCATAAAAGTGGACATCTTCTGTGACGTGATTGACAAAGTTGAAGTTTAATTTCTATGCCGTCGTAATATATTTTTTTATTCTAGCCGCCGTTTAATTTCTTCGCCGCCGTATGTAAAATCAGTCAATAAGAAGTAACTTGTACAATAGAAATCTGTAATATCGCCCTAAATGTCACTATAGAAACTAGATAACCAAAGAATAAAGTTACTAAAAATTATGAATAACTGACAGGTAACCTACATATTAAACGCCAAATAGTAATTAATTTTTTAAATTTCTACGTTTGAAGAAAAAATAGCATGTGTTATTCAGAGTAAAAGTGTGTTTGTGTGCCTCGCATGCAATTGTCCGACTCGCTTCGCTCGTCGTGCAAACTTCCATGCTCGCCACACAAAGTATCACCTTTACTCTTAATAACACAATATACTATTATGATGTATTTACTAGAGAAGTCTAGTACTTTAGCACACTATTGTATTTTTTTTATAATATAATCCTTATTGCTATTATTGGTATAATTTAGTAATGTTGTAGACATAACAATTTTAATAAATATAAAAATTAATAACAGATATTTTAATTTTATAATATGGATACTATCAACATTAATATCGATATTAAATGTTAGCCCTAATTTTGACCATAATTGGTTAACCGGAAGTAGTACTTTACTTGAAGCTTTAAACCGTTTTTCCTAAAAAAATACAATTTTTTTCGTAAATTACGTTATTATTAAATATAAAGATATTTTTAATTTTCTACTGATCTGCATAATTATGTTTATATATAACTTTTAGCTAAACAGAAAAAATATATAATTTATAATAATTTTACATATCGTTTAGACTGAGGAAATTCTATAAAACAGATGAGTTACTCATAAAATTCATAAAATTTGATATATGATGTCAAATTTGATGTAAGTAAGTGTAAAAGATAAAATAAGTAAATATGAAGTACTTTATTGTAAAATTAAAAAAGGTGGAAGGAATATATTTGCGGTTCCGGTTTTAGTAACGCTAAAATAGCTGTTTTTTTTTTGGTCATACAAATTTCATGAAGGAAATTTTAGTTATAAAATGAATTAAAAATATTCTGAACTGCAATAACAAATTAATTTTAAAACTACAAATTGAATGTACTGAAAAACTTATATGGAATATATTTCTACAGTGGCAGGAGGTAATGTGTTGGTCACATCAGAATTTATGTATTTAAATTTAAGAACGATCATTCTGCGGTGCAATTTGTTATCATGAAAGCAAGATAAATTCATCATTCTATCAATTACATAAGTACCTAAAACAATTTATAATAAAATAATTAAAACAAATCAAATTTAAAAAGATTTCTCATATTTTTTTATTCATATTTCGCGCCAATTGGATTAGATTCAGACCTCAGGAAAATGGCCGCCACAGGTTTCACTTTTTCATATGTTATGCCCTATCCACAAATATTATAGAGATCAGTGGATTATGAAATGAAATATACATGCATATAAATATTGTGCACATATTTTTTTATACACTGTATAATAATTTAGGTGATACAGTATGAAATATTAATAAAGTAAATAAAACACACAAAAATAAATATAAATGTTTATTAACAAAAATAAATACAATATATAAAAATAAATAGTAGATATACTTACGTCATAATTAACAAAATTTTGTAATTTGCGTAACGTCAAATTTAACAAATCCGAACTATTAATAATATCATTTAACTTAGAATTTAACAACGAATTTAACGAACATATTTTTAAATTATATCTTTGAGATAAATCTAAACTAATCAAACATGTATTAACACTTAAATTTTTTTCTAAAAATTGGGTGCAATATTCAATAATTTTATTAACAATAAAATGGTTTGCTAATTTTAATAATTCTTCTACATTACTATTAGTAATTTTTAAGGTTCCTGTATATATATAATTTAAAAATATATCAAAAACGTTATCGTCAATTGAACTAATAGTTAACTGTTCTTTGACGACTTTATGTTGTTTTAATATAGAATCAAAATACGGAGAATTACAAGCAAGAACATTTCTATGTAGTTTAACAGTTTTATTGTTAACATATAAAATTAAATCACAGAACCGTCCAGCTTTCTGTTGTTCATGTAAATAACCAAAAATTGTATTACAGAAATTTGGAGTTTCGAATGTCATTTCAATATTATCCATAATAAAATAATAAAATTATATGAACCACAGTCACATTTTAGCACAAAATTTTTAATTATTCTACTAGTATTGACATTTTCATAAAATTTGTTTTATTTTGCTGTCAAAGTGTCAATCTTTATAATATGAAATTCCCTAGATAGTTCTCAAAATGTTTTTTTGGTAAAAAAACAATAATTTTGTACGATTATCATTAAAATTGGTGTTTTGTATTTAAATTTTTTGTTGTTTCCACACGATAAAATCAAGGTTTCAATATAATTTGTATTTTTTTTATAACATTAATGATACATACTTTGTTTTGAAACTTTAAAAAATATATTTAACAATAAAATTATGTGTAGTTTTGTAACACTATTTAAAAATATATGCGTTTAAATTAATTTGAGGTAAAATAACAACAAAAATTTTGTGCCTAAACAAAACAGTTTGACAGTAACTGTTACCTTCAGGGTTATTTTATTTTCAACAGTTGGCTACACTAATTCCAGTTAACAGCTACATCAAGCAAGAAAAGTTTGTTGATTACAGTTTATATTAAATCAGAAGGCATACAGACGTATATACTATACAAAAAATCGTTAAACCAGGTTTAAAAGTTATGTTTTTGTAGGTTACCGTTTTTAACGATTACAATGGAAAATAGCGAAAGCGGAGACGATATTGGCCACACATTTTTGACAGCAGATCCTTCTTATATTGTTCAAAGCGATGACATGGATGGTAAATATATATTTTTAAACATAAACATTAGGAGTTATTTACGTGGCCAGCTGTGTAAGTTAATCTATATAGGGCGAGCTGGAAATTTGTGAGGCGAGCGACGAAAGAGCGTGCCATCATAATCCAGTGAGCCCAGTAAAGTTTAATTGCACGCGTGCCAAGTACAAAATTTTATTTCCACCTTCATAACGTTTTTTTTTTATTAATTCTTCAAAAAAATATTTACTCTATTTTGAAATCAAAGGTAGTTGGCGGTGGTAGAACAATTTATAGCTTTGTCAAATGAGTTTCGCCAAATCAAAATGTACTATAAATGTGTGTAATTACTCACATAAACCTAATTAAATTAAGTTTGTAATATTTATAATAAATGCATAAAACAAATTTCATTATTTTCTATTATTTTTTATGAGCATTGTAAAAAGACAAAAAGTAAATTTGCCAAAATCTGTTTTTGCTCATATTTAGTGCGCTATGCATTTTTTCGGGAAAACAAATACATGATTAAAATGGCCAACTAATACAACAACTTTGCCCCAATTTAACCGACTTCGTATCTCTTACGGTTCTCGAGATCCCAATAGTTAACATCTTAAAATTTCAAATTATAATTGCGCAGGAATTTCAAAAAATTGGCACAATTTTCAGGGGCGTATACATTTTATCCTCCACACATGTTATATTGCTCGACATTGTATCTTTCAAACAATTAATCTTGCACACCTTTTATTCTCCACACTTTTAATCAGCGAAGAAAAGTTATCTTACACACATTTGATCTTCCACTCATTTTATGTTCCACACATTTTATGTTCCACACATTTTATGTTCCACACATTTTATCTTTTACACATTTTATCTTCAGAAAAATATAATACTGGATATTTCATCTAATTATAAATATGTTAAATGGCATGGGCAATAAAATGAATGACAGGTACAATTACAATGTTTTAAAGATCAAACGTTGGCGAAAATAAAATGTGTGGAAAATAAAATGAATGAAAGATAAAATGTGTGGATGATAAAATGTGCGCAAGATAAAATGTGTGTAAGATAACTTTTCTTCGCGGATTAAAAGTGTGGAGGATAAAAGGTGTGCAAGATTAAATGTTTGAAAGATACAATGTCGAGCAATATAACATGTGTGGAGGATAAAATGTATACGCCCCCTATATTTGAGTATTTAAAATTAATTTTGCGCGGGAATTTAAAAAAATTGGCACAACTTTAATATTTATTTTCAGATGATGGTGACCCGAATTTAACAGCTGAAAATACCGACGATTCAAATCATGACTCAAACGACAAAATCGGTGTTCCTTTGCGGGAACAAGACCGATTTTTACCTATTGCCAACGTGGCAAAAATAATGAAAAAAGCCATTCCAGAAACTGGAAAGGTATTTAGTCAGAATAAAGTACGACACTACGTTTTTTTTATATGCATGCCTTGACTTGCATGCCTTAGATTGTATTAAAATTTTGTTTTATTTTTTGTTCTTTTATTAAAAATAAATAAATACAGGGTGTCCCAATGAAAATTATCAGCGCAATTTTTGGCCACTTACAATTTTGCAAAATACACTCGATCACGTCAATTTTAATATAAAGGGGGACACCTGAATGGATTTACAATGGCATAACTTCAACCCTAAAATGGGGGTGGACTGCACCTCAAAAAATTTAAATGGAAAAGGGTGTCAAACATGACACATTTCGAAAGGCCTTTCAATTCTCTTTTCAACAGTTTTTTTTCAAATCCGATCATAGTTTTAGAGAAATAAAGTTTAAAATAAATTTTATCAGGTGTTCAAAATTGCAATCAAGTAGGCTTAAACAAATAACAAACTAAATAAACAATTCTTTTGAAAAATTGTTTGTAATAAACAAGTTAGATTTCTTTTTGTGGGGTTATTTGAAGTCTAAAGTTTATGCCACGCTACCCGAATCTTTAGAATGTAACTGAGTGTCGTCAGATTACTCCACAAATGTTGCAGAACGTACGACGACATTTTGAGCAAAATGTCTATTATTGTTTGGAAGTTGGTGGTAGTTATTTTGAACACCTAATAAACTAATACTCGAGTTTCTGTCATTTGTTTAAGTCTACTTTATTGTAATTTTGAACACCTGATAAAATTTGTTTTAAACGATATTTCTCTGGAACTAATGATCGGATTTGAAAAATAAAAAATTGTTAAAAAGAGAATTGAAAGGCCTTTCGAACTGTGTCATGTTTGACCCCTTTTCCATTTAAAATGTTTGAGGTGCAGTCCACCCCCATTTTATGGTTGAAGGCCATTGGTATTAATCCATTCAGGTGTCCCCCTTTATTCTAAAATTGACGTATTTTAGCGTTTTTTGCAAAATTGTTGTTAAGTCAAAAATTGCGCTGATTATTTTCATTGCGTATTCTGTATATGCATGAATAAATTCAACATAGTGCTGCCATCTATTAGACTTTTGACAAATCACACATCTACAATCAATTGTTTTTCTTTTTTTCACAATTAAACTTTTAGATCGCAAAAGACGCAAGAGAATGTGTTCAAGAATGCGTATCAGAATTTATAAGTTTTATAACCTCTGAGGCATCTGACAGATGTCATATGGAAAAACGAAAAACAATAAACGGCGAAGATATTTTGTTTGCCATGACAACCTTAGGTTTTGATAACTACGTCGAACCGTTAAAACTATATCTTCAAAAATACAGAGAAGCTACAAAAGGAGAGAAAGTTCTACAACCCGCAGAGTTAGTCTATGAAGATATTCAAGAAGAACAATTTAGTAAGTTGGACAACTTTCAAAATTATCAGGACTTGGCGAAATTTTATGGAGATTCGGAAACGTGATAAAAATTTATTTGGTGTAAATTGTATTTATTAATAAATTAGTTTGAGTTATTTTTGAGTTTTTTTGTAGTTTTGTTGAGTTTTGGTTTCAGGAAATTTTTTTTACTGAATTTATTTTTGGTGGTATTTTTCTTCAATTTTTATCTATTATTTATATTTTTAAAAACAACAAAAGGAAATTTATAGGGATATAAAAAAATAGAGCTTAATATTATTTTTTCTACTTCTGTTGAATATTTTTTTTATGAATTTAAGGTACGCTGTTAATTTCATTATTTTACAATAAAATTAATATGGAAATTAATTTATAATACAATATCTTCAAATCGAGTTTCAAAGAGAGAAAACATTTTTATTTTTTAATTTGCGAGAAATATATATTGTTGATAAATGTTTTTCCATGTTACTAAACGGCTAATTCAGTTATCACTTTTTCAAATTTCCTTTTAGTTTCAGAGAAAAATCGAAAATAAGTCGACTTGGTTAAAAATCTTGTTTTTTGGGACAACTAAAAGAAAATTTGAAAAGGTTAAATTGAATTGGCCGTTTTGGAACATTCAAAAACTTTTATCAAAAATACATTTTTCTTGTAAAATAAAAAATAAAAATGTTTTTCTATGACCACTATAGAAAATGCAACTTTTCAAATATCAATAACACAGATTTTACAATTCAAAAAACTCTAATGACAAATTTATTTATATCGTTTATCTGTTTATAACCAACAATTTTGTTGTAGAAATTCAGTAACGAACAAAATTAAGTTAAAATATGAAAAAATCATAATTTTAAATACATCTTTGTACTTACTCAAAATCAAATGGAAGTAGAAAAAGTATTGGATGAAACACGTAAAAAAACTGTGGTTATTTAATTTTTGTTTTTACAAAACTTGTCTACGTCTCGTTTTATAATTTTCGCATGCGTTAAATAACCACCTTTGTTTCCCTAACGAAAATAGGTATTAACACGTTTTCAATTATCCCTATAAAAAATAAACACATGTAGACATAATTTTATTTTCTATAGTTTAACAAAAATGTAGTTTTTTAGTTTGGGAACGTTTTCCATATTTTTTAAAATATTGGTGCAATAATTTATGCTTAAAATAAAAGTAAATACTTGTTTTTAATAGCAAATATTTTGGGAAATGTTTCCATAATTTTGGATAAAATTATAATTTCTTTCACTTTCAGAAAATGAGCAATGGTCTTAATTTTATTTTTTGCATGCACTAATATCGTAGCAGTATTCTTTGGGCTTTCCCAATGACTTACTGGTAATTTCTTCTACAGGGCAAAGGCCAAAAGGACTACTATAGTGATTGTTTTTTAGATACTCAAACTATAAGTGGAAATATTCTAAATACAAATGAAACTGGCCAAGGAGACACAGTTATCTATGCATATCCACAAGAAATCCAACAGTTTCAGTTAAGTTAAGCTATGTTGTACCTTTTAGACTAAGTTTTATATCTGTAATAAATTTTATTATTACTATTTACTTGTTTTTATATCCCTTTTACCATTAAAACAAATTCTACCAATCACTTGTTTTCACTAATTTTTTTTAAAACAAATGTCGGTAAAAAAATGAGGAAAGGTGTGGAAAGTGACAATCGCTGTACTTGTTACAAAACTTTATATTTGCTTATGATTAGCTTTACAACAAGTTATAATTTATGAAGAACCAGCCGCAGCCTTGCGGGGTACAGGTCTGCCTCCTTCACGGAATCCATTACGGAATCGCCTGCGAACGATCTTCAAGTAACGGCAACGGCCGGTACCAGTAGTCTTCCTCCTTTTGGCCTTAACTGACCAATTGTCTGAAATAAAAGAAATATGTTTGGTTTAGCTTAACGCTACTATGATTTTTACGTTTAAATTCAACTTTTGTTGGTAACTGGGCCGTAGAAGTAACAATAAAAACAAATATGTATATTGAAAAATCTTTGCTGTTTTTAACAATCCGTTAAAATTGAATTTACAAAATTAAAAATTAATGTTTATATATGAAAAATACATGTTTAAAATTTGATTTGTAAGCAAATAATTGTTAAAGCAAAACAAGTAAAGTTACTAGTGTAAAACAAATATAGGGTAGTTTTAAGTTAAGATATGATTTGTTCGACAATTTTCGGTAAAGATCGGAAATATGTAAGAGTTAAGATTGAAGAGCAAGAATAATGCATCAGACTCACACCCATAACTCTTTTTTAGTATTCCTTCTGTACGACAATCCAATATGTTTGTATTTTAACATACTGGTGCTTTTCAGAAGGATATGTATCAATATCTTTATATATTATTATATTAATTTAATTTATTTTTGTTATAAACCTCAAAAACAATGTTTTATTTATTATTTAGACATATTTTAAATATAATTTTCGTATAGACAACGATTTAAAATTCAATTTATTATACAATATTATATTTTGCGTTAACAATTGCCCTATTATTATATCGGAAACAGTTTAAAAATATAAAATATCGTTAAATTGTTTTTGGTATTTTTGTTGTTGTAAAATTAGTACTTCTAACAACTGCACCCCACTTTAAATGTCAAATTGATAACCACAAATATTTTTAAATGTTTTTTAATACAATTTATATTATTTCTCAGTAGAAAAATCGAATAAACAAAATAAATTTAAAAGGATATTAAAATTTCATAACTCATAATGTATAGATTTATATACATTTTCATAATATTTCAAATGCATATTGACAGATAAATGTGCCCCACTTCATTCAACAGAGTTACCATATTTCACATTTATATATTTCTAGATTACAATGTTATTTTTTAACTGAAAATTTTAAGATTTTTATTAATTAAGTGAAGCAAAGTATAAAAAACATTATATTATACTGGTTTTATACGACGTATTGTTCCATTCGTGTTTTTGGAGCACTTCGTGCCCCAAACAACTCATGGAACAATATACCGTATATAAAACTTGTACAATAAACTATTGTTTACATGTTTATTTAGTTCATTTTTAAAGTATGAGTAAACAGCAAAATGATTAAAAAATTTAAGTTGTAACGAACATAACCTCAATTTTGCCCACGAGTTTTCAATTGTTTTACCAACACAATTACTTTTTCACTTACAAATTTGTTAATAACGAATAAAAATGTTAAAAAATAAACTTACATGATCGCAATTTGGCAGCAGGATATCCACACTGCGCACATTTCGACTTTTGGATGTGGTACGAAGATCTACCACATCTACGACACAAAGTATGTGTCTTATTTCGACGTTTACCAAAACTTGACGTACCCTTCGTCTAAAAACAAACATTTCATTAATATTTCATCCTTTCACTCACTTAACTTCACATATTTGTACCATTGGTTATCACAAGACTTTGACACGAGTAAATAAATTTTGTTTATGAAATAAATATAACAAGAAACTTGAAAATACTTATAGGAATTTATAAATATACAGTTATTAAACAATAATTGATGTAGTTTATAATAAATAAGTTAAAGATGCATGAAATATTTACGGAAAATAATGAAATGTAGCACTTGTACCTACCATGTTGTTTGGGTTTTGCTTGAGAAAGAAATACAAAATTTCCCTAGACGTTGATGACAGAAGTGAACACTGTTTTGTTTCTTCTTTTTCTTACACTATTTCACATTTATATTAATAAATACATTATTTTAAATTGTAATATTAATCATATTTTAACATGCTGTCTTATTATATAGATATATTTTATTTATAAAATAATTTTTAATGTACCTATTTCTTTAAATTTAAAAATTAGAGCACCAGACAATTTTGTCGCGCGAATTTCAAAATTTTTAATTGTATTTATATAAAATTACATATAAATGTATAGTTTATATATTAAAATTTGCAAATATAATAACAATATTAATAAACATATTTCATATTAATTAAAAACGCAGTTATTTTTAAAAGTATTTTAAACAATAATCAATAGATATTTTATTTGTAGATTTTAATAAAAATCAATGATACAAATAGATAAACATTTTGTATAATTAATTAATTAAGGAAAGTAAACTTATTTATATATTTTTTAGTGAAAAATTCTGGTAAAATTAAAAAAGAATATTACAGTGTAAAATTTATCGTGAAAAAAATAAATTTTATTTGAAACTCTAAACAATAATTATAAACATATATTAAAAAAAATAAAGTGTTTGTTATATTTATGTTAATTTTATACATACATTTGTTTTATTTAAATCAATACAAAAATTGATCATTTAAGAAATAGTTATTTATGTAACTAGTGTGTAAAGTAAGTATTTATAATCGAGTGTTATATAAATTATAACACGTATTGCATACAACATTTTTCCTACAACCGAAATATTAATAAAAATTAATTTCAAAAGTAAATTAAACCTTGATAATTTTTTTACGTTGCCTAGCAACGACAATTTTTCAAGTACTAGTGAGTGTAAAGTACTTTTCAAGCACTAGTGTGTGAAAAGTACCTCTTTTTTTACTTTTATGATTTTATTTTGTTGTTTATGAATTAAAATTCGTGAATACAATAAAAATAATAATAACTTATTTATATATTTATAAAAAAAAACAGTTATTTTTATCTACCGTTACAAATATAAAATATATATTATATTTGTTAATTTTATCAATATTTTTTTATTTTTAAGGCTACCTCTGCTATCTGTCTATCATTTGGTGATTTTTATAAAAATTAATCATTAAGAAAAAAAATATATTTGAAAAAATTTTGAGTTTTTTTGTAAACTTTTTTGATAAAATTAAATAATCGATGAAAAAATATTAATTTTGTAAAATTTTATTAAAAATTTATTAGATATTCTTGCAATTTATTAAACTATATATAAAAAAAAAACAATAAATATAGTAAAATATTACAATTTTTATTTTTTTTTATCATTTAACCATATGTATATAAATACGTACAGACAATTTGGTCACACGGATTTTAATAAAACTTTATATTTAAGCTTTTGGTAACAATGTCTCGAGATGGTAAACTTTTGGTAAAAATTTGTCAACCGGAAGTGGTAGTTTACTCTTGTAAATTTTAAGTTTTTTGTTTATATTTCGTAAATGATAAGTTTTTGGAAAATAGTTATTTGAAGAAATTTGTAGGAAAATAAAAAATGAATAAAGTTTATTTGAAATTTTTTTTAATTAAATGTAGTTTAGTGTATGTATTTTATGGTGATTAATACACATTTTTGTGTACTTATATATGTATATGATTTATAAAGAGTAATTTTGATAAGTGTTAAATTTCCCTCTAAAAAATCTAAAAAAATCTATCGTAGGTGTGATTCATAAAGAAAGAACTATGCACAAAATATTTGTAAGTGTAATATTTGACTGGGTCTAAAAATAATTCCTACAAAATGGATCTTTCTGCTTAAGTTTAGTTTCAGTGTTCAATTGAGAAAATGTGATTCAACCTGCTCTACATCATTGTTTAATCAAATATTAACTTAATTCTACATAAAACATAAAGTGAGATAAGAAAATTGCCATCTACGTCAGTTAATGTGACAATTATGGTGTAAAGTCAGTGATTTTGTGAATAGAATGGTTAAGAATATTCAACATTGTTGTCATCTGTATAATCATGGTATTTCGTTAAATTTTCAGTGCTATATCGTTGTAATATCCTTTAAAAATAAATAATAACATAAATATACAGTGTTTTACACCAATATTACAAATTATATTTTTATTTTAAAGACAATTATCACTAATTTTAAAACATACATTTTTTTGTAGTAATCAAATGTATAAATACAATAAACAATACAAATTGACTATAAATACAATAATTGCAATAGGTAAACGTAAAATAAATAATATTTGGTATTTACATTTAAAGTTTAGTAATAAAATTTGTATTTTATATAGAATTCGTTCAAAATTTTCCACAAGAATTTTATTTATTCTATAATATATTTTATAAATACAATAATAAAATTGAATTCTGTTTATGAAATATATATTTGTTATTAATTTGATTCTAAATTTATATATTTTTTAAAAATGCATTAAGAAATTAATTATGGTGCAATTTAATACAATAAATAAAATACAAATTAACATTTTTTTTATTATTAATGATTTTTTTATGAAAAATAAATAAAAATGATTTTAAATAAATATTGTTTATAACAAACTGTTGACATTTAAAATTAAATTATACAGAAATAATTATTACAATATATTTTTGACATAAATTATAAAAAAAAGGGGTCAGAAATATAATTAAAAAGTTATATTTTTAAACCAAAAATTTAATTTCGTATTAAAAATAATTTATTGTTTTCTATGTAAAAATAAATAAAAATGATTTAATAAAATTAATTATAAAAAACATTTGATATTTATTTAATTAAATTATAGAAAAAAAATGTTACAATATATTTTTAACAAATTTATAAAAAGGGGTCATAAATACAATTAAAAAGTAATATTTTTAAACCAACAATTAATTTCCGTAATAAAAATGATTATTTTTTTTATGAAAACATAATTAAAAATGATTTTAAACAAAAATTATATTAACTTTTATATTATTTTTAAAATTAAATTATACAAAAAAAATAATTGTTATAATATATTTTTAATATAAATTATAAAAAAGGGGTTATAAATATAATAAAAAAATATATTTTTAAATCAACAATTTAATTCCGTATTAAATATGATTCATTGTTTTTTTCTATGAAAAAATAAATAAAAATGATTTTAAATAAAAATTATTTATAAAAAATATTTGATAATTTTTTTTAATTAAATTATACAAAAAAAATTGTTACAATATATGTTTCACAAAAATTGTAAAAAAGAGTTACAAATATAATAAAAAATTGTATTTTTAAAGCAATAATTTAATTCCGTATTAAAAAAATGTTAAATTGTTCTACATGAATTTATTTTTAACAATTTTATTCAAAATTCATTTATTTATAAAAAAAAAATTAAAAGATAAATTGTATTTTTTTCATTTTGAGTCTCCATGTACTATATAAATTTCTACAATAAATAATATATAAATAAACATTTTTGTGTTTTATTGTTAACAATTTATTTCTAAATTTAAATGTTTTTAAATAAATAAAACAAATTTTTTTATGAAATATTTTTGAAATAAAAATATAAAACAATTTATATAATATATTATAAATTTAACAAAATTTTTATTTTAACGTCAAATATTTGTTATTAAATCTATTTTAAATTTACTATATAAACAATTACAACAATATTTTGTGTATATTTGAAAATTTTATAAAATAATAAAGCCTATATGCTATAAATAATGTATTTAATATTTTGTTATTTATAAAACCATAATAATAATATATATTTACCTTAGAAAATGTCTATAATGTTCTCTGTTGTTGGTGACTTACCTAAAACAGAAAAAAAATGTTTAATATAAATAAATCAAATAAAATAAATGTAAATTAAATAAACATTCAGAATGTGTTTAATTATTGTAAAAATTATTTTTTAATATTTGAAACTAATTTTTATAATGTATTTTTCATATAATTTATTTATAAAAAAATATAAACCATATTTTCCTTGCGGAAATGTATTGGCCCAAATTTTCCAAATCAATTTTGGGTGCAAAATGACGTCATATAAACACTTTCCACAAAAATAATTATTTGTCAATTCCCTTAAAATTGCATTCACAGAAAATTGCAATACGGAAATTTGTGAAAATGTCTATTAATGATAATTTAATGACACAAATATTACTTATACTTGTATAAAGACAATTGAAGAGTTAAATGTCAAGTATTTTTGTTTTTTGTTTGGTTATGTTCTCACATTTTAAACTAAAATACAAATATTTTACTTGTAATACAATTAAACTAAAATTTAATAGTGTTAAAATGTAAATAAATGTAGTACAAATAAAATAATTAAGTGTATGTTTTAAAAATAGTAATATAAATTAAATAAATGTGGTGTTATATGTTATATTTTTAGGTTATGTCTCGTCAAACAGTCAACCCCTTAAAATATGTTTATAAAATGAATTGTGTATGCAAAAATGAGCAAAATATACATTAATATACTTATCAGTGGCATATTTAAAGTGTTTTGTAGTGAAAAATATAAACTAAATGTGCCGTGTCAAAAAAACAGTGTAGCAAGATGATGTTTACAGGTGGATCTCACAATAGACGCCGCATGAACTCTAGTAATAGTGCTCAAAGAAAATATGAGAGAGATAGGATTAGCTATCATGAGGTAAAAACAAAAATCTAACAGCCAGATTCACAAAACAGGATTAGCTCTTAAACTGGTTTAAATATGTCGAATTCAAGCAAAATACATATTTAAACCGGTTTAAGAGCTAAGCCTGTTTTCTGAATCTGGCTATAAGAGTTTAAGCGTTGATTGAAAAATATATAGATTGGCAAGCTTATGAGAAAATTCGTTTTACCTACATAACTGTGTGTCTGGTTGCATTTGGGTTAATATCAGGCGTTTCTGTCAAATATTATAAAAAAAGAGCAAACGTCAAATCATTAATAATACAAATTAGTTCTATTTTAAAATATACCAATAAATGAAAGAACCATTTTAATATATACCAAAAATTTTAGTAAATATGTAAAACATGTTTATTTATCTGATAATTTTGTCTGTTTAATTCAGTAGTTGATGGAATCATGAACGAGATGGCTCTGTCGAATCTGATTCCAAAACAGCGGTACGCAAAAGCATACAGGCTTGCCTATCTATATATTTTTCCATCAACGGTTATAGTAAGTATTAAACGAACTACAAGGATATAAAATAAAAAAATCATAGCTGTCGAATTCTGATAGATAAAACATCAAACGCCAAACATTTTTATTTTATTATTCAAATGCTATGGCTATCGCTATTATTAAGAAACTAAATAAATTTATAATAGTTATTTACATAACAAGCGTGGAAAGTGGTAAATAGCAAGCGAGTGTAGAGATTGAAGTACGAGGCGTGTAGCGCCGAGTGATTTAATACACGAGCGTTGCTCTGCACTTTCAAGCGAGTCATGTACACTATTTTTCAGACGACCACAAAATATTATAATAAAAACAGGGTTTATACAAAAGTGTCAATGTCAAACACAACTCACGAAAGCATTGACGTTTGGGTTTGAGGTTAAGTATCACTAGTTAACCGGAAACTGATTTGGAAGTCTAGTACGTATTATTTGAACAATTAATAAAACTATCAGTACATTTTGACTCTTTATTTTTGTTATTAATTCACTACCAATTTTAAAATCGTAGTTTTAAGCAAATTTTCATTAATTTTGTTACATTTCATTATCAAAGTTCCATTTATTGACCACTAATCGTCATATCCGGTTATATAACACACTAGTGTGTTATTATAACACACGCCGTGTGCTATGTTACATTTTCTGGTGTTAATTACAGTGTAAATATGGCTACTTTCATATGTGGTCGTCTGAAAATTAATTATTCGATTAAAATACGACATAATGTACATGTATTTCGTGTAATATGATGGGGGAAGCCATGTGGAGGAGTGTACTTTTGACTTCTCATAAAATCCAATAATGTTGAATTTTGAACATGACTGTATAAGGTATTTTCGATTTAAAATTAACTAAGGTTTATTAATAATATTTTTCATTTTTACATTTAAATTACTGTAGTATAATATAATGACAATACCGCGAAAACCATTCATAAGTGTGGTTGTTGTTATGTGAGTAACCCAATAAATACTTGGCAAAATTTTAAGAAATTTTTCCTGAGAATTAAATCAACATTTATTTACGAATCAACATTCGAAAAGTATTCAGTACTATAAAATGAGAGATAATAAGTGTTTTGTAAATATTTTTCACTTATTTGTAAGTAAATAATTAACGTATCCGAAATATGGTTTCAAAATGTTTTCTAATTATACATATACTTTTAATTTTTTTATACTTTGAATTAACAATTGCCCTATTGTTATATTGAGAACAGTTTAATCATAAAAAATATTGTTAAACTGTCTTTTTTAGTATTTTTGTTGTTATAAAATTGGTACTTCTGACAACTGGACCCCACTTTAAATGTTAAATTGATAACCTCAAATATTTTTAAACGTGTTTTCATACAATTTATAGAATTTCTGTGTATGAAAACCGAATAAACAAAGATAATTTAAAAGGATACTAAAATTTAATGACTTTTAATGTGTAGATTTATAAATATTTTCATATTTTAAATGCATATTGACAGATAAATGTACCCAACTTCATTCAACAGAGTTACCATATTACACATTTATATATCCCTAGATTAGAATCTGTTACTTTTTTAATTGAAAATTTTAAGATTTCTATTAAATAAGTGAAGTAAAGTATAAAAATTTGTATATTATACTGGTTTTATACGACGTATTGTTCCATTCGTGTTTTTGGGGCACCCTCTTACAAAATTTGTATAATAATATACTATTTTACATTTTGTGTTAACAAATGCTCTATGGTTATATCGAAAATGGTTTAATAATATCGGATATTATTAAACTGTTTATGGTTATTTTTTAAAGTATAAAAAATTGTATTTTAAATTCTTTCATGTAACGTATTGTTCTATTCATATTTTTGGAGCACTCCTCATTGCGTTTTCCTTTTAAGTCATGCCCTCGATTTGAAATGATTTATGAGGCTTGATCCTTAAGATACTCAACCCTCCATAGAAATTTGTAAACTTTATATTTATTTATTTATTTAGAAAATTCTACTCTACAGGATTTTAACAATCCCAATTACAGAGGGAGTTAAACTAAAATGTAAATAGAACAGCAAAACAAATAGAAAGTCCCAGAAATGGTAGTTACAAAAAAGACATAGAAAGAAATAAATCTAATACATTTTCATACCAAAAAATTATTAACATTGAAATAAAAACTCAACCTTCTTTTTGAAACA
This sequence comes from Stenolophus ochropezus, assembly GCA_035578165.1. Lineage (NCBI taxonomy): Eukaryota > Metazoa > Arthropoda > Insecta > Coleoptera > Carabidae > Stenolophus > Stenolophus ochropezus. The sequence goes on along the minus strand of JAQOWZ010000012.1, from coordinate 18,172,131 downwards.
GTAATAACTATCAAAGAAAATATCACATTCTATAACTATATTATAGTTCTGTGCAATATGTTATAGTCTTTTTCACGAAAATGTGATCGTACGTCATACCTAGTAATAAAATTGTAGCCAAAATAGCAATGTTACTATCCCTAGCATATACCCAGTAAAATACATGGAACTTAGTGTATTTTACTAATAAATGGTTGGTAATCCTGTACAACGTTGCCATTCTCGAAATGTCAAAAAATAATATTATTTTTGAAAAATGTCAAAAAATCGAGCAAAAAATTTAAGAAGTTGTGCACAGAATATGGTGAATTCTGTAATAAGGTATTTCGAACAAGAACGTGACAAACGAAGATACAGAGGGGGATGCTGAATAAATTTAATTTATTTTATGTAAATAATTCACAATATGATATACACACATGGTATACTATGCAACCAACAACACTTGAATGTACCCTACAAATACTTGGCAACGTTGCATCAGGGAACATTATGACGTACGATCACATTTTCGTAAGACTATAGCTTAGTTATTACCCGGACAGTTTTATTTACCAAACCACAAACTAATTCACTTCTCATTTCAGATAAAACCCCGCCCTCATGCCGTACCACACCCAACAATCCGTTCCCTCCAACCCCAAACCCACCAAACTCCCTCCACCAATCAAACCAACCCATTCCTACCCCCACCACCATCCTCCCCACCCCGGCACCAGCGACCAATCAGACCGCACCAAGCGCACTACCCCCACCACCGCCAGCGTAGCCTTGACGACGCGGAGAATGGAGGGGTGACGCTGCCTCTGATTGGTGGGATTGGTGGGATTGCTGAGAGCTTGGAGAGTATTGGTGGGAGTGTAGGGAGTGTAGGGAGTGGGGGGAGTGTTAGCACGGTGGGGGAGACACGGGAGTTGCTGCAGAGGAGTCGGGGACGGGATATTACCAGAAGGAGAGGGGCTATTAAACATAATAGGTAAGGATAAGTGGTAGGTGTAGTAAAATGAGGGTAAAAAATTACTGGAATTTAGTCAGTTGAAAAATGGTTTTTGGTTTTATTTCTGCTCCAACTGGTTTCAACCCCACGTGGGTCTTCTTCAGGGAGAGAAAGTCAGATTATAAATATATAAAACATGTGTTGTATCGGAGATACATATGTCTAAGAATTAAATTTTATAACATGTATATCCGATACAACACATGTTTTATATTTATAATCTGACTTTCACTCTCTAAAGAAGACCCATGTGGGGTTGAAACCGGTTGGAGTAGAAATAAAACCAATTTCCAACTGACTGAATTCCAGTAATTTTTTATTTTACCTTCAATGATTTTTAGATCGATTGGATTTATTAAGAGGGAATTGTATACAAATGTTTTGACTTCAAATAAGTCTTCAGGGTAAATAACATCAGGGCAAAAATTAGAATTCTACATAGTTTTATTTTAGAATTTATTATTATTTTTACCTCCCACCTATCAGTATATAGATAAGGGAGGTATTGTTTTCGATCAGATTTCTCGAGTGTGAGTTTTCAACATATGAGCAAGAATTAGGGTCCCTACAATACGATTTTACTATTTTTACCGTGATGTCTGTATGTCCATGTGTGTGTGTTTATGTGTGTATGTGTCAAATTTTGTAAACATATATTAACTCATCTGTTCTATAGAAATTCCTTAGTTTGAACGATGTGTAAAGCTAATATGTTTAATATTTTTTAGTTTGTTTAGCCAGAAGTTACATATAAAATGTAATTATGCACGTTTGTAGAAAATTAAATAATCTTTATATTCAATTATAATGTAATTTGCGAAGAAAAGTATTTAGGGGCGTCTTTTTAGGAAAAACGGTTTGAAGCTTGATGTAAAGTACTACTTCCGGGTAACCAATTGTAGTCAAAATCTAATCAGTTCATCATATTTCAATATAACTCATAAATACCAAATATTATATTTTTTACATGTATCGTATTGGAGTTATCGTGGACGAAAAATCGTCACAGACACACACACGGACATACAGATATCACGGTAAAAAAAGTAAAATCGTATACTAGGAACCCTAATTAATGGAGAAATTTGGCCAAAAACAATACCTCCCTTATCTATATATTAATACGCGGGAGGTAACAATATGAGCAAAGTGCCCTTTTGGCACTGCTGATTGCAATAAAAAAAGAAGGTTCACAACTACATTTTATAGCAATTCTATATACAAAATTACAACATTTTGTGACAACACACATGTATAAAATCTTTGAAAACTAATTGTTATTTTTTTTAGGATACACGAAGTAAAAGGACATAAGTTTGTGGCGAAATTTTTTCGACAACCAACTTTCTGTGCCTTTTGCAAGGATTTTCTCTGGGGATTTGGAAAACAGGGATACCAATGTCAAAGCAAGTATAGTCACTATATTAATTATATTATTGTTTTATAGAGTAAGAAAGTAATAATAAAAATATTTATGAACGACTGCACGTTAAAGCATGATTTATATCATAGTTTCGCGGCCATAAAGTACCTCTTTATAGTACTAGTAAAATATAGTAATTTTCACAAGTTCTTTCAACATTCTTACTAGAACACCATTTCCGATTCGCATTGTATGTCTCTTCGTATATATGCTTGCTTGAGGAAATAGTGAATCTTTATTATTTTTTCATTATTAGAACTCTGAGACCGACACGCTTGCATCTTGCTTCAAACAGAATTTTGACATTGACACCGGACCAAACAAATTCGTATTCAAACAGAAAAGCACACTTGATCCATTCTTCTAAAATCATGAACATTTTACTTTTTTTCTAAGAGAAACTGATTTTCGCAGTCGTACATAAAGTTTTGTATGCAATTCGTACATAATTAGGCTTTATTGACTCACCCTATTTATTTACCTCGTTCGCTTCGCTCACTCTGCCATAAACTGTAGGACTCGCCAATGAAGACCTACATTATGTACTTATTACATAAATAGCTATTATATTTGTATAAAATATAAAAACAAAAAAAATGAAATTTGTTTCCGCCCGGGATCGAACCGGGGACCTTGTGCGTGTGAAGCACACGTGATAACCACTACACTACGGAAACTTAGGACTTTTGGAAAATGTATCCAAATTTATCCCAATTTCCGTACAGATCAATATACTAAAATACTAGAAACTTTGACATATATAAATATAATAATATATATATATATATATATATATATATATATATATATATATATATATATATGGTACCATTGGTTACATTATTTAATTTTGCATCAATTGATATCAAATATTATGGAGTGGTACCTATTTTAATTGAAATATTGAATAAAATAAATTTAATTTTGATTTTTTTATACAGGTGTTCATTTTAAATAGGCCACTATTGCTATCTCGAGAACTATAAGAGCTACGAGGTCGGTTAAATTAGCAAACAATTTCTATTTTACAACACTATTAACATGAGGCAAACAATTTTTTTATTAAACCAGTGGTTCTCAAAATCCACGTCCCAACTTTTTTATTTTAAATGTGAACCAATTTTTTTAATTTGCTTATTCAATAGAGAATTTTATTCTGAATTCAATGATATAATATTATCATACCCTAACATAACGATTTTTTTGAGAAAAATGCATCTGAAGTTTTATATTAATTTGATTAAAATATGACAATAATAAGAGTGCCATGACGGAAAAAAATGGAATACAAGTCATTTTTAACCTGGAATTAGAGTGCCTTGATAGAAAGAATATACTTTTATTCACTTCTTTCTGTCAAGGCATTCTAATTGCAGGTTAAAAAATTACTTTTTTACTATGAACAAGGAAGTAAAAACTATTGTAGTACGTCCAAAGACATAAATTTGAATAAAAACAATCTAAAATAGTTAAATTTTATACAGTGTAATGTTTTTCAAAAACAAACATTCTATTTAAATCTGTTTGTAAAATAAATAAAATTTATTTTTCTCACAATTTTAAGGCCGAAAATAATAATAAAGTCTTATAATCAAGGTCTACTATGACATTAACTTCTATTTTCTCTTTTATACTTTGGCGTATGTATATTTTTATCAGAATATAAAACTAAATCAAATATTTACTTTAGTATACACTACACATTCTGTCGAAGGATTAAAATTACTGAAAGTACAGAACATTCTTAGAATAGTTGAGAAATGTATAAATAACTATGAAAATACATTAAATGTTTAATTAAATACATGTAAATAGTTTCTAGAAATGTATTTTTGGAATGAAAATAGTTTAAATATAAATTTATTTAAAGCTTGTTGACATTTGTTATACTTCGTTTTTAAACTATAGTCAGCACTAGACGAAGTCACATTTACACCACAGCGTTAGTGAAATACTAGTAGTTCTGAAAAGAACTAGTTTTAATCTTGAAATATCACAAAAAGAGAAATTAAACGAAAAATACGTGTAAATTCAACAAGTGATTTGACAACTACTGAGAGTTTGACTTTTCAATTACGTTTGAGAAGTTTAACTTGAAATTTTGTCTGGTTAAATGTGGCTTCATGAAATGGCGCAGCAGCCAATCACAGGCTTTGATTTTCTCTCTAGAATTTCTAGTTACTGTCTTTAGTTTAAAAAAAGAGTATATTTACTTTTAACAATATTTTAAGTAAAAAATTTATGACACTACATTTTTCATTTTAAAGTAATGAACTGTTAGTAATATTTTATTTTTTCAGGTTGTCAGACTGCTGTACATAAAAAATGCCATTTAAAACTTTTGGGAAAATGCCCAGGAAGCGGTCGGGATTCAGAAAGTACTATTGTAAGTATTAAAATACGATATATAGGGTGTTGGCGAAATATTTCGTTTATTTTGAGAAATCCAAAAAAAATTAAAGGAATAAAATTAAATTAGACAAAGAGACTAATAAAATTATTGTAGTAAGAATTTTGTGTTACTTCCGGTTTTAGCGAAAATATTTACAATTGTATGGAAGCGTAGAAAGGCCATACGCAATATATTTTAATGTTAAAATTGCATTTTTTTTTTGAAATTTCACCTTATAAACTTGAAACTTTTTTCAGGTTTGGGGAGCTATTATCCTAAGTTAGGTTAGGTTAAAGAAAGCACTACCCTAAATAAGGGGAGACACTAACCTAACTTAGGTTAGGGGAGGCACTAACCTAACTGAGGTTAGGGGAGGTACTAACCTAAGTTAGGTTAAGGGAAGCACTAACCTAAGTAAGGGGAGGCACTAACCTATGTTTAGGTTAGGTTAGGACAAAAGGTGAAATTTCAAGAAAAAAAGGGAAATTTTAAGTTTTAAAGTTTAAAAGTTGAAATTTCACCTTTTAAAAAGGTAAAGTTTCAGGTTTATAAGGGGAAATTTCAAGTTTTAAAAAGTTGAAACACTACTTTACACATGACTTTTTGTAATGTGACACTTAGATAACCTATATTTTTTTTAGAATTTTTATTACGTAAAATTCTTGTTACGAACATTTTATGAGACCCTTCGTCTAGTTTAATTTTGCTCCTTAACATTTTTTTGTATCTTTCAAAATAAACGAAATATTCTTGGTGCTATCTTTTCGCCAAACACCCTGTATGTTGTTTAAAATATACAATAAGTAATACGAATGTGTAGATCAAAACAGAAATTATTGTTACTTGCTAAATTCATAGTACTATTTTTTAATTAAAAAATTTCAAATATCAATAGGGCACGAGAGCAGCACCGTCGACTTTGCCCAAGCCTCTCATCTCATTTCACAGCATTCCAGTGGCGGAAATTTAAATAAAAGTGAAAATATACTCTTTCAGCGAAAACAAGTTGTATTTATACAGATTTAATGGTCACTAACATTGTTATACTATTTTACGTTTAATAAATCATTTAAAACTTACTAATAAAATTTGTTTTCGAATGTCGATCTTGTCCATCTTATCTCACTTCAGACCATTCTATGATTGTCTCATTTCACACCATTCCATGATTGCCTTAATTCACACCAATCCAGGCGGAAGATAAAAAGTGGTGGAAATTTAAATCGACGGCTTTGGCTCAACTCAACAATAATAACCAAATCAACAACAACAAATACTGACACGAGAAACACTAAAAGAGCACAATGGATAAACTATAAATAGAGATCGCAGAATGGAATGAATACAAAACCCGCCAATGACGTCCATTTAAATTTCCGCCACTTCTTCTTTTCCGCCTGGAATAGTGTGAACTGAGACAATCATAGAATGGTGTGAAATGAGTTGAGAGGCTTGGGCACAGATCGACGGTGCTGCTCTCGTGCCCTATAACAATTTTTTTATTCGTTCTAAAATATTTTTAACTGATTATTGTTTAAATAAATTATAAAAATATCGCTACATTTCATTATCTCATCATGAAAGGTTATAAAATAAAAAATAAACCTGTAACAATGTTTTACATTAAGTACTTTATTTAAGAATAAATAATAATAAAATTATGAAGCAATATATGCAATCTCAAATATACTTTTTTTACAGTATTTGCGAGAACGATTCAAAATCGACATGCCTCATCGATTCAAGCTTCATTCATTCATGTCCCCTACTTTTTGTGATCATTGTGGGTCACTTTTGTACGGGCTATTTCGGCAAGGGCTGAAATGTGAAGGTAAGTAATTTTTTTTCTGTCGTATCGTTGATTAAAAAATATATAGATAGGCAAGCTTATGAGAAAATTCGTTTCAGCTACATAACTGTGTGTCTAGTTGCATTTGGTTTAAAATTAGGCGTTTCAGTCAAATATAACAAGGAAAAAAGCAAAAGTCAAATAATTAATTATACAAATTACTGCTATTTTAAAATATACCAATGAATTATTAAAAGATATATTTTAATAGATACAATAATTATAGCAAATGTGTAAATCATTTTTATTTTTCTAAAGTTTTTTCTGTTTAATTCCGGAAAGTAGTTCATGGATCTATAAACTAGATGGCTCTATCAACTCTCATTTCAAAACAGAGTTACTCAAAATTATTCAGGCTTGCCTATTTTTATATTTTTCAATCAACGGTCATATCCATTTTTTTTTTTTCATTTATATCACAGTATAAAGAATAATCACAAGATAAATAAACGATTTTCTTGACAGATTTTATTCTTTCGACTGTGTGTATATTTTATTTCAAATTAACTTGAAACTGACTTTAGTTATTTATTGAAATTTTTTTAAAGTATATTTTAAAATAACTTAAATTTTATTTCAACTTTAATTTGAAATATTATATTTAGATACCAGGAATAGGACATTGTATTATTTTTTGAAAAAAAGTTTTATATTTATTTCAACCACAATAATATTTATAATCACAAATATTTTATAATATAATGAATAAAATAAGAAAATTCCATAAGTAAATCACTGTACATAACCACATAAAAGAATGCAAAAATTTGTCTGTTTAAATTTTGAGTACCACTAGTACATTTTCTTACTAGAATTTAGTGTAACCACCTTTAAACTTTTAGTTACATGTCAGATTACATCAAATATTTAATGTTATTTGACAAAATATTATTCTTATTCTATATTCCATTATTTTAATAAATATTGGAATGATAGTACAAGAGTATTAATACAAATATTTAAATAATAATAATAGTTATTTGTATTTTTACATGACAAACAAAAATGTAATGTCGGCCTTAACATTTTGTTTGTCACTGGTTCATTTTCTTACTAGAATGTAGTGCTACCAACTTCTAGACATTTAGTTACATGTCAGATTACATAAAATATATGATGTTATTTTACAAAATATGATTTTTATAAATATTGCAATAATAATAATACATGAGTATCAATAGAAAATATTTAAATTATAATAGTTATTTGTTCTTTTACGATTTAATAAACAAAAATGTAATAACAGTTGTAACATTTTGTTTGCCACTGGTACATTTTCTTACTAGAATATAGTGATGCCAACAGAAATTTAGTTATGTTTTAGTTACATGTCATTTCGCATAAAATATTTTATATTTTGGATAAGGTGTATAATTTATATTCAATTCATATTTTTTTCTATATATGCTAATGGTAATAATATGTGAATATCAATTAAATATACCTAACCGTAGCCACAAATATAAATTAAGATAACAGAAATAGACAAAAACATATTATACATTATTTATTTATCAACAATTTTTGTTTATTTCTTAAAAATAGCTAACTTTTCGAAGTTGAAGTCGTTTTTAAAATGTTCCAAAGTGTGAATAAAATATTATGTACTACTAAACACACAATGTAAAAAACGATATTAAAAAACAATAAACACACTAAAATTAAAGTAACAATTTTAAACAACCAAACATAAATAAAAAGTGTTTGAGCTTTGTATCAAAGAAAATTTGAAGTAAAACAAATATTTAAAGACTAAGGCGATTAGTGTTATCATTAATTACACAAAATGAAAGATGTAATAAATGAATGCAACATGCACTTGCAACGCTATGTGCAGCTGTTTTTCTTGATTCATTGCCAGAAACTGTTACGTACTTCGACGATTAATAATAAAAATCAAAGGATTGATGCATCATCAGATTTTTATTGAGCAGGAAATATACTGAATTATATTTCTTCTTTCTTTATTAAACTTTTTAATACCTAAGCACAGAATAGGTTTATACAGAAGCGACAGTAAGACAGAAAAGCGAAAATTAGAGAGAGATGAAGAATGTGCACAAATTTAAAGGGCCCATTGTTTAAAATCGGAAAGTTCCCTCACATCTGAGAGAGAGATAGGGGAAGAGCACAAATTTAAAGGTCTACACAATGCTTCAAGGTCATAGAACTGACTAGGGGAACATGAAAGGTGCCGACACGGAGTGTCACTTCTGTGTGTAACTATTCTGTGACCTAAGTATATGAATTTGAAAATAAAATGTATTTTGTTTTTATTTCCACCTTCTATATAATTGTCACTTTACAGGCTTCTTAATAGCTAAGTAAATAAACAATTACAGTAACTAATCTGTAAAAATTTACAAGGCTAGCCTTGTAAAATTTTACAATGCTCATAAAAAATAATAGAAAATAATGAAAGTTTTTTTATACATTTTATTATAAATATTACAAACTTAATTTAATTAGGTTTATATGAGTAATTATACACATTTATAGTATATTTCGATTCACTGGCGAAACTCATTTGACAACTTCTAGCTATAAATTGTTCTACCACCGCCAACTACCGTTGGTTCCAAAATAGAGTAAATCTTTTTTTGAAGAATAAAGTAAATTAATAAAAAAAATGTTATGAAGGTGGAAATAAAATTTTGTACGCGTCATGCGTGCAATTAAACTTTACTGCGCTCACTGGATTATGAGAGGTCATTCCTTCGTCGCTCGCCTCACAAATTTCCAGCTCGCCCTGTAAAGATTAACTTACACCGCTGGCCACGTAAATAACTATTACCGCTTTGAAATTATTGTCTTCCAACATCTAAACAGAACAAGTTCAAATTTTTACAGTCGATATAATCCAAAAAACCCATTATTGGGTCCAAAATTTCTATATCCAAACATAGTCTACCCGAAAAAGTGTCTTAACGTTGTCCTAAACAATTTGGAACAATGTGGAACCTTGTAAACTATTTTGAACATTGTAAAACCATGTAAAACTGTCTTATCTTAATCCCAATTAACTTGGAACAGTGTTGAACCTGGTATAACAATGTTAAACCATAAACAAGTGTCTTAACTTTGTCCCAAACACTTTGGAACAATGTGGAACCTTGTAAAACTATTTGGAACATTGTGAAACTCTGTAAAACTGTCTCATCTTAATCCCAATTAACTTGGAACAGTGTTGAACCTTATATAACAATGTTAAACCCTAAATAATTGTCTTAACTTTGTCCCAAACTATTTGGAACAAAGTGAAACATAGTGCAACCGTCTCTACTTATTCCAGAACATTTGGAACATCTTTATATCTTCTACAACTGTCTTTTTAAGTCTCCAAGTAATTTCCAATAATAGTTAAACATAAAAACTTACAATTTATAGTTTTTCACTGTTAAATTTTTCATATACAGCCAAAATAATCCAAAAATACCCATTTTTGGGTCCAAAATTTTGATTTTTGAAAATAGTCCAAATTGATAGTCGACGATGCGCTGACTTCAAATTTTCAAACCGAATTTAATTATCTCTTCCCATTCCTGAGATATTTGGCATCAAAGTTGCACCTCAAAAAAGTGTGTTTTTTGACCAAATCTCTAAAATGGGTAGAGATACAGTCTCAAAGATTACACCAGTCGATTCTACGCGCAAAGATACATAAAGAAATGTTTTCTTCGCATATACGTACTTTGGAACGATTTGGTGAAAAATAAGAAAAACGAAAAAACCGGAATTTCAGTTTTTCCCTTGGAAACTTTTTGTCTTAAAAATTTTTCATATTTTCAACTTAAGTAAATACAGATGCGCTGATTCCAAATTTTCAAACCGAATTCAATTATCTCTTACCGTTCTCGAGATATTTGCGTTCAAAGTTAGACCTGAAAAAATCGGTTTTTCAGGAATAGTCCTGAAATGGATCGAGATACGACTTCGGCGACCTCACCAGTCGATTCTACACGCAAAATTACATAAATGTACCAATTTTCAGATTTATATTCCAATGGATACAATTTTTATAGCGAAAAAACCAAAATGGCCAAAAATCGAAAAAAATCGCAAGGGGTTCATCAGGCGTTTTTTCGATTTTTGCGATTTTTGTTTTTTCGCTCTAAAAATTGTATCCGCCTGAATAATTATCTGAAAATTGGTACACTTATGTAATTTTGCCCGCAAAATGGATTGGTGAGGCTGTAACTCGACCCATTTCAGGATTATTCCTGAAAAACGATTTTTTTCAGGTCTGACTTTGAACGCAGATATCTCGAGAACGGTAAGAGATAATTGAAATCGGTTTAAAAATTTGAAATCAGCGCTTCTATATTTACTTAAGTCCAGAAAATAAAGAATTTTGGAGACAAAAAGTTCCCGAACGAAAAACTGAAATTCCGGTTTTTTTCGTTTTTCTCATTTTTCACCAAATCGTTCCAAAGAACGTATATGCGGAGAAAACATTTCTTCATGTAACTTTGCCTGTAGAATCGACTGGTATAATCGTTGAAATTGTATCTCTTAGCATTTTAGAGATATGGACAAAAAACACACTTTTTTGAGGTGCAACTTTGAGGCCAAATATCTCAGGAACGGGAAGAGATAATTAAATTCGGTTGGAAAATTTGAAATCAGCGCATCGGTGACTATCAATTTGGACTATAATGAAAAATCAAAATTTTGGACCCAAAAATGAGTATTTTTGGAGTATTTTAGATGTATACGAAAAATTTCACAGTGAAAAACTATAAATTGTAAGTTTTAATGTTTAACTATTATTGGAAATTACTTGGAGACTTAAAAAGACAGTTGTAGAAGATATAAAGATGTTCCAAGTGTTCTGGAATAAGTAGAGACGGTTGCACTATGTTTCACTTTGTTCCAAATAGTTTGGGACAAAGTTAAGACAATTATTTAGGGTTTAACATTGTTATATAAGGTTCAACACTGTTCCAAGTTAATTGGGATTAAGATAAGACAGTTATACATGTTTAAAAATGTTCTAAATACTTCTATAAGGTTTCAAATTGTTCCAAATTCTTTGGGACAAAGTTAAGACAATTATTTAGAGTTCCAAGTTTTTTTGAACAAAAGAGACAGTTGTACAGAGTTTCACATTGTCCCAAATTAAGAGATTTAATTGTTTTAACCACAAACTACAGACCGACTCAAATAATTGTCAATTTACGAAAAAAAAAATTTTTGTTCTCACTACCCGAATTCAACTCACAATCCAAAAGACCATATTCCCGCTATTGTTTTATTTTCGCGCACTAGTGTCTCAACGGAAACTACTTTGATCGAGTAGCTTAAAAGTGTTATTATATTTTTATTTTTTTACACATTACAATAAATTTAATATAAGAATAAGATAAATGAGGACAATTAGTTAAAAGAATGAAAATTATCTAAATTAAATTAGAAATTTCATTGCTAATTTTGACATTTTAATACTACTAGCGCTATCTATTAGCAACACAAACCACAATAACAACGGTGAACAATGGCTATAGTCCATAGCAACGAATGTTTATTCGCTTTATTGACGATTAAATTACAGTTTTACATTTTTATTAATTACGTTTTATAATTAATTCGTTCGTTACAAAAAATCTTGTACAATACTTATGCGGAAATACTTTCCGTGCATTCGCCTAAATGAAATACTCTTCTTCTTTAAACAAAAGCTCATGCACGGAAGTTCATGTTTCCGTATTTGTATCGTAAATAACTATTATTTCCACCTTCTATATAATTGTCACTTTACAGGCTTCTTGGTAGCTAAGTAAATAAACAATTACAATAACTAACCTGTAAAACTTTACAAGGCTAGCCTTGTAAAATTTTACAATGCTCATAAAAAATAATAGAAAATAATGAAAGTTTTTTATGCACTTTATTATAAATATTACAAACTTAATGTAATTAGGTTTGTGTGAGTAATTATACACATTTATAGTACATTTTGATTCATTGGCGAAACTCATTTGACAACGTCTAGGCTATAAATTGTTCTACCACCGCCAACTACCAATTCCAAAATAGAGTAAATCTTTTTTTGAAGAATAAATTAATAAAAAAAAAACCGCTATAAAGGTGGAAATAAAATTTTGTACTTGGCACGCGTGCAATTAATCTTTACTGGGCTCACTGGATTATGAGAGTTCGCTCCTTCGTCGCTCGCCTCACAAATTTCCAGCTCGCACTGTAAAGATTAACTTACACCGCTGGCCACGTAAATAACTATTATGGGCATTTGAACAGTAAAGAACTGTTTATTTAGCTCTGTTTCTAGGGGTTACAAGAGGTTTTACGGGCTAGACCGTGTAAAAATTATAACGGGCTGTTGACATGGATATACCATAACAACATATCTTATTTGAAACGTCTGACATCCTTTGACATTGACATTGACGTTGCACAAATGCTATGAATTTTATTAAACATAAATATATTGCGATGCAAATGCCCATAAAACATTGTACAATGCTCTACCGTTAGCTGAAATGTACAGTCTCACACAGATAACAGGTTCGCCCGTTACCTTTCTGTGCTCACCTGTAAATTTCTGTATAACGGTCTAGCAATGTAAATAACTATTATTGAACAGGAAACATACTGAATTATACTTCTTCATTCTTTGCTAAATTTTATAATGCGTAAGTGTATGAATTTGAAATTGAAAAATTTCTTTCGTATTAAAAAAAAATAACTTTATAATACACAAGAAATAAATTAATAAAATTTTTATAACGTTATCAGTATCATAAAAGATCAAAACACAAAGACGCAAATTAATTGCGATAAGTCAAAAGAAATCTCATAATCTTTACTATGTAGTGATGGGTCACTGGGAATTTCCCGTCAGGAATATTTTTATTTCCTGGAAAAATTCCCGGGAATTTCCCTAAACACGTTTCCCGGGAAAAAATCGGGAATTCCATTTTGGAAATTTCCGGGAATATATGGGAAAATTTCCCGGAAACAAGTAGGGAAATTCCTGGGAATAAGGAAGTTCCCGGGTATAAGGAGGAAAATTCCCGATAATAAATAAACAGTGTTACTATTCTAATAACTTTATAATTAATGCTTTTGATTTTTATGAGGAAATTTATCGTTAATTTTTCCCCATGAAATCACCGGAAATTCCTCAGAAAATTCCCCAAAAACTTCCCGGGAAATATCCTGGGAAATTTTCCGAAATATTCTTTCCCGGGAATTTACCCATCACTATTACTATGTCAATTTTTTATCAATTTACATTAGGGTAAGAATTAGATTTTGGACTAATTAGGGCAAAAATTAGAGTAGTTCACAGTGAGTGAGCACCCTTCTCTCAGGTAGTAAACATTATGGTGACTGGTTTTTACGGAGGGTGATTTTAAACTAATTAGGGCAAGAATTAGAGTAGTTTACAGTGAGTGAGTACCCTTCTCTCAGGGAGTAAACATTGCGGTGACTGGTTTTTACGGAGGGTGATTTTAAACTAATTAGGGTAAGAATTAGAGTAGTTCACAGTGAGTGAGCACCCTTCTCTCAGGTAGTAAACATTACGGTGACTGGTTTTTACGGAGGGTGATTTTAAACTAATTAGGGTAAGAATTAGAGTAGTTCACAGTGAGTGAGCACCCTTCTCTCAGGTAGTAAACATTACGGTGACTGGTTTTTACGGAGGGTGATTTTAAACTAATTAGGGTAAGAATTAGAGTAGTTCACAGTGAGTGAGCACCCTTCTCTCAGGTAGTAAACATTACGGGGACTGGTTTTTACGGAGGGTGATTTTAAACTAATTAGGGCAAGAATTAGAGTAGTTCACAGTGAGTGAGCACCCTTCTCTCAGGTAGTAAACATTACGGTGACTGGTTTTTACGGAGGGTGATTTTAAACTAATTAGGGTAAGAATTAGAGTAGTTCACAGTGAGTGAGCACCCTTCTCTCAGGTAGTAAACATTACGGTGACTGGTTTTTACGGAGGGTGATTTTAAACTAATTAGGGTAAGAATTAGAGTAGTTCACAATGAGTGAGCACCCTTCTCTCAGGTAGTAAACATTACAGTGACGGTTTTCGAAAAATCTCTCAAATTATTTTTAATTAATTCTCATATTCTTGTTATATTATTACTGATAACTTCTTTAAAAGAATTTTTATGGAAACACCTTTAGAAAACTTAATATACTATTTAATTTGTACTTTGTAGCGAGTCGTACAATAGACCTAACCTATTACAAATGGTTTGTCATCCGATTATTTTTAAACAGATGACAGATAAACGTATTATCAAAATGGCGGAAAATATGTTGTACTAAGCCAAATGGCATCGCTTTTATTTGTACTAAGTTATTTTGAAGACTTTGTTACTCAATATTTGTTCCATCAATAATAATTATACAAAAATATATATACACTCTATTTACCGCAATTGATCCTCACGTCATCAATTTATATGGCAAGAAATATTAAACTTTTATTTTGCATCTTTGTCATACAGCGTGTCCCAGCTCGACCGACACATGGGAGTTTTACATGGGAAATCAGTTAATTATGAATAGTATCTCCCCAGTGCAAGATATTAACTTGAAATTTTGTATACTTATCGGAGAATATTATTTCTATGGATCACACTTATTTGAAATATGCAATTTCGTCTGAAGGGCGAGATTTATTAAATTTAAAATTTACTATTTTCATTCAAAATCAGTCAACCATGGAAATAAAAGAAAATATCTATGTGACAGTTCTGACAGTTAATGACATGCCATTGTAGATATTTATATTTTTGTAATATTGGTATATTATTTAGGAAAAGGAAACTAAATTCAACTTAAATAATATTAAAATACAGAGAATAAAAATTAAAATCAGTGATACTTCAGATAAATATTTTTTTTTATTTCCATGGCTATCTGATTTTGAACGAAAATAGTGGATTTTAAATTTAATAAATCGCGCCCTGCAGACGAAATTGCATATTTCAAATAAGTGCGATCCATAGAATTAATATTCTCCGATAAGTATACAAAATTTGAAGTGAATATCTTGCACTGGGGAGATACTATTCATAATTAACTGATTTCCCATGTAAAACTCCCATGTGCCGGTCGAGCTGGGACACCGGTATACGCAGGGCATAGATGAGACTTTTATTCGCTATCTCATTATCGTACGTGTTACAAAGAGGTATATATGCTGTGTCCAACGAAACGTATAACTTTTTTCGAAATCGATACTAAAGTACACGATATCTCTCTGCGAATTTAGCCAAAGTAGTAGCTGAAGTAAAACTTTACAGACTCGTATGTCAAAATTTAACTTTACGGACTCATTTATCAAACTGATTTAACCTATATTTTAATAGTATTATATTTTGCAGTTTATTTTAGCACTACTTAAAATAACAAATATATTTTATAATATTATTGATGAATTTATTTATTATATACTTTTGATAATAATTCGCTATCTCTTTATCGTACCTGTTACAGAGGGGTATATAATGCTATCTGTGTCCAACGAAACGAATAACTTTTTTTGAAATCGATACTAATGTACACGATATTACTCCACGAATTTAGTCAAACTAGTAGCTAAAGTAAAACTTTACAGACACTTATATAAAAATTTAACTTTACGCACTCATCTGTCAAACTGAATTAACCTATATTTTAATAGTATATTTTTGCAGTTTATGTTAGCACTACCTAAAATAGCAAACATATCGTTCTATAATATTATTAGTGAATTTACTTATTATTTACTTTTGATAATAATTTATCTGATTTCATGCAGACGACGTCTAAGCAGGTGTAAACATAAATGAAAATTATAAAAAAATATTTGACACTTTGACAGTACGTTTGTTATCACAGTCATCCCCGTCTCTATAGCTATTATAGCTGACGTTTTACAAATATATAATGCTATTTATTTACGTTTTTAATTAAAAAATTAACGATTTTGGAAAAAATACAATGTATATCTAAGGACTAAAGTATTTTTTATTACTCACATAGTTTATTCTTTTCGGCTATCGAAACGTATAATTTAATAAACAGTTGTTATAAAAGAACACGTTCTAAAAATTATACTTTAGTCCCTTGATATACAAATAACTATTTGTTATGCCCGATTGTCCAAAAAATAATTTATTTATGTATCTTTCTTTATCAAGTGGCGGGAGGTATAAAATAAAATTAAAAAGCATTTAAATTTATCTTACAAATTTATCAAACATATTAATTAATATTTAAATATGATAGACATAAAATGATTAAAATATTAAGTTCTGCCATTTTACAAGTGGCTTATTTTAAACTAGATTATCATTCAACGTAAGTCTACATATAAACAAACTATATATAAATGTGCGTCATGGCTACTACGATGTCCAATCTGCATTCTTTTGTTTTTGACACTTGCAGCATAGACCTTGTGACGTCATAGCACGTGTTTTTGTTTTTCAAAGAAAAATTGAATATTTGTTTAGTTTTCTTTGTATATTTTACCGTATCCATGGTATGTAATTGATAAATTGTTTACTTCATTTGAGGTTAACAATGACAGTAAATATTAAAAACGGGATAATATGAACAGCTGTGGGTTTTACCGGTGCAAGCATAAGACGTGCCTTCTACCGATAAAATTTAAAATTATAATAATTTGATTACAACAAAATACTGTTCAAGTTAACTCTAAAGTACATGATAATTTTAATTATTTTTCAATTTTCGCATAAATTTATTGTAGAAATTATCATTTAAACCAAAATTAGACATTTATAATTTGAGGTTTTATGTCAAAAAAATCTTTTGGAATGACGTTTAAATTAGGTATTTTGTTAGCTGTTGCCATGGTTTCAGTAGTAAATAGGAAAGCGACACATGTTTTTGTGTTTTACATTAAAAAATAATTATTTTATTTAAAAGATTGTTCTCGCGGAAAGGGAAAAATACCTTGTGCCCTACGGGAATGTAACGGCATAATTACATCCCTCGGCTTTTGCTGCCCTCGCTCACTACGTTCGCTCGTGTATCAGAAATCTTCGGGATGTAATATGCCTATATCTTCCCTTATGATGCAATATACTATTACATATTTTCGTGTGTAATTATGTCATATAAATTAGAGAAAAATAAAAAAAGATTGCCGAAACCCGGGATTGAACCGGGGACCTTTAGATCTTCAGTCTAACGCTCTCCCAACTGAGCTATTTCGGCAGATAAATTAAATGACGTAAATATAAGTTTAAAAATAACGTTTATTTTTATTTAAATAAAAATAAATATTAAAAACAATAAAATAAAAATAAATAATAAAATTTTTGATGATATTACAGTAAATAAAAAATGAAAAAAAGTAATTCCGGTACCGGGAATCGAACCCGAGCCTCCTGGGTGAAAGCCAGGTATCCTAGCCACTAGACCATACCGGATCATGAGTAATTTTGTCTAAGATACTGTAGTCATCGCTGTTGTACACTATTTACATAATTAAAATCAATATACCATGTATATTTTTCTTTACTTTAAGTATATATTTATAAACTAAATTATTTTTCTTATATATGAAGCAATATACCCAAATATATTGATAAGATTGAAATATATAAATGTAAAATAAAATAAGAAAGATATAAAACTACGTTTTGATGCTGACACTGCCACCTATGAATGCCGCTAGCAACTAATATGGTGGCGTATACATTTTATCCTCCACACATGTTATATTGCTCGACATTGTACCTTGCACACATTCAATCTTGGACACCTTTTATCCTCCACACTTTTAATCAACGAAAAAAGTTATCTTACTCACATTTTATCTTCCAAATCAATTTATCATCCACACATTTTATCTTCCCTTCATTTTATGTTCCACACATTTTATCTTCAGAAACTTTTAACTGAATATTTTATCTAATTATAAGAATGATAATTGCATGGGCAATAAAATGAATGAAAGTTATAGTTACAATATTTTAAAGATAAAACGTTGGCGAAGATAAAATGAATGGAAGATAAAATGTGTGGATGATAAAATGTGTGCAAAATTGAATGTTTGAAAGATACAAAGTCGAGCAATATAACATGTGTGGAGGATAATATGTATACGCCTCCTAATATGAGTACAAAAAAACACAAATTTTATTTAAATTAAATTTGAATTATTATATTGTTAGTATCAATGACTTTATAACAAGAATTCATTGCTTACTCGTAGTTCGAGACCAGAAAGATTCAATTCAATATATTTTTATCTTAAAATGGATTTATTATTAAATGTCAAAATAAATATTGTTGTAGCTATTAACCATAGATTAGAATTTTGACATAAGGGTCTGTAAAGTATTACATTAGCTACTACTTTGGCTAAATTTATGGAGTGATATCGTGTACTTTAGTATCGATTTCAAAAAATATAAATTATCGTGGTCCTTTTCTATATATATTGTAAAATACAGGTGGCCCAATGAAAATTATCAGCGCAATTTTTAGCCACTTAATATTAATTTTGCAAAAAACGCTCGAATACGTTAATTTTAGTATAAAGAGGGATACCAGAATGGATTAGCACCAATGGCTTTCAACTCTAAAATGGGGGTGGACTGCACCTCAAAAATTTTAAATGGAAAAGAGTGTCAAACATGACACAGTTCGAAATGCCTTTCAATTCTCTTTTCAACAGATTTTTATTTTTTAAATCCGATCATTAGTTCCAGAAAAATATCGTTTAAAACAAATTTTATCAGGTGTCCAAAACTGCAATCAAGTAGGCTTAAACAAATGTCAGAAATTTAAGTATCAGTATAGATCACATTACTTGTGAAAGAAAAACAAAATGAACAAAAGAAACAATTAGATTTAAAATTAGTGTATGACTTTTAAAGTCTATTCTTTTGATGTATTCTTACTAGAGTCGTACTAATGACAGTGAACTAGAACATGACCCATATTCTTGACCTCTTTTTGTTTTTTTAGTGAGACCTTAGTTTTTAATTACTTTTAACTGAAATTTTACGTGACATTTGCATTCGGCAGCCAAACAGGTGTATAAGAATAACACGCTCAGGTTTACCTACATACTTCTCGAGTCAAAATCAGGGCCGGATTAAGTTTAAAAAATGTGCCAGACACATTACTTTCTGGCACATTAAAACACTTTTATCTACAGCTATTGAAATATGGGTACATTATACATGTGATACTACATATAATATACTACTCATATTACACAAGTGTAATATGAAATGTTATATTACACGCTACACTTTTCTGCAATAAATAGAGCATATAATTTAACACATAACTTTTTAATAAACTGTTAATTTATTAATAATATATTTTTTATTATAAATATCAATATAAATTATTATAAAAGTATAATAAATACAATTTGAATAGTTATTTTAACATTTAAGTGCTACTGTGGCGCCATCTGTTAAGCTATATATGAACTACTCACACCTAACTGAATATTTAACGAATAATATCAGATTTTTTATATGACTGATAGTTGTAGATAAAGTATAGTATTTGACTCGCATAATATGGCTACATTGCACTCGGATGATTAAATATACTCGCTGCCGCTCGTATTTTTAATTACATCCGCATGTAATATAGTCTACATATTATGCTTGTTAAATAATATACTATTTTATGGGCATTTGAACAGTAAAGAACTGTTTATTTAGCTCTGCTTCTAGGAGTTACAAGACGTTTTACGGGCTAGACCGTGTAAGAATTATAACGGACTGTTGACATGGATATACCATGACAACATATCTTATTTGAAACTTTTGACATCCTTTGACATTGACATTGACGTTACACAAATGTTATGAATTTTATTAAACATAAATATATTGCGATGCAAATGCCCATAAAACATTGTACAATGCTCTACCCTTACCTGAAATTTACAGTCTCACACAGATAACAGGCTCGCCCGTTACCTTTCTGTGCTTGCCTGTAAATTTTTGTATAACGGTCTTGCAATGTAAATAACTATTTCCTCTCGTCTCTCAATATATAGATAAGGGAGGTATTGTTCTTGGTCAAATTTCTCGAGTGTGAGTTTTCAACATATGAGCACAAATTAGGATCCCTAGAATACGATTTTACTTCTTTTACCGTGCTGTCTGTATGTCCGTATGTGTCTGTCCACGATAAATCCAATACGATACATGTAAAAAATATAATATTTGGTATTTAAGAGTTATATTCAAATATGATGAACTGATTAGATTTTGACTATAATTGGTTAACCGAAAGTAGTACTTCTGGCTTTTCATTCATACAATATGTAAGATTTTTATTGTAAAATACAAAAAGATGGAAGCAATATACAAGGAATAGATTTTAGTTATGCCAAAGATATTTGTTTTTTTTTTCGGTTTCCGATACAGTATTAGAAATTTGATACAAGGAAATTTCAGGTATGCTTTGAATTAAAAATATTTTAAACAAATTAAATTTAAAACTAATTATTTAATGTACTAAACAATTTTTTATAGAATATATTACTACAGTAGCGGGAGGTAATGTGTTGGATACATAAAAAAATTTTAATTGTTTATAATCTTCAATATTATTGGCTATTTTGTTATTATTACAAATGAAAACATCTGGTGTGGACACCATATTACTTCTATGTACGCTAATTTATCCACATTTTTTCTGCATTTCATTGAAACTTATTTTACTTGAAAGTGAGATCATTCTACGTCTAATCATTCTTCAACTTCCAGTCGTTTCATATCTTCCAATTTCCCTTCGAAATTTTTTCCTCATCTATATGTTAATAGGTTGGAGGTAAAAACAACATTTTTAAATTTACAATAATATTTTAAATTTATCGTTTATTAAAGGAAAATGTTAAACGAACTTTTTTATCTTATTTATATTTATTTCGAAGTATACTGTATAGAATAGATAGAAAATGACAACAATGTTATTCTTTTATTTGTCCAAAATATTAGTTCAAACATATAAGAAAAGAAAGCACTTATAGTACCACCTAATTTCAAATTTCCCCACTAGATGTCAGCAGTCACCCTCATAGTACTTCCTTGAACCTAACCATCCATTTAACCCCTTGCTATTTCACCCCCGTCGACAAAAGAACGCACTTATAGCACCACCTACTTCCAAATATACCCACTAGATGTCACCAGTCACCCTTCATAGTACCTCCCTCAAACCTAACCATCAATTTAACCCCCTTCCATTTCACCCCCTACCAATTCACCCCCTGCCATTCCACCCCCCACCTTGTCTCACTTCATCACCTGCCGATTTCACCCCAGGTATTCTAAGAAAAGCCGAACGTCACGTCTTTAAAAATAACAATCACCTCTGCCAAATCACTATCGCAGTTACCCGTGGATGTGTGGATTCATTCCAACGACCAGTCGACTGAAAACTCTTACGCTTAACGTTCACGAATCAGTTCTACGATACGACCGCAGAAATAAGAAATAAGAAATAAGAAATAGAAAACCTGTGCGTGACTTTGCACTTAGTGACCGCCGCACTTAGTGACCGCACTTAGTGACCGCAGTGACGTGTGTGTAGTGCTGGATTAGTATAGGGTTTATAGTTTATGGTTATGGTTTATGGTTTATAGTTAGGGGTTTTTAGATTGGTATGTTACGGAACTAAATTCACTCACATTTTTTTTTTACATTATATTATGTTGTATTACTTTTAATTAGACATAATTTTTGTATAAATATTTACATTTTAATTTTTTATGGTTATGGTTATGGTTAGGGATTTGTAGATTGGTATGTGTCGGAACTAAATTCACTCACATTTTTTTTTTACATGGTATATTACGTTAATTAGATATACACTTTTTGTATAAATATTTACATTTTCAGGGTTTTTATGGTTAGGGATTTTTAGATTGGTATGTTACGGAACTAAATTCACTCACATTTTTTTTTACATATTATATATTATGGTTAATTAGACATAATTTTTGTATAAATATTTACATTATAATAATATACAGGGTGTTTTTTTTTTGTTACTTGCGATAAAGATCATTTTAAGTAGCACTTTTTTTCTATTCTGGGCCGTATCCGAAATTTGTTTTTAAGATATTCTTTAATTATTTGCTTTTAAATATCGATTAAAATATTCTAATAATATTGAAAGAAGCTTTCAGAACCCAAATATTGTCTTTTGATTATTCTAATAATAATGCATTTATTTATATTGTGCGTTAACAATTGCCCTATTATTATATGGAAAACAGTTTAATAATATAAAATATTGTTAAACTGTTTTTGGTATTTTTGTTGTTGTAAAATTGGTACTTGTAACAACTGCACCCCACTTTAAATGTCAAATTCATAACCTCAAATATTTTTACATGCTCTTTATTAAAATTCATATTATTTCTGAGTATGGAAACTGAATAAACAAAACTAATTTAAAGGATATTAAAACTTCATAACTCATGTCATGTATAGATTTATAAATATTTTCATAATAGTTAAATGCATATTGACAGATAAATGTGCCTAACTTCATTCAACAGAGTTACCATATTTCACATTTATGAATTCCTAGATTAAAATCTATTATTTTTTTAATTGAACATTTTAATAAGTGAAGCAAAGTATAAAAAATAGTATATTATACTGGTTTTATACGACGAATTGTTCCATTCGTGTTTTTGGAGCACTCCGTGCCCCAAACAACTCATGGAATAATGTACAATCTTATAAAACTTGTATAATAATATACTATTTCACTACTAGCCTAGTGACCCACTATTATTAACCTTTATTTGACATGAGAATAGTATATTATTATACTAGTTTTATAAGACGGTATATTGTGCCATGAGTTGTTTGAAAATACGAATAGAACAATGCGTCGTATAAAACGAGTATAATATACTATTTTTTATACTTTGCTTTACTTATTTAATGAAAATTTTAAAAATTTCAATTAAAAAAATTACAGATTGTAATCTAGGGATATGAGAATGTAAAATATGGTAACTCTGTTGAATGAAGTTGGGCACATTTATCTGTCAATATGCATTTAAAATATTATTATATATTATAATATAATATAATATTAATATTCTTTTAAATATTTTTTGTTTATTCGGTTTTCCTACTTAGAAATAATATAAATTGTATTAAAAAACATTTTAAAATATTTGAGGTTATCAATTTGACATTTAAAGTGGGGTGCAGTTGTTAGAAGTACCAACTTTACAATAACAAAAATACCAAGAACAGTTTAACAATATTTTATATTATTAAACTGTTTTTGAAATAATAATAGGGCAATTGTTAACGCAAAGTATAAAATTTTTTGTTATAAATTTGAAAATATCGTTTATAATTATTTTTAACACAATATTATTATATTATTAGCAATTTTGTAATTATGAATAAAAAAACAATATTTTAAATTCATGAATCAATTATTCAAGTGACATTAAAACATCAGCAAGCATAAAAAGAACGACCACAATAGTGAATTAACTGAATTGATGTGATGTTGTAAATGTGACTCAGTGTTATAATACTGTTGTTATGTGCAAATTTAACTTATGAAAAATTTAAATCAAATTGTTGAAAAGTACAAGTATTTTATTATTTGATACTATTCCAAAATCCAAATTGAAAGTGCTATAAAATTAAAGAAGATATATATTGCATTCAATCTATACTATAAATAAATATATATTTATAAAGTTGGACCCATATGATACGTGAAGTATGTAATAAAATTATAATATTTATATTGTAAATTGTAAACATTGTAAAAATAATAAGCCGTAAATTATAATAGCTATTAATTTTTCATACGTCTATAAACAATTAAAATTGTCGGTTATGTCAATAAAAATTTAATTCTTACGAAAATTGTTTTATAAATTGTAATACATTACTTTTGGCACAAGATTTCCTATTTGATTTTTATGTGACAATTATAATTTGTCAAAGAAAATAACTATTGTTACTACCATTGGAAAAATATTTTTAGTCAATCGGAAATAAATATCAATAAATTTTACAGCAGACATTCGATTTTTAAAATTCATACATCACATTAAAACCTCAATATTCCTCTTTAACATGTGTAAACACAAATATATGTTACACTGTGTAATTTTTAAATAAAAAATATTCAAAATGATCAGCATTTTATACAGATTTTTTCTTAAATGCTTATTAAACTTAATATTGTTCTTAAACTACATGGCCAAAAAATTGATTTTTACATGTATTATTCTTTATACAGTATACTTTTAGACATACATTTATAATTGTATATTTTATTATAATTGTTTATTTGACATAAAAATAAATAATGTCTATTCGAGAAACTACTCAAAAGGTCAATTTTAGTATAAAGGGGGACACCTGAATGGATTAGTAATTAGTGCCAATGGTATAACGTCAACCCTAAAATAGGGGTGGGCTGCACCTCAAAAATTTGAAATAGAAAAGGGTGTTAAACATGAAACAGTTCGAAAGGCCTTTTAATTCTCTTTTTAACAGCTTTTTTATTTTTCAAATCCGATCATTGGTTCCAGAGAAATATTGTTTAATATAAATTTTATCAGGTGTTCAAAATTGCAATGAAGTAGGCTTAAACAAAAGACAGAAACTCAAGTATCAGTTTATTAGGTGTTCAAAATGACTACCACCAACTTCCATACAATAATAGAGATTTTGCTCAAAATGTCGTCATATGTTCTGCAATATTTGTGGAGTAATTTGACGACACTCAGTTAGGATACGTTGCTGTAAATCTTCTAAAGATTCGGGTAGCGTAGTACAAACTTTACACTTGAAATAACTCCATAAAAAGAAATCTAACGGTAATAGACCTGGCGATCTTGCTGGCCATTGTCAAAAGAATTATTTATTTAGTTGCTGTTATTTGTTTAAGCCTACTTGATTGCAATTTTGAACACCTGATAAAATTTGTTTTAAACGATATTTCTCTGGAACGAATGATCGGATTTGAAAAAAAATCTGTTGAAAAGAGAATTGAAAGGCCTTTCGAACTGTGTCATGTTTGACATCCTTTTCCATTTAAAATTTTTGAGGTGCAGTCCACCCTTATTTTAGGGTTGGATGTATGCTTTTGGTACTAATCCATTCAGGTGTCCCCCTAAAAATACTAAAATTGACGTGTTCGAGCGTTTTTTGCAAAATTGACGTTCAGTGGCCAAAAATTGCGCAGATAATTTTCATTGGGCCACCCTGTGGCTAGACACTTTTAAGGGTCGGGTTTTCAATCATCGTTAGTGCTTCGGTTAGAGATAATCATGGTTAAAATGCGCAATTGCGTTTTTCAATTGCTAATCGTTGTTAAATATTAAATTGACCATTAAAATACACTTTTCAACGGAAAAATTTGTCCTTCAGTTACGTTTTGTGTAATTTTACATATATTCTGTCACAATAACCTTCCAATATAAATAAACAAGTAGAAATGAACTGACAGATCTAGTAATATAAAGAGAGCAATCGGATATTTTTCTTGCCAACCTAAATTAGAAACTTGTTAACCAGGGTTAATTTAACCGAGAGTGTCTACATGACTGAAAACGCTTTTTGCACTAACCATGATTAACTATCCTGGTTAAATCTAATCGTGATTAAGTTAACCTTCGATGAGGTATAACATAGATATATGCCACACTCCTATAGCTACGTACTACTGAGCAAGCAAAACATGTATGGTCGAGAATCGCCTAACGCCAGCTGAGTAGTGCACACTTACAGTTAGACGAACGAAATATTGGTCATAGTGTTAGTCACCTATCCTCATTATTTGTTTGGTTGAGTTTTCCATATAACTACTCCACTGGTCCGCTGTTCTTAAACAGCTGGCTGCAAGCGATTTTAAACCTTAGATCTTTCGACAATATATTTGGGCAATGCCATATCTCTATGTTATACCTCATCTAAGGGGGCAACCGGCCATAAGTAATTTATTTTGACATAAATATTGTATTATTTTAGTGACATACCACCCAAAATTAAAAAACCCCAATACTAATCCAGCAACCGTTTAGTTCCAAAATGTCTGTCAAGTTGACATTGGAGAAACTTTTAGTCCAAACACCAAGTGTAAAAGCCCGTTATGAAAGTGAGATGTAAAACTCTGTGTAGAAACTAGAAACTAGAAACTAGAAGTTAGAAGTTAGAAGTAGATTGTGATTGTCAAACATCAAATATGCCTATATTTTCCGACCTTTCTAACATCAGCCACTATTATAGTGGAGGTTCCTCTGCCCTTAACTACTTGTCTGGTCCTTACGCAGGACATAGTAGCATTGTTGCTGCTAATTATAGGACACCCCCTAGTTCATATTCCAAACCTTCCACTAGGTTGCTAAGCAACCGAGGGTATAAACCTCACTTAGCAACCATCAGCGAAAACCAAATCCCAAGACCAGTTCTTACGAGAATAAACTCGCCCAAACTGTTGTACCATTCGTCGCCAAAATACTCAAGGTACCAAAAACCTATAAGTATAAACACAGCAGACATAGACGTATCCAGAAACAGATATAGAAAAAACTATGAAACATCGACAATAACAACAACAAGGCCAATAACTTACGCAAAACCTAAATCACCAGAACGTAGTCCAAGCTTGAAAGAAAATGAAGAAAAAACTGAAGATCCAGACGAAATCTTTATGCCTAGAATAGACAAAACATTTCGAAGCACAATAAAAAGAGACAGAACCCTTGTCAGACTACACACAATACGAAACGAAGATTGTGATGACGAAAAAAACGAAGATGAGAAAAAAATTGAAACAGTAGTTATCTTCGATGAAGAAGTTCGCGTTCCAAAACCAAAATGGAGAGAAAATTTCGAGCCAGACGAACTTGCGCCAAAAAGAAAATCAGAAAAAAAGCCCCTAAGTGAAAAATTCAAAGAAAAATTCACAATAAAAGACAAAAATGAAGAAGAAAAACTAGACCCAGATCAAGACCTCAGTAAAGTTGGTAAACTTTCCAGACAAAACTCCTCCAGACAAAGCATAAAAAAAGTTCCCAGCTTTCACGACATTTGCACCTCCATTAGTTCAGAAACAATAAACGAAGACCTAAACCCAGGGCATCAAATTGTCAGACGAAATACTAGAAAACAATCAAATGTAGATATAATGAAACAAATCAGAAGAAACAGTTCTGATATAAACCATGAAGAAATTAAAATTCTTGACGAACTCATAAAAGAAGCACATTTAGATGAAAAAGAAAACGAAGACAAAACAGAAGAAGATAGCAAACGAAAAAAAAAGTTTACAAAGAAAAAATCAAACGAAAAACTTGTCGAAGACGAAGCTAAGAAAGACAAAGACGAAAAGATAACTCCACAACGAAAAAAATTCGTCAAGAAAAAATCTTCCATAGCTCTAGACAACGCGATTGATGCCATTTCAAATGAAGAAAAGAAAATTCCAAAAATATCAGGAACAGTTGAAGTAGAACAAAAACCAAACCTAAAGCTTGTAATAGACAAAATACATGTTGAAGAAACAGTGTTATCTTCTTCTTCTCCTACTAAAAAGTTCAAATACAATGTTATTGTTGAAGAAGTAGAGTCACCTGAGGAGAAGAAGAAAATAAATTTGAAGAAAGAAATTGAAACAAAAAAATCTGAACAACCTAAAGAAGAAAGCAAGACAAAAACTGTCGATAAAGCAGAACAAGAAAAACAAAAAATGTTAGACCAAGTTTTAGGCAAAAAAGTTGAACCTAAAGACGAAATCAAGACGAAACCTGTCGATAAAACAGACAAAGAAAAACAAAAAATTTTGGATCAAAAAGAAGAAAACAAGACAAAACCTGTCGACAAAGCCGAACAAGAAAAACAAAAGATGTTGGACCAAATTTTTGGTAAAAAAGTTGAACAACCTA
Organism: Stenolophus ochropezus; assembly: GCA_035578165.1. NCBI lineage: Eukaryota > Metazoa > Arthropoda > Insecta > Coleoptera > Carabidae > Stenolophus > Stenolophus ochropezus. The sequence goes on along the minus strand of JAQOWZ010000012.1, from coordinate 18,143,554 downwards.
AAGAAGAAAACAAGTCAAAACCTGTCGACAAAGCCGAGGCAGAAAAACAAAAGATGTTAGATCAAATTTTAGGCAAAAAAGTTGAACAGCCTAAAGAAGAAAACAAGTCAAAACCTGTCGATAAAGCCGAGCAAGAAAAACAAAAGATGTTAGATCAACTTTTAGGCAAAAAAATTGAACAACCTAAAGAGGAAATCAAGACCAAACCTGTTGACAAAGCAGAGCATGAGAAACAAAAGATGTTAGACCAAATTTTAGGCAAAAAACCTGAGCCAAAACCAGAAAAACTAAATGAAAAAGTAACCAACAAAGCCGAGGATGAAAAACAGAAAATGTTAGACAAAATATTAGACAAAAAACCAGAACAAAAACAAGAACAAACTACAGAAAAAATATCTAATAAGGCAGAAGACGAAAAACAAAAAATGCTGGATAAAATTCTAGGCAAAACACCGGAACAAAATAAAGAAAAATTGAATAATAAAGTAGAAGATGTAAAAGAGAAACCGTCGGATAAAATATTAGGTAAAAAGCCAGAACAGAAATCAGATCAAATCAATGATAAAATACCCAATAAAGCAGAAGAAGAAAAACAAAAAATGTTGGACAAAATTCTAGGAAAAAAACCAGATCCAAAACCTGAACAAATAAATAAAAAAGTAGTCAATAAAGCAGACGAGGAAAAAGAGAAAATTTTGGGCAAAAAGCCTGAACAAAAACCTGAACCAGTTAATGAAAAATTGGTCAATAAGGCAGAGGACGAAAAACAACAAATGTTGGATAAAATTATAGGTAAAAAAACTGAACATCAAGAAAGAGTAGGCAATAAAACAAACGACGAAAAACAAAGAACATTGGATAAAATATTAGCCAAAAAAGAAATTGCAAATAAAATGGATGAAAACAGTTCAAACACAATACAAGAATCGAAATCAAAGACAAATTTGAATAAATTCGGGCCTCAAATTGAGCCTAAATCACCTTCTAAAGTCGAACCAGTCGATACAAAATCTTCTTCTTCTAGAAGAAGAGGTCTTCAAAGACAAAACTCTCAAGATGAAATGTCAAACACAACAGATAATTTCTGGGATATGATAGGAAAACGAGAAACCGTTTATTATAAAGACAGACGAAAATATTTGGAAGAAAAACGAATGGAAGAAATGAAGAACATTAGTTGGACACCAGAAAATGATAAAGAGGAAGAAAATAGACAGAAAATCTGGGGGCTACCCAAGAAAACTAAAAGTAGTGATCAAATTTTGAAAGAAAAGTTGGCTACTATTGACGATGACGATGATGATGCATTAAAACATTCAAAAACTACTTCAAATATTTCAAAAACTAGACCTTTTAATAAAATAAACAAAATAGAAGAAAAGGAAAAGCCAAAAGAAATTGAAACTAAAGAACAAGCAGGTCCAAAAACACTTGAAGATAAGTTAAAACAAAATCAAATCGAAATAGAAAACAAGAAAAAACAACTAGAACAAAAACGAAAAGCCCTAGAACAAAAAACAATTATAGAACAAAAGCCCAAAGAACTTAAACCAAAAGTAGAAGTTTTAGACAAACCTAAACCTAAAACAGCTATTCAAAACAAAATCGAAAAACCTACACTTACAAAAAAACCAACACCAAAATTATCAGTCAAACAAAAAAGCGAAGAAAAAGAAGACCAAAAACGGCCCAAACTAAAAAAACAATCAAAAAGTGAAGAACGTCCAAACAGATACACCATTAGATTATCAGCCCTCCAGTTGTCAGAAATGAGGGCTCAGATAAAAGAAATAAACCTTGAACCACTTAAACCAGAACTGGACTTTATAATACAAGACGAATTTGACACTGTTTTAAAACCAAACGAAGACTTAATTGTTCCTACCGCTTCTCAATATCGTCGACAAAGAGAACAACAAGCTTTAGACGAAACTAGCAAAGTGGAACCACAAAAAGAGTCAGAACCAAAGACAGAACAGGAAAAGGAAAAGGAACCAAAAATTGAAGAACCCTCTGACGATAAATTCATCCCATTACAATCCACTTTCCTAGCCCTACCAGAACCAAAACCCCGACCTAAACCCAAATGGTTTGATGAATGCCCAATAGTAATAATGGCAACCCCACGCGATCTCCGCAAACGGGCACCAATTCACCGCAAACCGCAACCGAAGGTTACTTACCAGAGTGAAAGTGAAAGTGAGGAGACAGACTCTGACGAATCGAGCTCTGAGGATGGGGGCAGTGACGAATATGAGACGAATATAGTCTTCGAGGGAAATAATCCAGCCGAGAAATGGAAGAGCACAAGTAGTAATGACTCTGGGTTTGATTCCTCTGCGCCGAATAGTCCGGCCAATAACAGGAACAAGAATAATGGTAGGTATTAGGATAAGGAAATAACAATGTGGTAATTGAAGTCTTTATGTTCTAACAATATGAAATATCTGGTGTGGACACCACTTGACTTTCTTGTATGCCTATGAAATTGTAATTGTACATTGTTTGCTGCACTCAATTTTGAGTTGATGATCGTCGGTAATTTTAGGATAATATATTAACAGTAACGTAGTTGAGACCTTAACTAAATATCTGATGTGGACACCATATGATTTTCTTGTACGTTTAACACTTGTGAAATTATATATTGTTTGCTGCACTTCATTTTGAGTTAATGATCGTCGGTAATATTAGGATAAGAAATTTACAGTAACATAATTGAGACTGATTTGGACACCACATGATTTCCTTGTACGCCTATGAAATTGTACACAATTTTGCTGCATTTTTTACCTCCCGCCTATCAATATACAGGTGTTCCATTTAAGTGTACCACCATTGCTATCTCGAGAACTATAAGAGCTACGAGGTTGGTTAAATTAAAAAAGAACCACCATTTTACAAGACTAATACAACGAGCAAAAAAAATTATTTTCGACCTCGTAGCTCTTATAGATCTCGAGATAGCAATTGTGGCATATTTAAATGGAATATCCTGTATAGAAAAGGAGGGCGTATACATTTTATCTTCCACACATCTTGTATTGCTCGACATTGTATCTTTCAAACATTTAATCTTGCACTCCTTTTATCCTCCACACTTTTAATCCGCGAAGAAAAGTTATCTTACACACATTTTATCTTGCGCACATTTCATCATCCACACATTTTATCTTTCATTCATTTTATGTTTCACACATTTTATCTTCGCCAGGATTTGATCTTTAGAACATTGTAATTGTATCTGCCATTAATTTTATTGCCCATGCAATTAACATATTTATAATTAGATTAAATATCCAGTATTAATTTTTTCTGAAGATAAAATGTGTAAAACATAAAATGTATGGAACATAAAATGAGTGGAAGATAAAATGTGTGGATGATAAAATGATTTGGAAGATAAAACAAAACTACAAGTCTTGTAATACAAGTGTATTACTTGGCAACGCTTGTCAAATTCTCAATATGTACCAATAGAATTCATAACTTGACAAGCGTTGCCTACTGATACACTTGTATTACAAGACTTGTAGTTTTGTGATACAGGGTATTGTATATACCGTGTGTTCCAAGAAAATGTTGTCATAAGCATTTAACGTAGAAAAACAGTTCCATATTGTACAGGCCAATACTACGTGTATTTCTACATTTTATTTAATACAGATTATTTCATTTTAATAGCGTAATTCAATGAAATTTACATTTACTCATATTATTATTGCTCTATACAGGCAACGTTGACACCTGTCAAATCATGGTTATGAGGTTAGAGTCACAGGATACAGAGTCAAAGGTTCTCAATTCGATTCCTACTTAGGATTTTTCTTTGCTTTCTGTTTTTTTGTTAATGTGAATACCTGCAAAATTATTACTATGTTTTCTAAAAAATGCTTAATAAGAAATAATTAAAACTAGTAAATTTTAAAGAAATAATGTACAATGCAGTAAATAAATTTATTGACAAATAAACAAATACGAACAAATTAAATAAATAACCAGAACAAGTAAACAATCATATTAATTATATTTTTAGTTTCTACAATTAATAGAATAATGAACAGCTAAAATTAAAAATTATCATAAAAACAAAAGCAAAAAAAGATTTACGTATTATTTGGCAGGTGTCATTAAAAGAACATATATGAGAATAAATTTTCAAGCTGGACAACTAGAATATGACCTCATATTGATTCTACATTTTTATATATGACATGTTAGTTCATATAAGGTTATTACTGATCTTGTACATTTTAAAGCTTTCTGCTAAGTAGAGATATACACAGATTAGATTACTAATAAAATTTGTTTTCGAATGTCGATCTTGTCCATCTTTTCTCATTTCACACACCATTTTATAAGTGTCTCATTTCGCACCATTCCATGATTGCCTTATTTCACACCAATCCAGGCGGAAGAGAAAAACTGGCGGAAATTTAAATCGACGGCATTGGCAGGTTTTGTCAATCAACAACAACAAAACACTGACACGAGAAACACTAAAAGAGCGCAATGGATAAACCACACATAGAGATCGCAAAATGGAATGAATACAAAACCCGCCAATGACGATGATTTAAATTTCGGCCACTTTTTCTTTTCCGCCTGGAATAGTGTGAACTGAGACAGTCATGGAATGGTGTGAAATGAGATGAGATGATTGGGCGCAAATCGACGATGCTGCATATAGCGAATACAACAAAGATGCTACATAAAAGTTTAATAATTCTTGCAGCAGAAACTGATGATTTTAGAATCAAGTCTTGGAAACAGACAACATTTTAATTTACTTTTGAAGAGATATACCCATTATTCTCTTTTTAGTATTTTTAGTTTTAACTATGGATCGAAAAATACTATAAGTTGAAGATAATTCGTACAACTGTAGTCAATAAAACCACTTCTATACATAGTATCCACAATTTAGCTTCTCTTGAAAATATATGTTTTCCATTTTAAATTCCGTAGAAATGACTCTTCTTGCCAATACCTACAACTTTGCGTCAGATTGTAGATTTAAATCACTTAAACACGTAAAATATTCCTGTCTGTATTCAGTCTTCTATCATCACCTGTGTTTTATATAAGTCTGACAATGACAAATTGTTTATTTTAACACGTGGTACAAATATGATTTAATATTAGAGTTAGACATAACATTAGTAAGTAGTAACCGTTTAGTAAATTTAGATCTTGGGTTATTTATAAAGTATTGTTTGTGTAGGTGTCTTTGTTGGTTTAAGTTTAAAAATAATTTGCATACTTGCATATTTTTTAGTATAAGTTGTATGAGTTTTTCTGAAGAAGCAATTTTTAATATATTGAAATAGTTATTTTTTCACGAGCAAAAGTCAAAACTGGTATTTACGATATAAAAATTATGACAGAATTAAAGTATTATTTCTTCGGGAAATAATATACAAACAAAATTTCCGAGGGAGTTTCTAGTAAGAATCTAATAAAAATAGATCATTTTACATTTTTAACATATAAATACTTCTCATGAATAGCGAATAGCTATTTATGTAATAAGTACATAATGTAGGTCTTTGGCGAGTCCTACAGTTTATGGCAGAGTGAGCGAAGCGAATGAGGTAAATAAATAGGGCGAGTCAATAAAAATTATGTACGAATTGTATACAAAACTTTATGTACGACTGCGAAAATCGGTTTCTCTTAGAAAAAAAGTAAAATGTTCCTGATTTTAGAAAAATGAATCAAGTGTGCTTTTCTGTTGTTTGAATACGAATTTGTTTGGTCCAGTGTTAATGTCAAAATTTTGTTTGAAGCAAGATGCAAGCGTATCGGTCTCAGAGTTCTAATAATGGAAAAATAATAAAAATTCACTATTTCCTCAAGCAAGCATATATACGTAGAGACATACAATGCAAATCGGAAATGGTGTTCTAGTAGGAATGTTGAAAGAACTTCTGAAAATTACTTTACTTTACTAGTACTATAAAGAGATATTTTATGGCCGCAAAATTATGATATAAATCAAACTTTAACGTGCAGTCGTATATAAAATATATTTATTTAAAATTGTAATCTGACATGTAACTAAAAATGTTACCAAAATTCTGTTGGTATCACTGCATTTGAGTAATAGAATGTACCAGTAGTAAATAAACTAATAAACACATTTTAAATTTTAAATATTTTATATTAAAATAGATCATATTACATTTTTATCATATAAGTACTTCTGATTAATAATGAAAACATATTGATTTAATATTGTAATCTGACATGTAACTAAAAAAGTTACCAAAATTTTGTTGGTATCATTGCATTTCTGTGACAGAATGTACCAATGGTAAATAGACTGATAAACACATTTTAAATTTAAAATATTTTATATTAAAAAAGATCATTTATATATTTATCATATAAATATTTCTCAGTAATAGCGAAAATATATTTAGGTAATTAAAATAGTAATCTGACAAGTAAAAAAATTACCAAAATTCTGTTGGTATCACTGCATTTCACTGACAGAATCTACCAGTGGTACATAAACTGATAAATACATTTTAAATTTAAAATATGTTATAAAAAAGTAGATCATTTTACATTTTCATCATATAAGTACTTCTCATTAATAACGAAAATATATGTATTTAAAATTGTAATCTGACATGTAACTAAAAAAGTTACCAAAATTCAGTTGGTATCACTGCATTTCAGTGACAGATAAAACATTTTAAATTAGAATATTTTATTTAAATTAATAATGTAATGTAATGTAAATAATATTTTGATAAATCCTAAAAATATATTATTAAAATAAATAAATCTGACAATGTACCAAAACTATCGTTCGATTAAATATCTGCTTTATCGACATTTAGAATGGAAGTTGGCAACAATAATGGCGGAAAATATAAAACATATTTTGAATTTAAATTTTAATTAATACAAAAAATAACAAATACTTGTTTTAGAATTTGTAGAAGTTACTCGTTAACATTTGTAAGAACTCTAATAATATTTTTGGACATTCTATTTGTGTTGAAAATACCAGTTTTCTGTAGAAAACATAAACAATACCTGAAGAGTTCTATTCTATTTTACAGCGCATATTGCATTGGCTCTTACATTTACCTTTTCTTTCGTTTCTTTGCCAAATAAAGATTTTATTAATAACTCAAGCTTAAAGCTAGTTAGATGACCCGTGGCAAAATATTTTAAGAATATTTTTAATTAAGTTTACACTTGCTGTAATATTTGTCATAATTTTTGACAGAAATGACGCGGGAAATTTGAGTTAAAAATAAAAATAAAAAAAAATCGTTTTCATCATGACATAACATTAAATGCAAGTTTTAATAAGCTTCTACTTGATAGAACTTGAGTAAACGGGTTTTTCTACGATCACTAATGTAAATAGCCATTATTGTACAACTTATAGGTTATGAAGTACATAGTATGAAAAAGTGAAGCCCGTGGTGGCCATTTTCTTGAGGTCTGAATCTAATCCAATTGGCGCGAAATATGAATAAAGACATTATGAAAAATCTTTTTCAATTTGATTGGTTTTAGTTATTTAACTTTGAATTGTTTAAGGTACCTATTTATTTAATTGAAAGAATGATGGAAACGCGTAAAATATGAAGAAAAAACACACGGCACAAAAAAGTTATAGAAACAATAATATTCGGTGTAAAGAAAAATCTAATGAAATATTAAAAATCACAAGTAAAAATATACTATGCATAAAACTCACAGAATATAATTTTTAGTTTAATACACTCTATTTTTACATGATATAAAAATGCAGAGCTGGTTTTATGTCGGAATAAAAACTGTAAATCCATATTTAGTAAATGATTATTATTATAATGCTCGTAAAATATCATTGTTAATTGTTGAAGCTCAGAAATATTAGTTGATTTAGGCATTGTTCGATCATAGTCGTTTTTAACCTAATTTTTTGTAATTACATTTGAGAACGATCATTCTGCAGTGCAATTAGTTATCGTGAAAGCAAGATAAATTCATCATTCTATCAATTACATATGTACCTAAAACTATTCAAAATAATATAATTAAAACAAATCATATTTTAAAAAAAATCTCATATTTCGTTGTAGATACTAACGACTTTATTCATATTTCGCGCCAATTGGATTAGATTCAGACCTCAAGAAAATGGCCACCACAGGCTTCACTTTTTCATATTCTGTGCCCTATTCAAAATTATATTAGCATAATAAATAAAACAAAATAGTTATAATTAATTTAAAACATTAGGACTAATGAAAAAATAAACAATAAAAATTTATCGCTATCCCTGTTCACGACGTTTATTTAAAATTCCCGCTCTTTTTTGTACCATGGCCACTTAGATTATTGGGCCCAAACAACAGCCCTATTACTTAATTTATACACCTCTTAATTTTAATTTATTGTTTCTTTTCTTTTATAGTACACTGTTTCAAATTCATTACATTTTTAAAGCAAAAATTTCATTACTTTCAACATTTTGTTCAACACTGGTATTCTCACTAAAATCTAGTAATACCAACATAATTTTGGTAATGTTTGTTAGTTACATGTCAATTTTATTTCGTTATTCAATAATATGAATTTAAATTAATAAAATACCAAAAGTAATAATAATTGTTGAAATGTTTTTAATATGCACTTTAATATATTTATATTTTTTGCAATTCAATATGAGTTTCTAAAAATTCCAAAAAGTGCAATAACCTCCAATTTAAAAATATAAATGAAACATGTAATATACCAACCTAAAAATACTTAATTGCAAAAATGACAAAGACATATTCCGGTTTACACATGTGAAGATTTTTGACTATATATAAATAAACTTTATATGGCACTTTAAGCAGATGCTTTCGTTTTTTTGGCAATATATTTCCGGAATATCTCTGTAAATTTTAATTAAATAAAATAGAATGTATATTATGCCTTTGATCAAGTAGAATATGCCTGAAAGAAATATTAGTCACGTCGCCAAAAGATTTCGAAAGCGTTTATTATTATATACAGATTTTTCCAGCATTTCGTTCAGAAATTATGCCTGAAATTAAATAAAATTCTCTCTTACAAGTATATTTCATACATATACAGGTGGCCCAATGAATATTATCAGCAAAAATTTTTGGCCACTTAACATCAATTTTGCAAAAAACGCTCGAACACGTCAATTTTAGTATAAAGGGGGACACCTGAATGGAATGTACCAATGGCATAACTTCAACCCTAAAATGGGGGTGGACTGCACCTCAAAAATTTTAAATGGAAAAGGGTGTCAAACATGACCCAGTTCGAAAGGCCTTTCAATTCTCTTTTCAACTTTTTTTTTTTCAAATCGGATTATTAGTTCCAAAGAAATATCGATTAAAACAAATTTTATCAAATGACAGAAACTAGTATTAGTTTATTAGGTGTTCAAAATGACTACCACCAACTTCCATACAATGATAGAGATTTTTTGCTCAAAATGTCGTTCTTTGGAACGATTAGGTGAAAAATGAGAACTTATTTTCTCAAAAACTTTTCATTTCCTAGACTTAAGTAAATATCGATGCGCTGATTTCAAAACCTGCAATCCTATTATGAATTTTCGATTTTATTCTGTCGCTTTATTATCTATGTTTTATTTATTTCCAAAACCTATAACCCCATATCAAAGTTGTGTAGAGTTAAAACGAACCAAACAACAGTATTAAACCAAAAATTGTGTTGACAAATGCGAAATATTCTAAAAATTTTCATTTTTGTGCCCAAAATTTTGATTTTGGGAAATAGTGTACATTGATAGATTTCGATACGCTGATTTCAAATTTTCAAACGGAAATGAATTATCTCTTTTCATTCCTGAGATATTTGCTGTCAAAGTTGCACCTCAAAAAAGTGTGTTTTTTGACTATATTTCTAAAATGGGTAGAGATACAATTTCAACGATTATACCAGTCGATTCTACGGGAAAAGTTACATAAAGAAATGTTTTCTCCGCATATACGTTCTTTGTAACGATTACATGAAAAATGAGTAAATCCAAAAAACCTAAATTTCAAAATTTTTTCGAGGAACTTTTGTTCTCCGAAACTTTTCATTTTCTAGACTTAAATAGATATCGATGCACTGATTTCAAATTTTCAAACCGAATTGAATTATCTCTTACCGTTCTCGAGATATTCGTATTCAAAGTTGAGTTTTTGCAATACCTAAAAAAACAGGTTTTTTAGGTATCATCCTTTAAGGGTTAGGTTTACGACTTCGGCGACCTCACCAATCGATTCTACGGGCAAAATTACATAAGTATACCAATTTTTAGATTTTTATTGCAAAGGATACAATTTCTAGAAAGAAAAAACGAAAATAGCCAAAATCGAAAAAAATGCCTGATGCACCCCTTACGATTTTTCTCGATTTTTGGACATTTCAGTTTTTTCGTTCTAAAAATTTTATCTGTTGAGATAAAAATCTGAAAATTGGTACACTTATGTAATTTTGCCCGTAGAATCGAATGGTGAGGTCGCCGAAACCTTAATCCTAACCATTTAAGGGCTATACCTAAAAAACCTAATTTTTTAGGTATAACTTTGAACTCAAATATCTCAAGAACGGGAAGAGATAATTGAATTCTGTTTGATAATTTGAAATCAGCGTATCGATATTGACTTAAGTACAGAAAATGAAAAATTTTGGAGACAAAAAGTTTCGAAGCGAAAAATTGAAATTTAGGTTTTTTCGTTTTTCATATTTTGCACCTAATCGTTCCAAAGAACGTATATTTGAATAAAACATTTCTTTATATAACTTTTCGCGTAGAATCGAATGGTAAAGTAGTTGAGATTGTATCTCTACTCATTTTTTAAATATACTTAAAAAACACACTTTTTTGAGGTACATCTTTGAGAGCTAATATCTCCGAAACGAAAAGAGATAATAAAATTCTGTTTGTAAATTGAGTATCAGCGCAGCTAATTCTTAAAAAAAAAAATACAAGGAAAATTTAGTAAAATTTGAAAATTTTTTATTTAAAAAATCGATATTTTCAAATATTTTTGGCCTTACACAAAAATACAGCATCATACTACATACTATATTATTATTAATTATTAATTTTATTAACTCGTAATAAGAAGAAAATATATATTTTTTATAATTTATTGTAAAGTTAAATGAATGAAAAATAAAAAAAGAGAATTGAAAGGCCTTTCGAATTGTATCATATTTGAAACTCTTTTTCATTTAAAATTTTTGAAGTGCAGTCCACCCCCATTTTAGGATTGAAGTTATGCCATTGGTACTAATCCATTCAGGTGTCCTCCTTTGTACTAAAATTGACGTGTTGGAGCGTTTTTTGCAAAATTGATGTTAAGTGGCCAAAAATTGCGCTGATAATTTTCATTGGGCCACCCTGTATACTTGAGGAAACAAACCTTACTATAAATATTATAAATAAATGTCTATTTATATCAAGGAAATAATACAATTAAATAATGTTAGAACAACTTTTTGTTTATAAATAAGGAGCCAAAGTTTAAAGAAAATGCATTAGATGAAGATAAGTTGTTTAGGTGGTATTTTTAGAAGGTCTAGTATTTTCGAATGTATTTTTATTTGTGACACTTTTTATTTATAACAAAATAAACATATACCTCCGTTGTATTTTAAACGTAGGAAAACTATAAAAATTCCCGATTTCAAGTTTAACTTGAAGAAGGCAAGTTCATTATTTTTTCTTGTATGGAAGCCAAATACAAAATTGTTTTTAGTTCATTGCGTAAACAAAATTTGTGCCATTCTGATGATTCACAGATAAGGTACACAATATAGATTGAACGTGTGTGCAAATTTCACTAAACTAATTTCAGAATGTTATTTAGTGATCAGTGGCGGCTTGTACTATGGGGCACAGAGGCGCAGCCCTACTAATAATTGAATAATTATGAGAAAAAATAAGCCAATATTTGTGCGTGTCAATTTTAAGTTAATATCAATTATTTTTTATTTAATATCATATAATTCATCCCTCAATACAACACGGTTAGTTTGGGGACTTTAATTAGTATATATTTAATATCATGTAATGCACCCTTCAATAGTATTGCCCCGGTCTCCCACCACTTTTTCTCGAGTTTTCGATATTTTGACTAATAGGAGCGTATTTCCATGACGCTAGAATAACTTGAAATGGGGCAGTGCCCAGAATTTAGGCGAAGATTTCCGAATGTGTCCGACAATTTCTGAGGTAATCAGTTAGCATTGTTTGTGGTAACTGTTCATGTATTGAACAAAAATTTCTTCTGATGATGATTTTGCAAATGTAGATGGTGTTTTATTATTGTTACAAATACGAAATAGTAATTATTTAACAACACCATTTTCTAAATGTGTCAAATTACTAAACATTACTTATACTATATCTATGACTAATGCAGAATGTGAACACTCTTGTTCTACTTAAAAAATTAAAACATTTTTACAACACAATGATATGAGATGGACGGTTTGCGCTAGCGATGTCAAACGAAAAAACTATGGTGAAAACCTTCTTAAACAACAATGAAGTAATCGAACATTTCATTCATGCAAAAGAACGCAAGATGGATTTTATGTTTAAATTGTATTTACATATTTTTAATTTTTGTGCCCTACCTTATAAAATATCACCAGCCGCCACTGTTAGTGATTCTGTGAGACGAGACAAGACGAGATTTTTCTTTTTCTCGTATCCTCTCATTTTAAATGTAATAGTATATTGCGTCATAAGGGAAGATATAGGCATATTACATCCCGAATATTTCTGATACACGAGCGAACGTAGTGAGCGAGGGCAACAAAAGCCAAGGGATGTAATTATGCCGTTAGATTCCCGTAGGGCACAAGCTATTTTTCACTTTGCGCGAGAAAAATCTTTTAAATAAAATAGTTAATTTTTTAATATAAAACACAAAAACATGTGTCGTTTTCCTATTTACTACTGGAACCATGGCAACAGGTAACAAAATACCTAATGTAAACGTCATTCCAAAAGATTTTTTGACATACAACCTCAAATTATAAATGTCTAATTTTGGTTTAAATGATAATTTCTATAATAAATTTATGCGAAAAATGAAAAATAATTAAAATTATCTTGTAATTTAGAGTTAACTTGAACAGTATTTTGTTGTAATCAAATTATTAGAATTTTAAATTGTATCGGTAGATGGCACGTCGTATGCTTGCACCGCTAAAACCCACAGCTGTTCATATCATCCCGCTTTTAATATTTACCTGTCATTGTTAACCTCAAATGAAGTAAACAATTTGTCAATTACATACTATGGATACGGAAAAATATTTTATCTCGTCTCGTTTATTTCTCGTCTCCAATATTTTTATCTCGTCTCGGTCTCGAAACTCGACGAGATTTCTCGAGTTTTCAAAGACGCCATCTGTGTGTAATGTTTCCATACCTAGGGAAATTTCCCTAAATTTAGGGAAATTGAACAATATTTGATAAATTAGGAAGAAAATATGTATTTATTTCCACCTTCTATATAATTGTCACTTTACAGGATTCTTGGTAGCTAAGTAAATAAACAATTACAGTAACTAACTTGTAAAAAATAGTAGAAAATAATGAAAGTTTTTTATGCATTTCATTATAAATATTACAAACTTAATGTAATTAGGTTTATGTGAGTAATTATACACATTTATAGTACATTTTGATTCACTGGCGAAACTCATTTGACAACGTTTTCTTATTAATATACAGTCTAGACTGGTGTACATCAGTAAATCAATTTTTAAATAAGTTCTAACAACAAAAGAATAATGTTTTGATTGTAATCATCTTTTCAACACATTCGTAACCTACAAAATATAATTTGTAAAACACGTTTTAACCTTGAAGTAAAAATAAAAATATCCATAAATTATTTAAAAATACATTTCGTTTTCTTTTACTTACACCTGTCTATCATAATAATGCATTTATGACAGCTTAAAAACGAAAAAAAACTTGAAAAAAATTGGCAAAAACTTGTAAAAGAAAATATGGCCACCTACGAAAATAAAAACATGTGATTTTGAAAACTGAAAATTATTTTCAGCAATAATAAAAATTTGATTCATGATTAGTAAAAATCAGACAATTATGTATGTTAAAAAGATAATAATAACTATAATATATGTATTAAAGTTGGTTGCTATTTTTTCAGTTTTCATACTCAGAAATAATATAAATTGTATTAAAAAACATTTAAAAATAATTGAGGTTATCAATTTGACATTTAAAGTGGGGTGCAGTTGTTAGAAGTACCAATTTTACAACAACAAAAATACCAAAAACAGTTTAACAATATTTAATATTATGAAACTGTTTTCTATATAATAATAGGGCAATTGTTAACGCAAAGTATAAAAAGTTATATTTGTTCGTTATTGTACTATTTTAACATATAACATTCTTAGCAATTAAAACATTCAATCTTCTATGTTAGTATACCCGGATAGAAATAAGTGATATTTTATTGCGAATTTATCATATATAAGAGACTTATTTTCCAAATATTGTTGCAGAGAACTTTTTAAATGTTATTGGTAATGAATAAAGGCGGTTTATTAATTTCAAATTTGATAAAATTAACCTTACCATATGGGATTCTTGGAGTACAGTATCTGAAAAAAAATACTAGGTTAAATATTGTTTGAAACATATGAGGAAACTGGGTGGTTATTTAACTTTTGCTCTTACAAAACTCGCCAGCGTCTCGTTTTGCAATTTTCGCATGCGTTAAATAACCACCTTTGTTTCCTTACTTATTACATTATTATGATTTTGTCTTTATAAAATATGCAGTACAAATATACATATTTACATACAATACTCGTAAATATATACTTATTACGATATATTGCACATATATTTTATGGGCATTTGAACAGTAAAGAACTGTTTATTTAGCTCTGTTTCTAGGGGTTACAAGACGTTTTACGGGCTAGACCGTGTAAAAATTATAACGGGCTGTTGACATGGATATACCATGACAACGTATCTTATTTGAAACATCTGACATCCTTTGACATTGACATTGACATTGCACAAATGCAATGAATTTTATTAAACATAAATATATTGCGATGCAAATGCCCATAAAACATTGTACAATGCTCTACCATTACCTGAAATTTACAGTCTTACACAGATAACAGGATCACCCGTTACCTTTCTGTGCTCACCTGTAAATTTCTGTATAACGGTCTTGCAATGTAAATAACTATTACTTTATGCTTATAAAGGTTGAAATAAGTATTAAAATGTTACTACAAATATATTTATACATACACATTCAATTTTAGAAACAAATAATTGTTTTTCAATTAATCTAATTACAGTGTTTATAAAATAATACAATGTCCTACTAGTGTGATTTATATGTTTTTTGATACATTACTATTTTTATTTTGTTTTTATGTAGATTGTGATGTAAATTGTCACAAAAAATGCGAAAAACTTACAGCGAATTTATGCGGAGTCAACCAAAAAATGATAGTGGAAGCATTAACGTCAGTCAAAAAAGGTATTTATAAATTTAGGTTATTTTAGTTTCTTAACTAAGCGTAGAGCATGTTTATATTAGTCGGTGTCTGTGTTGTGGAATGCAGATAAGAAATTAACGATATAAAACGTAAATCTACAGAAGATATTTTCAAGAGACAGCAATTAAATAAGCACAGTAAAGGAAGTATTGCTTCTTATAGTAGGTTGCACCAATATCATAATATTTGTTTTGACATACGAAGCTATGTTATTTAATAAGCGATTTTCTTTATTTTGTCGAATTATAGATGTGTTAATATTTATAGAAACTTGTATTCAATGAAGTTTAAGTTATTAATTTTGTTTATTAGTATAGTTTTCATTGTTTAATACATATACTACATACCGGGTGTCCCAGCTCGACCGACACATGAGAGATTTACATAGGAAATCAGTTAATTATGAATAGTATCTCCCCAGTGCAAGATATTAACTTGAAATTTTGTATGCTTATTGGGGAATATTATTTCTATGGATTACAATTATTTGAAATATGTAATTTCGTCTGCAAGACGAGATTTATTAAATTATAAAATCTAACATTTTCGTTCAAAATCATTCAGCCATGGAAATAAAAGAAAATATCTATGTGACAGTTCTGACATTTAATGACATGCCATTGTAGATATTTATATTTTTGTAATATTGGTATATTATTTAACAAAAAGAAAAACTAAATTAAACTTAAATAATATTAAAATACAGGGAATAAGAATTAAAATCAGTGATACTTCACTAAACTGTCAGATAAATATTTTCTTTTATTTCCATGGCTGACTGATTTTGAACGAAAATATTAGATTTTAAATTTAATAAATCTCGTCCTGCAGACGAAATTGCATATTTCAAATAAGTGTGATCCATAGAATTAATATTCTCCGATAAGTATACAAAATTTCAGTGAATATCTTGCACTGGGGAGATACTATTCATAATTAACTGATTTCCCATTTAAACTCCCATGTGTCGGTCGAGCTGGGCCACCCGGTATACTGTAGCAATATATAAATTCTTTGATTTTTCTGCATCATTTGAGAACTTAGAACAAAGTTTAAAATTATTTTTAAAGAAAATATAAGTTTTTTTCCCATTAGTTATTAATTCATATTCTTTTTAAATTAAAATTTAAGTCTGTGTGTGTATTATATAAAGATGTGCAACGAAATGCGGAACATAGGACTTTTAACATGGGATTTCAAAAAAATTGCTAATACTCTCTCTCTTGATATATTTAGAGCAAAACTACAAAATGATCAGTGTTTTCTACAGCTTTTTTCTACACCAGAAATAAGGACTCAAAATAAGGACGAATCCTTAAAATCCAGCACTTGCTCACAATAATGCAAGTAAATCTATTTCTCTACTGCAAAGTGTACGAAAGTCAGTTGTTTTGTAGGTTGCCATAGCGTTTTATCACGAGTTTTTATTTTAAGATGTTGACTACGTTTGGTCATTTGACATTTACTGAACTTAACCTCAAATAAAGTTCATGGTTTAATATAGGTACATTTAAGGCAATTTAGTAGTGGTTCTCAATAGGTCGGAATAATACTTTATCTTGATAAATTTTTACTAGGATATCAATTTGCATATATCAAATAAACAACTTAAATTTGAGAGATGTTTAACTTACAACCGAAAGTTTCATTTTATTATTATTATTATTAACCATTATTAACCAGCGCCTTATATCCCTCGGTTGCTTCACACCTCGGGACAGAACTTAGTGCTAGGTCAATAATGATAGTCTTCTCAAGCTTGATGTATAATGTAATATATTAACATAGATATCTATCACTGATAACAAAATGTTTACTTATTCCTTTAAATATAAAATCTTGGGAAGAAGGATTGCAATTTAGTGGCTAGATGAAAACTGCGACGGAAGTCGCCATTTTGAAAAACCAAGTATGACTCATTTCTTGTTGAGCATTTGAATAAGTTGCATGTGCTTGCACTAAATTCTAATTTAGCTGCGCAGTCTATAAAAATAAAATTTAACTGTATCGCAATTATTTAACTTTCTTTGCATATTCACCACTCCTAGTAATAATTATGGTCAGTTGTGTTGCATGTGGTTGTTCCCAAACCATGAAGAACAAAAGTTTAGGAATTTAATAAAGTTAAAAATAAAGTTAAAATAAAGCCTATAATTGCTAATATAAACATGTATTGGGCCACAAATTTTGGCGCCCCAATTTCATAGCAGCCCTAACTAGGCATATTTTGTACGGAAACTAAATGTCTGAAAATAAATAAGGATACGTTTTACAATCTACTACATGGTAATTTATAAAAGTCGAAATAAAACCTATAATTGCCAATATAAACATGAATGGGGAAGTTTAGCGTGGTTGAAATTACATGTGAAATATCTTTTAGTCGTAAGTACATGAATAATTATAACTTAAAATGTAATTGAAACTTAAAATTATGTTGCCAATTATTTATAATTAATGATTTATCTTCGAGCCACTCTGACGTTACAAGTAAGTTATGCGCTTGCGCAGAAGGGATGGTGAGACCTGACTTTTTGAACGTAGGTTGTATCTTGTGGCATTACACCACACGCTTCTCCGTTGCCATGGGAACCCAGCGCGCGCTGGTTAAGATACACGATACGTTCTCCGCGAGCCACTCTGACGTCATTTTTGTATAAAATTTCATTTTTTGAGAAATCTAGGCATCTTTATGTGAAATAAAATGTAGAATATCACTTTTGAGGGCAATTTTGATAAAATGAAAAAAATACGCTAAACTTCTCCATTGGGCCACAAATTTTTAGCGCCCCAATTCTAAAGCAACTCGAACTCAATATATTTCATACGGAAAATAAATGTCTAAAAATAAATAAGGATACTTTTACTATCTACTACATGATAATTTATAAAAGTCAAAATAAAACCTATGATAGCCAATATAAACATGCATTGGCCCAATATTTTATTTCCTAGTTGGTCAATGCATCTAAATCTGAACTTAGGACATTGACGTAGCAGTCGTATGACTCGCATAGGCTACTAGATCCAACACACGTCAGAGGTACGAGTATGTCATGTTCAAAACAGACATATGTAGACATAGATATTTGTCAGTTTATTAAATTAGCGAAAATAAGATTTTCAATTTCAAAATAATGAATTAAGAAATGAGGTTCTTAATTGTTATTTTAATATGAAGAGAGTGTTTTATACCGGATTAGGATTATATAATAAAGACAGATTGTCTGTGCATTGATGTACAAATTAACAGTATATATACCGAGCGTATTTTTTAACGTGAAACATTTGGATTTATCATATCCATGGTTACATTTTGATATTTGATTGACAGCAATGTATACTTGCTTGTCTCATTTAAAATGAAACATAGGGAACGAATTTGACATTTGCTTTTTGGGTTACAAAATTTTCTGACAGGCCTACACCAAGTGCAACAGTTTTAAGAATCATTAATAACTTTAGAAGAAATGGTAGAATAGTTTACACATCTAGATTCTTTTTATTGTGATCTTTAAAATCATAAAATCAGATGTTTGTACTGAGAGAAAATTTTTAAAATTGAAATGAATTAAAAGTTCAAATTTAATATAAAATATCATCGTATGTAATTAAAAAATTTTATAGCAAATTGAGTCGTCATTGCTTAGCAGGTAATGGACGGATTTTTGAAAATTTATTGTAATTATTGTTTAATTGTTCGTTATTATATTTACTTGTTGTGTAGCAGACCATTCTACTATTCTACTATTTCCTCTAAAGTTATTAATGATTTTTAAAATTGTTGTTGCACTTGGGTAAGCCTGTCAGAAAAGTTTCATTTTAAATGAGACAGGCAAAGTATATATTGCAGTCAATCAAATATCAAGTCGTAACCATGGATATAATAAATCCGTATGTTTCACATTAAAAAATACTCACGGTACTATTTTTCAAATTAACTATAGAAGGAAATGGATAACATCGGTTTGATCATTAAAAGTATTTTTCATCTAATCAATTAAAACCTTTTTGATGATTTTATATCTTTGTTTTGTTATAGAACCAAAATAGATAAATAAACATAATAGTATTTCACTTAATTATTTAATTATAAGCAGCACATAACAGTACAGTTATATTTATACTAAGCAGACTTATTTCATATTGCCAACTCCTACTTTTTTAGTTTCAGCTAAAAATATCTCTAGTATAGTTCATTTTATTGTTTACATCTTTAAATACTACAGTACGGTTTGCAAGAATATGCAAGCCAAAGCAGTATTGTATTTTATAGAAGTATTTGTCTAATATAAATAAATAAATAGAAAACAGTAATTAATTATTTATAATTTACTGAAGGATACATTTCGTAAGTAATTTTAAGTCAAAAATAACGAAACCCAATATTACAAGATTTATTGGCGGTATTAAATTTAGTACAGCTTTAGTCCTTGATATAACAAATACTATTAATCGCTGAAAAACTTGCAAAAAAAGATATATAGTTTTCATTTATTTCGTACGTATTTCTTATGAATATATTCTGACTTCGTATAAAGAAGTAAAAATGGATATTTTTTCTGAAATGACTAAATTAAAATTTAATCCGTAGTACATTGTAATTTCTTTTTATTTAAAATGATTTCTTGTTGGTTTTTAGTAAATGCCATTACTTTAAGTTTAATACACTTCTGTATTTTGATAGTTAGCCAATATTTTTCAGGTATTTAAGTAGGTTGACATACCTGTTCTAGTGACGTAGTACAATAAGAAAACATACGAGTTATAAAAATAATATTCAATTATTTAAAAATACCAAATACAGGTACATCAATTCTAACATTATAATGGGGTCATTCCACATTTTGTTTTATTTTTTCTCAAGAGTCTACGAACTACAATATATGTAAATAATATTTTTTATTTTCACCTAATATATAATTGTCACTTTACAGGGTTTTTGGTAGCTAAGTAAATAAACAATTACAGTAACTAACCTGTAAAAATTTACAATAACAGAAAATAATGAAAGTTTTTTCTGCATTTTATTATAAATATTACAAACTTAATTTAATTAGGTTTATGTGAGTAATTATACACATTTATAGTACATTTTGATTAACTGGCGAAACTCATTAGACAACGTCTAGCTATAAATTGTTCTATCACCGCCAACTACCTTTGATTCCAAAATAGAGTAAATATGTTTTTGAAGAATAAAGTAAATTAATAAAAAAAAACGTTATGAACGTGAAAATAAAATTTTGTACAAGGTACGAGTGCAATTAAACTTTACTGGGCTCACTGAATTATGAGAGCTCGCTCCTTGCAGTTTTACATCTATAGACAAAAAAATATTATATATAAAGTATGATACACATTAATGTAAATTTGCTTGTCCAGTGGCGGCTTGTGCCTTTAAGGAATGAGGAGGCAAATTATTTAATTAAAACTTTAAACTCTGCTTAGTCAAAAAATCATGGAATATATTGCTAGCTAGTAGCTCCGCTCCTGATAAAAACAACTATACTTAAATAATAATACTAATACCCCTATTCGGATTGACGACCGCATCATACGCATGGAAACTACATACTGAATTTTACAATGAGCCCTAGCCAGACCCCCTATCCAAACATGTCTGGAAGAGCCGCTGCACCGATACCGAGAGTTGCTAATGATCGGAGCTCATGCCTCCCGTGCTATGTCAAAACTAGCTTTCTCTTCGCTTTAAAGGTGGATAGGTGGAGACAAATTTTAAGTTTGTCTCCAGCTCATTAAATAATATTTATTTCTCTCTTTATACAACCCATAAAATTGAAAGAATGTCTACTAATATTTATTCCCAGGAAAGATTTTCGTATGTGTTTTTCTGAGATGTTTATATTTCTGTAAGATAATGAGAATGTTAAGGACAGACGTGTAATATACAATCAAAGAACTTATGTCCCAAATATTATGATGGACTGTTGTATACATTCGACCACATGGTATTTACAGACAACTTTATGAATTTATAATGACAGAATCTTAAATTTGGTGCATTTTTTGAGGTTATATAAAAAGGTGATTGCAAGTGAGATAACACTATAGATAGATGTACACCTCAGACAAAGAGAGCATATCAGAGACTGTCTATTTTGGTAGTCTTTTTTGAGGTTACTTCGAAAAGTGATAGCAACAACAAGAGAGATAACATCATTGGTATTTCTTTACTTCATACAAAGATAATGCATGAAAGTACAAAATCACTAGTAGACATCAATCAAGCGTACTATATGGCCGTAAAAATTTCCATCTTAAATTTTTGTATTTTTTTCTATAATTGTTACCAAAATACAAATAACAAGAGCCAGCAAGTCTGCTATTCTTAATTTGCCGGAAATATATTCATGTTTCATGTATAAAAATACCCGCGTGTGTACGATTAATATAAGAAATAAACTGAACACATTTCGCAGATAAATCTTCGCGTAGGACACTAAGACGCTCCAAGGTTTGGGTCAGTGACGACTCGCCTAATTTTAAGTTCAAATGCAAACATGTGTTAGGAGGCTTTAGGCTAGAAAAATGAAAAATAGATTTTGCAAAGACGTAAAAAAACGAAATCGACAGATGTTTTCCCTAATAAACTATCGATAGACACATAAAAGTAGTAAAATATAAGAATAAATGTATGCTTCACATAACACTGTCTAGGAATCAATTCAATCTTCAAAAACAGACCAGTTACCCAGTTACCGAAGACACTTGTTGAACCCTTATTACAGATCAGCAGAGTTCGAAAAATATTCAAAATGCATGTTTAGTATGTGCTTGCGCATTTTTAAGAAAAGAGAATAATGTATATGAAAACAATAACTGTATTCATGGCAATTTCAACCCTTCTCTTCAGTTTGGATTTTACAATTTTATATAATGTTGTTTTTGAATGTTCGTGCAAAGTGTATGTCAAAAAAATGTTCTTAAACAATCATCAGTTAGAAATTATGTACTCAGAAAGTATATAGCTGCTGTTTGTAACAAAAAGGTTGTTAAGGATAAAAAAAATTAAAATTAAAAGCTACTTATTTAGAGTCATTCTAGCAACATGACATTTTGCATGTATAAAATGTAAGAACTTGTGTTAGTAGGCAAGGAAAATGGAAAATAGATTCTGCAAACACGTAAGAAAACCAAATCGACAGATGTTCTTCATAACAAACTATCGATAGACACATAAAAGTAGTAAAATATAAGAATAAATGTATGGTTTTTATAATATAGTCTAGGAATCAACTCATTAATCTTCAACAACAGGCCAGTACCTAAGAAAAGTATTGCATCCTTATTACTGATCAGAGTTGTGTAAACAGAAATCAGTGTTATAGTTTTTACCAATAATACCTATACAATATATTCAGTAAGCAGGGAAGTTATTGCCTTATTGTTGGTATATAACCTGCAGAGGTAATTATTACCAACAGAGTCATCTATTAAAAGCAGCACAAACTTATATACCATAGGCTTTATGAGGATATTTATTTGTAACTTACTATTTACTAAATTAATATACGCCTATCATGTGACATTCTGAATTGAATTGTAAAATAAAAAAATGCTATTTCGCCAAAAAAATTAGTCATTAGTTTCCTTCAATTAATATTATTTTTTTTTAGAAAATTCATTATCCTTATTGGTATATCAACCCAGAATATTCTTTCGTATAATGAAATATTTTATTAATTGAACTATAAATTAATAAAATTTGTTTAATAACAAAGAAAGATTTTTGAAATTCGAATAAGTTTTACAGTTCCTTTATTTTAAATTGTTATACTCGTATTTACAAATTCTAGTAAAAATAGATCAGAGCCTTAAAAGTGACATTGAAAGAAGACACTTTCTAAATTAATTCACATTCTTGGTTTATGTTTACAAACTAAGTGACAAATATATCTATAAATCTTTTATTAAATAACAAGATTTTTACGAGGTGTTATCAAAAACTTATTCTTGATGCTCGTAAAAAGTTGAATTTGGATATGCGATTTTTAATTTAATTTCTATTCTTTCTATGCCAAGGGGAACAAATTTTTATTTTTACATATCTTGAGTATTTTTTAGCGTGAAACATGGGGTTTATCACACCCATGGTTATGACTTGATATTTGATTGACAGCAATGTATATTTGCTTGTCTCATTTATTTAGATGTCAGCAGAACAGTAGATTGTCATATTGATTTGACATTTGATAATGTACTGTACGTTCAAGATAACTTGGCGTGTCAAAAGAATGTAATGCACTTCACTATAGTTAAGCACAGAGTAGTTATATACAGAAGCGACACTCCGTGTCGGTACCTTTGGTGTTACCCTATTCAGTTCTATGATCTTGGAGCATTATGTGGACTATTAAATTTGTTGGCTGATTTACGCTCCACATTTAAAATTTTGTTTGCAATATTCTGTGTCTTACATATAATTTTCTTAAGAATCTAGTATAAAATTTCACGAGTTGAAACCCATTTTTTTACTAACTCATATAAGCAATATCCTACAACTTTAATTAATACAAATCAGTTTTTCAATATTTTTATAAAAAGTACGTTCTAAACAAAATATATAATTATAAAAATATTCGTGTGTTGTTTTAAAATTTACAAACTCAGAATTCTTCAAATTATGATTTTTCTAATGTATAAATTTGTTGTCTAAATCGAAATTTTGTTGAAAAAACGTCTCACAAGCTTCACATTTGTGTATTTTTAAACAATTATTTAATAAGTACAACTTTGAATGAGCCAGTATCATCGTATACATGGACGTCGACAAAGTGTGGAAAGCTGATATAGCTTCTTCCACTTTGGAGTTAAATATAATAATTTATTTTTTAAATTATTTTTCCTAATTTTTATCAAAGTGATAACATATTTGTTGCTTTTTAGAAATCGATTCTGTATTTTTATATTTTTATTATTATCCCCTTATTGAAAATGTTGTAGGCGCGTTAATGATTGATAAACAGAGAAACTCGAGCCATGAAGATTTGAAACGATGAGCAATTTAAATTTGTTGGCTTTCCCCATCTCTCTAATTTTCGTTCTCTGTCTTACTATCGCTTCTGTATATAACTATTCTGTGGTATAGTATAGTAGTAATAGGGTAAGCGTTGTGGACCACTTCCCTTCTGTGACGTCAAACCGCACCTGGTTTGAGTGTAGTACAGTCATACACAACAGGTCAGAACGAAACTATCTTCTCTCCTGTATCATTCATTGCACAAACCAAGAGTCTATAAATACTGTTGTTGCAAAACACTACTCTTTAACACCCAAATATTTGCTTTGCTAAATCGTTAAAGATATTTACGAGCTGTTAAACTTCTAAACGTTCAAGTCATCGTATCTTTAATGCTATAATTCCACGGAAATAAACTCAATATACCTTGTTTATGTTTCGAGAATTAGTGGGTATTTTAACCACTAAATTGTATTATTAATTATTTGACGTTTGCTTTTTTTTTATAATATTTAACAGAAACGCCTGATATTAACCCAAATGCAACCCGACACACAGTTATGTAGGTGAAACGAATTTTCTTATAAGTTTGCCTGTCTTTATATTTTTAAATCAACGAAGAAAGTTAGTTTTAGAATATAATAATAGGTATATAAATAAATATTTTTTCTACGACCACTATCGAAAGTGGCACTTTTCTCACACTATATAAAGATTCAAAGTTGAGTATTTCCCACAATCGTGGATTAAAGTGTAAGAAATCATTTCTCACAGTAACTGTCAACACTGCGCATGCGTAAAGGTACTTTTTGTGAGGTTACCTGCGCCATATTGTTTGTTATGTCAAATAGCTTTCTTGCATATATTTTTTGTTACTTAACGTTTAGCAGTGTGCTCGTAGAAAAAATATAGTGTGCTACTCGTGCAGAATCACCTATTTCCCACCTTGTGTGATTCCAGCAATCGACTCCGTCTCGTGCCAAAACTTTTACACCTCATGGGAAATAGGCGACTTTCTGTACTTGTTGAACAATATACTATATTCTTTATCCGCAACTGTCTAATAATATACCTATATGTCAATAGTTTTTTTTATCAATTAATGACCTTCGTTACTGTTGCTAATTGAATAATATTGACAGTTTGATGAAATAATATTATTCAACCGTTATGTCAAATTTAAAGGCTACCTGTCAAAAAAGTAATAGCCAAATTACTTTCGGAATTGAAACTAAAGTAGACGATATTACTCAGCGAAGTTAGCCAAAGTAGTAGGTAGTGTTTTATTATTCATGAAAACGAAGTTTGCAATACAAGCAAAAATTTGATTTTCGCCATAACGTCTTAATTTTTTAAAGAAAAATTATAGTTTACAGAAGATCACTTGACCACTATAACGAATTTATTTATAATTATATTATAAGTTTTAATGATTCGTTAACTCATAACGAAAGTATGTTACTCTACCGTACTATTTTGTATGCCATTAGTCTTAAATATTACATGTCAAAATATTTTAAATTTAATATATAAGGTAGCAGGTGAATATCTTAAAATTGGCATAAATAGATTTTCTTTGAAATCTTAAATCACGGAAAGGGAAACTGAAAGTATTCTATTTATGTATTTACTTCCTTAATTTGAAGCGATGAAATTTGTAGTTCCAAATAAACTTTTTGGAACTGTCTGTTTTTTAAATGTTAATTGTTTCTAGAAATTATTATTTTTAGTTTTCAAACTTTAATCCTTATATACACGTGACTGTGAAACAAAATAAGTTTTCTTTGTTTATATACAAAAGTAAAATTATACTCCGTTTACGAGAGAAAGTAATAAATGAAAATTTGCAATAGTATTGGATTTTTGTAGTACTTGCATAGTACTCTGTAGTAACCAAGTACGAATCAGTCTCAACTATGGTACTTGTAGTCTGTAGTTGTCTGTATGTAGTGCTTGCATAGTACTTGATACTATGTATAAATCAGTCCCAGAACATGTAGCTTTTGGTACTTGAAAGACAATTTACAGAACAATTTTAATTATAGTAGAAGTAGTTGTATATGAAACTGACTTATGCGGATTTTACAACCTTTTTTGGAGGGGTGGGAAGCTTTACAGTCAGGAGTTATAAATTATCCCAACTCAAAGCTTGGGATAATTTATAACTCCTGATCACAAAGCTTCCCACCCCTCCATAAAAGGTTATAAAATCCGCATAAGTCAGTTTCATATACCTAAACTTCTATTATATCTATATAGTCTGACAAGAGATCTCGAGTTGACGTTTAAATTTTTTATGGCTGTGGTATTTATTCAAAGTTTTTTCCTAAATGAAAGAATTG
This sequence comes from Stenolophus ochropezus, assembly GCA_035578165.1. Taxonomy (NCBI): domain Eukaryota; kingdom Metazoa; phylum Arthropoda; class Insecta; order Coleoptera; family Carabidae; genus Stenolophus; species Stenolophus ochropezus. Next base: position 18,116,659 of record JAQOWZ010000012.1, on the reverse strand, counting down.
AAAGAGATGTTACTTTTATGCATTCTGCTATGGAGTATAGAATTGTACGAAATCCATTAGTATACACTGTTTGTTCCTGGTACCCAGTTAAGCACTGGATTTGGAAATCCCGAAGTAACATTAGCATGCCTAACTTAATATAGATGGATCCCTGTCTTTTTATTTTCATGTTGTACAGTACTCCATCTATATTAAGTTAGGCTTACTAATGTTACTTTGGGATTTCCAAATCCAGTGCTTAGCTGGGTACCTGGAACAAACAGTGTATACAAATGGATTTTGTACAATTCTATACTCCATAGCAGAATGCATAAAGGTCACATTTCTTTCAATTCTGTCACTCAGGGAAAAACTTTCAATAGATAGCACAACCATAAAACAATTTAAACGTCAACTCGAGATCTCTTGTCAGACTATACCTACTTAATGAACCATTACCGCAAGTCCGATAAAACTATATAAGGGCCAATCGGCTTATTCGAACATGAATTTCATATATCTATGCCTCTACCACAGAATAGGTTTATACAGAAGCGACAGTAAGACAGAGAAACGAAAATTAGAGAGAGATGGGGAAAGTCAACAAATTTAAAGGGCTCATTGTTTAAAATCGGAAAGTATCCTCACATCTAAAAGAGAGATAGGGAAAGAACACAAATTTAAAGGTCTACACAATGCTTCAAGGTCATAGAACCGACTAGGAGAACATGAAAGGTACCGACACGAAGTGTCGCTTCTGTATGTAACTATTCTGTGCTATTACTGCAAGTCACATATAACTATACTCCGTTTTTAAACTAAAGACAACACTAGACGAAGTCACATTTACACCACAGCGTTAGTGAAATACTGGTAGTTCTGAAAAGAACTGGTTTTAATCGTGAAATATCACAAAAAGAGAAATGAAATAAGAAACACATGCAAATTCAGTAAGTGATTTGACAACTACTGAGAGTTTGACGTTTTAGTTACGTTTGAGAAGGTTAACTTGAAATTTTTGCTGGTTAAATGTGGCTTCATGAAATGGCGCAGCAGCCAATCACAGGCTTTGATTTTCTCACTAGAATTTCTAATTACTGTTTATAGTTTAAAAACAGAGTATAGTAATAAAATTGTAGCCAAAACAGCAATGTTACTATCCCTAGCATATACCTAGTAAAATACACGGAACTTCGTGTCTTTTACTAATCAATGGAATTTAATAATCGTAGTGCCATCTTTGAAGCTTAATATTAACTAGAACGAAATGTTTATTCATACGAACATTCACATGACGATCGAGTGACGTCACCCCTATATGGACTGGTGGCGACTATATGATAAATCCCCATACTATATATACTATGTATGAACCAATTCCATACCAAGTACCTTTGCTACTTATACCCCCATTTCCACCCCAACTTCAACTAACCATTCTATATTCTATATCTCTTCCAGCAGGTTCCACAAGTACAACAAACACATCATCAAGTGACTCATCCATGTGTCCAGCAAACAACCCAGCGTTCACCCTAGAACCAATGGAAACGTCCTCAGCCTATACCGCCTTCCAGAGGTCTGGAAGAGTCACACCACCTGCTACAAGTATTCCTCGGTTCAGGAAGTACACTATAGAGGACTTCTGCTTCTTGAAAGTTCTGGGCAAGGGGAGCTTTGGAAAGGTAAGGAAGGGGTGGTTAAGTTTGTAGTGTTTTTATAGGTTTTTAGTCATTATATATCTTTATTTGGTTATCAGAAGTATAGCACAGAATAGTTATACAGGGTGTTTCACGACTAGTGTAAAAAACTTTAACGGCTTATTCCTGAGGTCATTTTGAGCCAAAAATCTCATATGAACATAGGTCCTATTACATTTAGTTACCAAAATACAAGAGGTTGAAGTTCTATAAATAACACGAAATTTTCTAATTTTTGTAATCAAGGTACTTTCGGAAAACAAGTGTTATATTGAAATGTCATTCCTTAATTATATTAATTAAATGGTATTATTATTAGTATCTGTTATTTTATTGTCTTTTAATACTATTGAACAAAGAAGTATTGAAATATTTCATTTGAAAATTGATATAATTTAAAACAATAGTTTTATTTCTGCTGTCAACTAACTGTCAACTGTCAAAGAATATCTGATTTTAATTTTGTTGTGCAAATCGTATTCGTTAATATTAATAAATAAAATTAATTAATACAAATAAGGTATCACATTTCAATATAACTCTTGTTTTCCGAAAATACCTTCATTACAAAAATTATAAAATTTCGTGTTATTTATAAAACTTCAATCTCTTGTATTTTGGTAACTAGAAGGAATAGGACCTATGTTCATATGACATTTTTGGCTCAAAATGACGTCAGGAATAAGCTGTTAAAGTTTGTTACACTAGGACTGTGTTTGCTTATTTTTAATATCGTACACTGCACGGCATAAAGTTAATATAGGGCACGAGAGCAGCACCGTCGACTTTGTCCAATCCTCTCATCTCATTTCACACCATTCCAGTGGTGGAAATTTAAATAAAAGTCAAAATGTACTCTTCCAGCGAAAACAAGTTGTATTTATACATTGAAAGTCAGATTTATTGCTCACTGACATTGTTATAATATTTTACGTTTAATAAATCATTTAAAACTTACTAATAAAATTTGTTTTCGAATGGCGATCTTGTCCATCTTATCTCATTTCACACCATTCCATGATTGCCTAATTTCACACCAATCCAGGCGGAAGAGAAAAAGTGGTGGAAATTTAAATCGACGGCATTGGCGGGTTTTGTATTCATTCCATTCTGCGATCTCTATGTGTGGTTTGTCCATTGCGCTCTTTTAGTGTTTCTCGTGTTAGTTATTTGAATGGAATGAATACAAAACCCGCCAATGACGTCGATTTAAATTTCCGCCACTTTTTCTCTTCCGCCTGGAATAGTGTGAACTGAGACAATCATACAGTAGTGTGAAATGAGATGAGATGATTGGGCACAGGTCGACTGTGCTGCTCTCGTGCCCTATACAGAAGCGACAGTAAGACAGAGAAATGAAATTTAGACAGAAATGGGGAAAGTCAACAAATTTAAAGGGCTCATCGTTTAAAATCCCAAAATTTTGTCACATCTTCCTGCCTCGAGTTTTTCTGTTTATCAATCATTAACGCGCCTACAAAATTTTCAATAAGGGGACAATAATAAAAATATAAAAATGCAGAAATCGATTTCTAAGGAGCAACAAATATGTTATTACTTTGATAAAAATTCAATATTGTTTTCTAATTCTAAATTTTGATGACAAATCGTCTCACAAGCTTCACATTTGTATATTTTTAAACAATTGTTTAAAAAGTATAACTTAGAATCAGCCAGTATCATCGTATACATGGACGTGGACAATGTGTGGAATGCTGATACAGCTTCTTCCACTTTGGAGTATGTGAAATATAATAATTTCTTTTTGATAATTATTTTTCCTAATTTCTATCAAAGTGATAACATATTTGTTGCTTGTTAGAAATCGATTTCTGTATTTTTATATTTTTATTATTGTCCTCTTATTGAAAATGTTGTAGGCGCGTTAATGATTGATAAACGGAGAAACTCGAGCCATGAAGTTTTGAAATGATGAGCCATTTAAATTTGTTGGCTTTCCCCATCTCTCTAATTTTCATTTCTCTGTCTTACTGTCGCTTCTGTATACAACTATTCTGTGACTATACATTAATGAGGTCACTGACGTATTATTAGAATTATCCTTTGTTGGATAACTCTAGTTACCAGAGTGAATAAATATTACTAAACACTAAAGTGCGTTTTTTTTCTACAGGTGATGTTAGCAGAGTTAAGAAACACAGAGTACTATTACGCTGTCAAATGCCTGAAGAAAGACATCGTTCTTGAAGACGACGATGTTGAATGCACTTTGATAGAAAGAAAAGTACTAGCCTTAGGAACGAAGCATCCGTATCTTTGTCACTTGTTTTGTACTTTCCAAACTGAGGTAATTATAATGACATAAAGCGTTTTTTCCTATGCGTAATTAGTTATTTACTTAACAAGCGTGGAAAGTGGTAAATAGCAAGCGTATGTAGAGATTGAGTGATTTAATACACGAGCGTTGCTATGCACTTTCAAGCGAGTTATGTACACTATTTTTCAGACGACCACAAAATATTATAATAAAATCAGGGTTTATACAAAAGTGTCAATGTCAAACACAACTCACGAAAGCATTGACGTTTGGGTTTGAGGTTAAGTATCACTAGTTAACCGGAAACTGAATTGGAAGTCTAGAACGTAATATTTGAACAATTAATAAAACTATCAGTACATTTTGACTCTTTATTCCTGTTATTAATTCACTACCAATTTTAAAATCGTAGTTTAAAACAAATTTTTATTAATTTTGTTACATTTCATTATCAAAGTTTCATCTATTGACCACTAATCGTCATATCTGGTTATATAACACACTAGTGTGTTATTATAACACACGCCGTGTGCTATGTTACATTTTCTGGTGTTAATTACAGTGTAAATATAGCTACTTTTATATGTGGTCGTCTGAAAAATTATTTACATATCAAATGAGGGAACGCCATTTTCCCGGATGAGTATTTTGTGGCGCGAGCTTGCGAACGCTACAATAGAACGAATCCGGGAAAAAAGTTCACGCAAGAGATTTGTACAATATTTTTTGTACAAAAAACATAAAATCAAGAATTGCTTTCTACTTTTGAACAAATATTTATATGTGTGATTTAATTGGATGACAAATTATGAGTGAAATTGTCAATATAATTTTTTTATAGTAAGATTAAGATTGAAATGCTAATAGTGAAAAAATAATATACAGCGATATTTGCATACTTCATTTAATTTATTTTTTCAGTCACATCTGTTTTTTGTCATGGAGTATTTAAATGGAGGTGACTTAATGTTCCATATCCAAGTTTCTGGAAGGTTTCCCGAACCTAGAGCAAGGTTCTATGGAGCTGAAATCGTTTCTGGATTGAAGTTTCTCCACAGTAAAGGAATTGTCTACAGGTAATAATTTTTATAATTTATTCATTGCCATGAGGCGTATATATTATATCCTCCACACATGTTATATTGCTCGACATTATATCTTTTAAACATTCAATTTTGCATACTTTTTATCGTGCACACTTTTGATCCGCGAAAAAAATTATCTTACACACATTTTATCATAGGCACATCTTAACATGCATACATTTTATCTTCACCAACGTTTCATCTTTAAAAAATTGAAATTACACCTTTCATTCATTTTATTGCCCATGCAATTAACATACTTATAATTTGATCAAATATTCAGTGTTAAATGTTTCTGAAGATAAAATGTGTAAAAGATAAAATGTGTGGAACATAAAATGAGTGGAAGGTAAAATGTGTGGATGATAAAATGATTTGGAAGATAAAAAGTGTGCAAGGTACAATGTCAAGCAATATAACATGTGTGGAGGATAAAATGTATACGCCCCTGTGATAAAACAATAAATTTTAATAAAAAAACATGATTAGACTTTTCGTACAAACATTAAAAAACTAATAATAATAATCAAAATAAGAACTAAAAAATGATAAGCTTGTTTATGTTTAGCTGGGTGTATGATTAAAAAAAAACTGTTATTTAAAAATTTATGTGTTTCAATTAATGTAGCTATATTTCACACAACACAGATGTTATGGGTTCGAACCCGAAGATATGAATATAAATGTCATTCGATTGTTTATACCCTTTTAACTGGTCGTTTCACCGATTACTAAAATGGACCCATCTTTTTCTAATCTCTATTATTTATTTTCTTGTCATTCGATTGTTTACGCTATTCCCTTTTGTGTGGTAAACAAAAAAAAAATAGTAAGCTGCATCAATATTGGAGCGTATACATTTTTTCTTCTACACATGTTATATTGCTTCACATTGTATCTTGCACACATTCAATCTTACACACCTTTTATCCTCCACACTTTTAATCTGCGAAAAAAAGTTATCTTATTACACACATTTTATCTTCCTAATCATTTTATAATCCACACATTTTATCTTCCATTCATTTTATCTTCAGAAACATTTAACACTGAATATTTTATCTAACTATAAATATATTAATTGCATGGGCAATAAAACGAATGAAAGGTATAATTACAATGTTTTAAAGATGAAACGTTGGCGAAGATAAAATCTGTGGAACATAAAATGAATGGAAGATAAAAAGTGTGGAGGATAAAATGTATACGCCCCTCAATATTGAGTTTAAGTAATGCAGTTTCACCGATTACATGGACCCCAAATAAAAACAGGAGAGAATGTATCATAGGTAAGAATAGGTAGAAGGCGTGACGGAAATTGGCCATGATACGTGAGTCTTCTCCTTCTCCGTTTTGACTATATACACCACATTTTGCAGATTAGCTCTGTTGAAATATATTTTAGCGTAATTGTGTGTGCTTAGATCTCTGCAGTAACGTGTTTCATTTGAAGATATTTATTTAAACAATTGGGTGTGATAGACTATATATAAAATTTGCAATGATGAGCTGCACTTTCATCGTACTTCCGTCCCGTAGTTTGTTCTGATGTGTTCTCTCCTGTTTCTATTTACTCGTAGCATGGTCCCAACTTATTCCCATCTCTTATCTTCTCTAATCTTTTTCTTCAGGGACCTCAAACTAGACAACATCCTCCTAGACTTCGACGGCCACGTCCGTATCGCCGATTTCGGCATGTGCAAACTGCAGATCTTCCTAGACAGAACCGCCGACACTTTTTGCGGAACCCCTGACTACATGGCCCCGGAGATCATCAAAGGACAACACTACAACCAAGGAGTCGACTGGTGGTCCTTCGGAGTCCTTTTGTACGAGATGCTGATTGGACAGAGTCCGTTCAGCGGATGTGATGAGGATGAGCTGTTCTGGAGTATATGTAATGAAAGGCCCGTGATTCCGCAGTTTCTGTCTAAGGAAGCTAGTATGATATTGACTATGGTGAGTAGTATAGTCAAACCGAATAAGCAGAAGACTCACGTCATCAAATAATATTACTAAAGTAATGACGTCATGTACTACTATGAATATATGGGATACTGATTTTTTTTTAGAATAAAAGTGCAGTGCATGTTGCATATCTTACTATAACCTATTTCTTCAAGTGACAGTTGACAAATTAATAACCACAACCTCTCGAAGTCTGTCGGCGTCATCACAGTTAATTTGTGACGGAAACGATAGTAAATAAGTGCATTTAGTAAATTGAAGGGCGTTAGCTGTTCTCTAAAAGTACATATTTCAATTAAATTTAAAAAAAAATAGAAAAAAAATTACCTCTCGTACGGTTTTCAATGGAATTAATGGACCAACGTTGTCCAGTTTCCGTTCAAAATAATGCACTACATTAATTGTCAGTTTTTTTGACTGGTTTGATAAAGCTTTAAGCATGATTTGTCAGTAACAAAAAAAACTGACACGATACTTTCTGACTGACACTGACAATTGAATGATAAGATCAATATTCCATCGGTATAAAATGTAATATAAACAAGATCATTTTTATTATTGCCAATGTATGGTATGAAAATCAACTACAATTATTTCAAATAATTTTATATTCTCTAAGACGAATACGGATTGACTTTAGAAATAATTGTAAATTCATTAATATATACGTTTCTTTATACAAATATTTTTATTCTTCTTTTTTTTAAAAATAAATAACACCCAATAATCTTAACAAGTTATATTTCATTTTATAAAGTTTTTTTCAGGTTGATGACGTGAGTCTTCTGCTTCTCCGGTTTGACTATAGCGTGTTTTAAATCCGGGACACACGACGAAAGTTAATGATCATTAATAGTTAATACTTAATTTAGTTGCCATGTGTCATATGATCATTTAGGTAATGATCATTTCAAACGTCATAACGTGAAAAGTGCCGATGAAGTTTAAAAACCGATGATCGGAAGCGTTCGGTTGTCATCGCAACCTGAATGACAATAGACCACGTTAGTGAAGTTAAGATTTACATTTGGCGCGAAACCCTAATTCAAATCTGAGTGTATGCATTTCTTATGGGGGTACATTTTCAATTCACGATATTAAAGCATTTTGACGATTCTTAATTATAACATAGGGTTTTTTTTTTATATTCTAAAACATTACTCTTTGGTTTCCGTTCAGAAAAAGTACAAATAAAAGAATAAATTAAGAAAAATTTGATTTTAAAGAAAGTAGTAACGCATATAGTAACATATGTTGTTACTTGGTGCAGCAGGTTAAAAACGCCAAGTTAAAGTGACAGGTTCAACTGAATACTAAGACAGCTACGACATACGTTTTCAGAAATTTGCATCAACTGTTTAAATTGATGTTTATTAAATAATATTATGTTTTTTTGGGTGTATATATTAAATTAGAAGATAAATAAAACATTAGAGATTAGTATTTATAAGGTTTAATAGTTAAGATTTGCATTTTATAATACTTTGTAGTAGTTTAAAGATAGCATATTTTGATTCCCATAAGAATAACATGGGCGTATAAATCGGCAGAGGCGAGTTAGGGTTTCAGTTTGAATTTGGCGCCACAAAATTACCGTTACACTAATGCAGTCTATTAGTAGTAGTAGTGAAGGTACTGATAAATAAAGGATGATCCAAATTGAACTTCTGGATTTGTATTCTGAATAACAAACAAAATATTGGATTTTTTTCAATATAAAGTGTAGAGTTAGGAGTTAAGTATAAAATATAACTGAAAATATCTGAATATCAGAAGTTTATTGTCACAATTAAATTAAACAAAGTAATTGCTCCTTTAAAGAACTCGTCAGTAAGAATTGTTCCCGAAGCAGTATAGAATAGGTATAAAGTTTAGAGCAAAGATCGTTATGTAATAAGATTCAGTACAATAAAATAAATATGATACTGTACAGAATACAAAACTTGTTGAGCTAACTGAAGAGAAGGATTTAGGATTTGTGTTTTATAGTGTCAGGTAGGTCTTGGAGTAATTTTATTAGACGGAAGATTCAGAGCGAATCAGATATACAGCCCTATTTTCTAACGAAATGGTTATCGATAACAACTAATTTTCGGTTGCTATTTTCAAGGTCAGTTGTTAAGAAAATATTTCCTATTTTGTAACTTAAAACAGTTTTGTTAAGTCATAATGACAGTTGCTATAATTAGTTGTTATCATAATTTTATAACAACTTTCCTGCGTCAAATCATTTAAGAAAAATATGACATTTTTTGAAAACTTTATGCATCATCAAGAATTTATGGTAGCCATTGATGCTCAGGAAGACAGGTAACAAATTATAATCGAGATTATATTATTAGTATGTATCTCTATAGATATTTTTTCAGACGTAACTGAAACGTCATACATCGGATTTTACGAGATGCCAATAATCCGTTTAATATTCCTGAATTTCGATTTAGAATTTTTTTAGATTAAGTCGGGAGTTAGCCTACAATGTATATTCAGAACTAAACCCAAATTTGCCACAAGACAGCAGAGTATTATATAGTATTACTTATATCAAATTGCGATTTAATGGATTTTGATGAACGTTTCTTTCACTTATTTTACAAAATAGCGATGACTTATGTTAGAAACAATATCACACGTCAAAATTTTGAATATAAAATCTTCTTTTTTTTTTCAAAATGTCAAAATGAAACATGTGGCGTAAGTTGCGACGTATCATACGACTTCACAGTGAATACAAAAGACGGTGGCTATTTCCTAGTTGAATATCTACGTTGTTAAAAACAAACTTAGAAAATAGCGAAATGATCGCAGTTGTTATGTGGGCTGTTAAAAATAGTAGTTATTTATTAGTTGTTATACCGGGTGGCCCAATGAAAATTATCAGCGCAATTTTTGGCCACATAACATCAATTTTGCAAAAAACTTTAAAACAAGGTTTAAAATAGTGTATAAATTAACACAACAATAAATACAAGCGAATTAAAATAACTCTCAAAAACAGCTTAAAACAAGCCACTGAATTGAATATTTAATATAAGTCTTAATACATACCTTAAAACACGCTAATACAACCCACTGAAAAAGTAAAATGTTTTTTCAGCGAAATACATAATATAACTTTTTAATCTATAAATAAAAGTAAAGATAGATATTTAATGTGTGTATTTCTATTTCCAGTTATTAGAAAAAGACTCAGCCAAGAGATTGGGAACCAGATATTGTCCGAATGGAGAAATTAAAGACCAACCTTTCTTCAGACCTATTGACTGGAGTGCGTTGGAACGAAGAGAATTAGAACCTCCTTTCAAACCAAAAGTTGTAAGTATCCGAAGATGACTTATAGTAGCAAATGGAGATAATACAAAAAGACACACAACAGGGTGCCTATTCTGTAACTTTTCAACGATTTGAAGTGTTATATTGATTGGCGTCTCGTGTCAAATGTACAATGTTGTAATCTTAGGAACTTTTGTATTTGAAAGTTTTAGTAAAATAATTTTTAAGTTGGCACTACTCGCTGGCACAACTGTCAAATTGTGCAAAATTGTGTTTATTGTCAATTGTGTACATTTTCATAATATATATCAAGATTCTCTTCAGTAATTCACAAAATGTCATCACTCAAATTTCAAACAATACCACCAACGCACAAACCAAACGTCAGTATAACACTAGTGAAATGAATATAACACTACCCTTCGCGCTAGTGAATCGTTTACAAAATAAGTGACGTCATATTTCCTGTTGCACTCAAAAACCGCTAGATGGTAGTCAGATTATAACTCTTTTGAGCGAGTATCACTATACTTCGTTTTTAAACTATAGACAGCACTAGACGAAGTCACATTTACACCACAGCGTTAGCGAAATACTAGTAGTTCTGAAAAGAACTGGTTTCAATCGTGAAATATCACAAAAAGAGAAATGAAACAAAAAACACATACAAATTCAACAAGTGATTTGACAACTACTGAGAGTTTGACGTTTCAATTACGTTTGAGAAGGTTAACTTTTTGTCTGGTTGAATGCGACTTGATGAAATGGCGCAGCAGCCAATCACAGGCTTTAATTTTCTCACTAGAATTTCTAGTTACTGTCTATAGTTTAAAAACAGAGTATAGTCATAATTAAAGAGCGGATTATATGCACTAAAAAAGTATCAAAATATGCATGCAATATGCATTAAAAAATCATCAAAAAATATGCATGATATATGCAAAAAAGTTATAAATATGCACTTTACAATAAAAATATGCAAAACAACTAATGTCATCAGGCTCGTTTTACTGATATCATTTTCTTATTTCTATTTTTACATGCAGTATTTTATTTGGAACATTTCATGAAATGTATAAAGACAATAAATATCACAGGTAATTCTAACAAAAATAAGAAAATCTCGATTTCACATTCATATTGAAATTTACAAAAGCTCTTTTTTGAAACAAAAATCAAAAAAGTCATCTTTAACGAGAAAGTTGCTATATGCTCCTCATATTTTTAATACATTTTTTTCGGCATTATTAATTGTTGTTATAGTTCCAACCATACGAATTTCAGTAACTGATATTATTTACTTACCTTACTTACAAAATAAGAATTACTTAAGTTCTAAACAGTTCTAAAACACTGATAGAATCACTTTTTTTTGTTCTGACGAGAAATTAAATATGATTGTAATGGTTTCAATGAGTACATTTTATATAAATGCTAACTTGTTATAAGTACGATTAAAATTATATTTCTTGTAATAAACTGTTTTCAAAAAAGAACAAAATTTGTCAAAACTTAATTTTTGTTTTTGAAAAAAGTCTTAAAATATGCACTAATATGCAAAAAAATCAAACTATGCAATAAAGTATCATTAAATGCAAAATACGCATTTTTTTTTTGATATTTGGCATTAATTTTTGATGAAACGTGAACATATGAAAACAGTTTGTTGATATGCCTAATATAAACAACACATGCAATTGCATAGAATCCGCTCTTTAGTCATAATAAAACAGAGGCGCGAAAAGTTTTATTCGGTACAATTTGAAGGTTATCATTTGACCTCTACTTTCTGCAGATTTGGACACCTTTAACTATTTTTTTTTCTTTTCAGCAACACCCCCTAGACACTCAATACTTCGACAAAGCCTTCACAGCTGAAAAAGTGAAACTGACTCCAATAGAGAAAGATATCCTTCACTCTATGGACCAAACACAGTTTCATGGATTTAGCTACACCAATCCTAACGCCACAGACAAATGAAGGTAGCCATTAGCTGGTTGTTGAACAAATGCGCATCGGTCAGGGGTGCCAACGTAAGTTGCACCTCTGACAACTAGGGGAGATGTGAAGTTGGCAATATGTGAAGTTGTGTTAGAGTTATTCATTTGTTTAAAGAAACAAAAATAGTTTTTAAACTGTTTTTATAAATAATAATTCCAATAATGTATTTTAATTCCATTTTTATTAAATTGAGAATTAGATTAGAAAGTGATTAAAAATAAACTAAAAGTTGTATTTTACAAAACATTTCATGACGGTAATAACATATTACGTATTAAGGGTTGTAAATAGTTATTTACATAACAAGCGTGGAAAGTGGTAAATAGCAAGCCTGTGTAGAGATTTAATACACGAGCGTTGCTATGCACTTTCAAGCGAGTTATGTACACTATTTTTCAGACGACCACAAAATATTATAATAAAAACAGAGTTTATACAAAAGTGTCAATGTCAATGTCAAACACAACTCACGAAAGCATTGACGTTTGCGTTTGAGGTTAAGTAACACTAGTTAACCGGAAACTGTTTTGGAAGTCTAGTACGTATTATTTGAACAATTAATAAAACTATCAGTACATTTTGACTCTTTATTTTTGTTATTAATTCACTACCAATTTTAAAATCGTAGTTTTAAGCAAATTTTCATTAATTTTGTTACATTTCATTATCAAAGTTTCATCTATTGGCCACTAATCGTCATATCCGGGTATATAACACACTAGTGTGTTATTATAACACACGCCGTGCGCTATGTTACATTTTCTGGTGTTAATTACAGTGTAAATATGACTAGTTTCATATGTGGTCGTCTGAAATAGATATTTACTTTATACATGCGGTAAGTTGTATTTTACAACGCGAGGTTTTATAATGCAGCAAAACATGAAACGGAGTACTTTAATAAACACCTAACGCACACATAATGTGTTATATATATTTTTTAATAATTACAATAAGCGAACTGCTTTCAAAAAATTTATGGTAAAATCAAAAACAAGACGCTTTGAAAAACAATAAAACATCAAAATCAATAAAAAAATTTAAAATTGTGTGACTCCCAAACTTTATTGAATATGAAATGAAGTCTTGCAAAAAATTAAGTAAATCTTTTTTTTTGTTTAAATCAAACCTACAATGATTAATTTGTTGCTCTATAGGATGTAATTCTTTTTTATTTACATTTTATGTTATATAACATCGTTTTAAAGTATCATACTAAAAAAATCGCAAAAATTGTGACGTCCGTAGGTTCTGGTGTGAAGTTATCTACGTGTGGATGCCAAATCCCATGGTTTGGCGCGTTTGAAAGTTGGTAAAGTGGACAGTCTGTGATTTAAAGCATTGTAAGGCTTTTGTGTGCCACTGTATTTGCACATCATTATTCAATTTGTCAGTTTGGAAGTTAAAACATTACATTTGACGTTTGAAACGAAGTGAAGTTGGATAAGAACCTTGATACGTCACTGGACAAGGGGAGAAGTGGGGTAATTCAGCCGCGTTTTGAGGAATTAAAAGTTAATTTGGGGAAAAATAAAAAATATGGATCTAATATTTTTCATTATTATTATATTTTATTGTCATGTCAATTTGATTATAGAATTTTTAAAAACAACTTTTAGTATTATAAGTTTTATATATTTTATAAAAAATAAATATAAATAAAACACATTTATAAAAGTAACGTTATGAATAACTTTGATACAACAAATTGTCATCTCGGAATATGGTAGAAACTGTATGTCATCACTGTATATGTTGAAGTTATGGTCAAACATTGAAATTGTGATAGACCATTAGACTATTTGTTATATTTATTAAATGTATAATTCTATGTATAGTATCTAACAAAATAAAGCTGTTTTATTTATAATTATTATACGTGACTTTTTTTATAAAAACCTATACATATTAATTGAATTCAATATTTGTGTATAATGTAGTATTTTACTCACTTGTTAATAATAACAACCAATGATAATATATTATACGAGATGTGTAAATTAAAAAATAAGACTGATTTTTTTTTTTGAAAAATTGTTCGAATAGAATTACAATCCTCAAAATTTTAATTTATTTTTGTAAATTTCAAAATTATGCTATTAAAATGAAAGTAATCTCTATTAAATAAAATGTAGAAATACATGTAGTATCGTCCTGTACAATACGGTAACTTAGTTGTTAGTTGAACAGTTTTTATTTACCAAAAACTGTATTCCATATAATAACACTTTCTTGGAACACACGGTATATGCAAAAAATAATAATTGTGCTTTTCAATTTTTAACCTAATAATTTACAAATAGTTTTTTTACTTAATTGAATTTTTGTTGTTGGTAAAAAAATAAATAAACACTACTTTTGTGCAATACAATATGTGTTAAACTAAAAATTTTTGATTATTAATAGACAACGTTAGTGAGGTTAAGATTTACATTTGGCGCGAAACCCTAATTCAAATCTGGGTGTATGCCTTTCTTATGCGAGTACATTTTCAATTCACGATATTAAAGCAATTTTGACGATACTTAATAATAACATAGGGTTTTTTTATATTCTAAAACATTACTCTTTGGTTTCCGTACAGAAAAAGTACAAATAAAAGAATAAGTTAAGAAAAATTTGATTTTAAAGAAAGTAATTTAAATTTTAAATATTAAGCCAAAATTGGATATTTTGAAGGGAATTAGATATTGGAGATTATGGCTTTGTTTATATTAAAATTTTTTTATTGAAAAGACGACGTTTCGGTTCTGATCGGAACCATCTTCAGGTCTATAATATTGAAATTATTGAAGTTAATGTAAAGTTGTAACTTTAAATTTTAACTTTAAACTTACAACTTTACATTAACTTCAATAATTTCAATATTATAGACCTGAAGATGGTTCCGATCAGAACCGAAACGTCGTCTTTTCAATAAAAAATTTTTAATATAAACAAAGCCATAATCTCCAATATCTAATTCCCTTTAAAGAAAGTAGTAACGCATATAGTAACATATGTCGTTACTTGGTTTAAATTGAAGTTTATTAAATAAGATTATGTTTTTTGAGTGTATATATGACATTAGAAGATAGATAAAACATTAGAGATTAGTATGTATAAGGTTTAATAGTTAAGATATGCATTTTATAATACTTTGTAAGAGTTTAAAAATATCATATTTTGATTCCCATAAGAATAACATGGACGTATAAATCGGCAGAGGCGAGTTAGGGTTTCAGTTTGTAGAAGTTAGTATTATAGTATAAAAGTATGTTAAATAAAACATGCCTAACAATTTAAAACCATTTATTTCATCTATTTTCATCTCAAATTATGAATAATACAAAAAATTATTTAAAGTATCATTTTTCCTGCAAACTCTTATATAAATGCCTATTAAATTGAATTCTTCTACCACTCGTCACGTGGTCTGCATATACTTTTCTTTTTCTTACTTCTTTTTTTCAGATATGTGTATCTCTCTCTTGTGTTCATTACACCTTTTTAGTTTAACCAAGTTTTTATAGTTTAATTTTTAATTTTAGCCCTTATATAATAGCTAGCGATACAGAATTGTCAAATTAATAATTTATTTAAAAGAACTTTTAGTTCAAGACTTTATAATGAAAAATAAAATGTAAAAAGTGAAAAACCTGTATTGACATTAAAATAATAATACTACAACAAAAAAAAATTCGGAATTTTCACAATAAAGTTTTTGTTTAATTTTTAGTTCTAAAATAAATAAAGTGTTTATTTTTGTAATTTCAAGTATTCGTTTATAATTTTTATGAAACAGTTTCTCTATTATCAAATCACTGCATGCCACTGTATTGTGTTAATAAAAATTCTCTTCATTACGAATCATTAGTTCTAAATTTTCTTTCTTTTCTTCCTCTGGTGACTAAAATATAAAAATATTAACATCATATACTAAAATATCAAAAAGTATATTATATTATATAAGTTTTATAAGTATAATATGCTATTTTTTATAATTTTTATACTAAAAATCTCAAAATTTTCAATTAAAAAATTATTGATTGTAATCTAGGAATATATAAATGTGAAATATGGTAACTCTGTTGAATGAAGTTAGGTACACTTACCTGTCAATATGCATTTAAAATATTACGAAAATATTTATAAATCTATACATTATGTGTTATGAAATTTTAATATCCTTTTAAATTAGTTTTGTTTATTCGGTTTTCATCCTCAGAAATAATTTAAATTGTATTAAAGAACATTTAAAAATATTTGAGGTTATCAATTGACATTGAAAGTGGGGAGCAGTTGTTAGAAGTACCAATGGGGAAGTTTAACGTATTTTTTTAAATTTTTTATTTTATCAAGATTGCCCTGAAAGGTGATATTCTGCATTTTATTTCACCAAAAATTGAAATGAATGAAATTTTATACAAAAATGTCGTGAGTGTGGCTCGCGGAGAACGTATCGTCTATCTTAACCAGCGCGCGCTGGGTTCCCATGGCAACAGAGAAGCGTGTGGTATAATGCCTCAAAATACAACCTACGTTCAAAAAGTCTCACCATCCCTTCTGCGCAAGCGCATAACTCACTTGTGACGTCAGAGTGGCTCGAAGATAAATCATTAATTATAAATAATTAGCAACATAATTTTAACTTTCAATTATATTTTAAGTTATAATTATTCATATACTTACGGCTGAAAGATATTTCACATGTAATTTCAACCACGCTAAACTTCCCCATTATACAACAAAAATACCAAAAACAGTTTAACAATATCTTATATTATTAAACCGTTTTTGATATAATAATAAGGCAATTGTTAACGCAAAGTATAAAAAAATATTTGCTCTTTCCATGCTAAAGTCTTAATTTACTTCATGTCATCTGAATAAACTTACCGTATTCATTCCTTCAGCAAATTGCCTGGAAACCTATTTTTTTATTATATAAAAATGAACAAATAAAAAAAACTTACATGGCCCAATTTTTCCGTGAGTACTTTTGTACAACAACAACAACAACAGCTCAGACAACAACCTAGCGCGGAAATAAATTGTTTTAGGCAGCAGCAACAACAACAACCACAACAACAAGTACTACAACAACATAAAAGTATGATGAGAATTATAACTAGAAACAATAATATATAAAATCCTAGATTTGAAGTGTTGTTTTCTTCATTTTTACTTGTTGTAGTTTCAGGTTGGTTATTTGTGCCTAACTTCAAATGTATTTTAGCAGGTTCGTAATTGTTAAATCTAACAATGCATGTATAATGTCCATTAAATTTTGTTTTTTTTGGAACATGCAAAATTGTGTTATATCCAATAACTTGTTTATTTATAACGTCTTCTGGTATATCTAAAATATTATTATTGTCATATATTTTTAAATAACAGTTTTTTTAATCAGACACACAGATAACATAAAAAACCATATATAATTTTATGTACGACTGCATGTTAAAGTTTGATTTATATCGTAGTTTATAGTACTAGTGAAATAATAGTATATTATTTAACAAGCATAATATGTAGGCTATATTACACGAGGATGTAATTAAAAATACGAGCGGCAGCGAGTATTTTTATCATCCGCGTGTAATGTAGCCATATTATGCGAGTCAAATACTATACTTTGTCTACAACTAACTGGCATATAAGAAATCTGATATTATTTGTTCAGTTAGGCGTGAGTAGTTCATATATAGCTTAACAGATGGCGCCACAATAGCACTTAAATGTGAAAATAACTATTCAAATTGTATTTATTATACTTTTATAATAATTTATATTAATATTTATAATAAAAAAAT
Source organism: Stenolophus ochropezus (assembly GCA_035578165.1). Lineage (NCBI taxonomy): Eukaryota > Metazoa > Arthropoda > Insecta > Coleoptera > Carabidae > Stenolophus > Stenolophus ochropezus. The sequence continues at coordinate 18,098,579 of JAQOWZ010000012.1, read as the reverse complement.
ATATTATTAACAAATTAACAGTTTATTAAAATGTTATGTGTTAAATTATATGCTCTATTTATTACAGAAAAGTGTAGCGTGTAATATAACATTTCATATTACACTTGTGTAATATTAGTAGTATATTATATGTAGTATCATACGTATAATGTACCCATATTTCAATAGTTGTAGATAAAGTAATTTTCAGAATTTCTTTCAACATTTTTACTAGAACACCATTTCCGATTCGCATTGTGTGTGTCTTCGTATATATGCTTGCTTGAGGAAATAGTGAATCTTTATTATTTTTTCATTATTAGAACTCTGAGACCGACACGCTTGCATCTTGCTTCAAACAAAATTTCGACATTTACACCGGACCAAACAAATTCGTATTCAAACAACAGAAAAGCACACTTGATTTATTCTTCTAAAATCATGAACATTTTACTTTTTTTCTAAGTGAAACCGATTTTCGCAATCGTACATAAAGTTTTGTATGCAATTCGTACATAATTAGGCTTTATTGACTCGCCCTATTTATTTACCTCGTTCGCTTCGCTCACTCTGCCATAAATTGTAGGACTCACCAATAAAGACCTACATTATGTACTTATTACATAAATAGCTATTTTATTTCTTATTTTTCTTTATATAATACTTGGAAAAAGCTTTAAATAATTGCGATACAGTTAAATTTTACTTTTATAGATTAAAGAACGCGCAGCTAAATTAGAATTTAGTGCAAGCACATGCAACCGTTAATTGAAAAATGTATAGATAGGCAAGCTTATGAGAAAATTCATTTCACCTACATAACTGTGTGTCTGCTTGCATTTGGGTTAATATCAGGCGTTTCTCTCAAATATTATAATAAAAGAGCAAACGTCAAATAATTAATAATACAAATTAGTTCTACTTTAAAATATACCAATGATTTGTTGACAGAACTATTTTAATAGATACCAAAAAAATCAGTAAATATGTAAAACATGTTTATTTATCTGATATTTTTGTCTGTTTAATTCCGCAAAGTAGTTCATGGAATCATGAACGAGATGGCTCTGTCGAATCTGATTCCAAAACAGCGGTACACAAAAACATACAGGCTTGCCTATCTATATATTTTTCAATTAACGATACAACTTATTCAAATGCTCAGCAAGACATGAGTCATACCAACGACTAAATATAACTAGACAAAACATTCCCTATCCTTCCGTATTGAATGTTTTGTTTTCGGTAAGCCATAAAGAAAAAATAGAGATAGATATAAAATGAAAGTATTATTCGAGCATTGCTCGCTAGAGGCGTCACTGTAGTTGTCATTATTTTTTGCTATTTATCATTATTTACGTTTTTGTTTTGTCAATGACGCGTTAGATTTGATTATATTTGAAACACATAAATTTAAAACTTCCAATTCTAATGTTAATCATAAAAGCACGGGCGCCTCTAGTGAACAATACTCGAACAATACTTTCATTTTATATCTATCTCCAGGTTTCTCTTTCTGGCTTACCGAAAACATAACAAACTAAGAGTTTTATTTTGTCGTTGAGTCATACTTGGGTTTTCAAAATGACAGTTTTTCATCTAGCCACTAGATTGCAACACTCCTTCCTGAGATTTTATATTCAAAGATATTAAGAGATTGTTTAACCTAAAATCAAATATTTAATGTTAATTTTTACCTGATTTATATTGAATTAGTATATTAGAATCATCATAATCGTCTTCGTCTATTGATATTGTAGTAGTTTCATTCTCAAAATCGTCGTCTATTTTACTTGGAGTTTGGTTATCATAAATAACATTGTCTTCGTATGGTATCCAATAAACTTCACAAATATCAAAAGAACAAATCAAATCTGTGGTATTGTTTGTATTTTTAATAGTAATTTCAGGTTTGTAGTTGTGAAGTTCTGTCCATTTTAGATTCTTGTATTTGGCAGGTGACTGACAGATTGGTATAGTAGGCAAATATTCGAATAACAAAGACATTTCTCTCAATAAACAAGTAGAAATACTACAATTCCATGGATTTTTATCTAATATAAATTGTTGTATACTATTTTCAAATAGAGGAACATCTAAATTTTGTAATTTATTATTACTTAAATCTAATATTCTTAATTTCTTTAAATTATTAAATGTACCATCTGATATGTCATGTATATTGTTATAGTTTAAATGTAGCTCTTGAATATTTTTCAAGCCTTGTAAAGAATTTAGATCTAATTGTGTCAACTGATTATGATCTAAAAATAAAGTCTCTAAATTTGATTCTTCGTCAAAAAAATCTAAAGTTGTTATCATATTATACGACAGAAAAAGTTTTTTCAGTTTTTGTAAACTACTGAAAGATCCTTTTTCTATTTCAGTAATTTTGTTCTTGCTTAAATTAACTTCTTCCAATTCACTGAATTTCTCCAAATCTCCCTTTTTTAAATGAGTCAAAAATTGTCCTACAAAAAAAAAACTGTACTACTGAGGCAGATAAATATGGAAAGTAACATGGATCCATGTTGATAAATAGTGAAACTGTGAGATATATATACAGGTGTTCCATTTAAGTGTGCCACCATTGCTATCTCGAGAACTATAAGAGCTACGAAGTTGGTTAAATTAGCAAAGAACCACCATTTTACAAGGCTAATACAATGAGCAAAAAAAAAATATTTTCGACCAGTGGTTCTCAAAATACGGGACACAACTTTCTTATTTTAAATAGGAACATATGTTTATGTTTAGGTTATTCGATAGATTATTTTTTTCTGAATTCAACGATATAAACATACCATATATTAATATAACAAAATAACTGAGAAAAATGCATGTTAGATTTATATGTATTTTATTTATATCTGGCTGAAACAAGAGTGCTTTGGATAGAAAACAATTCATTTTCTTCTTAAAACTGACAGTTTATGAACATAAAGTTTAACAAAAAATAATCAAACAATGTTAGACAGAACAATATGTCTATGTTTTCTATCCATAGCACTCTTGTTTCAGCCAGATATAAATAAAATACATATATATCTTACATGCATTTTTCTCAGTTATTTTGTTATATTATTATATGATATGTTTATACCGTTGAATTCAGAAAAAAATACTGTATCGAATAAGATAAAAATAAACATATGTTCCCATTTAAAATAAGAAAGTTGTATCCCGTATTTTAAGAACCACTGGTGAAAAAAATTTTTTTTGCTCATTGTATTAGTCTTGTAAAATGGTGGTTCTTTGTTAATTTAACCAACCTCGTAGCTCTTATAGTTCTCGAGATAGCAATGGTGGCACACTTAAATGGATCATCCTTTATATATATATATATCAATTCCCTTCTAAAAATAATAAAAAAGCAATATGGTAGCTGCCACTTACCTTCAAATAAGAGATTATTTATTGTAACGTCGATACCATTGGGAATTATTTGTAGTGAGTTCCTTTTTCCATCCTTATTACAATTAGCTGTTTTCCAACTATTGTCTACAGAACACTCACATGGATCACAAGAATAGTTATAACAAACACAAAATGTGAAATAAGTTATAAAAAGTAAAATAACCTTCATGTTAGATTTTTACTTATTTGCTGCTTAGATTAATATGACCAGTGCTCCAAAATAAGAAGGTAAATAAAGATAAGTATTAAAAAAATTATATTGATAAGGATAAAAAAGTAATTCAAATATTTTATAAAGTGAATTTAGAATTTAGAAGTTGATAAAGATGTTGATATTAACCTTTGATAAAAATGTTTTTGAATCCTTAGTAAAAAAATTATAAGGATCATGTTCAGTGTTGCCATTTTAATCCTTTATTGGGCAAAGGATAAAGTACTTGCACAAATAAATTTATAAACAGTCATTTGTTTAAACCTACTCGATTGCAATTTTGAACACCTGATAAAATTTGTTTTAAACGATATTTCTCTGGAACTAATGATTGGATTTGAAAAATAAAAAAATGTTGAAAATGTAATTGAAAGGTCTTTCGAACGGTGTCATGTTTGACACCCTTTTCCATTTAAAATTTTTGAGGTACAGTCCACCCCCATTTTAGGATTCAAATTATGCCATTGGTACTAATCCATTTAGGTGTCCCCCTTTATACTAAAATTGACGTGTTCGAGCGTTTTTTGCAAAATTGATGTTAAGTGGCCAAAAATTGCGCTGATAATTTTCAGAACTAACCTGTGTAGTGTAGACGTTAATGATTTAAGTATTATATTTTAGATTTCCGCGATGATCTAATTAACACTGATTAGGAGTTTGATAATGTAACCATATGATAACATTGTTCAATAAAGGAACGGGTAAATTAATAATAATAATAATAATGTACTAATATTGCAATATTATTGTATTTTATTTCAGATAAATACGTATATTTATTATAAAAAACTAAAATTAAATCCTGAACATTAGTTATGTACATTATAATAATTAAATAATTAAATGGGCCCATAAACCATAAACGAAATACAACAATTTAAATTAAAAATGTAAAATTCTTTCTGTTTATGTGCCCATTATGCATAGAACTCAATACCAATATAATAGTATACTTTGCGTTAACAATTGTCTTATTATTATATCGAAAACAGTTTAATAATATAAAACATTGTTAAACTGTATTTGGTATTTTTGTTGTTGTAAAATTGGTACTTCTAACAACTGCACCCCACTTTAAATGTCAAATTGATAACCTCTAATATATTTAAATGTTTTTTAGTATAATTTATATTATTTCTGTAAAGTAAAATGATGGTTCTTTGCTAATTTAACCAATCTCGTAGCTCTTATAGTTCTCGAGATAGCAATGGTGGCACGCTTAAATGGAACACCCTGTATACGTTGCCATCTCCTTTAACTTGTTTGTTGCATTAGATGCGCAAGAATGATTATAAATTACGGTAAACATTATGGATTCATTTTATCCATTTCTGTACTGTCTGGTTCAGATGTCTGGAATATAAAAAAAATATTAAGATCATGTATCAAAATATTTTTTTTGCTCTTTCCAATGTATGGCCCACTTCAATATTTTGGCTATTTTTTTTTACGGCGAGCCTTTTATTAATCATGTCTATTTGAAGTCAAATTTAAAATTTGCCGGGCAAATTTATATAGGGCACGAGAGCAGCACCGTCGACTTTGCCCAATCGTCTCATCTCATTTCACACCATTCCAGTGGCGGAAATTTAAATAAAAGTCAAAATATACTCTTCCAGCGAAAACAAGTTGTATTTCTACATAGAAAATCAGATTTAATGCTCAATGACATTGTTTTACTCTTTTACGTTTTATAAATCATTTAAAACTTTCTAATAAAATTTGTTTTCGAATGTCGAACTTGTCCATCTTATCTCATTACACACCATTCTATGTTTGCTTTATTTCACACCAATCCATGCGGAAGAGAAAAAGTGGCGGAAATTTAAATCGACGTCATTGGCGGGTTTTGTATTCATTCCATTCTGCGATCTCTATGTGTGGTTTATCCCTTGCGTTCTTTTAGTGTTTCTTGTGTCAGTATTTATTGTTGTTGATTTTGTTCTTGTTGTTGAGTTGAGCCAATGCCGTCGATTCAAATTTCCGCCATTTTTCTCTTCCGCCTGGATTGGTTTGAAATAAGTCAATCATGGAATGGTGTGAAATGAGATAAGATGGACAAGATCGACATTCGAAAACAAATTTTATTAGTAAGTTTTAAATGATGTATTAAACATAAAATAGTATAACAATGTCAGTGACCATTAAATTTGGCTTTCAATGTATAAATACAACTTGTTTTCGATGGAAGAGTATATTTAGACTTTTATTTAAATTTCCGCCACTAGAATGGTGTGAAATGAGATGAGACGATTGGGCAAAGTCGACGGTGCTGCTCTCGTGCCCTATAGACTGCATTAGTGTAACGTTCATTTTATGGCGCCAAATTCAAACTGAAACTCTAACTCGCCTCTGCCGATTTATACGCCCATGTTATTCTTATGGGAATAAATATATGCTATCTTTAAACTGCTAGGAACTATTATAAAATGCAAATTTTAACTATTAAATCTTATAAATACTAATCTCTAATGTGTTATCTATTTTCTAATGTAATAAACACACCAAAAAAACATAATATTATTTAATAAACTTCAATTTAAACAGTAGGTGCAAATTTCTGAAAACATATGTCGTAGCTGTCTTAGTATTCAGTTGAACCTGTCACTTTAACTTGGCGTTTTTAACCTGCTGCACCAAGTAACGACATATGTTACTATTTGCGATACTACTTTCTTTAAAATCAAATTTTTCTTAATTCAATTTTTTATTTGTACTTTTTCTGTACGGAAAGCAAGGAGTAATGTTTCAGAATATAAGAAAACCTTATATTGTAATTAAGAATCGCCAAAATGCTTTAATATCGTGAATTGAAAATGTACTCCCATAAGAAATGCATACACTCAGATTTGAATTAGGATTTCGCGCCAAATGTAATTCTTAACCTCACTAACGTGGTCTATTGTCTTCTTACATCCAAATTTTACCACCAGATGTCATCTGAATTCACTTACCGGTCTTTCCTGATTCAATCCTCTAATACAGTCACTGAAAATCTAATATATTTTTAATAATTTAAAGACAAACAAATAAAAAAAAACTTACATCAACAATTTTTTTCAAGAGTGTTTTCGCACAGCAAAAACAGCAACAACTCATATAACAGGTTACAACCTTAATAAGTGTTTCTAAACAACAACAACAACAACAACAGCATATTAAAATAATGATGATGATTATTAAGAGAGAAAATGCAAAACCGAGAGACAATCCTAAACCAAAACTTGGAAAATCCGAGTTGGTTGATGTATCTTCAATTTTATTTGTTGTAGTTTCAAATTGATTATCTGTTGTTAATGTTGATAAATTCAGCTCAATTTCTGCATGTTCATAATAACCGCTACTGCACGTATAACGTCCATTATATTTCTCTTTTTTTGGTACATGTAATATTTTGTTATATCCAACAATTTCAACATCGTGCAAATTTGGCTGATTGTATTCGTATGGTAACCAATAAACATCACAAATATCAAAAGAACAAATCAAATCTGTGGTACATTCTGTATTTTTTATAGTAATTTCAGGTTTGTAGTTGTGAAGATCTGTCCATTTTAGATTCTTATATTTGGTAGGTGAATGACAGATTGGTATAGTAGGCAAGTATTCGAATAACAGAGATGTTTCTCTCAGTAAACAAGTCGAAATACTGCAATTCCATGGATTTTTATCTAATATAAATTGTTCCATACTATATCCAAATTGAGGAACATCTAAATTTTGTATTTTATTATTACTTAAATCTAATATTCTTAAATCCTTTAAATTATCAAATGTACCATCTGATATGTCATGTATATTGTTATAGTTTAAATGTAGCTCTTGAATAGGTTCCAGGCCTTGTAAAGAATCTGAATCTAATTGTGTCAACTGATTATGATCCAAAAATAAAGTCACTAAATTTGATTGTTCGGTAAAAAAACCTAAAGTTGTTATCAAATTATGCGACAGAAAAAGTTTTTCCAGGTTTTGTAAACTACTGAAAGATCCTTTTTCTATTTCAGTAATTTTGTTCTTGCTAAAATTAACTTCTTCTAATGCACTGAATTTCTGCAAATCTCCTTTTTTTAAACGAGTCAAAAATTGTCCTGTAAAAAAAATTTGCCGTTACTAAAACCGGAACCGAACTTGTCTTGATTCACGCATGCAAATATATTGCTTACATATTTACTTATTTTATCTTTTAAATTTACATCAAATTTTTACAAAAAAACTATTTCGTATTTACTTATTTTATCTTTTAAATTTACATCTAATTTGACATCATATGCAAAATTTTGTGAACATATGAATATCTCATCGGTTTTAAAGAAATTTTTTAGCCGATATGAAAAATTATTATAATTTACTTATTTTATATGTTTAGCTAGAAGTTATATATAAACGTAATTATGCAGATCGGTAGAAAATTTAAAAATCTTTATATTTAATAATAATGTAATTTGTGATAAAATAGTATTTAGATGTATTTTTTAGGAAAAACGGTTTAAAGCTTCAACTAAAGTACTACTTCCGGTTAACCAATTGTAGTCAAAATCTAATGAGTTCATCATATTTGAATATAAGTCTTAAATATCAAATATTATATATTTTACATGTATCGTATTGGAGTTATCGTGGACGAAAAATCGACACAGACACACACACACGGACATACAGACATCACGGTAAAAATAGTAAAATCGTATTCTAGGGACCCTAATTCGTGCTCATATGTTGAAAACTCATTCTCGAGAAATTTGACCAAAAACAATACCTTCCTTATCTATACAGAGTATTCATTTTAAATGGGCTACCATTGCTATTTCGAGGACTATAAGAGCTACGAGGTCGGCTAAATTAGCAAACAATTTCTATTTTACAACACTATTAACATGAGATAAACATTTTTTTTAAAGAAGTGGTTCTCAAAATACTTGCCCCAACTTTTTTATTTTAAATGGGAACCTATTTTTTTATTTGCTTATTCAATAGAGAATTTTATTCTGAATTCAATGATATAAATTATCATATTCTAACATAACGATTTTTTTTGAGAAAAATGCATCTGAAGTTTTATATTAATTTGATTAAAATATGACAATAATAACAGTGTCATGACGGAAAAAACGGAATACAAGTCATTTTTAACCTGAAATTAGAGTGCCTTGAATTAAATATGTGAATACTTTTTTTTGTTATAGGTACTTTTATTCGCTTCTCTCTGTCAATGCACTCTAAATATTGTCATATTTTAATCAAATTAATATAAAACTTTAGATGCATTTAGCTCAAAAATATCGTTATGTTACGGTATGATAATATTATATCATTCATCAATTCTCTATTGAATAAGCAAATAAAAAAAATGGTTAACATTTAAAATAAAAAACTTGGGACAGTAGTTTGAGAACCACTGCTTTAAAAAAAATTTTGTTTGTCTCACGTTAATAGTGTTTTAAAATAAAAATTGATTACTAATTTAACCGACCTCGTAGCTCTTACAGTTCTCGAGATGGCAATGGTGGCCCATTTAAAATGAACACCTGCATATTGATAGGCGGGAGGTAAAAATAATATGGGACTCCATTTTTAAATTGTTTGGTTAATAAAAATGTAACTCAGATAAATAAAAAATAGAAAACTTTATTATATTTACTTACCATCAAATTTGAGAACTTTTATTGTAGGGTCAACATTATTCGGAATTTCTTGTAATGCGTTACTTTTTTCTCCCTTATTACAATTTGCTATTTTTCTCCCATTTTCAATAGAACATTCACATGGTTTACATTCATCGATATAACAAAGAGAAAATGAAAAACAAGTTATAAAAACTAAAACAATCTTCATGTTAGATGTGTACATGTATGTTGCAATATTTAAAATGATTAATATTTGATACCAAGGTATATACTGATAAATATTAAAAAAGAAGTGATAAATTGATAAATATGAGAAAAATGAATTCCAAATATAAGGAAATTAATAATCTTATCAGGTAAACAACATACAAACTTTTGTATTTTGAATGCCCGGTCTTTTAAACGGTAGTTAAACTCAACGACAAAATATAATATATATATTTTGTCGTTGGGGTTGGCATATAATCTTTTAATTATGCCCTTAATACATAAATAACTATATTTTTTTGAAATATGAAATAAGTTTAAATGACGTGCAACGAAAAATGTGTATTGGTAAGAGCCAACAAAGTGGCTGACATCTGGTGGCAAAATAAACCATCTAAGACGTAGTGACAACATTGTGCTGTCATATAGGGATGTAAGTATTTATTTATTAATATTTATTCTTGCCAAGTGGCTTAGAATCTACAGAAATAACATATACATTTTTATTCTACATTGTGTGTGTGTAATACATTTATGCTACTGTTCTCTTCTTAATGATTTCGCTCATCCACTTCTCTCCTGATCCTAGATCGTCTAACAGCTCCATTTCCCCTCTATCTTCTTTTTTTACTTCTCTGCAATATTCCCTTAAATGCTTCAGTGTTTCACCTTCTCTGCCACATAATCTGCACCCCCTTTCTTCCTTTGGTAACCAATACTGGTTGTCTCTTTCTTCGTTACCGCATCTGAATCTGGCTATCATTTTGATGTTTTTCTTTGGGTTTAATATGTAACGTGGTATCTCTGTTGTTTGTATCTGTTTGTATCTTTTATTGTAATTTATAGGGATGTAAGTAAACAACAACCAAAATTGACCAGCAGACCAGACAAGTGGAAAAGATATATTAAAAAATACGTGGAAAATTGTATTAAAAATCGGAAAGCACATATTACCGTTCATGGACATTTATACACAATATTTTTTACCTAGCGATTTTATTCCATGTAAGCATATATAATAATTTATGCTTCAAAACATTATTATATTGTTTTATAGTCATTAAAAGAAAGCCACAAATTACCGCAAAGAAAATTCGACAGAACCTCTGTACAGAGAAAAAAAAATAGAGAGACATTACATGTAAGTAGTAATTATTATTCTTTAACATTATATATTTATGTTAAATTATTTATAGGAAAGAGAGAAAAGAAGAAACTATAAAAATAACATAAATTGAGCCACATCAGGAGAAAGACGTGTAAACAAAGAACATGATGTACATGTTTATATTTATGTACCTATCGAATAAAATCTGTAACATTAAAAAAATACGGAATTTATAGGTATTATGAAATATATATTTTTTTATTCTATACGGTGTATTTATATAAAAAATCAATAAATATAATAACAAAGCAACGATTGCTTGCACTACTCTCCATCAGCCAATGCAATATATTTCTCCGAAGTGACAATTGTATTTAATGTTATTACGATGGATTTAAATTAGATATTTGAAGAAACAGCCCAATTATTTTTATATTATTCCATTTAACTACCTTGTAATTGTATAAAATAATATGTCCAGTTAAAAATAATTTAATAAGTAGTTAATAAGAAGATATGCGTAATTGTGAATCTTATTTTCCTTTTATAATCTGCTTCTACTTCGACCACAGGCCGCACAGCATCATTTAAATAAATGTATATATCTGAAATTGCGATAAAACAATTTGAATCGAATTAAAAATAACAAAATATTCTGAACACAAAGCATCAAATAACACTAGCACTTATTTAAAATACAATGTTTTCCCTATAAGTTAGTCAGTAGTGCTGCCATCTCTAAGAAGTAGCTCTCCCGATTTTCATATTTATCCGTCATTGTTAACCTCAAATGAAGTACACAATTTATCACGTACAATATATCACGAATACAGAAAAATAAATTTTCAATTTCATAGTTACCTTCTTATCGCTAGCCATTATATAAGGGCTAATATTAAAAAAAAAGAATGAATAACAGATTTTTTAAATTAAATTTATTTTATATAATTTTTTGCAATTATATTCTTACTTATTCTTTATTAGTAATTACTTTTCTTAATATAAAATGTACAATACTTAACTAATAAAGTTTGTAATAAATTTCGCAGCGACATTTCAACAGTTGCCACTTTGAAATATCCCTACACGCAAACCTAGTAACTTTTCCTCCAGACAATTGGCATCACTGAACGTCACTCTGACGTTTGCCAGCTCACATTGCAATGGCGGATCGACGACACACACGCGAGATTCTAACTGTGTTATTTCTATGTATTCTGTGGTATGTGGTTAGTTCTAGTAACAATGTCATCGGCAAGATGTTACTCAACGATTTTCCATATCCCATGACTGTGACAATGGTTCAGTTAACATCGATTACGTTATACAGCGGTCCCTTCTTTAATTTATGGGGAGTTCGCAAATATGTAGACATCTCGTGGAGGTATTATTTGACACTGATTGTACCGCTAGCGTTTGGCAAGTTCGTTACATCCGTGTTTTCGCATGTTAGTATCTGGAAGGTTCCTGTTTCGTACGCTCACACGGGTAAGTGAATTTTAGGTTATGTGTTTGACGTTTACCATATGGTATATTAGACGCGATAGAAGTTGTTTTTTTGGTTGAGTAATTGTTTCAACAAGAAAATTCTAAACATATGATGTAATGTTTATTTTGTAGACAACTAAATACTTGTTTGGATTTGAATTGTGATTGTAATTGTAATTGTAGTAGGCTTTGTATTCAATTGTTTTGGTTAAAAATTAACATTATTTTCTTATGTTTATACCGGGTGTCCCAGCTCGACTGACACATGAGAGATTTACATAGGAAATCAGTAAATTATGAATAGTATCTCCCCAGTGCAAGATATTAACTTGAAATTTTGTATGCTTATCGGAGAATATTAATTCTATGGATCACACTTATTTGAAATATGCAATATCGTCTGCAAGGCGAGATTTATTAAATTTAAAATCTAATATTTTCGTTCATAATCAGACAGCCATGGAAATAAAAGAAAATATTTATCTGACAGTTTAGTGAAGTATCACTGATTTTAATTCTTATTCCTTGTATTTTAATATGATTTAAGTTGAATTTAATTTCTTTTTGTTAAACAATATACCAATATTACAAAAATATAAATATCTACAATGGCATGTCATTAACTGTCATAACTCAGAACTGTCACATAGATATTTTCTTTTATTTCCATGGCTGTCTGATTTTGAACGAAAATATTAGATTTTAAATTTAATAAATCTCGCCCTGCAGATAAAATTGCATATTTCAAATAAGTGTGATCCATAGAAATAATATTCCCCAATAAGCATACAAAATTTCAAGTTAATATCTTGCACTGGGGAGATACTATTCATAATTAACTGATTTCCTATGTAAAACTCCCATGTGTCGGTCAAGCTGGGACACCCGGTATATAATTTGCTGTAAATAATATTCACCAAATTTTGCAACCTTTGCAAAATATGACAGCTGTCAAACAAACATTTGTTTTTGATATTGATATATATTTGTTTCACAGGCATCTGCGATTTTTACTTATATTTGACTTAAAATTAAGTAAGCATTGTTTTACAGTTATCCACTAAAATATATAAATTTATTTTTTTATGTATTATCTAAATGATACTAAACTACAAATTTTCCTTATTTATGTCATGATAAAAATATGTAAACTATTATTTATGTACAGAAAATTATCATATTAGATATTTTTATACAGGGTGGATATGAACTCAATGTCATAAATTTAAGGGTTAGTATGACATGTGTAGATTACGAAAGTAAAAGAATTTTAAAAATTTGCATATTTAAGGGTAGTTTTCATTAAGCTAGCATTTTTTTTACTACTGGACGACTGTAAATAAAAACATAATTTTCGTTAAAAGTACTATTTAATTTAATTATTAAGAATAATATTTTTTAAAACTAATTTTGAATGTATTTTTGATAAACATATTTTTAATGAAATATGAATTAAAACAGCAATAAAAAAGTTTCCTTAAGCAAACTCGATTTTTTTTTAAAAAATCTTTTACTTTTGTAATCTACACATGTCATACTACTTAGTACTTACCCTTAAATTTATGACATTAATTTTATTTCCACCTTGTATATAATTTGCTGTAAAAAATATGGCAGGTATCAAACAAGCTTTTATTTTTATATAAATTTGTTTCACAGACATCTACGATTTTTGATATTTGAACTAAAATTATTTTAAATTGTTTTAATTTTAACCAATAAAATATACAAATTTAATTTTTTATGCTTTGCGTTAACAATTCCCCTATTATTATATCGAAAACAATTTAATAATATAAAATATTGTTAAACTGTTTTTGGTATTTTTGTTTTTGTAAAATTGGTACTTGTAACAACTGCACCCCACTTTAAATGTCAAATTGATAACCTCAAATATTTTTAAATATATTTTAATACAATTTATATTATTTCTGAGAATGAAAACCGAATAAATAAAACTAATTTAAAATAATATAAAATTCCATAACTCATATGTATAGATTTATAAATATTTTCATAATATTTTAAATGCATATTGACAGATAATGTGCCCAACTTCATTCAACAGAGTTACCATATTTCACATTTATATATCCCTAGATTACAATCTGTAATTTTTTTAAAAGATTTTTATTAAATAAGTGAAGCAAAGTATAAAAAATAGTATATTATACTGGTTTTATAAGACGTATTGTTCCATTCGTGTTTTTTGGAGCACAATATACAGTCTTATAAAACTTTTATAATAATATTAATAATATATTTTATGTATTATCTAAATAATACAAAACTAAAACTTTTCCTTATTTACGTAATGATAAAATAATATGTAAACTATTATTTATGTACAGAAAATTATCATATTAGTTATTTCTATATATAAACATTAAGTAGATAAATAACTTATGAATTTCTTATCAAAATTTGAATAATGGCGGGAATTTCCTTGTTTTTGCGTAGGTTACTAGATGTAGGTTAAATATTGACAAATTTCCACACCTAAATATTTGAAAATTTATTTCGAATACAGTCTGAGAAATTTCTTCAACTTTACGTAAATATTAAGCAATCAATTGTTTAAATGTGAAAGTTAGTCGCCTTTATTTAATAATTCAGTGATTATCTATTTATAATCTAAATGAATTATGTACGCAAATTATATATTATTTTTTGTACCTGTATTTAGTAATTATTATTGTACATTAATGTCATATAGATAACGTCTAGTTAGTAAAATATTAAAAATTATATGAAGGCAATTAAAAAATTATGTTTAACCTTTAAAATAAATAAGTTTATTATTAGAAAACGATTTGAAAATTGGCAAAATTTTATGACAATAAATATTTTATGTAATAATAAATAAAATTTTATTTGACATTGTTAAATACGCCATAAATAACTCATTTTATGAACCAGACTATTTCCTGTTTTGATTTGTTTGTTCCGGTAGCCCAAAAAATACTTTAGAAATTTAGAACTTAACATCGAACTTTGTAATTTTATTTCGTAATAGTAACAAATATATGAATACATAATGAGTTGTTCTACAACTATGATAAGAAATGGTAGACAAACTTGTTTTCTATTATCTATGATGAGATAAAAATTGGGGCATAAGAGGAAATTTTTGAGTTCCTATTTCCTAAAAGACACTGTTTTGAACGCGGTGGCAAATATGATTTATTTAAAAAAATGAAAATTATTGATTTAAGAAAAATCAAACAAATATTGATTTTTAAAAATATTTTATGAAATGAAATAAATCAGGTTTTTTTTTTAATTAAAAAATATATTTATTCGTGAGTTTTTTTAAATTGCTTTAAAGGCAATATATAGAAATTTAATATTATTCAGAGGTAAAAGAAAGTAAATATTTCTATATCTTCAAGTGTGCATAGAAAAAGCATCTGATGTTGTAGATACATACATAACTTCAATAAAACAAAAATTAATGTTGTTATTTAAATATAATTCCATAATTTTCAATATATCTTATATTAGTATCCATCGATATTTTCATGAAACGTTATAAACTTCAACTTTACAATACTAATTGATAGACAACCTTTATGAACCAATGATATGAGATAAAATAGGGTAAACCTAGTATTCACATTGTAGTGCTGCCATCTGTTAGTGGCGATTTAAAATAAGCCTGAATATTTTTCTGTACTGTTAAAATATAGGCCACTCTTGCGAAGCAATACTCTTTCGGCGAATTTTAAAACTACAGGACCTGTATTATTTCACCTTTTGTACCCTTCCCCTATCTCTCTCTAAGATGTGAGGAAACTTTCCTATTTTAAACAATGAGCCTTTTAAATTTGTTGGTTTTCCTCATCTCTCTTTAATTTTTGTTTATCTGTCTTACTGTCGCTTCTGTATAAACCTATTCTGTGGTATGATTGAGAATCGCTTAACAGCATTCTGGTTATTTACTCTGTTATACAAAGTAAGGGAAGCATTGTATAATAATAATAATGTGTCCCTGTATCTCCCAAGCGGAGCGTAGGGTAACCGAACTCACCGAGCCGCAGTTCTAACTGCCGTACTGTCGGTTGTTTCATGCCAGCGCTACTTCTATTTAAGATATAGATGGCAAGTTTATAGCATCCGAGTGTAATACACAAGTACCTGTGTTTTTATTTTACGAAAAATCACACATTGTCGGTCGCTGGGACTTGAACCTACGATCTCAAGTTCGAATGACGTCACAGCGAGTTAGAAATGTGCGCTAGCTCGCTCAACCATCCAGTCGACAAAAGAGTATTGTAATTACGAATAATTTCGCTTTAATCATCCTTGAATCCATTTTGACTAGTTTCAGCCTGACATTTTAAAACAGACACTCTGTACATGTCAAAGACAATATTATTTTCTTGCTATTATCTCTATGTATGTATAATCTGTCTGTTTCCAGTGAAGGCAACAATGCCTCTGTTCACCGTCATCCTCTCTCGCCTGATTCTCAACGAGGTGCAAACCCTCAAGGTCTACCTATCTCTCATCCCAATCATCATGGGGGTCGGCATCGCCACCGTCACCGAGTTATCCTTTGACGGCGTCGGTTTAGCAGCAGCTTTAGCAGCCACAGCCGGGTTCTCTCTGCAACATATATACAGCAAGAAAGTCTTGCATGATACTGGGGTGCATCACCTGAGGTTGCTGCTACTGCTAGGAAGACTGGCGTTGGTTATGTTCTTGCCGGTTTGGTTGGTGGTTGATGCTGGCAGTGTCATGCAAGAGGATGTTTTGGTGAGTATATTATAGGTTGAAGTATATTTTAACCTATAAATATTATAGATAAATTCACTGTATAGCATATATTTCTCGATGTGAACAGTAATAACCTCATTGGGCTTAGATCATGAGTAAATGTAGATTGAATGTTGAAGAGAGATACTTTTGTTTTTGGCACTGGGTTTCACTTAGTTTATAGGTAAATAAAGAAGGTATTATAACTACCTCTGATTTCACTGTTAAGGATAAACACATTGGGTGGTATTCAGTGGGTTGTATTAGCGTGTTTTAAGGTCTGTATTAAGACTTGTATTAAATACTCAATTCAGTGGCTTGTTTTAAACTGATTTTGACAGTTATTTTCATACACTTATATTTATTGCTGTGGTAATTGATACACTATTTTAAAACAGGGCTGGGACTGTTTTAAACCATGTTTTAAAGTTTTCACAGACAAATCTGAGAGATCGAACTGAGGACCTTTAATTCTGTAGGCCGTTACTCTAAATTCCTAACCACGAATTGACAACTGTCATTTTAAAACAAAAACAGTAGGCGAAAAAATGTAATACTTTTTTGTAAATTTCACTGCATTAGTTATTACAGTGAAGTAATATATATTAAATAAGATAGCTAATGGTAAAATAAATAATTAAAATAATTAGTACCTCTTTGATAATTATTTTTATAATATTTTCACTGTCAGTTATAAATATTATCACTGTCATATATAAAGCATTTATTTCCATTATTAACCGCAATTGTAACAAATTTACTGAATCATTAATTTCTTGTAATATTAAAATAGTTTATAGGTAGAAACAAATTTGAACTAGAAAATTTTAGCTAAATACATTATTATACAAATATATTATTATTTACAAAAAATTCTCATACATTCATAACTAATGAAGATATATATGTAAGAAAAAAACTTTAGATTTTCATGAAAATCTAGGATGTCAGAATGATAATTTGAAACAAGAAATGTTTCATTAGTTATTAAATTTCCCAATTACACGTGAAATTGTAGGAGTTGAATTCTTCAATATTTATAAATACATCAAACAAATCTTGGAAGTCACTGGGTCAAATTTTTTGGCACGGATATGATTTTAACTGGCACTGATTTTACACAATTCTTTTTCTAACTTTCATCATTCATTCATTCATTTAACTTGAATTGAAATTGAAACTGTAAAAGTAAAAAGTCATTACCCCGTATTAAGTATATTATTCAATTCCAAAGATAACTCAACCAATGGCACCATATAGTCTATTATATTTCTAAAAAATCCAGTGAGCCTAGTAAAGATTAATTGTACGCGTGCCGCATACAAAATTTTATTTCCACTTTCATAGCGTTTTTTTTTTTATTAATTTATTTTATTCTTTAAAAAAAGGTTGACTCTATTTTGGAATCAAAGGTAGTTGGCGGTGGTAGAACAATTTATAGGTTGACGTTATCAAATGAGTTTCGCCAGTGAATCAAAATGTACTATAAATGTGTATAATTACTCACACTCAATCTAATCAAATTACATTTTAATATTTATAACAAAATGTATAAAAAAACATTAATTATTTTCTATTATTTTTACAGGTTAGTTACTGTAATTGGTTATTTACTTAGCTACCAAGAAGTCTGTAAAGTGACAATTATATAGATGTATAGAAGGTGGAAATAATAGTACATTAAAGACCGAATGTCATAATTGTCATTTTATTTTGTGAGAAGGAACCCTTCGAACAAAATAATCGACAATTATAACATGAGTTCTTTATATTTTTTTTTCTATTTTGCGCTTTTTATACCATTTTAAAATTAAAAAATCGTAATTTCAAAATTTACGGAATTTGGTGTTAGTTGGTAATACTGTGACGTATGATAAACGTCAAATGTCAAAAAAATAAATATTTTAAATATACCTCATTTAAAATTCAGTATATTTGTATATATTTCGCTCACTATTATAATATATGAAAACATAATTCAATTCATAATATCTCTTCACATTTTCCAAAAATATCAAATAAAAGTTTCATATTGAATTGTCAAAAGTAACGGACATTTGATATTTTTTAACATTATAATAGTTCAGCTATGCTACCAACTTTATAAAAATAAATTGTACTAGGCTATTACAGCCCTCAAACGAGCTATAACCGAACTCCTTTGGATGTTGTTATAGCTTTGTAACGAAAGCAAAATAGAAAAACATAATTAAGGTTACTTAAAATGTCCCAAATAAATAGGGCTTAAGCTTTGGCTATATTATATCTCTCTTAATATGACATACATATTTAATTCATATTTAGCATCACTAACAATAATATTCGTTATTCCCAACTGAATAAAATACAACCTACTAATATTATTTTTGCCATTTATCTTGTAAATTAGTACTCCATTCAAACATATTTCTCTTTTTCAGTTTTCCGGGAACTACAAAGTGCTGGGCCTACTTCTAGTAGACGGAATTCTCAACTGGCTTCAGAATATAATAGCCTTTAGTGTTCTCTCATTAGTGACTCCTTTAACCTACGCAGTAGCTAGTGCTAGTAAACGGATATTCGTTATTGGAGCTTCACTGTTCGTTTTAGGCAATCCTGTAACTTTTACTAATGTTTGTGGAATGATGATGGCTGTTTTTGGAGTTCTTGTATATAATAAGGTAAGTTAAAATAGAATAAGGCTTTTCCAAAAAAAATGTTACCGTTTTTTTATGAGTTTCTTAAAACATATTCCCGTTCTAAATTTTCGTGACGCCGTGAATAAAAAATACACACAAATACGTATTTGATACATACAAGTACATAGATGATACAAAAGTCAAATGTAATGTTAAACGTCAAAGTAAACTAACCTAAAGTCACAGGAAAAAAGGAGTTTTCTAATCGTATTTAATACAGGATGGCCCAATGAAAATTATCAGCGCAATTTTTGGCCACTTTACATCAATTTTGCAAAAAACGCTCGAACACCTTAATTTTAGTATAATGGAGGACACTTAAATGGATTTCCAATGGCATACCTTCAACCCTAAAATGGGGATGGATTGCACCTCAAACATTTTAAATGGGAAAGGGTGTCAAACATGACTCAGTAATAGACAAGTTAGATTTCTTTTTGTGTGGTTATTTGAAGTCTACGCTACCCGAATCTTTAGAAGATTTACGGCAACGTATCGTAGCTCCAAAATTTTGGGCAAAATCTTAATTATTGTATGGAAGTTGGTGGTAGTCATTTTAAACACCCAATAAACTGATACTTGAGTTTCTGTCATTTGTTTAAGCCTACTTCATTGCAGTTTTGTACACCTGATAAAATTTATTTTAAACGATATTTCTCTGGAACTAATGATCGGATATGAAAAATAAAAAAACTGTTGAAAAGAGAATTGAAAGGCCTTTCGAACAGTGTTATGTTTGACACCCTTTTCCATTTAAAATTTTTGAGGTGCAGTCCACCCCCATTTTATGGTCGAAGTTATGCCATTGGTACTAATCCATTCAGGTGTCCCCCTTTATACTAAAAATGACGTGTTCGAGCGTTTTTGCAAAATTGATGTTAAGTGGCTAAAAATTGCGCTGATAATTTTCACTGGGCCACCTTGTATAAGTATCACATTGTTTCCAATTAATATAAGAATTATAAATAATATTTCTTGTCTAATTATTTGATTATATTTATTATAACAAATAGAATTTCGACCAGAAAACACGGATAAAGTTATACGGAGAAAAATGGAGTTATTAAATGCAATTAAAAATTACAAAAATATAACAGAAAGTAAATGTAAAACAAGCCTTACTGCAATATTAAAATTCAGTGCGCAAAGAAATTGGAACAAGGAATTACTCTTTTGTGTTCTTATTCGAAAAATTGTATAATATCTTTAAAATAAAAAGATATGTATTTTTGGAGAGTTTGAATCTATTTCTAAAGTCGTTATAAAATTCAAATATGTTACATTTTGTAATACGTCATTGTCTAGGAATAATGTACACAATATTATTTAGGAATCCATCATATGAAGAAACTTAACGTCATTCGTAAAGTCGAACTACAAATATATGTAATAAGAGTATCCATAGTAGCCACTATTAATTACGAAAATACTTTCATTTGAAGCAACAAATAATAATTATCAATTCTTACCTCTGAATATTTAACCAAATAAAAGTAGAAATCGTAACGCCCTCAGAAAATTTAAAGCTCTTGCTCTGCGTCGAGCTTTAAACATTCCCTCGTCCTATAATCTTTTATTTATGCCCTTAGTACATAAATAACTATTATTAAAATGCTTACAATTTATGCATATTTCCAAGTAAAAAAACACAATAGTTATTTGAAACATGTTTATGTATTTTGATAACAGTTGCAATAAATCAATTTATGTAATTGAAATTGTTAGCAAACCCCATTTTTTCACAGAATATTTAAAAAATATTACAGCTATAATATTCTGAAACTACATCTCGTTTTCAAATTAGAAAAGTTTCATAAAAAAAACTAGAGAACTCCATTACATCTCTCTTAGAAAACAGCTAAAATTCTAGTCAAAACTTAATGAAGTCTTCTTGTTATAATGTAACGTTTAAATACAAATTATTATAATCTTCCAATTACATAATAATATATCTACAAAATACATAAGATCTCTCTACATACCTGGTATCGTAGACTTCTCAATTTTGATGACACCGTTACTTCAATTTAAATTTCTGTCTTTTAATGTTCACCACATTCACAAAAACACAATCCGAATTATAATTCCGAAAAGATAAATAAATTATTATTAACTATCACATTTTGTGAAATATTTAACAAATATTTATAGTTTTATATAAAACACAACGCACTATTTAACAGACACGATTCACACAAAATACAATTGTCTACTGCGGGAGAATTTGTGTAAAAACTTGTTAAATAACGTTGATGTTTCAATTAAGTTGAATTAATGAGACATCTATCGGATTATTTATCAATGTTTGAAGTTTGAAAACAAGTACAAATAATCAGAAAAAATATATGATTTTGGAACTGTGTTTTTCAATAATGCGGTGTGACCAAATTTTGATTTTTACATATACAGGGTGTTCCATTTAAGTGTGCCAGCATTGCTATCTCGAGAACTATAAGAGCTACGAGGTTGGTTAAATTAGCAAAGAACCACCATTTTACAACACTAATACAATGAGCAAAAACAAATTTTTTTCGATCACTGGTTCTCAAAATGCGGGACACAACTTTCTTATTTTAAATGGAAGCATATGTTTATTTTTAGGTTATTCGATAGAGTATTTTTTTCTGAATTCAACGATATAAACATATCATATACTAATATCAAAATAACTGAGAAAAATGCATGTTAGATTTATATATATTTTATTTATATCTGGCTCAAACAAAAGTGCTTTCGATAGAAAACAATTAATTTTCTTCTTAAAACTGACAGTTTAAGAACATAAAATTTAACAAAAAATAATCAAACAATGTTAGACACAACAATGTGTGTGTTTTCTATCCATAGCACTCTTGTTTCAGCCAGATATAAATAATACGCGGTACGCGTGCAATTAATGATTACTGGGCTCACTGGATTATGAGAGCCCACTCCTTCGTCGCTCGCCTCACAAATTTCCAGCTCACCTTGTAAAGATTAACTTACACCGCTGGCCACGTAAATAACTATAAAACGTGCTTATTGATATGATTTCGTTTCAGGCAAAATACGACGCGAAACAACAACAACAAAAGCAAACAGTCCTGCCGTTTACACAGGACCAGTGGAAGAATAAGTCAGGGTTTACACTATATCCTACAGCAGCTAACGTTTTAGACAGAAATGGTGTTGTTTCCAAACCAAGTAATGGGTATGTATTCAGGTTTATTTCGAAGCGTATACATTCTATCTTCCAGATATGTTATATTGCTCGAATATTGTATCTTTCAAACATTAATTGAACAATTGCCCTATTATTATATCGAAAACAGTTTAATAATATAAAATATTGTTAAACTGTTTTTGGTATTTTTGTTGCAGTAAAATTGGTACTTCTAACAACTGCACCCCACTGT
The DNA here is from genome assembly GCA_035578165.1 of Stenolophus ochropezus. Taxonomy (NCBI): domain Eukaryota; kingdom Metazoa; phylum Arthropoda; class Insecta; order Coleoptera; family Carabidae; genus Stenolophus; species Stenolophus ochropezus. The sequence continues at coordinate 18,075,714 of JAQOWZ010000012.1, read as the reverse complement.
AAATGTCAAATCGATAGCCTCAAATATTTTTAAATGTTTTTTAATACAATTTATATTATTTCTGAGTAGAAAAACTGAATAAACAAAACTAATATAAAAGGATATTAAAATTTCATAACTCATAATGTATAGATTTATATTATTTCTGAGGATGAAAACCAAATAAACAAATCTAATTTAAAAGGATAATAAATTTCGTAACTCACAATGTATAGATTTATAAATATTTTCATAATATTTTAAATGCATATTGACAGATAAATCTGCCAACTTCATCCAACAGAGTTTCATATTTCACATTTATATATCCCTAGATTACAAACTATTATTTTTTAATTAAATATTTTAAGATTTTTTATGAAATAAGTGAAGCAAAGTATAAAAACTAGTATATTATCCTCGTTTTATACGACGTATTGTTCCATTCGTGTTTTTGGAGCACTCCGTGCCCCAAACAACTCATGGAACAATATACCGTCTTATAAAACTTGTATAATAAGATAGTATTTTCTACAATCCTGCTAAAAACTATGTTTATTTCCACCTTCTATATAATTGACACTTTACAGGCTTCTTGGTAGCTAAGTAAATAAATAATTACAGTAATTAACCTGTAAAAATTTACAAGGCTAGCCTTGTCAAATTTTACAATGCTCATAAAAAATAATAGAAAATATTGAAAGTTTTTTTATGCATTTTATTATAAATATTACAAACTTAATTTAATTAGGTTTATGTGAGTAATTATAAACATTCATAGTACATTTTGATTCACTGGCGAAACTCATTTAACAACGTCCAGCTATAAATTGTTCTACCACGGCCAACTACCTTTGATTCCAAAATAGGGTAAATATTTTTTTGAAGAATAAAGTAAATTAAAAAAAAAACGCTATGAAGGTGGAAATAAAATTTTGTACTTGGCACGCGTGCAATTAATCTTTACTAGGCTCACTGGATTATGAGACGCTCCTTCGTCGCTCGCCTCACAAGTTTCCAGCTCGCCCTGTAAAGATTTACTTACACCGCTGGCCACGGAAATAACTATTTCAGACGACCACATACGAAAGTAGCCATATTTACACTGTAATTAACACATTAAATGTAACATAGCACACGGCGTGTGTTATAATAACACACTAGTGTGTTATATAACCGGATATGACGCTTAGTGGTCAATAGATGAACTTTGATAATGAAATGTAACAAAATTAATGAAAATTTGCTTAAAACTACGATTTTAAAATTGATAGTGAATTAATAACAAAAATAAAGAGTCAAAATGTACTGATAGTTTTATTAATTGTTCAAATAATACGTACTAGACTTCCAAATCAGTTTCCGGTTAACTAGTGATACTTAACCTCAAACCCAAACGTCAATGCTTTCGTGAGTTGTGTTTGACATTGACACTTTTGTGTAAACCCTGTTTTTATTATAATATTTTGTGGTCGTCTGAAAAATAGTGTACATAACTCGCTTGACAGTGCATAGCAACAGCAACGCTCGTGTATTAAATCACTCAATCTCTACACACGCTTGCTATTTACCACTTTCCACACTTGTTATGTAAATAACTATTTATGTTCTGCTAGTTGTAAATAGTAATAACTAATTCTTTTCAGATATGTACCGAATGGAAACTACCAAAATACAAACAGTACTTACCCACAAAATGGCGGCCTGTCAAATGGAAACAACAGCTTTGTTTATAGCTCGAATAGCAGTAATAGTAAATTATTATTTGTTTAGTTAGACAAATTTACGTCGTGCCAAAATTGAGAAGAAGTTTTATTCTTGTGTTTTATATCTCATATTTTTTACAAAAGTCTTATTATACTAAAGCAGTTTTACTTATTTTAATGTTCCTATATTTTTCTGCTTTTTATTTCAAAGAAGAATGTTTTACTATTTGGGCTGGAAACCAAATAGGAAGGAAATGTTAGGAGAACAATTTTTTGGCACGATTTTGTTGTATTTTAATTTATTATTGTACATATTGAATGTCAGTATTTTATGATCTAGACAAATGTACATATTGTATGTTGAAAATAAATATTTTTTATACAATTTTGTTGTTTGTTTATTACAGAAAATAAGAAATAAACATTTTATTTCATAAACAAAATAAAATCTGTAATGAAAACGAAAAGCGTAGAAAGATCTAAATCAAACCAACCCGGCATAAAATCAAACAATTAAAAAATATATACGACATTTTAAAATGTAATTTTTAAATGAAAAAACATATTTTCAATAATAATAATTATTAAAATAGTAAGAATAAATCTTTAACTTACTTATTTTACTAATTTTTAGCACTGATTACTATTTTTAACTGCTAAAATTAATAGATATATGCAATACGATACACAAATATGAAACGATGGAAAATAATAAACGCGTTCATTTGTTTGGCGCACACTAGATTCCAAATTCACGAAATAAAAATGTATATTATTCATTATTTGTATTGCAAATTATAGAAATTATTAATACAATAATATTTTTAGTTGTATTTAATAATATTTTTATTTTAAAACTAATAATAAACTAAAAATATTTGAAATAAAAAAGACGTTACAAGTTTGTCTCTCTCTAGCATATTGATTTAAAGCGGTTGTTGTATAGGTATCTCTTTCTTACTCATTGGTCTTATGAAAAATTTTAAATTGTAAAAATACGTTAAAAATATGTGTTTTTAATAAAAATATTTGTTAATATCATTGCATTGTTGTTTAAACTAATGAGTTTTACTAGTTTTTAGTAGGCATAAACAATATTTTTATGTTTTACAAACAAAATATATACGACATTTTAACATACAATTTTAAGATGAAAAAATGAATTACCATTAAAAATAATTATTAAAATAGCAAGAATAAATGTTTAACTTACATATTTTACTAATTTTTAGCACTGATTAATATTTTTAAGCACTAAAATTAACAGATATTTGCACTACAGTTCGACAACAGAAAACTATGGAAAACTCAAGTAAACAAACACAGTGTTTCATTTGTTTCGCGCGTCATTTCATAAGCGCGCACACTAGATCTGAAAAACTCGAAATAATAATAAAATAAAAAAAACAAAATATTGTGTTGTGATAATAATTGAATAAATATAATTCATATATTTATTTTATCAAATGTAACATACAATCTATGGAACAATATATAGATACACTCTTAAAACCTGATCTTAATGCTTATAATGTTTTTGTTATCGTATTTTGGCTTGAAGTGAATGATTTGGAGGTTATCCTTGGAAGATCCTGTTCTTCTGGCGTCCAGGATAATACGTGCATGTCCTGAAAAGGATAAAAAAGGTAAACATTATTTTTTTTTCTAGAAAATATTTAACTATACTCATAAATGCTTGAAATTCATATAGGAACAAGTTTTATTATTATTCTAAATAATTTAGGATTTTTTTCAATTTTATGATTCTTTACAAAAAATAAAAATACCCGTATTTTTTTAAATCGTTAAATTGTTGATAATTCCTGTGGAAAACAATAATAAAGTTTTGGAGTGGGGATATGTGACGTCACGTAGGAAACTTAGATTGAGAATTTGAATTCATTCGATAAAAATCATCTATGGTTCCATTTTTAAAACTATGTATGTAAATAATAAATAGCCTTCAAAAATTATAGGACATTGACAACCAAATTTACACCAAAACAATTTGTTGTGCAATATCAAAATATTTTCATTTTATTCTATGAATTGTCTGTCTTGATAAAAGCACATTTTAAATATCTACTCTAGAATTAGACCAAATTTACTAGGCCAAAAAATAATGTTACTGATCTAATTTTCAACCCAATAAAATTAGAATGGGTTATATGACCACTGTCGAATTAAAGGAAAAAAAGGTATAAAAACTAAAAATTAACCATTATGAGTTATGACTACCCATAATAATGACAAAAACTATATACTATCTTATAATTTCTCTGAAATTAGCATTTGAAATTCAAATTTATGTAACGGCGCCATATATCTCTGACGTCACATATCCCCTCTCCAAAACTCTATTATTGTTTTTCTCCGAAATTAACAAGTAAGCGATTTAAAAAATACGAGTATTTTTATTTTTTGTACAGAATCATAAAATGGAAGAAAAAATATGGCCATATTCCCCATCTTATACACAATTTTGTGATGTATTTTAAATTTAAATTTGAATAAATAAATAAAGAAGTCTAGAATTTTTACCTTTTCCTCTGGGCATCCAATGTAAGGATTTCTTGCAATAACCAGCTCTATTTTATCACCTGCTGAAGCAATCAAAGGCACTGTCAAACAACAATCAAAATCTTTTGTTTTCGTGTCGTTCACCTGAAACAAAAACATCATTTTACCAATATAATCTATATAATAGTTATTTGATGAATGAAAAAAAAAGTCAAATGGTTATATGGTACAATAGTGGGTACAGTTTAACAAATGTTTGTGACATGTTCGTTCATTTATATCCTGTCCTAGACCAAATCCTATCACAGTTTCAACAATATATTCAAAATTTACAAGTAGTAGTTTAGATACAAAATATAATAACAGGAGAAGATTAAAACCACTGCGAAATGAAGAGCAATACAAGAAAATAATCAACTTTCTACAAAAGCTTTGGCAAATCTGTATATCGATTACTAAAAGACGAAAGATTTCATTCGCACCATTTTCAAAATCACCAAGAGTTAAGAAACAATGACCATGAAAAAAGAATTGCCTTTTGTGAACTATTTTTTGAGAAAATTAATATCGATCTAAATTTCAAGAACATAATTTTATTTACTGATGAAGCTACTTTTTTTACAACAGGAGAAGTAAATTTGCAAAATTGTAGATATTGGAGCAGGCATAATTTACATTTATTTAAAGAAAGTAGGACACGATATTCAATAATAGTTAATGTTTTGGTAGTGAAAAAGTGAAGCATGTGGCGGCCATTTTCCTGAGGTCTGAATCTAATTCATTTGGCGCGAAATATGAATAAATTCTTTAGTATCTACAACGAAATATGAGAAATCTTTTAAAATTTGATTTTTTATAGTTATTTAACTTTGAATTGTTTAACGTACCTATTTATTTAATTGAAAGAATGATGGAAACGAGTAAAATATGAAAAATAAAACGCATTGCACAAAAAAGTTATAGAAATATTAATATTCGATGTAAAAAATATTAAAAATCACAAGTAAAAATATACTACGCATAAAATTCACAAAATATCATTTTTAGTTTCATATACGCTATTTTTACATGATATAAAAATGCAGAGCTGGTTTTATGTCGGAATAAAAACTGAAAATCCATATTCATCATTCTATCAATTACTTAAGTATCTAAAATAATTAAAAATAAAATAATTGAAACAAATCAAATTTAAAAAGATTTCTCATATTTGGTTGTAGATACTAATGACTATTCATATTTCGTTGTCGTTACTTCGCAAGAATTATGAGTAAATTTTACCAATTAAGTTCAGAGCTCGAATTATATTTGCTTGATTATTTCACGAATGACAACAGTTTAACAAAATTTTGATATCAACAAAATGTAATCATGTGGTTTTACTAAATTTCTTCACGAAAAACTATCTACTGTCATCAAATGAAGCATTCTAATAATATTTAACGATAAAATTATTAATAACAAAATAAATAAACTTCATTAATAAATTTTGTTTTAGTAATTTGACATATAACTAAAAAACTACTACTATTCTATTGGCAACACTACATTTTAGTGAGAAAATATACCAGAGGTAAACAAAATGTTGAAACGAACATTTCTGCTTGTCAAAATAATAAATCTCAGTTGCAAAATTGCATCTTTTGGTGTAGCGATACAAATAAGAAATAAGGATATAATAAGAAGATGAGAATAAGATTGAGTAATTTAAATCTCATCATAAACGTCAGCGCACTTCATATTTCATATGTCGGGATAAGATGAACTACGAGTACACGTTAATCTTTCTTAGGAGGAATCTGCGTTTTTCTTTTGCTGGGAATAATAGTTTCTAAAATCGACAAAAACTTGTTGAATGAATCGAGTGTTTTTTGTTCTTTAAAACGCCCTTTGTGAAAAACCATTAATCTTATAAATTCATTTATTTCTCGGTTGTCTTGGCAATGTCATATTTTAAGATCGCTTTTAAAGTTTTTTGTTTTTTTTGACGTGGAAAATAGGGTTTATATCTACAGTATTCATGCAGATATTTTCATAATTTTTGGTATTTTTACATTTAATTGATTGATTTCTATATACAGGTTGTTCCATTTAAGTGTGCCACCATTGCTATCTCGAGAACTATAAGAGCTACGAGGTTGGTTAAATTAGCAAAGAACCACCATTTTACAAGACTAACACAATGAGCAAAAAAATAATAAAATAACTGAGTAAATGTTAGATTTATATATATTTTATTTATATCTGGCTGAAACAAGAGTGCTTTGGATAGAAAATAATTCATTTTCTTCTTAAAACTGACAGTTTAAGAACATAAAATTTAAAAACAACTAATGAAACAATGTTAGACAGTACAAAAAATCTATTTTTTCTATCCATAGCACTCTTGTTTCAGCCATATATAAATAAAATACATATAAATCTAACATGCATTTTTCTCCGTTATTTGTTATATTAGTATATATGTTTATATCGTTGAATTCAGAAAAAATACTCTATCGAATAACCTAAACATAAACATATGTTCCCATTTAAAATAAGAAAGTTGTGTCCCGTATTTTGAGAACCACTGGTTAAAAAAAAATTTTTTTTGCTTATTGTTTTAGCCTTGTAAAATTTTATTTACAATTTTTACTAATTTAACCGACCTCGTAGCTCTTATATTTCTCGAGATAGCAATGGTGGCCCATTTAAAATGTACAGCCTGTATATGTCCCTGGTTTCAATAGTACACGTAGAACAACTTTTAGTAAATCACTTCAAACAACAAACATTTTATAAAGTACATTTTAGTACATTTTTTCAATTCTTACCTGTAATATTCGATCATAAGGTCTCAAAACCCCAGCTAAATGAGCTGGGCCACCCCTTCGAATTCTGTTGATGTAGACTCCTCTAGAGTACAATCCATCGCTTACACTAAATCCGTAATCGTCGTACACGCTGTCTTTGTGAAGAGTTACATAGTGAATCTCAACGTCTGGGAGTGGGGATGATGAATAGGTTTCTCTGTCTTCTTTACTGTAAAGATAAGGAATTGTTATAATTTTTTTTACAGATTTACTGCAAAATGTTAAACAAGTCTAATAATAATAATAAATATTCAATTGCTTGTCAAGCTTTTGATGCTTTCTGGTAGATGGCTCTGTTAGCAAGTCTTACTTCTGCAGGCTAGATACCAGCACTGCTGGGATAACTCCCTGCCAGAACACCGACCTTGTATAGTTGGACAAGAGATCTCGAGTTGACGTTTAAATTATTTTATGGTTGTGGTATCTATTCAAAGTTTTTCCCTGAGTGAAAGTATGGAAAGAAATGTGACCTTTATGCGTTCTGCTATAGGGTATAGAATTGTACGAAATCCATTAGAATACACTGTTTGTTCCAGGTACCCAGCTAAGTACTGGATTTGGAAATCCCAAAGTAATATTAGCATACCTTACTTAATATAGATGGATTACTGTACAACCTGGAAATAACCAGACAGGAATGTATTTAAAATTTTAATACCATGTTTTATGAAAAATACTCTAATAATTGTCACAAGTTGTAGTAACGTTGATGTACTCTTGTTAATAAGAACATTATGTTATAGCAATTTCGTTTTTATGCAAAAATTGTTTGCAATTCCACGAAGATAATGATTATTGCTAAGAAATTAACGGTATTAAAATTTTAAATACATCCCTGTCTAGTTATTTCCATGTCGTACAGTAATCCATCTATATTAAGTTAGGCATGCTAATATTACTTTGGGATTTCCAAATCCAGTGCTTAGCTGGGTACCTGGAGCAAAACTTTGAATAGATACCACAACCATAATAGTTATTTATGATATAAGTGTTAAAAGTGACATTTTATGAGTGAGTGGGGAAGTTTGAAACGAGGCGAAGCCGAGTTTAACAAACCCCACGAACGAAATAAAATCACTTTTAACACAAATATCATACACTATTTTTCCTACGACCACAGTTATGTACCTATTAGTAAATAAAAACTAAGCATTAGAATGACATTTATGACAGGACATGATGTATTTGTTAAGAACAACTGAACATAAGACGTGTTAAAATTAAATTTGTTTTTTACTTTTAACACGTTGTCAATGGCAACGTTTTAAAAGTATTTACTGTGTTATAAACTGTTATTTTTAACTTGCTAAGTAACCGTTAAAAATACTATTTTTAACAGTGGTCGTAGGAAAAACAATTTAAACGTCAACTTGAGATCTTTTGTCGTACTATACTAGTGTCAGCAGTGGCACTAGGGAATTACATCTCATTGATGAGCCCCAATAAAGACGAAACACGTGTCTGTGGTTTATTCTAGCCGGTCTAGGGTAATAGCATAATATCTGACTCCTTAACTGTTTTGTTGTGAAACTAGACCAAGTGTTTTTTCTGATATTTTAGAATTATTATACTTTTATACTAGGATACTAGGAAATAATATATTATGTGTAGTACGAAAAGTGATCTATTCTCGGACGGTGGTAAACATTGCGAGGGCGGTAATAATCGAAGCCGACTTATCAAAATTTCCTTGGGGGCAAAATATCTTACAATGACCAAAATCAAAACAAATTATAAATTACAATAAAAAAGAAATACTAGACAAACATTTTCAAATATTTTAATTTTTGTAAAATATTTAATTTTATGACATCTGACGTTTATCATCCGTTGGTCTATATTCAAAAAATTCGTTACACGAGTTTTATATTTTCGAAGAGAAATATACAGAAATATGTACAATACACTTTGTGATGTAAGTATATCATTTTAAATTTCGTTTCGTTGTATTTAAATGTGTATTTTCATTTCAGTTACAATTTTTAATTGGTTAAGTTACCCAAACAAGAGTACATTTATAGAAGAGAAATAACAAAATTACTGATGATAACACTACTGAAGTGTAACTGATTGTCATAAAAGTGCATTGCACATACATATAAGTATTTATACATAGAGAAGCCAAAAGTGCTCAAGAATGTGCTCTTGTTTTAGTAGACCAAGAATTAGAGCAAGCATTTCAAAATGCTCTAATTCGGGAGCATCCAATTCTGCTCCAGAATGTGCTCTGGTTTCAGCAGATCTAGAATTAAAGCAAACACTTTTGAGTACTTTAATTCTTGACCTACTAAAACCAGAACACAATCCAGAGCAGTTAAATCTGCCCCAGAATGTGCTCTGATTTCAGCAGGCTAAGAATTAGAGCACACGCTGAAGCGTGCTGCAATTCCCAGCCGGCTAAACTAGATCACCTTAAAAAAACGAAAACCTGGAATTTCAGTTTTTCGGTCGAGAACTTTTTGTCTCCAAAGTTTTTCATTTTCTTAACTTAAGTAAACACAGATGCGCTGATTCCAAATTTTCAAACCGAATTCAATTATCTCTTACCGTTTTCGAGATATTTGCGTTTAAAGTTACACCTGAAAAAATCTGTTTTTCAGGAATAGTCCTGAAATGAGTCTAGATACGACCTCGGTGACCTCATCAATCGATTCTACAGGCAAAATTACATAAGTGTACCAATTTTTATATATTTATTTCAACGGATACAATTTTTAGAGCAAAAAAACGAAAATCGGCGAAAATCGAAAAATGCCTGATGAACCCCTTACGATTTTTTTCAATTTTGGCCATTTTCAGTTTTTCCTTTCTAAAAATTGTATTCTTTGGAATAAAAATTTGAAAATTGGTACACTTATGTAATTTTGTCTGTAGAATCAATTGGTGAGGTCAATCAAGTCGTATCTTGACCCATTTCAGGACTATTCCTGAAAAATCGATTTTTTCAGGTTTAACTTTGAACGCAAGTATCTGGAGAACGGAAAGAGATAATTGAATTCGGTTTGAAAATTTGGAATCAGCGCATCTGTGTTTACTTAAGTTAAGAATATAAAAAAATTTGGAGACAAAAAGTTCCCGAGCGAAAAACTGAAATTCCTGTTTTTTTGTTTTTCTCATTTTTCACCGAATCGTTCCAAAGAACGTATAAGCGGAGAAAACATTTCTTTATGTAACTTTGCCTGTAGAATCGACTGGTAAAATCGTTGAGATTGTATCTCTACGCATTTTAGAGATATACTCAAAAAACTCATTTTTTTAAAGTGCAACTTTGAAGCCAAATATCTCTGGAATGGGAAGAGATAAATAAGTTCTGTTTAAAAATTTGAAATCAGCGCATCGAACACTATCAAACTGGACTATTTAAAAAAAACAAAATTTTAGAGCTAAAAATGGGTATTTTTTAATTTTTTCGGCTGAAAAACGAAAAATTGTAAGTTTTTATGTTTAATTGTGATTAGAAATGAAACCAGAACACAATCCAGAGCAACCAAATCTGCTTCAGAATGTCCTCTGGTTTCAGCAGGCCAAGAATTAGAGCAAACACTTCTGAGTGCTCTAATTCCTGACATACTAAAACCAGAGCAAAATCTAGAGCAGCTAAAACTGCTCCAGAATGTGCTCTGGTTTCAACAGACCTAGAATTAGAGCAAACACTTTTGAGTGCTCTAATTCCTGACCTACTAAAACCAGAGCACAATCAAGAGCAGCCAAATCTGCTCCAAAATGTGCTCTAGTTTCAGATTTATTTAAATTTTACATGATATTTACAATAGGGTGATTGCAAGAAATTTGAATTCGGAAATCTATATTATATATGGATACATTTATCTATTTAAACAAAATGGTAATAATCCCTATAAATTAAGAGTTATTAATGATTGAAAAATGTGTAAATTTTCAAATAAATCAAGTGACTTAAAGTGTCTTCCACTATTTGCTGATGTCATTGGTCATGGTGTCGCAGTGCACCAATAAGTAAACAGCTTCACTGGTTGGCGAACATGCGCAGTTTAGAACCATGACCAATGACGTCATAGGAGTGGGGGTAGATATAAGCAAGAAATTTTGGCGCGATTATTTTTTCTCTAATATTTCAAAAACTATAACGAAAAAAAAATTTTTTTCTTTATTTCCTGTGTTTACACAAACTCTTTCTAATAAAATAATTTTAAAAAAATGTGCAACCACCCTATTGTAATTAAAATGACCTAAACTCATGACAAAACTTTTTGATATAAATACTGTTGTACCAACTCGTTTAGTTGAATTATAGTTAACGAGGATGAAATATGAATTATTCGTTTCATTAGCGCAACATTTGTGTTTTTGAAACTGAGAAAATGGCCTAAGTATAACCCCGTTTCATTTCGTCTTCCAGATTTCATATTACACTATAAATACTTCCACTTTATATCTTTCTGTACTCCGTTAATTATCCTTAATGGTCCTCGTGTCAAAGGATTCATATTCCTGTGTAATTAAGAAGAAATATTACACATGTCTAGTTTGGCCACAGTTCCAGACTTAAGATGAGGATATTTTGAGAAGAAACGTCAATTTCCTTCTGCAGTTATGTTTGTCCCGTTTCTTTCATCAAACTTTGTTTCACATAACGCGACAAGTAATGCATACTAATAACCCGGCCGAAAAATATTAAAATAAAACGAGTTTAGCATACGGGTAGCGGTGGTTCACTTGGTTAGCGACCTTACTTGAGTTAAATGGAAGGTAAAATCGAAGTTGATAACCTATGTTACCAAAAGTAAGTGAAAGATTTAGAGAAGGTATGAATTTCACTTCTTAATTTCAACTGCGACCAAAACTCTTCTAGGGTCGTAATAACCAATGATGATAATGTTGCGAAATATCTACGATATAGTATTTCACGAGAGTCTTGTATATTTCTTGGTCTTGTACCATTCTTGCAAAAAAGACAAGAACAAGACAAGAGCAATAAATGTCAAAGCAAGACAAGGTAAGAAATTGTCTTGCAAGAAAAGTGCAAGAATAGCAAGATTATCTTCAATTCTTGTATTCTTGCGTTTTTTTTTTGTTAATTTGAAATATATGTTTGTTATAAGAATCTACCTATATATGTATACTGATTAGGAAAATAATGAAATTTATATTTTTACCTTCCGCCTATCAATATACAGGATGTTCCATTTAAGCGTGCCACCATTGCTATCTCGAGAACTATAAGAGCTACAAGGTTGGTTAAATTAGCAAAGAACCACCATTTTACAAGAGTAACACAATGAGCAAATTTTTTTTTTAACCTGTGGTTCTCTAGATATGGGGCCTAACATTCTCATTTTGAATTGAACACCCTAATAATTTTTACATATTTGGAATCTACATAAAATTAAAAATCCATTAATATGTTTGAAGTTGAATGTTGGTTAAATAATAAAATCCCTATATTGACATTTATTTTGCATACTTTTACCTTTTATGATTTTCACTACAATTGGTTAACTGGAAGTAGTTCTTTACTAGAAGCTGTAAACCCATTTTCAAAAAAAATACGTTATTAGTAATTATAAAGATTTTTTAATTTTCTACCGACATTCTTAATTATATTTATATATAATTTCTAGCTAAACAGAAAAAAATATATAAATTATAATAATTTTGTATATCGTTTAGGCTGAAGAATTTCTATAAAACAGATGAGTTATTCATATGTTCACAAAATTTGATATATGATGTCAAATTGCTATAAGTAAGTTTAAAAAATAAATTAAGTAAATATTAAGTAGTTTTATTGTAAAATTAAAAAAAGTGGAAGAAATATATAAGGAATATATTTGCATGTGTGAATCAAAATAAGTTCAATTCCGATTTTAGTAACGTCAAAAAAAGCTGTCATATTTTTCATACAAATATAACGTAGGAAATTATAAGTATGAAATGAATTAAAATATTCTGAACTGCAATAACAAACTAATTTTAAAACAACAAATTGAATTTACTGAAAAACTTATACCGGGTGTCCCAGCTCGACCGACACATGGGAGTTTTACATGGGAAATCAGTTAATTATGAATAGTATCTCCCCAGTGCAAGATATTAACTTCAAATTTTGTATACTTATCGGAGAATATTAATTCTATGGATCACACTTATTTGAAATATGCAATTTCGTCTGCAGGGCGAGATTTATTAAATTTAAAATCTAATATTTTCGTTCAAAATCAGACAGTCATGGAAATAAAAGAAAATATTTATCTGACAGTTTAGTGAAGTATCTCTAAATTTAATCCTTATTCCCTGTATTTTAATATTATTTAAGTTGAATTTAGTTTCTTTTTGTTAAATAATATACCAATATTACAAAAATATAAATATCTACAATGGCATGTCATTAACTGTCAGAACTGTCACATAGATATTTTCTTTTATTTCCATGGCTGACTGATTTTGAACGAAAATGTTAGATTTTATAGTTTAATAAATTTCGCTTTGCAGACGAAATTACATATTTCAAATAACTGTAATCTATAGAAATAATATTCCCCAATAAGCATACAAAATTTCAAGTTAATATCTTGCACTGGGAAGATACTATTCATAATTAACTGATTTCCCATGTAAAACTCCCATGTGTCGGTCGAGCTGGGACACCCGGTATAGATTATATTACTATAGTGGCGGGAGGTAATGTGTTGGACACATCAGATTTTTTTAATATCAGCAATCATAAATACATGTACTTTGTACCTAATTCATAAATTTTCATTAAACATCTATTATGGTCAACTCATTTTACAATAAGAGAGACAACAAAAAAACGCGAGTAAAATATGTAACTTAAACGCGAAACGATTTTATTTACGGGTGACATAGTTAACATTCACAACTAGTACACAAATGTTTTAAAATGGCTTCCACGTACATCCAAACGTGTACATTGATCCATAATGCTCTAGACTTTCAGACAGCTAGACGTATTAAATTAGACTGGAACCACAAAAAACAGTCTGGGGTGAGAGTATTGACAATCTGTCTCTCACATATGAAACCGCTTATCGCGTAATTAACTTTAGATTTTACAGTTACATATTGCTTTGCTGTCTACAAAATAAACAGTGTTGAGTTAAGTTTAATGCTTGATGGTAATTATACAGGGTGTCCCGAATTGGTGATGTGATGAAGATTTCTTAAATGGGCTAATTAGAGGGCAAATTAGAAAATTGATTGATTGTGATGTAGTCAATCCAAACCCTAATTCTGTATGAGGGGAACTATCAAAGATTAAAAAAGTTATTCGAATTTTAGTGCCCTTAACATCTACGTCATAATCTTTGAACATAAAATCTCGCATTATTTGCAGGACTCACTTTCAGCTCGACCAAAGTAAGGTCTCTCTCGCAAAAGTTTAGTTTCTGAACTAGTGATATAAATAACAATTTTCGATTGATTACTTGACACTTAAAAATTTTGACAGATGCTGTATCTTATCAACGTCTATTTAAACGTGAAATTATCGCGACAATTTGTACTAGTTGAAAATTGTCAGTTTAAATAGAATGGGACTGTTTCAATTCGCCAAAATACAGTAATTTATTTGCATGGCAGGATATGTGTAGAATTGTCTATTAAATTTTTCTATTCTAGTATTTTTTTAATTATAAAAATTTGCTAATAATTTTTTTTATTTATTATTTGTTAAAATTTAAATCATATTACCACAGAATAGTTATATAGAGAAGCGACACTACGTGTTGGTACCTTTAATGTTACGCTATTCTATTCTATGATCTTGGAGCATTGTGTGGACTTTTAAATTTGTTGGCTGATTTACGCTCGAAATTAAAATTTTTGTTTCAATGATAAAATAATTTTTACTATGTAAAAATAATAATATATAAGCATTAGATGAAATGAATAGATATATAATTATATTTTCTAAACCTTTTTATTAAACAAAATGTATATGTTTTGCAAGTTCATCAATAAGCACAATTTTATATTTCTTTCTTTTTCATTTGATTTAAAATTTATGTTACTTATTTCATAGCATAAAATATTCTGTATCTTACATTTAATTTTCTTAATAAATTTGTGGAGAATTTCACAAGTTGAAACCCATTTTTTTTTACTAATTCATAAAAGCAATATCATACACCTTTAATTAATACAAATCAATTTTTCAATATTTATATAAAAAGTATTTTCTAAACAAAATAAGTAATTATAAAAATATTCCTGTGTTATTTTAAAATTTACAAACTCAGTATTCTCCATATTATGATTTTTATAATGTATAAATATATTGTTGTCTAATTGGAAATTTTGTTGAAAAAATCTGATGTGTCCAACACAATACCTCCCGCCACTGTAGTAATACATATATTCTATATAAGTTATTCAATACATTTGTAGTTTTAAAATTAATTTGTGATTGCAGTTCAGAATATTTTAAATTTATTTCATACCTAAAATTTCCTTCATAAAATTTGTATGCCCAATATGACAGCTATTTTTGACGTTACTAAAACCGAAACCGAACTTACCTTGATTCACGCATGCAAATATATGCCTTATATATTTTTTCCACCTTTTCTAATTTTACAATAATTCTACTTCATATTTACTTATGTTATCTTTTACATTTACTTGTATCAAATTTGACATCATATGTCAAATTTTGTGGACATATGAATAACTCATCTGTTTTATCGAAATTTCTCAGCCTAAACGATACGTAAAATTATTATAATTTACATATTTTTTTTCTAGCTAGCTAGAAGTTATATATAAACGTAATTATGCAGATCGGTAGAAAATTAAAAAATCTTTATATTTAATAATAACGTTATTTGCGAAAAAATGGTATTTAGAGGTACTTTTAAGGAAAAACGGTTTAAAGCTTCAAGTAAAGTACTATTTCCGGTTAACCAATTGTAGTCAAAATCTAATCAGTTCATCATATTTGAATAAAAGTCTTAAATACCAAATATTATATTTTTACATGCATCGTGTTGGAGTTATCGTGGACGAAAAATCGTCACAGACACACACACACACGCACGCACACACAGACATACAGACATCACGCTAAAAATAGTAAAATCGTATTCTAGGGGCCCTAATTCGTGCTCATATGTTGAAAACTCACACTCGAGAAATTTGACCAAAAACAATACCTCCCTTATCTATATATTGATAGGCGGGAGGTAAAAACGTCTCACAAGCTTCACAATTGTGAATTTTAAACAATTATTTAGCAAGTACAACTTTGAATGAGCCAGTATCATTGTATACATGGACGTCGACAAAGTGTGGAAAGCTGATACAGCTTCTTCCACTTTGGAGTATGTGAAATATAATAATTTATTTTTGATAATTATTTTTCTTCATTTTTATCAAAGTGATTTCTGTATTTTTATATTTTTATTATAGGCCCCTTATTGAAAATGTTGTAGGCGCGTTAATAATTGATAAACAGAGAAACTCGAGGCAGGAAGATGTGACGAAATTCTCCGATTTGAAACGATGAGCCCTTTAAATTTGTTGGCTTTTTTCATCTCTCACTAATTTTAGTTTCACTGTCTTTCTGTCGTTTGTGTATATACCTATTCTGTGATATTACTTTACATATGAGGACGCGCTTGGTTTTTGAGAGATAGTGAATAAAAAAAAAATAACGTGAGAATGAACTCCGAGAAATAGACTGTACTTAATTCCTAGTAAACATCTAGAATAAGATAACAAACTACCACTTACCTATAATTATTAAAATCTCGACTCCCCATATTCTTATTACAAAAAAAATACGACCCTTACTTGGGCAACGTATTCGTAAAATTATAATTAGGCAACGGAAGCGGACTGGGACATAAACTATCTTCCACATCAGAATAAAACAGAATTTGACTTCCATTCCTATTGCTTGGCTGTGCACTTCAATGGGGAAGTTTAATGTGGTTGAAATTACATGTGAAATATCTTTAGTCGTAAGTATATGAATAATTAGAACTTAAAATGTAATTGAAAGTTAAAATTATGTTGCCAATTATTTATAATTAATGATTTATCTTCGAGCCACTCTGACGTCACAAGTGAGTTATGCGCTTGCGCAGAAGGGATGGTGAGACCCGACTTTTTGAACGTAGGTTGTGTCTTGCGGCATTACACCACACGCTTCTCTGTTGCCATGGGAACCCAGTACGCGCTGGTTAAAATAGACGATACGTTCTCCGTGAGCCACTCTGACGTCATTTTTGTATAAAATTTCATTTTTTGAGAAATCTAGGCATCTTTGGGTGAAATAAAAATAGAATATTACTTTTGAGGACAATCTTGATAAAATAAAAAAATTAAAAAAATACGCTAAACTTCCCCATTGTACTCTCCACTTCCTCTCTCTCTCTATCTCTATCCCTATCCCTGTCTCTCTCTCTCTCTATCTCTATTCCTGTCTGACGTGTTCTAACCATTTCCGACTAATTTCTAATAGTGTTAATATTCTAATAACTTTATAACTGTGAGTGAAAAACGGAAAAAAATTAAATTAATTGTTAATAATTTTACTACAGCAACATCACTATCTGTAATATTTTTAGTGCTATTAAAGATTATGACATAATGGGTATTTAGTTTTCTTTATGAAATAATGTTTTTTATTGTGAAATTTATCGTTAATTTTTCTCCCGGAATTTCCCGGAAAATATCCCGGAAATATTCGCTCCCGGAAATTTATCCGTTTGGTCTTTGTAACACATATGATAATGGGACAGCGAATAAATATCACATATATACCTTGTGTATAAGAAAAAGATGCAAGATTAAAGTTTAATCATTCTTGCAGCAGAAATTGATGACAAGGAAACAGACTGTACTTAATTCCTTGTAAACTCACAGAATAGGTTTATACAGAAGCGACAGTAAGACAGAAAAACGAAAATTAGAGAATTGGGGAAAGTTAACAAATTTAAATGGCTCATTGTTTAAAATCAGAAAGTTTCGTCTCATCTTCGGGAGAGATAGGGTAAGTCAAAAAATTTAAAGGTCATAGAACTAAATAGGGTAACATGAAAGGTACCGACACGGAGTGTCGCTTCTGTATGTACTCGTAACTATTCTGTGGTAAACTTCTAGAACAAGATAATAAACTACCACTTACCTATAATTATTAAAATCCCGACTTCCCATATTCTTATTACAAAAAAAATACGACCCATACTTGGGCAACGTATTCGTAAAATTATAATTAGGCAACGGTAGTGGACTTGGACATAGACTATCTTCCACGTCCGAATAAAACAGAATTTGACTCCCATTCCTATTACTTGGCTGTCCATCCATTGTACTATGCACCTCTATTGTACTTTCCACTTCTTCTCTCTCTCTCTCTCTCTCCCTCTCCCTGTCTCTCTCCCTGTCTCTCTCTCTATTGTCCTTCGTCCTAAAGGTGACCAGGTCGCAGTAGGAGTTGTCCTGGTGAAAGGATGTAAAGGTTGGTTGGTCGGGATGATTGTCAGGCTGGTCTACGTCTGGGTGTTTGACAGAAGGGTCAAAATGTTGTATGGTTTGAATGGATTGGATGGTTTGGATGGTGTCTAAGGGGGGGTCGAGTAAAGAAGAGTCCCAGCTTTCAACAGCGCTGTCGATAGATGTTAGACCGGGGGAGGAGTAGTTTGCTCTGGTGTCGAGGTGGTCTTCTGGAATCAGAATAAAATAAAGATAAGTGATTTATATAGAGGGTGACGCATAAAATACATGGTTTAGAACAGACAAAACGTATTGTAACGATCTCAAGGTCACGCCGCGGGCGACGGCCGCTATCGCATCTGTTGTGACTAGTTCGGGCGCTTCCATTTTTCTGTTATCTAGAGGGATGGAGAAAATTCTAGCAATTAATTGTTCTACTATAAATACCACGAGCAGGAGATCGCGAGGACAGGCTAATATTGATTATTAATACGTGTAGTAAATGTGAATAGTTGGTGATAAAATAAATCGGTGGAAATAAATATCGTATATATAATAGTACCCAGTGTTAAGTGTTTAAATAAATATCGTTATTCTTAAATTAGTGTTTATGTTTGTTTATTATTACTTAACTTAGTAATATTGGTGTTTCAATCATATTTTTTACACTTCACCTACATAAACAAACGCTACAGTATTATAATCTGAGTGTTTCATTATACAGTGGGAAATAACACAGAGTATAACAGAAATAAGTAAGTACTTCAAATTTTACCAGTAATAGAATTCGTCAAGAGCAACAATATTTTTTATATTTGTAATCAAGAACGTCGACTTTTCAAAATATCCTTGAGGACAAAATTTTTAACAATGATCAAAATCGAAATATAAAATTGCTAACAAAACTATTTTCAATGAAAAATATTTTATTAATTTTATTTTGTGCTAAGGTTTTAGCAAACCAGTCAAATCTTTTTTAGTTACCAAAAATTAGAGCAAACGCTTTAAAATGCTTGAATTTCTGATCCACTGAAATCACAGCACAATCCAGAGCAGCCAAATCTTCGCCAGAATGTGCTCTGGTTTCAGCAGACCTAAAATTAGCGCAAACACTTTAGAATGCTCTAATTCCTGACCCAATGGAACCAGAACAGAATCCAGAGCAGCCAAAACTACTACAGAATGTGCTCTTGTTTCAACAGACCTGGAATTAGAGCAAACATTTTAGTATGCTCTAATTTCTGATTTACTGATACCAGAGCACAATCCAGAGCAGACAAATCTGCTCCAAAATATGCTCTGGTTTCAGTAGACCTAGAATTAGAGCAAACACTTCTGAGTGCTTTAATTCTTGACCCACTGAAAACAGAGCACAATCCAGAGCAGCCCAATCTGCTCCAGAATGTGCTCTAGTTTCAGCAGAGCTAGAATTAGAGCAAACACTTCGAAGTGCTCTAATTCCTGACCCACTTAAAACAAAGTACAATCCAGAGCAGCCAAATCTGCTCCACAATGTGCTCTGTTCTCAGTAGACTTCGAATTAGAACAAACACTTTTATGTGCTCTAATTCCTGACCCATTGACAACAGTGTACAATCCAGAAAAGCCAAATTTGTTCCAGAATGTGCTCTGATTTCAGCAGACCTAGAACTAGACACACTCTAATTCTCTGAATTATGAAAAAATATCGTGGTCGTAGAAAAAGTATAGTGTACATTTGTATAACTCGTATGAAATGAGTACCATTCCATGCATGTTGTACAATACTATTTACTTTTTTTAATATTTATATATTTCTGTTAGAATTACAATCCATATTTTCTTCCACATTCGTTGATTTTCAGTTAGCAATTTCATGAAACGACCGGTACTAATGCAAAAAGCAGCAAATAAAAGTAAAAAATTACCAGCGACTTTTCCATCTATCATTTGGAGAATAAACATAACGTTTCTCATTTCGATTGTCAATAAAAAATGGCGGAGAACACACTGTAATAAACCCCAAATGACGCTCATTTGTTTTATGCCCTCATAGAAAATAAAACGGCGAAATGGGAACATGAAAATACATGCAGCTTCTAAGCAGGCCGTGGAATGAGCTCTTAAGAAAATGGTATCCTACTTCTAAACGATGTAGAAGTCAAACGGTACACGAAAATTAAAATACATTATACTAAACCTTGCTGTTGAGATAGTGGTTATTATTATTAGTGCTCTGATTTCATAAGTCAGGTATTCTCGGTTTTAATTCTTCTTAAGGGTAGATGGTGCCCTGATCTCTATATTCGCGATGAACATTACCGTTGGCGGTGCTGATGTTAATTTCAAAATGGAGGACCATTGTAGTACTTTGCTGACTTTACTTGCCTTGTGACCGGGTCATTTTGTTTCATTTCAAAGTTTTGTGTAGTTTTTACCTTTGTTATCTATCTTTTTCAAGTAAATACGAATAAAAATTATCTTATTACAATATTATTTTACATATCTTAGGGCAAGTATATACAGATACATTTGTACTTTTATAATGTCTTTTTCAAGAAAGTTAATTCATGCTTTTCGTTTATCAACTACTTCAGTTTCTCCAAATTTATTGCATAAGCGGGCCTTCCTTTCTTTGTTTTTCGGAAACAAAATGAAAATTAAATATCAATTTTTTGCTATTTTTAGAGTGGCAGCCATATAAAGCAATTTCTTTTTTGATACATTACTTTTGCTTTGCTCGTCATAATAAAGGATAACAATTCTGGGGTGGGATTCCATAACTTTGGTTGCTATCATTTGGACTTGTTATAATATCAATTGCAAATATCAACTGCAAATTTTACTTGCTATTCTATGAAAATAATCTAACTATTCTTCAACACTGATGTGTGAATGTGGTTATTGTAAATTTGAATTTCTGCCATGGTAACATTTGACGTTTGTAATGGATATTTTAACAAAGGTAGTTGTTATTTGTAGTTGTTACGAGTTATAGAATACCACCCCAGGGAGATAAAATTACAAAAATTCTGTAGGTAGTCTTCATAAAGATTGATTTTTAGAGAAGGTTTAGGTTAGAATTTTTGTAGAAATGTGGATAAAATCCAGAAAAAAAAGAAATAATAGAAAAATGTTGATAGTAAACGGATATTAGAAAACATTATTTTAACAGTAAAGGTATAAAAAGATACTAACTAAGACAATAATTATGAAGACTACGATATATAAAGCGGTAAAACATTATCCGGTCATGCGGTTATCAGCTGACGAGTACTATTTTGCCGGTTTCCAGATTTTGTCACTAGATGGCTACGAAATGTGGAACATGGGACTTTAACATGGGATTTCAAAAAATTGAGGATACTCTCTCTCCTGATAGATTTAGAGCAAAAGTACAACAGTACAAAGTTGTTCAAAATTAAATTCTACGTCAAATAAGATCAGAATTGTTGCAACAGCATCGGGCCTTAATATAATAATATCTACAAACATATTTAAATAATAAATTTGCAAACAACTACAATTATAACTTACCATTATTGCTTTTAATATGTCTGGCTATCTTGATTTGAATTTTGTCTCCTGAAGTCTGCAGTAATCTAATAGCGTCTGATAACGGTCGTTGTTCTAAGTTCTCGCCATTTATTGCTAATATCCTATCGCCTACGTGCAAAGCGCCGGTTTTTTCAGCTAATCCCCCTGAAAAGAAAAGCAAATATAATAATAATAATAGCAGTAAACGAATAAGTTTTATATGAGATTTTATTCATAAATAGTAAATAATGGAGTTTTCCAATAGGACGTATTTCAAAAAAATTTGTATTGCAATTAATGATTTGGGTGAGATAAAATATTTCTCGAATCTCGCTTGTTTCGTCTCGAGTGAGACGAGAACGATTTTACAAAGAAAATAAAATCGAGATTCAAATTTCAATCATTTTGACGAGATTTCTCGAAATTTTAAAATTATTATATCATAAATGTGACATCTTTTGTGACTTGTCGATTCACATGGTAGAAATTAAAAACTATATAAGAAAAATAAGCAAGTATCCGTATAGGAACTCCGTAGAATCAGCGAAAAAGAAATAACTTGTACAATAGAAAACTGCAACATCGTCCTAAATCTGGAAAACTAGGTAACATAAGAACGAAATTACTAAAAACCATCAACAACTGACAGATTTAATTTGATGACCTAAAAATTCAATACCCCATCGAATAGTATTAACAGTTAATTACTAATAAAACAAAATCAGTTTTCTGAATTTTCATCATTTTACTGCATTTTTATATGACTATATGGTTCGCAAAGACAAAATGTAGGTGGAGTAGATAATTATATTTTACTTACTTATTTATACTAATAATTTTGGTCTGAAAAATATAATTAAATTTTTCCCTAAATATATTTACTTCGTGCGTGACAAAGCCTGCAATATACCACCTTGAAAATTCGAGAAATCTCGGCGAAATTCGAGATCGAGACAAGATAATAATATTCGAGACGAGAAATAAACGAGACGAGATAAAATATTTTATATTTAAAATGAGACGATACGAGAAAAGAAAAATCTCTTTTCATCTAGTCTCACAGTATCACTCAATGCAAATTATAATTTGAGTTAAATTACAATGACGTAAATATTATTTCAAAATGTAAATGTAAAATAAATAAATACTTAGTGATATAAAAGTTGGTAATATAAATGAATCGTTGGTGATATAAATAAATAAATAGTAATATAAATATATTGTGGAAATAAATATTGCGTAGTTTTAAGTGTTTAAATAAATGTTCATAGTGTTTAATCTTTATTAATAATAATTACTTCTAAATTAGTGTATATATTTGTTAATTCATAGTGTTACTAATATTTATTGTCTTTTTAAAATTTATTATACGTTTATTAAACTTATTTAGATAAATTTTTGTGTTCCATTTATTTCTTTACACTGTACCTAATAGTTATTTACATAATAAGCGTGGAAAGTGGTAAATAGCAAGCGTGTGTAGAGATTGAAGAACGAGGCGTGTAGCGCCGAGTGATTTAATACACGAGCGTTGCTATGCACTTTCAAGCGAGATATGTACACTATTTTTCGGACGACCACAAAATATTATAATAAAAACAGGGTTTATACAAAAGTGTCAATGTCAAACACAACTCACGAAAGCTTTGACGTTTGGGTTTGAGGTTAAGTATCACTAGTTAACCGGAAACTGATTTGGAAGTCTATTACGTATTATTTGAACAATTAATAAAACTATCAGTACATTTTGACTCTTTATTTTTGTTATTAATTCACTACAAATTTTAAAATCGTAGTTTTAAGCAAATTTTCATTAATTTTGTTACATTTCATTATCAAAGTTCCATCTATTGACCACTAATCGTCATATCCCGTTATATAACACACTAGTGTGTTATTATAACACACGCCGTGTGCTATGTTACATTTTCTCGTGTTAATTACATTGTAAATATGGCTACTTTCATATGTGGTCGTCTGAAAATAAATAAACGTTACAATATGTTATCATAGTTATTGCAAAATATATGGATAAATAACAGCAAAATCTGTTTTCTATGTTAATCGTCTATGTCAAGGTTTTTCGTATTGATCTGTTTAAGTGCATCCTGTAAAAATATATTCTCGTCCAACTCTGTTCGTTCTGGTGTTTACATTTTATTGTAGATTTCCCAAACGTATTATTATTTAGATGATTTCAGTTTGAACGAAAAATGAAAAATCGTCTTCTCGCAACGTGGCTATAAATCTTAAGTCAATTTTCAGGGAACAAGATTATTTTTACTTCACGGTTTATTGTAAATATAAAAATGTTACTAAAACTATGGCTGACATTTTATGAGTCGTAAATTTTAAATTAAAAGATTAAAAGTTTTACTAGTTCTATTACATTGACATAAATGTAATCAAAGTTTATTGAACACGTTAAAGAAAATATTCTAAGACAAATGGCTTCGTCTATTTATACCTAAACTACAGAATAGGTATATACAGAGGCGACAGTAAGACAGAGAAACGAAAATTAAAGAGAGATGGGGAAAGCCAACAAATTTAAAGAGCTCATCGTTTCAAATCCCAAAGTTTGTCTATTTATCAATCATTAACGCGCCTACAACATTTTCAATAAGGGGACAATTATAAAAATATAAAAATACAGAAACCGATTTTTAAGAAGCAACAAATATGTTATCACTTTGATAAAAATTAGGGAAAATAATTATCAAAAAGAAATTATTATATTTCACATACTTCAAAGTGGAAGAAGCTGTATCAGCTTTCCACACTTTGTCGACGTCCATGTATACGATCATACTGGCTGATTCAAAGTTGTACTTGTTAAATAATTGTTTAAAAATACACAAATGTGAAGCTTGTGTGACGTTTTTTCAAAATTTCCAATTAGACAACAATATATTCATACATTATAAAAATCATAATATGGAGAATTTGGAGTTTGTAAATTTTAAAACAATACACGAATATTTTTATAATTACATATTTTATTAAGAAAATACATTTTAAATAAATATTGAAAAACTGATTTGTATTAATCAAAGGTGTAGGATATTGCTTATATGAGTTAGTAAAAAAAATGGGTTTCAACTTGGTAAAATTGTCCACTAGATTATTAGGACAATTATATGTAAACAGAATATTTTATGTTATGAAATAAGTTATATGAATTTTAAATCTAATCAAAAAGAAACAAATAGAAAATTGTGATTATTGATAAACTTGCATAATACAGACTAATTAAAAAATAACTACAATAAATTTTCAAAAATCTATCCCTCAACTACAAAGAAATGCCTCAATCTGCTATAAAACTAAATTAATTTTTCCCCCAGTACAAACTTCTGATTTTAAAGATCACTAAAAAAAAAATAATCTATTTATTATTTCCTGTAATGTTATTACTGATTCTTAAAATTGTTGGTGCACATGATGTAGGTCTGTCAAAAAATTTTATAACCCAAAAAGCAAATGTCAAATTCGTTCTCTATGTTTCATTTTAAATAAGATAAGCAAGTATGCAATGCTGTAAAATATCAAGTCGTAACCATGGATATGATAATTCCCATGTTTCACGTTAAAAAATATTCATGGTAGTATGAATGCTGTTCTATACTCGGTTTTTAAACTATAGACAGTAACTAGAAATTTTAGTGAGAAAATCAAAGCCTGTGATTGGCTGCTGCGCCATTTAATGAAGTCGTATTTAACCAGATAAAATTTCAAGTTAACCTTCTCAAACGTAACTGAAACGTTAAACTCTCAGTAGTAGTCAAAACACTTGTTAAATTTGCACATGTTTTTTGTTTCATTTCTTTTTTATGATATTTCACGATTAAAACCAGTTCTTTTCAGAACTACTAGTATTTCACTAACGCTGTGGTGTAAATGTGACGTCGTCTAGTGCTGTCTATAGTTTAAAAACGGGGTATAGGGATAGTAACATTGCTGTTTTGGCTACAATTTTATTACTAGGTATGACGTACGATCACTCTTATGTGAAAAAGACTATAGTAATGACTATAAGGTCAGAAATATAACTGAATACATACCCTGTGTTAAAGCACTAAGTACAATTGGTTCAGTACGGTCCTCACTGCCACTAACAGTGATACCAAGAGGTCCTCCTCGTCGGTTTAACTCCACGGTGTAGACGATTTCCTCTGGTGGTTCTGGCGGTTGTGGAGGTCTTAAAGATTCGTCTATTTTCTGGACCCTATAACAGAGTTACACTTGGGTAAGAATTAGAGTAGTTCACAGTGAGTGAGCACCCTTCTCTCAGGTAGTAAACATTACAGTGACTGGTTTTTACGGAGGGTGATTTAATCTAATTAGGGCAAGAATTAGAGTAGTTCACAGTGAGTGAGCACCCTTCTCACAGGTAGTAAACATTACGGTGACTGGTTTTTACGGAAGGTGATTTTAAACTAATTAGGGCAAGAATTAGAGTAGTTCACAGTGAGTGAACACCCTTCTCTCAGGTACTAACATTATAGTGACTGGTTTTTACGGAGAGTGATTTTAAACTAATTAGGGTAAGAATTAGAGTAGTTCACAGTGAGTGAGCACCCTTCTCTCAAGTAGTAAACATTACGGTGACTGGTTTTTACGGAGGGTGATTCTAAACTAATTAGGGTAAGAATTAGAGAAGTTCACAGTGAGTGAGCACCCTTCTCTCAGGTAGTAAACATTACAGTGACTGGTTTTTTCGGAGGGTGATTTTAAACTAATTAGGGCAAGAATTAGAGTAGTTCACAGTGAGTGAGCACCCTTCTCTCAGGTAGTAAACATTACGGTGACTGGTTTTACGGAGGGTGATTCTAAATTAATTAGGGCAAGAATTAGAGTAGTTCACAATGAGTGAGCACCCTTCTCTCAGGTAATAAACATTACAGGACTGGTTTTTACGGAGGGTGATTCTAAACTAATTAGGGTGAGAATTAGAGTAGTTCACAGTGAGTGAGCACCCTTCTTTCAGGTAGTAAACATTACGGGAACTGGTTTTTACGGAGGTTGATTCTAAACTGATTAGGGCAAGAATTAGAGAGGTTCACAGTGAGTGAGCACCCTTCTCTCAGGTAGTAAACATTACGGTGACTGGTTTTTATGGAAGGTGATTTTAAACTAATTAGGGCAAGAATTAGAGTAGTTCACAGTGAATGTACACCCTTCTCTCAGATAGTTGACGTTATGGTGACTGGTCTTTACGGAGGGTGATTTAAAACTAATTAGGACAAGAATTAGAGTAGTTCACAGTGAGTGAGCACCCTTCTCTCAGGTAGTAAATAGTACGGTGACTGGTTTTTACGGAGGGTGATTTTAAACTAATTAGGACAAGAATTAGAGTAGTTCACAGTGAGTGAGCACCCTTCTCTCAGGTAGCAAACATTACGGGGACTGGTTTTTACAGAGGGTGATTTAGAAACTAATTAGGGCAAGAATTAGAGTAGTTCACAGTGAGTGAGCACCCTTCTCTCAGGTAGTAAACATTACGGTGACTGGTTTTTATGCTGTATGTATTACATGCATTAAGGATTGTAATAAATAAACAATTATTCAGGTTAAAAAGGAATTACTCCAATTTTCTTTTTCCAAAAACAGAATCGGAATTTAAATCGCTATTGAAAAATTCCAAAATCTATACAATGTTGAATGGGCTAATTAAATACACAAATATTCAAATTATAATATTATATGCGATACATTCAAAGATTCAAACCCGAATAATGTTTGCTAATTGGTTGAGCTTGATACAAAAATAATTATCCTTCAAAATATTCAAAATTAATTTATGTAATTATTCGTGTTTCCTTGAAAACGTGTAATTATAAATGAAAATGAGAAAAATTAATTGTTGCTTACTTCTTCCATTTTCTTGCGCAGCTTGAAAGAAAAGGATTCAAATTATTAACAGGAATGGAAATATACAGACAGTGGTTTCCTACCTCTACTACTCTCAAAACAGGCATAGTACGACAAGAGATCTCAAGTTGACGTTTAAATTGTTTTATGGTTGTGGTATCTATTCAAATTTTTCTCTGAGTGAAAGAATTGAAAAAAATATGACCTTTATGCATTCTGCTATGAGGTATAGAATTGTACGAAATCCATTAGAATACACTGTTTGTTCCAGGTACCCAACTAAGCACTGGATTTGGAAATCCCAAAGTAACATACCTTACTTAATACAGATGGATTACTGTACAACATGGAAATAACTAGACAGGGAAATATTAAAAATTTTAATACCGTGTTTTATGAAAAATACTCTAATAATTGTCACAAGTTGTGGTAACGCGTTGATTTACACTTGGTAATAAGAACATTATGTTATAGAAGTTTCGCTTTTATGCCAAAATCTTTGGCAATTCCACGAAGATAATGAATATTGTTAAGAAATTAACGGTATTAAAATTTTAAATACATTCCTGTCTAGTTATTTCCATGTCGTACAGTAATCCATCTGTATTAAGTAAGGCATGCTAATGTTACTTTGGGATTTCCAAATCCAGTGCTTAGCTGGGTACCTGGAACAAACAGTGTATTC
The DNA here is from genome assembly GCA_035578165.1 of Stenolophus ochropezus. Taxonomy (NCBI): domain Eukaryota; kingdom Metazoa; phylum Arthropoda; class Insecta; order Coleoptera; family Carabidae; genus Stenolophus; species Stenolophus ochropezus. Next base: position 18,047,143 of record JAQOWZ010000012.1, on the reverse strand, counting down.
TAATGGATTTCAAATGTCATTGTTTCATTTTTAATGTGACAAGCAAGTGTATATGGATATGATAAATCCCCATGTATGACGATAAAATATACTCACGGTATGATTGTCATAATTACCCTATTAGAAGGACAGTTTTTTTTCACACATCGTTGACAATTGTAATCAGAAAATAAATATTATCAGATATTTTCTCCTAATGTTGCTATGGAAGTAAGTTACACTTACTACTTCAGCTGTACGAAAAAGTTGCTAATTGCAATCTGATGGTGTAATCGGTGAAAATGAACCGATATCTCTCCATCGCTGAATCTGTTACTTTTGTTATAAAGTGTAATTCGCAAAGAAACAAGAATTAAAAGGAAACAAATTAAACTTACAAGTTGCTAACAAGAAATCGATAGCCTTAGATTCCAACAATAGCAGGAAAAACGACGATCAGTCATTGTTTGCTGTTTTCCTTAGAGGTTTCAATAACGCAGGGGTTCTTTAAAAATATAATTATCTTCCTTTCAATGTTATGATTCTGTTTATATATTTTTTAAAATGAACATAAACAGGAAATAATTTTCAAGGATGTCAGATAATTAATACATTCTAATGTAGAACTACCACTTAACCATTAAGATAATATAAATCACTAATGTCCGGTTTCATGAAAGAGAATTAAAATTTTAACCCGATTTAATTTTATTAACTCTAGATTAAATTTGAAAATAGGTTCCACAAAAATGAGTTAAACTTAACCTCTGCTTAAATGAGGATAACCCGTCTATGGCTATGGTTTTATAGGCCGTATTGTTCCATTCGTGTGTTTGGTGCCCCAAACAACTCATGGAACAATATACCTTCTTATAAATCATTTTGTAATTGTAAACATATTTTCACGACACTGTTCATATAAGTCTAACTTAATTCCATAGCAATCAATTTAGCGCTCAGGACAAAAGATTTGTAGTGTCTATATCAAATTTTTACTAAAAATCTATGCTTTCATTTTATTGTAACAATTATAAACTAACCTATACAGGGTGGAAATGAACTGAATGTTATAAATTTAAGGGTGAGTGGTGTGACATGTCTAGATTACGAAAGTGAGAGATTTTTTTAAAAAATTGCATATTTAAGGGTAGTTTTCATTAAGCTAACATTTTTTGTACTACTGGACTATTGTAAATAAAAACATAATTTTCGTTAAAAATACTATTTAATTTAATTATTAAGAATAATAACTTATATAAGTAATTTTGAATGTATTTTTAATAAAATATGAATTAAAACAGCAATAAAAAAAGTTTCCGTAAGAAAAGTCGAATTTTCATTTTTGAAATTTTTAAAAAATCATTTTACTTTCGTAATCTACACATATCATCTCCCTTAAATTTATGACATTAAGTTCATTTCCATCCTGTATATATAATAAGTCGAAATTGAGACAAAAATGAACAAATGTTTAACGGTTTATCTGTTAAGTTATCTGCGTTAGTTTACTTTTATTATAATTTGTAATTACTATTTTATCAAGTTACACCAAAAAATATTTTATTGTTTATATTTTTAAATTCAAAATTAATTTATGTAATATTGTGCCTAAAAAGTAATTACAAATAATTATTAAAAAAAAAACTAATGTAGGTTAATTGGCCTGAAAAACCGTTAAACATTTATTAATTTTGTGTCAATTTAAACTGTTGTATTTTTGTTCTAAATTTATTAGGAGAAAGAATATCCGTAGTTTTTTGAAATCCCATGTTGAAGTTCTATGTTCCGCATTTCGTTGCACACCTGTATGTAAAACCCCAGCAATATAGTTTGAGAGTAGCAGATCTTCGCTTTAAATCAGGGGGGTTATTATAATTCAGATAGCGTTAGAGAAACTTCGCTATTCGATTTGGAGCCATCTATTAGTCTTGAAAGGAACATCGTATATGACATAGCTGGACTTTGCTATCCATAGCAAAAGCTACAGAGGTCCCGCTACGAGCATTCTCCCTACTATAAACCCGATCTCAAGATCTCCCTCCCCAGCACATCCCCTTACCTAAGCGTCACCACCTCCGCCTGCTCCAAGCTGGCGTCCAGCACCTGGTCCAGGGGCCGGGAATCCACGGCCAGGAGCCGGTCCCCCACGTGGAGAGTGCCTGTCCGGTGGGCCGGGGATCCTCGACGGATTTCGCTGATGATGAACGGGTCGTCGGGGATCGTCTTCGAGGCTGGAACAGTGAAGGGGGTTTAGTTGGTTGTGCGGGTGAGGTATAGTGCTGGACAACATAATTGAGAATTGAATTACCTCACCCCCTACTAGCATACCGTAAACATGGGATTATCCCCAAATTTATGGTCCAGAAATGCAGAAACTGATGTCAAATTTTTAAATAGGTGTATACAATACAGATATAAATGTTTGATTTACCTATAGGTACTAAAACGGTAAATTTGAAAGTAAATAAAACTAATCCAGCCTATTGAGAAATGGTTAATTTTCTTTCCATTTTTGATCCTCATTACAGTTATAAGAACATGACATTTTTCTTAATACCGCCCCAACATATTTACGACTAATCACCCGTTGTGAGGGTAAACCACATCCATTATTTAGCTTAACGGATTAACCAAATATCTTGTCCTGTACTATATGTGGGGTGTTGAGATGGTGGGGTAAAATATCGTGCTTCGCAAGTCAGGTGTTGCGAATTTCAGTCCCGTATAAGCATGTAAGGCTATTCAAGTCATATACCTACTAGGTATCTACTATAGTTATTAGATATAAGGTTCAAGTAAAATAAGGTGTTTTTCATAGTAAATAGTATTGCTGTCTAAATATTTTGTCTTGTCTTGTCTAAATTATCAAGACAAGTGTTTCTTATTCTAGATCAAGACGAGAAAATTGTAGACAATTTTTAAGACTCTAGATTAATTAATGTTTTTAAATTTTCGAAATATAAATATACCATGTGAAGTTTGTTCCATCCGAGCTAAAACAGTTATTGTAATATAGAAAAATAACGCTACCGAAGAATTATCTCTCCTTATCATAAGTTAATGTAAAATTTTGATATCTAGACAGGACTTTTTAATTTAGACTAAAACAACCTTATTATCGTGACCATTTTTATCATATGTAATACCACTAGTAACAAGAATTTTAATTAAAATTTTTGTCGTTATAGTCACAACTAATTGTTGCGACGAAAATCAAACGAGTCCGCAGAACGAGTGACGATTTTATATAGCAGCAAGCAGGAGTGAGTTAGGCAATAATTACAAATAAAATTCTAATTACGAATGGTATTCGGTGTGAAATATCTTGCTTCACGATTCAGGGGTGGGATTCTATTAACTCAAAAAAACTACAAGTAACAACTGCACTTGTTAAAATATCAATTACAAACGTCAAATGTCACCACGGCAGAAATTCAAATTTGCAATGAATTTAATACATTCCTACATAAATGTAGAGTTGTAGAGTGTTTTTTATATACCGTGAGTATTTTTTAACGTGAAACATAGGAATTTATCATATCCATGGTTACGACTTGATATTTGATTGACAGCAATGTATACTTGCTTGTCTCATTTACAATGAAACATAGGGAACGAATTTGACATTTGATTTTTGGGTTATAAAATTTTCTGACAGGTCTATACCAAGTGCAATAACCATTTTAAGAATCATTAATAAATTTATAGGAAATGGTGGGATAGTAAAAAGGTCTGCTAAATCACTCGATCTTACACATCTAGATTCTTATTATTGATGATCTTTAAAATCAGAAGTTTCTACCGCAGAAAATCCTCAAAAATAAGATCAATTAAAAGTTAAAATTCAAATCATTTTTCTATATATTACAATTCAAATGTTTTATAGCAGTTTAATTCATTGTTGTCATAGTTGGTTTATTAGTTCTTTATTTTGTAATTTCTTACAATAGGTATTAAAATTTAAAATTCTCTCAAATTCATTCCCTACGTTTCATTTTAAATGAGACAAGGAAATGCATTGCTGTTAATCAAATATTAAGTCGTAACCATGGATATGATAAATTCTTATGTTTTACGTTAAAAAGTACTCATGGTATGTATATGTCAGAACTTATTTTAAGAAAATAATTAAAAATTGTATTGTTTGTTTGAGAAGATGTACGGAAGTATCAAAATTATCATTTCATGCGTAAGTATTATATATACATTTTTTATTTAATGTTTAAAGTAGCACCTTTTTGAAGTTACAAATTTTCCCTTTTAGTTTTCAGAAAGATTCCTTCAGAAAAACACGTTAGGTTGAAGCTCTACATCTAATTCATAAAGTAATTCATAATTCTTCCAAATTATGCTCAAAGCATATTGAAAATTGTGTACAATGTCAGATATGTCATGATAGGTTATAAATTTGATGTTTAATTTGTACTTCTGCCTCCAAAACAGGACGAAAAAATTTAACACGTATAATATAGGAAAGACTGTATCTAGTGATACATGATCTAAGCACGGTACTCTGTTACGGAGCCGTTTGTGATATTGAGAAATCCATTCCTAGGTAAGGAAAATACAAAAACAATTCATATTTGAGATGATTCCCCTTACCAAACAATTTCGGAATGTATAAATACACAAAACAACACAACTGCGTTTCCGAACTCGTCTAAGCGAGCGTTTACACGCGACATTACTTTTCATTACCGTGTATAGACCGTATTCCCATCATATTAAATTCCCATATCTGTAATTCTTGACATTGTCGGCGCACTACGCATTTTTGTTGTTGTTGTTACTCATGTGAGACCTGAAGGCCCTGCTCATAGGTATGTATCATACACTAAGTTCTAGTATTATAAGAGGAGAGATTCTAGAATTGCTTCCAAAATACTGACGGGTAAAATGAATTCTATTGGTTACAAAAAAAATGTAACAGTTTTTACTTTTAGTTCGTTCTACAAACACCAATAAATGATCATGATCACTATTAGATTAGTGTTAGCGTTCAAGTTTGACAATAGACCACGTTAGTGAGGTTAAGATTTACATTTAGCGCGAAACCCTAATTAAAATCTGAGTGTATGCATTTCTTATGGGAGTACATTTTCAATTCACGATATTAAAGCATTTTGGCGATTCTTAATTATAACATAGGATTTTTTTATATTCTACAACATTACTCTTTGCTTTCCGTACAGAAAAAGTACAAATAAAAGAATAAATTAAGAAAAATTTGATTTTAAAGAAAGTAGAATCGCAAATAGTAACATATGTCGTTATTTGGTACAGCTGGCTAAAAACGCCAAGTGACAGATTCAACTGAATTCTAAGACAGCTAAGACATACGTTTTCAGAAATTTGCACCTACTGTTTAAATTGAAGTTTATTAAATAATATTATGTTTTTTGTGTGTGTATATTACAGTAGAAGATAGATAAAACATTAGAGCTTAGTATTTATAAGGTTTAATCACAGAATAGGTTTACACAGAAGCGACAGTAAGACAAAGAAGCGAAAATTAGAAAGAGATGGGGAAGGTGCACAAATTTAAAGGGCCCATTGTTTAAAATCGGAAAGTTTCCTCACATCTGAGAGAGAGATAGGGGAAGAGCACAAATTTAAAGGTCTACACAATGCTTCAAGGTCATAGAACTGACTAGCGAAATATGAAAGTTACCGACACAGTGTCGCTTCTGTATGTAACTATACTGTGGTTGAGGTGTGTTGAAATATTATGGGGTAAAATATCTTCCTTCGCAATTCAGGTGAAATATCTTAGCTTCGAGGAAATAAAATCGAAATTCTCGAATTTTAATAATTACGCCGATATTTTTAGAGGTTTTAAAATTATTTTCTGTCCTACACATATAAGATTTTCCTGCGTGTGTTGTATGGTGTGGAGTTGAGGTGTGTTTGAATTTGTGGGGTAAAATATCTTGCTTTGTAGTTTGGATGTTGCGAATTTGATTCTCGTATAAGCATGTATGAGCCGGTTTTTCCATTAAAAAATACTTGTGGTATGATATTGAAAAATACATTGCTAGGTAACAAAACTACAAAAACAATTCATATTTGATATCATTCCCCTACCAACCAGCTAAGGAATGTGTAAATACACGAAACAAACTCCTGCGTTTCCAAACTCCTCTAAGCGAGTGTTTATACGCGACATTACTTTTCATTACCGTGTATAGACCGTATTCCCATCATATTAAATTCCCATATCTGTAATTCTTGACATTGTCGGCGCACTACGCATTTTTGTTGTTGTTGTTACTCATGTGAGACCTGAAGGCCCTGCTCATAGGTATGTATCATACACTAAGTTCTAGTATTATAAGAGGAGAGATTCTAGAATTGCTTCCAAAATACTGACGGGTAAAATGAATTCTATTGGTTACAATAAAAATGTAACAGTTTCTACTTTTAGTTCGTTCTACAAATACCAATAAATGATCATGATCACTGTTAGGTTAATGTTAGCGTTCAAGTTTGACAATGGAGAAGTTTAGCGTGGTTGAAATTACATGGGAAATATCTTTTAGTCGTAAGTATATGAATAATTATAACTTAAAATGTAATTGAAAATTAAAATTATGTTGCCAATTATTTGTAATTAATGATTTATCTTCGAGCCACAATGACATCACAAGTGAGTTATGCGCTTGCGCACAAGGAATGGTGAGACCTGACTTGTAGAACGTAGGTTGTATTTTGAGGCATTACACCACACGCTTCTCTGTTGCCATGGGAACCCAGCGTGCGCTTTTTTGAGAAATCTAGGCATCTTTGGGTGAAATAAAATGTAGAATATCACTTTTGAGAGCAATCTTGATAAAATAAAAAATTAAAAAAATACGCTAAACATCCCCATTCAAGAGATATACTGGATTTTTATTAATGAATGAGACACCAGAGTTCGACATCTTTGTCTCTTGGTATAATTTTTCAATTGTTTGGATGTCTTGACTTTCTTAGTGAAATTATCAAAAAAAAATAGTTTTCATTGTATTCTTTGTAATATTGAAGAGGCGCATACATTTTATGTTCTACACATAATTACATTACTCGACATTGTACCTTGCACACATTCAATCGTGAACACCTTTTATCCTTCACACTTTTAATCCGCGAAAAAAGTTATTTTATACACATTTTAACTTCCACACATTTTATGTTCCACACATTTTGTCTTTCGAACATTTAACACTGAATATTTTATATAATTATAAGTATGTCAATTGCATGGGCAATAAAGGAATGAAAGGTATAATTACAACGTTTCAGAGATGAAACGTTGACGAAGGTAAAATGTATGGAACTTACAATGACTGGTAGATAAAATGTGTGGATGATAAAATGTGCGCAAGATAAAATGTGTATAAGATAACTTTTCTTCGCGGATTAAAAGTGTGGAGGATACAAGGTATGCAAGATTAAATGTTTAAAAGATACAATGTCGAGCAATATAACATGTGTGGACGATAAAATGTATACGCCCCACTATGATATCTAAAAATCCAGTCCTATGTAACAAAACTACAAAAACAATTCATATTTCATATCATTTCCCATACCAACTAAAGAATGTATAAATACACGAAACAAACTCCTACGTTTCCAAACTCCTCTAAGCGAGCCTTTATACGCGACATTACTTTTCATTACCGTGTATAGACCGTATTCCCATCATATTAAATTCCCATATCTGTAATTCTTGGCATTGTCGGCGCACTACGTATTTTTGTTGTTGTTACTCATGTCAGACCTGGAGGTCTTGCTCATAGGTATGTATCATACACTAAATTCTAGTATTATAAGAGGAGAGATTCTAGAATTTCTTCCAAAATACTGACGGGTAAAATGAATTCTATTGGTTACAAAAAAATGTAACAGTTTCTACTATTAGTTCGTTCTACAAATACCAATAAATGATCAGGATCACTATTAGGTTAGTGTTAGCGTTCAAGTTTGACAATAGACCACGTTAGTGAGGTTAAGATTTACATTTAGCGCGAAACCCTAATTCAAATCTGAGTGTATGCATTTCTTATGGGAGTACATTTTCAATTCACGATATTAAAGCATTTTGGCGATTCTTAATTATAACATAGGGTTTTTTTATATTCTACAACATTACTCTTTGGTTTCCGTACAGAAAAAGTACAAATAAAAGAATAAATTAAGAAAAATTTGATTTAAAAAAAAGTAGTATCGCAAATAGTAACATATGTCGTTATTTGGTACAGCTGGCTAAAAACGCCAAGTGACAGTTTCAACTGAATACTAAGACAGCTACGACATACGTTTTCAGAAATTTGCACCTACTGTTTAAATTGAAGTTTATTAAATAATATTATGTTTTTTGTGTGTGTATATTACAGTAGAAGATAGATAAAACATTAGAGCTTAGTATTTATAAGGTTTAATCACAGAATAGGTTTACACAGAAGCGACAGTAAGACAAAGAAGCGAAAATTAGAAAGAGATGGGGAAGGTGCACAAATTTAAAGGGCCCATTGTTTAAAACCGTAAAGTTTCCTCACATCTGAGAGAGAGATAGGGGAAGAGCACAAATTTAAAGGTCTACACAATGCTTCAAGGTCATAGAACTGGATAGGGTAACATAAAAGGTACCGACACAGAGTGTCGCTTCTGTATGTAACTATACTGTGGTTGAGGTGTGTTGAAATATTATGGGGTAAAATATCTTCCTTCGCAATTTAGGTGAAATATCTCGTCTCAGGCGAGACGAGAACGATTTTACAAACAGAACTTCGAATTCTCGAATTTTAATAATTACGCCGATATTTTTAGAGGTTTTAAAATTATTTTTTATCCTACACATATTGAAAATAAGATTTTTCTGCGTGTGTTGTATGGTGTGGAGATGAGGTGTGTTTGAATTTGTAGGGTAAAATATCTTGCTTTGTAGTTTGGATGTTGCGAATTTGATTCTCGTATAAGCATGTATGAGCCGGTTTTTCCATTAAAAAATACTCGCGGTATGATATTGAAAAATACAGTGCTAGGTAAGGAAAATACAAAAACAATTCATATTTGAGATCATTCCCCTACCAACCAGCAAAGGAATGTATAAATACACGAAGCAACCCAACTGCGTTTCCAAACTCGTCTAAGCGAGCATTTATACGCGACATTACTTTTCATTACCGTGTATAGACCGTATTCCCATCATATTAAATTCCCATATCTGTAATTCTTAGCATTGTCGGCGCACTACGCATTTTTGTTGTTGTTGTTACTCATGTGAGACCTGAAGGCCCTGCTCATAAGTATGTATCATACACTAAATTCTAGTATTATAAGATGAGAGATTCTAGAATTGCTTCCAAAATACTGACGGGTAAAATGAATTCTATTGGTTACAAAAAAATGTCACAGTTTCTACTTTTAGTTCGTTCTACAAATACCAATAAATGATCATGATCACAATTAGGTTAGTGTTAGTGTTCAAGTTTGACAATAGACCACGTTAGTGAGTTTAAGATTTACATTTAGCGCGAAACGCTAATTCAAATTTGAGTGTATGCATTTTTTATGGGAGTACATTTTCAATTCACGATATTGAAGCATTTTGGCGATTCTTAATTATAACATAGGGTTTTTTTATATTCTACAACATTACTCTTTGCTTTCGTCGTTACTTGGTGCAGCTGGCTAAAAATGCCAAGTTAAAGTGACAGGTTCAACTGAATACTAAGACAGCTACGACATACGTTTTTAGAAATTTGCACCTATTGTTTAAATTGAAGTTTATTAAATAATATTATGTTTTTTGGTTGTGTATATTACATTAGAAGATAGGTAAAACATTAGAGCTTAGTATTTATAAGGTTTAATCACAGAATAGGTTTATACAGAAGCGACAGTAAAACAGAGAGAGAGATAGGAGAAGTCAACAAATTTTGACTTTCTTAGTGAAACTATCAAAAAAAAATTAGTTTTTATTGTATTCTTTGTGATATTATAGAGGCGTATACATTTTATGCTCTACACATATTACATTGCTCGACATTGTATCTTGCACACATTCAATCGTGCATACCTTTTATCTTCCACACTTTTAATCCATGAAAAAAGTTATCTTACACACATTTTATCTTCCAAATTATTTTATCATCCACACATTTTAACTTTCACTTATTTTAACTTCCACTCATTTTATGTTCCACACATTTTATCTTTCGAACATTTAACACTGAATATTTTATCTAATTATAAGTATGTCAATTGCATGGGCAATAAAATGAATGAAAGGTATAATTACAACGTTTCAGAGATGAAACGTTAGCGAAGATAAAATGTATGGAACATACCATGAATGGTAGATAAAATGTGTAGATGATAAAATGTGCGCAAGATAAAATGTGTATAAGATAACTTTTCTTCGCGGATTAAAAGTGTGGAGGATAAAAGGTGTGCAAGATTAAGTGTTTGAAAGATACAATGTCGAGCAATATAACATGTGTGGAAGATAAAATGTATACGCCCCACTATGATATTTAAAAATCCATTTCTACATAACAAAACTACAAAAACAATTCATATTTGAGATCATTCCCCTACCAAACATCTAAGGATTGTATAAATACACGAAGCAAACCAACTTCGTTTCGAACGTTTCGTTTACGAACTCGTCTAAGCGAGCATTTATACGCGACATTACTTTTCATTACCGTGTATAGACCGTATTCCCATCATATTAAATTCCCATATCTGTAATTCTTGACATTGTTGGCGCACTACGCATTTTTGCCCCGTCTCTGTATTCTACCCAGGTCCTGAGATAACAGACTACATATATCCTTGCCTTTGCTAACCTAGTCATCATGAAGGTTATTTTTCTTTAGTTCATAAGTATTAATAACATGTATCAGCACGGTTTTGGGCTATTTTTTTATAGTGGGAACATTGCGTATAGACGTGTTAGTTAATAGAAAAGGAAAGAAAATTAATAGAGTTATTATTCTTTTGATCATTTCTTGGTTGATACAACACAATAAGGTTGTTGGAAAGTAATATAAAAATATAATGTATATCTAAGGACTAAAGTATTTTCTATTATTCACATGGTTTATTCACCTTGGCTGTCGACTCGTAAAATAAATTTCATATGCACAATAAAAAATTATACTTTAGTCCCTTGATGCACAATTAACTATTTTCTACTTCCGTTTAATAAGAGACTTTTTATTTCCCTAATTTCAGTTAGGTTATGGACTTCATTATTTCATTAGTGAAATCAAATTAGAAAGTAAGCATACACAGAAACATTAACAGTTACAAAAATAGAATATTTAGTTCTTATTATCTTTACAAATATTAGTAATATAGTTATTACATTTATTAGATTCTCAGAGACTCGTATTTTCAATTCAAAAAACTTAAATGACAATCTGTTTATAACTAACAATATTTTTGTAGTAATTTAGTAAAGCACAAAATTAAGCAATCCTTGGTATTGTCTTGCTTGCTTATTTTGCAAATGTCATCAAAGTGTCAAAATTTTTTAATATCAAATACATTTTTCTACTTATTCAAACGGAAGTACAAAAAAATATAGTTTGAAATACGTATGGAAACTTCTTGTTGTTTTTCTCTTACTTCATACGTATTAATAATATGTATCAACACGGTTTTATGCTATTTTTTATGGTAACAGTAGTTATGGACACACAGTTAATAGAAAGGAGAAGAAAATTAATAGAGTTATTATTCCCTTAATGTTATTTTGCTGTTATTGTGTTTTGTAGACTGTTAATGAACTATTTCAGGATTCCTTAAGTTGATCCTCACTTATTAATCGTATCTATGTGATTCAAATCACCAAGGGAAAATGGGGATGAAATAGTGTGATTTCCGAAGAAAAAAAATATCAAAACTGATAGTACAGTATATAACAATACAGAGTTGTTGTCAAAAATATTTTTAGTACACCTGTTTTAACTAAAACAAGGTTATTCTGTACAACTGAATCAACCTTGTATTAAAGTATGTTTTAAGGTAAATCAGTATTTTCGCTAATACAAGTCTTAATAGAGACTTTAGTATAACCAACTGAATACCAGCTAATGTATCGTATATACAGACTGCATGTGTAACGAAACGCGGAACATAGAACTTTAAATGGGATATCAAAAAATTATGGAAACTCTCTTTTATGATACATTTAGAACAAAACTGCAACAGTACAAAGTTGTTTAAAATTATATTCTACATCAGGTATGATCATAATTGATGCAATAGCATGTTTGCAGTATGAGGTTTATTAAATATAAAATGTAATATTTTCGTTAAAAATCAGACAGCCATGGAAATAAAAGGAAATATCTATGTTTTAGTTGAGAGTTAATGATAAGTCATTATAGATAAATTAAATCATATTATAGTTTAAAAATGGATGTTTCGTGCGTAAATATATTAAAATTTGTTTTATGTAATGTACTTGTCTTACATGGTGTTTAATACTTTTTTAAGTTATATTTCCAATATTTTTGTAATATTGCTATACAAACAATAAGAATTTTAATCAATGATACCTTCTCGAAAATGACGAAAAATAGATATTTTCTTTTATTTTCATGGCTGTCTGGTTTTTAACGAAAATATTACATTTTATATTTAATATATCTCGTACTGTAGACGAGCTGTTGCAACAATTATGATCTTATCTGATGTAGAATTTAATTTTAAATAACTTTGTACTGATGTAGTTTAGCTCTAAATTTATCAGGAGAGAGAGTATCCGCAATTTTTCAAATCCCATGTTAAAGTCCTATGTTCCACATTTCGTTGCACACCTTGTATATACATTTGATAATAATGAAAAAATGTTTAGTTTGGTTCATTTGTTCATGTGTGGAGAATTAAGTAAATGTTTTGGGTATTTTTGTCACAATGTTCGACCAAACGACTGGATAAATGTAATATTTGTGTTACCAATGTTAGTAAAGAGAATAAGAAGTACATTTTTTATTAAGAGACTTGATCCTCGAGTTCCTTGACCGGTTACGTGCCTGAAAACTTCGAATCAACTTGGTGAATTAAAAAAAGGTTAATTCGTATTTCCTTATTATTTAATGGACTACTGGTGAATTCAGTTGTCAGTGTTATTACATAAATTGAACAATTTTTTTATTTTATTTCCACCTTCTATATAATTGATACTTTACAGGCTTCTTGGTAGCTAAGTAAACAGACAATTACAGTAACTAAGCTGTAAAATTTTAGAATGCTCATGAAAAATTATAGAAAATAGTGAAAGTTTTTTATGCCTTTTATTATAAATATGACAAACTTAGTTTAATTAGGTTTATGTGAGTAATTATAAACATTTATAGTACATTTTGATCCACTGGCGAAACTCATTTGACAACGTCTAGCTATAAATTGTTCTACCACCGCCAACTACCTTTGATTCCAAAGTAGTATAAATCTTTTTTTGAAGAATAAATTACATTAATAAAAAAACCACTATGAAGGTGGAAATAAAATTATGTACTTGGCACTCTTGCAATTAATCTTTACTGGGCTCACTGGATTATGAGAGCTCGCGCTGTAAAGATTAACTTACACCGCTGGCCACGTAAATAACTATTATAGGTCAACCCATATTCCTCGCGATAATATTTCCCACAAGAAGCAAAGCATCTCTTTTCATTCTCATATCGGATCGCTTAGCGATCACCGCTGTCAGCTCGCGGCATAGCCCCTCAGCACCTCAAAGCCTTCAGCGCCTGAGTTTGTATTGACCAGTAGGAGCAGACAGACAGCGAGTAAGCGCGTTGTATTCTCGTCAGGTCTGGGATAACTGAAACACATTTCTTATTCTCGCTTTCATCGCTTCATTGCCGGGGAGGATATAAACACACCACGGTTTACAGTTGTCTGACCGCAGAGATGGTGAGTGGTGGGAACAAGGAAGGTTTAGGGTATGGTGCGCTCAGGTCACAGAAGCGACAGTAAGACAGAGAAACGAGAATTAGAGAGAAATGGGGAATGTGCACAAATTTAAAGGGTCCATTGTTTCAAATCGGAAACTTTCCTCACATCTTAGAGAGAGATAGGGAAAGGGTGCAAATTTAAAGGTCTACACAATGCTTTAAGATCATGTAACTATTCTGTGCTCAAGTTTCGTTACGTTGGGGAATAATGGTTTGTTGTATGAAAATTATAGAAAAATGAGCCCATTACCTACTGCCACTGTAGTAATCTATTCCATATTAAAATATTTGAGGTTGTATAGACACATGTTTTTGTGTTTTACATAAAAAAAATTAACTATTTTATTTCAAAAGATTGTTCTCGCGGAAAGGGAAAAATAGCTTGTGCCCTACGAGAATGTAACGACATAATTACATCCCTCGGCTTTTGCTGCTTTCGCTCACTATGTTCGCTCGTGTATCAGAAATCTTCGGGATGTAATATGCTCATATCTTCCCTTATGACGCAATCATAGAATAGTTATATACAGAAGCGACACTCCGTGTCGGTACCTTTCATGTTCCCCTAGTCAGTTCTATGACCTTGAAGCATTGTGTAGACCTTTAAATTTGTGCTCTTCCCCTGTCTCTCTCTAAGATGTGAGGAAACTTTCTGATGTTAAACAATGAGCCCTTTAAATTTGCGCACATTCTCCATATCTCTCTAATTCTCGTTTTTCTGTCTTACTGTCGCTTCTGTATAAACCTATTCTGTGGTTGTGGTATCTATTCAAAGTTTTCTCTGAGTGAAAGACTTGAAAGAAATGTGACCTTTATGCATTCTGCTATGGAGTATAGAATTGTACGAAATCCATTACTATACACTGCTGTTCCAGGTACTGGATTTGGAATGGTGGTAACAAGAGAGATTTGGGAAGGTTTGTGGTATGGTGCGCTTAGGTTTTGCTAAGTTGGGGTGAAGTAATATGCCTATATCTTCTCTTATGACGCAATATACTATTGCTTCCCTCATTGAAGTAGTTTAACCGACCTTGTAGCTCTTATAGTTCTCGAGATAGCAACAGTGTACCACTTAGAATGAACACCTCTATTCCCTACAAAAAGCAAAGCACCTCTTTTCATTCTCATATCGAATCGCTTTGCGGTGATCTGCTGTCAAACCATCAGCACCTTAGCGTGTATTGTTCCCTCATTAAAGTAGTTGAACCGACTTGTAGCTCTTATAGTTCCTGAGATAGCAATAATGTACCACTTAGAATGAACATCCTGTATTTCCCTTAAGAAGGAAAGCATCTCTTTTAATTCTCATATCGAATCGCTTTGCGGTGATCTGCTGTCAGCTCGCGGCATAGCCCCTCAGCACCTCACAACCTTCAGCGCCTGAGTTTGTATTGACCAGTAGGAGCAGACAGACAGCGGAGTAAGCGTTGTATTCTCGTCAGGTCTGGGATAACTGAAACACATTTCTTATTCTCGCTTTCATCGCTTCATCGCCGGGGAGGATATAAACACACCACGGTTTATAGTGCCTGACCGCAGAGATGGTGAGTGTTGAATGGTGGGAACAAGGGAAGGTTGGCAAGGTTTGGGGTATGGTGCGCTCAGGTCACAGAAGCGACAGTAAGACAGAGAAACGAGAATTAGAGAGATGGAGAATGTGCACAAATTTAAAGGGCTCATTGTTTAACATGGGAAAGTTTCCTCACATCTTAGAGAGAGAGATAGGGGAAGAGCACAAATTTCAAGGTGTACACAATGCTTCAAGGTAATAGAACTGATTAGGGGAACATGAAAGGTACCGACACGGCGTGTCGCTTCTGTATGTAGCTATTCTGTGTTCAGGTTTCGTTAAGTTGAAGCGTATACCTTTTATCCTCCACACATGTTATATTGCTTGACATTGTACCTTGCACACTTTCAATCTTGCATACCTTTTATCCTCCACACTTTTAATCCGTGAAAAAAGAATGATGGTTTGTTGTATGAAAGTTGTGGAAAAAATCTGATGTGTCCAACACATTATAGTCTGACAAGAGATCTCGAGTTGATGTTTAAATTGTTTTATGGTTGTGGTATCTATTCAAAGTTTACCCTGATTGTGACTTTTATGCATTCTGCTATGGGGATAGAATTGTACAAAATGCATTAGTATACACTGTTTGTTCCAGGTACTGGATTTGGAATGGTGGGAACAAGAGAGGTTTGGGAAGGTTTGTGGTATGATACACTCAGGTTTTGCTAAGTTGGGGTGAAATAATATGCCTATATCTTCCCTTATGACGCAATATACTATTGCTTCCCTCATTGAAGTAGTTTAACCGACCTTGTAGCTCTTATAGTTCTCGAGATAGCAATAGTGTACCACTTAGAATGAACAGCCTGTATATCCCCTAAGAAGCAACGCATCTCTTTTCATTCTCATATCGAATCGCTTTGTGGTGATCTGCTGTCAGCTCGAGGCTTCAGCGCCTGAGTTTGTATTGAGCAGTTGGAGCAGACAGACAGCGAGTAAGCGCGTTGTATTCCCGTCAGGTCTGGGATAACTGAAACACATTTCTTATTCTCGCTTTCATCGCTTCATCGCGGGGAGGATATAAACACACCACGGTTTACAGTTGCTTGACCGCAGCGATGGTGAATGGTGAATGGTGGGAACAGGGAGGTTTGGGAAGGTTTGGGGTATGGTATGCTCAGGTTTTGCTTAGTTGGGGTTGGGGGTTTGTGGTATGAAGGTTATGGAAAAAATCTGATGTGTCCAACACATTATAGTTTGACAAGATATCTGGAGTTAACGTTTAAATTATTTTATAGTTGTGGCACAGAATAGTTACATACAGAAGCGACACTCTGTGTCGGTTTTGCTTAGTTGGGGTTGGGGGTTTGTGGTATGAAGGTTATGGAAAAAATCTGATGTGTCCAACACATTATAGTTTGACAAGATATCTGGAGTTAACGTTTAAATTATTTTATAGTTGTGGCACAGAATAGTTACATACAGAAGCGACACTCTGTGTCGGTACCTTTCATGTTCCCCTTTTCAGTTCTATGACCTTGAAGCATTGTGAAGACCTTTAAATTTGTGCTCTTCCCCTATCTCTCTCTAAGATGTGAGGAAACTTTCCGATGTTAAACAATGAGCCCTTTAAATTTGTGCACATACCCCATCTCTCTCTGATTCTTGTTTCTCTGTGTTACTGTCGCTTCTGTATAAACCTATTCTGTGGTTTGGTATATGAAAGTTGTGGAAAAATATGATGTGTTCAACACATTACCTCCCGCTACTGTAGTAATATATTTAGGCCGTATTTATTTGGTAAATTTAAATACATCCCTAAATTGATCCTGAAGTTATCCGTGTTGATACCAAATAAATAATCAAATTTTACAGTTGGTAAATATTTTAACCAGTTAATTTAAGTTCTTTCTTAAAGTTACTTATTTATGTTTTTCATTTTAACTTATAAAAAATATCGTCACAGACACATACACGCACACTGACATACAGACATCACGAGAAAAATACCAAAATCGTATTCTAGGACCCTAATTCATGCTCATATGTTGAAAACTCACACTGGAGAAATTTGACCAAAAACAATATTGTCTTTATCTATATATTGATAGGCGGGAGGTAAAAAGGATGAGGTACAATCATTTCAGGTTTCATAATCAATAAAACCGTGAAGGTATTGGTTAAATATTATGCATATTGTAAGACAAGTATTTCTTATGTAATTTTAAATCAAAAATACCTTATAGAGTGTCTTAAACCAAGTAACAAATAGAAAATTAACATAAAAAATTAAATTGTGAATAGTATCTCCCGAGTACAAAATATCCAAGCATACTAATTCTAAGGATCACAGTTCAAATCAGTCACCTTACAAGAACGTAGAATTGTAGAATTTCCAGGATTGTTGTTCATATCCCCAAAAAAAAATGTTTCCAATCAACAGTTCAAATAGTTTAGTAGCAGTATGTGCGCTTGGTAATAAACAAAATTCAAAGAGATGGATTCGTAGCACCCGATAGCAAAGATTATTGTTTTAGTTTTTATTTTTAAATGCTCGGTATGTAAGTATCTACTAAATAATTAAATAAATATAATGTGTTCCTGTATCTCCCAAGCGGAGCATAGGGCAACCGAACTCACCGAGCCGCAGTTCTAACTGCCGTACTGTCGGTTGTTTCATGCCAGCGCTACTTCTATTTAAGATGTATAGATGGCAAGTCTATAGCATCCGAGTGTGATACACAAGTAGCTGTGTTTTTTATTTTACGACAAATCACACGTTGTCGGTCGCTGGGACTTGAACTGAGGATCTCAGGTTCGTATGACGTCACAGCGAGCTAAAGATGTGCACTAGCTCGCTCAGCCATCCAGCCGACGTTGATATATGTAAGTATAACTTAATTCCATAACAATTAAATAAAATATATAAAACACACGTAAATTACAATGAAAATATTGTTTCTAAGGTATACTTTACTGAAATGAAAAAAATCAATAATTTTATAATTTCTTACTTTATTTTCATTGTAATTTAAATTTGTTTTATATATTTTATTTAACAGTATTAAAGACAAATTTAATTCCCATGAAAATTGAAAGTTATTATGAATTTATCGAAAAGTGTACGAACTGTCAATTACTAGTAAAATAGTGTCTGTAGAATGTGCAAACTAGAAACTTGTGTGAATTGAAACAAGAAAATTATAAGCCAAAAACAAAATTTGCCAAAACCAGTTTTTTGTTTTTTGCTTATATCTAGTGAGCTGTACATTAAATCGGAAAAACAAAAACATGATTGATATGGGCAATTAATGCGGGAACTTTGCCCCAATTTAATCGACTTCGTTTCTCTTACGGTTCTCGAGATCCCAATGGTTAGCCTCTTAAAACGGACACTCTGTATAACCTAGACAAATGTTTGCAAACATTTCTATGCAGGCAAAAGTATAAAAATCACCCTGCAGCCTGCAGTAACAGTCGTTACTGTAATATTTACTTCCTGTGAGATAGATGCTCATTAATTGTGAAGTATTCTCATTATTGCTCTAATCAAATTAGATCAAAATTATCCTCCTTAAAAACTGATCACCGTTGTTATTTTGCCTCAAGTTTTTATTGTAGCCATTGATCCAATTTCACTAAATCATCTGTATATTGTTTTGGGAACCGACCTCACAATCTCAATGCACACCAAATACACAATGCTGTGACATGCTACGGTCAGTACAGCTATATAAAAGTGAGCCCACTATACCATTTTCCCTAGCCTCAGGCCTGACATCAATAGACTGCATTAGTGAATCGTCATTTTGTGGCGCCAAATTCAAACTGAAACCCTAACTCGTCTCTGCCAATTATACGCCCATGTTATTCGTATGGGAATAAAAATATGCTGTGTTTAAACTGCTACAAAGTATTATAAATTGCAAATCTTAACTATTAAACCTTGTAAATCCTGATCTCTAATGTTTTATCTATCTTCTAATGTAATATACATACCCAAAAAACATAATATTATTTACTAAACTTCAATTTAAACAGTAGGTGTAAATTTTTAAAAACGTATGTCGTAGCTGTCTTAGTATTCAGTTGAACCTGTTACTTTAACTTGGCGTTTCTAAGTAACGACATTTGTGATACTACTTTCTTTAAAATCAATTTTTTCTTAAATTATTCTTTTATTTGTACCTGTGCAAAGAGTAATGTTTTAGAATATAAGAAACCATATGTTATAATTAAGAATCGCTAAAATGCTTTAATATCGTGAATTGAAAATGTACTCCCATAAGAAATGCATACACTCAGATTTGAATTAGGGTTTCGCGCCAAATGTAAATCTTAACCGCACTAACGTGGTCTATAGCTATATAAAACTGAGCCCACTATACCTCCTTCCCTACCCTAAGGCCTGACATCAATTCGCGGCCTTGAAGCCAAACGGACCAGTGAAGAAGGCGGTCTAGAATATAAATTCCTGATTGTTGCCTACAGCCGATTCAATGAGCTAGGGGAAGTTTAAACTTATGTGTATGAAGATAAATGTAATAGGGTGTGGATAAATAAAATATAAACTGGAAGCGACCCGAGACTTCCCAGGATAAGCTGAGAATTGGGATATACCGAAGATATCCACTAGAAAGATATCGGTGGCAAATAAAAAATGATTGCTGATAATAGTATATATTATAATATCGTTGATAAAGTCACATAACAATAGTTTTTATCCACAACTGTCAAGTAATATACCTAGAATTCAATCAAAATATTTAAAGAATTGAAATAAAATACTCGGTCAGTTTCAAAATCTTTAATATCGAGAGATACAATACGTATTCCGGCTTATTAGGTCATCGTCAGGTAAATACATGAACGAATGAAAATATCTGTTCTTAAAAAATCTAAAGATTAACGGTAAATTTTCCAGACAGTAATAAAGAGATTATATACTGATGATAATGACTATCTATTGAACGTTTTATTTATTAACTTAGATGAACTGTAAACATAACTATTTATTTATTTCTACTTTACATGTCGCGAACATGTACTGACCGACATTGACTTCCTTCAGTGACTCTCTGTACACTTTGACCGATACTAACTTTCTGAGCTTGGAAGTAGCAAGAATTTGAAATAGGGTAGATGTGTGAGAGAGAAAGGTGTAATATTGTGAAGTAGACGTTAAGGGCACTAAATACTCGAATAATTTAAATCTTTTTTCAAATTTGATCATTTCTATCATACACTTTTTTGAAGAAAAAAACAAGCTTTTAAAAATAAGACAGAATTTTGGAATTTGAAGTAAGTTGGAAATGTTTACAAGAATATCTAAAATACTTCTTAAACTTTATTACTATTTTTCAGATATATCTATTGATAGCTTTAACTGAATATCTTACGAATGAAATATTCTGAATTTTCATTAGAATCTTTTTGTATATTTATTCAGAATAAATATGGCAATGTAGGAGACAGAGCACTTCGAGTTTTAGTTCAATTTTCTACCTCTTGTGCGAATGTAACGTACGACTTCTACGTTTGTTAAAAACAAAACTAAAAAGAGAGAACGATTGAAATCGGTAGAACATGAAATGCGAGTATGTTTGTCAAACATACACCCAAATAATAAAAAAATTATGTAAATTACATGTAGCTCTGTATTATATGTTTTCCTAAGATTAATAAAATGTCTTTAAAATTTCATGTACGTAATGTTGGGAGTGCCGAAAATTTTAATTTATCGATTATTGTGTACCTTAACATCAAAAAGTCTCGTTATAAAGAAATAATAATTTTTACAAAAAGTGGTCCATTTCTCCCCTACTTATACTACTCACCCTACTATTCTGTTATCATTTGTGTAATATAATGAACAATTCCTGGTATATCAGATGCTGCTAACTGACATGACGGCGCCAGCATTTAACTTTTTGTCATAATTTACAAACTCAGCACTCCTTAATTCGGCCCGGCTTTTTTATTCCAGTTTTTGATAATTACATAGATATCATCTACTTTTACATCTAATACTCTCGTCCCGCTTTTTATCTTAATTTAAATTTCAGCTTGCTCAAATTAATTAAGTAAAAACGAAGAAAAATGTATTTTTCAACTGTCTTTTAGCTAATTAGAATTGTTTACAACGGTCGCATGTATTTGTCTTGAGGATACGCCATTTTCTTCTTGTGTCTTTGTCTTTTTACAGACGAGACACAAATAAAACTGCACGAATAATTTATTTCTTTAGTTGCAGCGGAATTTAAAGACATTTACTTAGAGATGCAAAAGAAAATTGATGCATATTTTCTTAAATTCTTTTTACATCCAATAAAAGTGTCCATAAAGTTTTTATTTTCTACAATACAATGGAGTATGTGACCATAATCGAATTTATGTGTATAAATTATAAAATATAAAAAGTAACCACTGTATTTGCTCATTGTAATAATAAAAACTAAATAATACTTTGCAATAATATAGTTATAAGCACTTTAATGTTTTGGAGAAGGGATATGTGACGTCAACATAGTAGGATCGTAGAAAAAATCAGGTAGTCTCTTTCTCTCCTCGTCTTTCTATTTTCTTTCACGATTTTGCCACGCTGACTACTTCCCCAAAATTTTTAGTAATTATTTTCTCATAAAGTACTAATAAATTGGTTTAAAAAAATATGGATATTTTATTTTTTGTCTAGTATTATATACATAAAAATTAAAATTTGATCACATGTAGGTACTATGAGCTATAATAATATGACCACTGTCGAATTGAAAAAAAAATACTAAAAATTAACCATTGTAGCTACCAATAATAATGATAAAACTACATATTATTTTATAATTTCACTGAAATTAGCATTTCAAAATTTAAATTTATGAAACGGCGCCATATCTCTGACGTCACGTAGGAGAATGAGAGAGCAATTTATAATGCTAAAAGTGGGAATATAATTATATCGAATAAATGTTGATAATGATAAATTTGTAATAACTATTAATGAAACAATGTATAAGATATCAATACAGGCAATTCATAGAATAAAATAAATATATTTTGATATATCACAACAGATTGCTTTGGTGTAAATTTGGTTGGCATTGAAATGTCAACTGTCAACATTGTCAATGTCATATGATTTTCGAAAGCTGTTTAGTGTTATGTTTACATACATCGTTGGATGGAACCTGGGTAACCTGTCAAATGTAGATTATTCTATGATTGATAATTTTTAACGAAAATTATGTTTTTATTTACAGAAGAATGCAAATGTGTTGTCAGTAATCTAGTAGTACAAAAAATGTTAGCTTAATGAACATTACCGTTAAATATGCGACTTTTTTAAAAATTCTTTCACTTTTGCAATCTACACATGTTATAATACCACACAATAAGTTTATACAGAAGCGACAGTAAGACACAGAAACGAAAATTACAGACAGATGAAGAAAATTAATAAATTTAAACGGCTCATTGTTTAAAATCGGAAAGTTTCCTCACATCTTAGAGATAGGAAAAGAGCACAAATTTAAAGGTCTACACAATGCTTCAAGGTCATAGATCTGAATAGGGTAACATGAAAGGTACCGAGTGTCGCTTCTGTGTGTAACTATTCTGTGATAATATTCACCCTTAAATTTATGACATTAAGGTCATTTCCACCCTCTATATTGATAGGCGGGAGGTAAAAATTGAGTATATATTTCTGTTATACTAATTTAAATTCAATTTGAATTTCATCAGATTTCGATAATGACATTTTTATCATAAAAGAGTTTATTTTCTCTACAAAAGCAATATTTGTACGGAAATACTTAACATCGATCGTGAATAAATAAAAATAAAATTCCTTTTGAACTCCTGCGGAACTAGATTTAAACCTACAATGAAAACTTCAGTCCGGCCCTGGAAGATTACGAAGAATGGAATGGAATCTAGGGTACAAGGACAACTTTGGACATTTTATGATTTTCACATTTCAATAATTTCTTTTTATTCTCGTCCTTTATCCTTTTCTTTATTATCCTCACGTAACTAAGTATTCGGGTTGCGTTCTTTTGTTCAATGAATAATTGCGTTTTTGTTTCTGACATGTTCGTTTGCAGTGTTTGCTAAGATCCGTTTTTGTAAATTATGACTATTTATAAAAGGGTATATTTTTTATAGCTTGACATTTTTAGTCAGCTCGTAAACTTAGGCTTCGTTATAATATATTTTTCAGACGACCACATATGAAAGTAGCCATATTTACAGTGTAATTAACACCAGAAAATGTAACATAGCTCATGGCGTGTGTTATAATAACACACTAGTGTGTTATATAACTGGATATGACAATTGGTGGTCAATAGATGGAACTTTGATAATAAATGTAACAAAATTAATGAAAATTTGCTTAAAACTACGTTTTTAAAATTGGTAGTGAATTAATAACAAAAATAAAGAGTCAAAATGTACTGATAGTTTTATTAATTATTCAAATAATACGTACTAGACTTCCAAATCAGTTTCCGGTTAACTAGTGATACTTAACCTCAAACCCAAACGTCAATGCTTTCGTGAGTTGTGTTTGACATTGACACTTTTGTATAAACCGAGTTTTTATTATAATATTTTGGGGTCGTCTGAAAAATAGTGTATATAACTCGCTTGAAAGTGCATAGCAACGCTCGTGTATTAAATCACTCGGCGCTACACGCCTCGGTCTTCAATCTCTACACACGCTTGCTATTTACCAATTTCCACGCTTGTTATGTAAATAACTATTGGTAAACGTAACTATCATACAAATAATAATGCTAGTGTTTTACAAGAGTCTTGTATTTTTCTTGCACTTGCATCAGTCTTGCAAAAAATGCAAGATAAGAACAAGACAAGAGTTATAAATTTTAGAGCAAGACAGGGCAAGAATTTGTCTTGCTCGAAAAGTGCAAAAATAGCAAGATTATCTTCAATTCTTGTACTCTTGCTTTTTTTTGTTAATTTGAAATACGAGTATATATTTATTATAAGAATATATCTATAAATATATATGTCACTGATTAGGAAAATAATGAAGTTTGTACTTTTTAAATGTAGTAACATTAACATATAGATTTTATTTACCTAAAAGTACAAAAATATGTAAATATTAACATGGAATAAATGGAATCATAAAAATTATTAATACATGTAAATTTTATTTAAAAATATATATAATGATAATAATTATTGGCTCAATAATATAATTATTATTCGAAATTATATAACCAAGAGTTAAGGTACAAAATGCTTTCTTATAAAACCAGGGAGCTTTGGGAAAAAGCTTCTCTTTTATAAAGATGTCGCTATTGTACTAAAAAATCCATAAAGGAGTGCAACAATATTATTCTTTATTTATTGTTATATTTGATAATAAAAACAAAATCAAAAATCTTTCTTTTAAAGTCAGAAATACATTTCCTTTTATTATTTTTGCTAATTACAGTAATACAGTAGACCAATTAAGAATCCTTCAAAATACAACTTTTAGGTTTTTAGTGCAAAATTCCGTTTTTATATCCGAAATAACTAAAAAATATCTATTTTTGGGTCAAAAATTTTTGTGTCTAAAAGTAGTTCTTTTTGATAGTCGTCGATGCGCTGATTCCAAATTTTCAAACCAAATTCAATTATCTCGTACCGTTCTCGAGATATTTGCGTTCAAAATTAGACCTGAAAAAACCGGTTTTTCAGGAATATACCTGAAATGAGACGAGATACGACCCTGGCTATATCACTAATAGATTCTACGGGCAAAATTACATAAGTGTACCAATTTTCAGATTTTTATTCCTATGGACACAATTTTTAGAGCGAAAAAACGAAAATTGACGAAAATCGAAAAAATCGCAAGGGGTATACCTTAGATTTTTTTCGATTTTGGACATTTTCAGTTTTTCCTTTCTAAAAATTGTATTCGTAGACATATAAATCTGAAAATTGGTACACTTATGTAATTTTGCTCGCAGAATCGATTGGTGATATCGCCGACGTTGTATTTCGACCCATTTCAGGTCTATTCCTGAAAAACCGAATTTTTCAGCTCTATCTTTGAACACAAATATCTCGAGAACGATTAAAGATAATAGGAATTCGGTTTGAAAATTTGGAATCAGCGCATCGATGTTTACTTAAAATCATAAAATGATAAATTTTGGAGAAAAAAAGTTTCCGAGAGAAAAACTGAAATTCCGGTTTTTTCGTTTTTTTCATTTTTCACCAAATCGTTCCAAAGATCGTATATGTGGAGAAAATATTTCTTTATGTAACTTTGCCTGTAGAATCGACTGGTATAATCGTTGAGATTGTATCTCCACGCATTTTAGAGATATACCAAAAAAACACTTTTTTGAGGTGCAACTTTGAAAGCAAAAATCTCAGGAACGAAAAGAGATAATTAAATTCTGTTTGTAAATTTGAAATCAGCGCATCGACCACTATCAAAATGGACTATTTTCGGAAATAGGAATTTTGGCCCTAAAGTTAGTATTTTTGGATTGTTTTAGCTATACAAGGTGTTCAATTTAAGTGATACACTAATGCTATTTCGAGAACTAGAAGAGGTACGAGGTCGGTTTAATTAGCAAACAATTTCTATTTTATAAGACTACTTTAATGAGCAAAACAATTTTTTTTCGACCAGTGGTTCTCAAAATACTGCGTACAAATTTCTTATTTTAAATGGGAATCTATTTTTTTATTTGCTTATTTGATTCAGTATTTTTTTCTGAATTCAACGATAATCATATGTAATACCCTTATATAACAAAATTTTTGAGAAAAATGCAAAATTATGTATGTATAATTTTTATTTAAATATGACTACTCAAAGAGTGCTATGGAAGAAACAAAATAAATCAGTAAAACAAATGTTAATATTATTGCTGTCAAACTTTTCAAATGTACTTTTGTAACATCAAATTATTCTGTATTTATTTTTTATTTACTTGTGATACAAATAACTATTTAACAGTATATATCCGGAAGATTTCTGATGCACGAGCGAACGTAGTGAGCGAGGGCAGCAAAAGCCAAGGGATGTAATATGCCGTTAGATTCCCGTAGGGCATAAGGTATTTTTCCGTATCCTTGAGAAGATTGTATTAAATAAAAAAATTAATTTTATAATGTAAAACACAAACCTATGTCATTTTCTTACTCAGTACTGAAACCATGGCAACAGATAACAAAATACCTAATATATTTTTTCCAAGACTTTTGACATATAACCTTAATTTATAAATGTCTAATTTTGGTTTTAATGATTATTTCTATAATAAATTGTAATTACATTCGTCTATTTGTATTTTTGAAAATAATTTAAAGTTCACTTAAAAAGTATTTTGTTGTAAATCAAATTATTTTTACTTTAAATTGTATCGGTAGATGTCACGTCGTATGCTTGCACCGCTAAAACCCACAACTGTTCATATCATCCCGCTTTCACTTACGAGTATGTTAACCTCAAATGAAGTAAACAATTTGTCAATTACATACCATGGATACGGAAAATCAATTATTGGGACATATAAACTTTCCAAAATCTGTTTTCCAATTTATATTTCATGTAACCCTTAATACTCGACCTGTCTACAATATTATAAGAACTTTAGTATGTCAATGTTTAAACTCCAACAAAGTTTCTAAGTTAAATGAAATAATTAATTCACAATTAATACTAAACAGGGTTACTTTTGTGCGTGTTCATATAATAAGCTTTGGAAACAAAAAGGTTACCTAGAGCTTATGATCGAATAAGCTCTCCTAAAGTACCAAAGCTTTCACGAATAAATTTGTCAATGTAAAAACAATTATTCACTTTATTAACATTAAACTTAGTCAGATTTATGAAAACGAAAATCTATATTTGGCTAAATTAAATTCTTTACAATTTACTGACACATGAAATCAAATTAAATTTTATATTTATGTTCATTTTTCGTATACCGGGTGTCCCAGCTCGACCGACACATGAGAGATTTACATAGGAAATCAGTGAATTATGAATAGTATCTCCCCAGTGCAAGATATTAACTTGAAATTTTGTATGCTTATTTGGGAATATTATTTCTATGGATTACAGTTATTTGAAATATGTAATTTCGTCTGCAAGACGAGATTTATTAAATTATAAAATCTAACATTTTCGTTCAAAATCAGTCAGCCTTGGAAATAAAAGAAAATATATATGTGACAGTTCTGACAGTTAATGACATGCCATTGTAGATATTTATATTTTTGTAACATTGGTATATTATTTAACATAAAGAAACTAAATTCAACTTAAATAATATTAAAATACAGGGAATAAGAATTAAAACCAGTGATACTTCTCTAAACTGTCAGATAAATATTTTCTCTTATTTCCATGGCTGTCTGATTTTGAACGAAAATATTAGACTTAAATTTAATAAATCTCGCCCTGCAGACGAAATTGCTCATTTCAAATAAGTGTGATCCATAAAATTAATATTCTCCCATAAGTATACAAAATTTCAAATTAATATCTTGCACTGGGGAGATACTATTCATAATTAACTGATTTCTCATGTAAAACTCCCATGTGTCGGTCGAGCTGGGACACCCGGTATATCGAGAGATATTTTTTATCAGTGGACATAGGCTTATGTCATTACCTTAGTTACATTTAAAGTGATTGACAGCAATGTATTGTAACACGGTCGCTTGGCGGCTGTGCATTTTTTAAAATTTTTGATAGTGCAGTACTCCAAATGTTACGAAATGAACAGATTTATGGTGAAGGATGTACATTTTGCGCCTTGAAGCTTGTTTTCAAAGAAATAACTGTCCGTGTCCGGTACATGATGCCCTCGGTGGACATCAAATAGTTGGGTTATTTTTACCATAGTTTATACTTAGGGGACGAATGGTGATCCAAAGTTTGAAATCTCGCTCTCTTGTTGTAGCATTTGACTATTGTGGATGACTGGACTGAATCGTAAGACATACCTTGGTATATCTTAGTGAAATAACCAGTTAGTTGTTTTACTATGTGTATAGGCTCTTTCATCGTGGTGTAAATTTATAAGTAGTTTTTATTATATTCTGTGTGGATTAATATTGATTTGTAGATCGATGTAAAAAGGTTTTCAAAATTGTTTGTAAATTAGAAAAGTAAGAATTTAAAGTTTATATAGTATCTAGTTACGCGTTGTAGTTTATTTGAATTATATAAATGTTTTTGATCGCGGTTGATTATTAAAATTTATATAATTTTGTTATTGTTGGAATATCGTGTTTGATTCAGCCCATCCTATTCCAACCCCTGTCTTTGTGACGTGGTAGCACAACGCGTAGGTAAAACTCTATTGTTCTAATATTACTACCCTGCACCAATTTGACCATATAGTAAACCGCGTCTGTTATCATTATTATCATTCCCATGTCTGCTTCTATCACGGCAGACTTTTAAATAAAGTGATAGTGGTGGCAGCGACTATCGTTACCCTTGTCTCGTGTAAAAGTTGTTCATTAATATAATTCGTGGATTACTTTTGAGGCAAGTAAAACTCATAAATTAAAACCCTTGTATGTCAGGTAACAGATTTCGTCGTAGGCGACCGTACCTGTTACAATAGTTAAAAACTCATTAACTGTCACAGTCACAACTGACATATGGATATTTTCTTTTATTTTCATGGCTGTCTGATTTTGAACGAAAATGTTACATTTTATATTTGATAAATCTCGGGCTTCAAATATACTATTGCATCAATTATGATCTTGTCTGATGTAGAATTTAATTTCGAACAACTTTGTACTCTCGTAGTTTTGCTCTAAATCTATCAGGAGAGAGAGTATCCACAATTTTTTGAAATCCCGTGTTAAAGTCCTATGTTCCGCATTTTGTTGCACACACTGTATATCTTGTAATGAAGCATACATGTTTAATTTATGTAAGTAAGTATAAGAATAATATTAGATGTGTAAACTGTACCATTAAGCTACATTTTTTCCCCTTTTGTAAAGATTTCAGTGCTGCCATCTCTTCCCCTAACCAGGCTTTCTTGTTTGAGTTCGCCCTTAACGACACAAGGCGATATCGTAAGACAGCATTCAGCATTCCTATTCGACTTAATAAAACTCCGCCATTTACGCATTCCGAGAGGCTGTAAACTGCCAATCACGTTCTGCTTCCAGAATTATTTAATCTTGTCGGCTATGCCTTGGAAACGCACCGCAAAAATGTTGCTTCAAATGCCGGGAAGCGACGCGTCACTGCCCGACAGTACAAGATGAGATTTCCCCGCTCCAACACGGAAATAAAACTGATATTACGTTTCGCGTTTCGGTTATAATGCACTTGGAAACTTGGATTGTTGAATTCTAGTGAAATATTTCGCGAAATTGAATGTTGAATGCTAGCGAAATATTACAAGAATTTTATATTTTCATATACTGTAAGTTCTAAGAAAGTGGTGTCATAGACATTTAACATGGGAAAACAGTTCTTGGTAACGGTGTTATCACACGAGAATAATATCACAGACTAAATGATACCGGCGACTTCGAAAATCGACATTTTTTTCTTTTACATCTTGATTATTTAGTTCTTATCGGTTGGTAGTATTAAATGCCAAATTGGCATTTATTGTTTTTTTCTCAATTGTTGATTTGACTATTCATTCTCCATCTCTCTCTAATTTTTGTTTCTCTGTCTTACTGTCGCTTCTGCATAAACCTATTCTGTGATTTTGTTGTTTTTATTTGAATCTAGGGATAATTTCACTATTCCTTTGTCGAAATGAGTCACTCTCACACGAGAAAAGTTGCTCGAAATGACCTAAGTTGTCGGAAATCTACAAATAGTTGTCGATATTAAGTCCCGTGTGATAATACCTTAAATAAAAACTGTCCGGCTAACAACTAAATCACCATATTGTACAGGACAATACTACATGTATTCCTACATCTTATTTAATACAGATTACTTCATTTTAATAACACAATTCAATGAAATTTACAAAAACAAATTAACATTTTTCGCCTCATATTTTTATTGCTCTCTACACGCAACGTTGACACCTGTCAATTCGTAGTTATAAGGTTAGAAAAACGGGGTACAGATTCAAAGGTTCTTAGTTCGATTACTACTTAAGGCTTTTCTTTGAGACGTATAAATTTTATCTTGTGCATATATTATATTGCTTTCAATCAATCTAATTTGCAAACCATTTATTGTGCACATTTTTAATCGCGAAAAAAATTATCGTACACATATTTTATCTTGCGCACATTTTATCATCCATGCATTTTATCTTTCATTTATTTTATGTTCCATACATTTTATCTTCTCCAACGTTTCATCTTTAAAACATTGTAATTATACCTTTCATTCATTTTATTGGCCATGCAATTAACGTACTTATAATTTGATAAAATATTATATGTTAAATAATAATAATATGTGTAAAAGATAAAATGTGTGGAACATAAAATGAGTGGAAGTTAAAATGTGTGCATGATAAAATGATGTGGAAGATAAAATGTGTGTAAGATCTTTAATTCGCGGATTAAAAGTGTGCACGATAAAAGATGTGTAGGATTGAATGTTTGAAAGGTACAATGTCGAGCAATATAACATATGTAGAAGATAAAATGTAAACATCTCAAATAGGATAACATGTAGACCCCTCTTTTCTTTGCTTTCATTTTTCATGTCTCAATTATGTTCCGTAGTAACTATTTTGATTCAATTATATTAGGGCAAGAATTAGAGTAGTTCATAGTGAGTGAGCACCCTTCTCACAGGTAGTAAACATTACGGTGACTGGTTTTTACGGAGGGTGATTTTAAACTAATTAGGGCAAGAATTAGAGTAGTTCACAGTGAGTGAGCACCCTTCTCTCAGGTAGTAAACATTACAGTGCTGGTTTTTATGGAGGGTGATATTATATGTCTACTAGTTTTTTTTAATTCAACTTCGAAACTAGAGAGATTTCTCTGCACCACCTTGTATCTTATTTAATATAATCCATTTCTAATGCAGTTAAACTCTTTTTAACAATAATCCACTATATTTTTGTTCGTTACTATACCAGACTAATATAGCAAATAGCTTCTTCCATTCATATATCACTATATATTATTTGAAAAACTTCTGTACCGCGCAGTTATAAAACACAAGATTAACCATTCTTTCGAGTACATTTTTTAGCCCCATATTGCTGCATTCTTTGTTTAAGAGATTAAGCTTGACATCTGAGCAGTATATTACGTGGAATTACGAACTCGTGTGTACCTGTCACAGGAAAGTAGTGCAAAATGAAACACACTCGACCATGAGCGCCCATAGAATATTTTTCAAGAGGGGCACAAAATAAAAAAACAACTGACTTATTACAAAACAGATATATATTTTAACACCCAGTTGTACCAACAAGGATTAAATTTTAAGCAACACTTAAACAAAAAAATTATACTTAATCGAAATTTTGACAGCATTGAATCCTTCATTTGACATTCTATTCCGATGTGATATTGTCTATTTATTGTTTATTTAAGAGAAACTTAAATATTATAGAGATAAATAGATAACATATACTTATTAGTAAAAAAGTAGAATTGTTCAAAAGTAAAGCATAAAGTAAAAATTCTTACTTATTTTTGCATTGGTTTGTAAAGGTTATTGTTAAATTCCTTCCATCTTTTGAAAATTCCTCGAAAAAATCTTTAAGAACCTCGATAAAATTAAGTTTATTGTAGTTAATTGTATTGCTTCTACTTTCTAATGACAGTTGAAATAACTAAGCACAAATAATAACGGGATAATTTGTTCCACACATAAAAAAATCTAAGCCCTAAAATACATCAACCATTAATAATTTTCTCACAAAATATAACGATGGTGAAATTATGTAATCTGTCGTCTTTTTAAAATTTGCAAAAAGTCAAGGGAGGGCAAACGCCCCCTTTTGCCCCCCCCTTACGGCCGCCCATGCACTCGACGACGGGACTTCGAGTAGCTGCACTACATTCAGATTAAAATTATATTTATGTGAGTAGGAATTTTGATTAAGCAGAAAATTAAATGATATAAGAATGAAATACGGTATTAGATTTGGAATGAAATCATATTTTAACTGGTTACTGGTTTTATTATCCTAGCAACGAAAATTTGATTATGTATTCATTATACTAGTGGATCCATGTCATGAAAGGAGATATTACTAATTTTATCAAGCTTTTCTACAGAATTTCTATTTGATTAAACAGTCATTTTACAACTTGAAACTACAGAGCTATAATTATAAATGACATACAACATAAAACATAAAAGTTAGGTCTTGTTAATTATAGTATATTATTCAATGAGTATGTAATGTGTACTATTACTCACTAGAGTGAAGTTTGTCAACACAAGCGAAAGCGAGTGTTGTAAATCATTCGAATGAGTAATAATCATTACATGCGAATAGAATACTATACTTAATCCACAACTATAACACAGAATAGTTATATACAGAAGCGATACTCCATGTCGGTACCTTTCATGTTACCCTATTCAGTTCTATGTCCTTGAAGCATTGTGTAGATCTTTAAATTTGTACCCTTCTCTTATATCCCTCTAAGATGTGAGGAAACTTTCCGATTTTAAACAATGAGCCCTTTAAATTTGTTGCCTTTCCCCATCTCTCTTTAATTCTGGTTTCTCTGTCTTACTGTCGCTTCTGTATAAACCTATTCTGTGACTATAACATGAAAAATATATGTTTATTATAACCAAATATATTATCACACTTTAACAGATAAATAACAATAGCTCGCGTCACTGTTTCACAGCATACCTAACGCAAGGCAATTATTTCTAGTGTTATTTAGCTACAGTTTAAGCTTAAAAAGAAAAGAAAAGTATGAAAAATGACAAAGCTAGTGTATCTTTGGCTTTTTATGTAGAAAAACTTACTTAAAAGTAATTTGGTTTTTACTCTTTTGCTAGGTAAGATTAAAATTTGACATAACGATTGAATAATATTCTTTATCCAACACCGTGTAATTATAACGATATAAGTATGCTGTTTTTAGATAAATAAAGTAGGTCATAAGTTACTAGTGAGCTAAATATATTAGCTCACTGTTTTTTGGTTCGTATCATAGTAACTACGTTATAAAACCTTCTCTACACTATTTTGTTCCTAAATGTCATTTCGAAATTCCATCTGTCAAAAATCTTATATGTATTTTATATCAATGATTAAAATGTGTTGGATAAAATGTTGTATGGCACACGTGTATTAATTACCTAAGTCACTTGAAAAAATACCAAAACGGCCTCGTGAGCTAATCTTTTCCCGCGTGACTTATCTGTAATGTAACACACTTGTACCATAAATAACTATTAATTGGTTCGTAGATAAAATAATGTATGACACTTATGTGTAAAGGACTTTTATGCACTCACTACTGTAAGACACTTGCTTTTGCTCGTGCATAAAACCTCTTAATTCATGCATAAAGTATTGCTTGTCTGTATTGTATTAATGAAGTCATCTATAGCATGCAGCGTTTGAAATTGCATGTCAACTGGAATTCATCTGATGGAATTTATCGATGATACATTTCGAACTCTTGGAACTTGGAACATTTGAGCGAATATCGTAGCTGTGCAGAAGTTCAAGGAATTTGGAAATTTAGATGACATTCCTAATCATATTAATATTGTATTGCTGTGTATTAAATTCATTGGTTTATGATAGATTTAGTTTAGGAATTTTCAATTTATGATTTAGATTTTAAAATACAAACACATTAAAAAATATAAAATAAATGTGGTGGTTTATGAACGATTTACAAATTTAGAAATTTAAAGTTTAGATTTGGAATATCCACGAAAAAAATCAAAGTGGGCCACGTCTGGTGAGGAAATTTTGTACTCCCATAATAGGGATATCGCTCTGTTATTTATATTAAGAATATAGCGGTGACGAATGTTTGAGGTGAAAAACTAAGTAAATCGAACAGATATTATTCCTGCAGTGTAATCTTTATATTACTGTATATAATTGCATTATTTTTCCATATAAAAAATGGTTGTGTGAAGTTTGTTATCCCGATTCCTAAATAAATACAGTCATAAGTAACGTTTCTCTATAACAAAAAGCCTTTGTATTGCGGAAGTATTTTAATTATATTAATTATTTAAGTTTGATTTATATCATAGTTTTGCGGCCATAAAGTACCTCTTTATAGTACTAGTAAAATAAAGTCCTTTCAACATTCTTACTAGAACACCATTTCCAATTCGCATTGTATGTCTCTTCGTATATATGCTTGCTTGAGGAAATAGTGAATCTTTATTATTTTTTCATTATTAGAACTCTGAGACCGACACGCTTGCATCTGGCTTCTAACAAAATTTTGATATTGACACCGGACCAAACAAATTCGTATTTAAACAACAGAAAAGCACACTTGATTCATTCTTCTAAATTCAAGAACATTTTACTTTTTTTCTAAGAGAAACCGATTTTCGCAGTCATACATAAAGTTTTGTATGCAATTCGTACATAATTAGGCTTTATTGACTCGCCCTATTTATTTACCTCGTTCGCTTCGCTCACTCTGCCATAAACTGTAGAACTCGCTAATAAAGACCTACATTATGTACTTATTACATAAACAGATATTATTTCTTTATTAATATTTATTATTTTGCATGTTCTTTCGATTTCTTAAGCTAATTTCTTTAAATTCGATTTTACTAGAATCCCCCACTCGAGACTTGTCGCGCTAACCAACTTACTAACCGCCTTTTCACAATGCAAAAAGACGTTTTGCTTCTGTACAACAATACACCAAACCACAATTCTTACAACGCGTTGCATAAAACTCCATAAAACCAACTACGAAATCAACAAACATACCTGTAATGGTGATCCCAAGATCAACCCCACTCCTAGCTATCTTCACGGTGAACACCCCACTAGCAGGCACCACGGCATCAGCCACGTCGAACTCTGTCTGCAGGAGTAGTCTGGACCCCGGGGAAGCTGCCTCGAGGATGCAGCGCACTTCCTGTAGGCTGAGGGAACACTGGCCGTTCACCGAGATGATCCTGTCTCCTGCTTGCAGGCTGCCGCATCTGGAACAATGGAGAGATGAGAGATGTAAGGTTGGGAGTTGTGGGTTGATGAATCTAGTGATGGGCAGGAGATAATCTGGAACAATGGAGAGAGGTGTAGAGAGAGGGTTGTAAGGTTGTGAGGTGTTGAATCTGGTGGTGGGCAAAACATAACGTGTAGTCACTGCTAATCATCAATCGTACTACAGCCTATAGTACGGATGCTTTACTAGTAGTGTTCTAGCTGGTTATTATCAGGTGATAACAAGACTGTGATTTGTTGAATCAAGTGTTAGTACTAGTTGGTAGTACGAAGGCTACCGCATCTGGAACAATGTAGGAAGGTGTAGAGAGGGGGTTGTAAGGTTGTGGGGTTGGGAGATTGTGAGGTGTGAGGTGTTGTATCTGGTGGTGGTGGGCAAGACATAACGTTTAGTTACTTGTCACCGCTGGTATTAACAGTATAGTAGATGGTAGTAGGAATGCTTTACTAGCAGTGTTCTAGCTGGTGACTATCAGGTGATAACAAGATATCTTGTTGAATCTAGTGTTAGTCAAGAAATAATGTGTAGCCACTTGCTAATCACCAATTAAGAAGAATTATTGCTCATCTAATGCAACCTTAGATGGGGTATAACATAGAGATATGGCATACTCCTGTAGCTACGTACTACTGAGCAAGCAAAACATGTATGTTCGAGAATCGCCTAACGCCAGCTGAGTATTGCACACTTACAGTTAGACGAACGAAATATTGGTCATAGTGTTAGTCACCTATACTCATTATTTGTTTGGTTGAGTTTTCCATATAATTACTCGACTGGTCCACTGTTCTTACACTGCTGGCTGCAAGCGATTTTAAACCTTAGATCTTTCGACAATATATTTGGGCAATGCCATATCTCTATGTTATACCTCATCTAAGGTCTAGCCAGTAAAACGTCTTGTAACCCCTAGAAACAGAGCTACATAAGCAGTTCTTTACTGTGCAAATGCATTATCTTGATTACCACCGGATCCAACAACACACAACCTTATAACTTGTAACCCCATCTCTACACCTCTCTCTTGTTCCAGATGCGGCAGCCTCTAAGCAGGAAACAGAATCATCTCAGTGAACGGCCAGTGTTCCCTCAGCCTACAAGAAGTGCGCTTTATCCTCGAGGCAGCTTCCCCTGGGTCCAGACTTCTCCTGCAGACGGATCAACCCCACTCCTAGCTATCTTCACAGTAAACACCCCACTAGCAGGCACTACAGCATCAGCCACGTCGAACTCGGTCTGCAGGAGGAGTCTGGACCCCGGAGAAGCTGCCTCGAGGATGCAGCGCACTTCTTGTAGGCTGAGGGAACACTGGCCGTTCACCGAGATGATTCTGTCTCCTGCTTGGAGGCTACCGCATCTGGAACAATAGAGAGAGATGAGAGATGTAAAGAGGGGTTGTAAGGTTGGGAGTTGTGAGGTTGTGAAGTGTGAGGTGTTGAATCTAGTAGTGGTCCAGAGATAAGGTGTTAATCATCAATAGTACTACCAGTCTATAGTATGAATGCTTTACTAGCAGTGTTCTAGCTGGTGACTATCAGGTGATAACAAGATATCTTGTTGAATCTAGTGTTAGTCAAGAAATAATGTGTAGTCACTTGCTAATCACCAATTAAGAAGAATTATTGCGCATCTAATGCAACCTTAGATGGGGTATAACATAGAGATATGGCACACTCCTATAGCTACCTACTACTGAGCAAGCAAAACATGTATGGTCGAGAATCGCCTAACGCCAGCTGAGTAGTGCACACTTACAGTTAGACGAACGAAATATTGGTCATAGTGTTAGTCACCTATCCTCATTATTAGTTTGGATGAGTTTTCCATATAACTACTCCACTGGTCCACTGTTCTCACACTACTGGCTGCAAGCGATTTTAAACCTTAGATCTTTCGGCAATATATTTGGGCAATGCCATATTTCTATGTTATACCTCATCTAAGGGTATAACATAGAGGTATGGCACACTCCTATAGCTACGTACTACTTAGCAAGCAAAACATGTATGTTCGAGAATCGCCTAACACTCAG
This sequence comes from Stenolophus ochropezus, assembly GCA_035578165.1. NCBI lineage: Eukaryota > Metazoa > Arthropoda > Insecta > Coleoptera > Carabidae > Stenolophus > Stenolophus ochropezus. The sequence goes on along the minus strand of JAQOWZ010000012.1, from coordinate 18,009,516 downwards.
CTGCATGAGAACAATCCGCCAGTTGTGTAGTGGACACTTACAGTTAGACGAACGAAATATTGGTCATAGTGTTAGTCTCCTATCCTCATTATTTGTTTGGTTGAGTTTTCCATATAAACACTCGATTGGTCCACTGTTCTCACACTGCTGGCTGCAAGCGCTTTTAAACCTTAGATCTTTCGACAATATATTTGGGCAATGCCATATCTCTATGTTATACCTCATCTAAGGTCTAGCCCGTAAAACGTCTTGTAACCCCTAGAAACAGAGCTACATAAGCAGTTCTTTACTGTTCGAATGCATTATCTTGACCACCACAAGATTCAACACCTCACAACCCAACACCCTTACAACCATCCCATTACACCTTCCTCCATTGTTTCAGATGCGGTAGCCTTCGTACTACCAACCAGTACTAACACTTGATTTAACAAAGCAGTCTTGTAATCACCTGACAGTAGCCAGCTAGAACACTGCTAGTAAAGCATTCGTACTATAGGTTGTAGTGCGATTGATGACTAGCAAAATCTCTTAACCACCACAAGACTCAACACCTCACAACCCACAACCTTACATCTTACAACCCATCTTTACATCTCTCATGTCTCCATACCAGATCGAACAACACACAACCTTATAACTTGTAACCCACTCTCTACACCTGTCTCTTGTTCCAGATGCGGCAGCCTCTAAGCAGGAGACATGATCATCTCCGTGAACGGCCAGTGTTCCCTCAGCCTACAAGAAGTGCGCTGCATCCTCGAGGCAGCTTCCCCGGGGTCCAGACTCCTCCTGCAGACGGATCAACCCCACTCCTAGCGATCTTCACGGTAAACACCCCACTAGCAGGCACCACAGCATCAGCCACGTCGAACTCTGTCTGCAGGAGGAGTCTGGACCCCGGGGAAGCTGCCTCGAGGATGCAGCGCACTTCTTGTAGGCTGAGGGAACACTGGCCGTTCACTGAGATGATTCTGTCTCCTGCTTGGAGGCTACCGCATCTGGAACAATGGAGAGATGAGAGATGTAAGGTTGGGAGTTGTGGGTTGATGAACCTAGTAATGGGCAAGAGATAATCTGGAATAATGGAGAGAGGTGTAGAGAGAGGGTTATAAGGTTGTGAGGTTGTGGGGTGTTGAATCTGGTGGTGGGCAAGACATAACGTGTAGTGACTTGCTAATCATCAATCCCACTACAGCCTATAGTACGAATGCTTTACTAGTAGTGTTCTAGCTGGTTACTATCAGGTGATTACAAGACTGTGATTTGTTGAATCAAGTGTTAGTACTAGTTGGTAGTACGAAGGCTACCGCATCTGGAACAATGGAGGAAGGTGTAAGGGGATGGTTGTAAGGGTGTGTAGTTGTAAGGTGTTGAATCTGGTGGTGGTCAAATTAATGCATCTGAACAGTAAAGAACTGCTTATGTAGCTCTGTTTCTAGGGGTTACAAGACGTTTTACGAATTCTGTCTCCTACTTGGAGGCTATCGCATCTGGAACAATAGAGAGAGGTTGTAATGGGATTGTTATAAGGTTGTGAGGTTGTGGGTTGTGAGGTGTTGAATCTGGTGGTGGTCAAGATAATGCATTTGCACAATAAAGAACTGCTTATTTAGTTCTGTTTCTAGGGGTTACAAGACGTTTTACGGGCTAGACCTTAGATGAGGTATAACATAGAGATATGGCATTGCCCAAATATATTGTCGAAAGATCTAAGGTTTAAAATCGCTTGCAGCCAGCTCTTTGAGAACAGTGGACCAGTGGAGTAGTTATATGGAAAACTCAACCAAACAAATAATGACGATAGGTGACTAACACTATGACCAATATTTCGTTCGTCTAACTGTAAGTGTGCACTACTCAGCTGGCGTTAGGCGATTCTCGAACATACATGTTTTGCTTGCTCAGTAGTACACGTAGCTATAGGAATGTGCCATACCTCTATGTTATACCCTTAGATGAGGTATAACATAGAGATATGGCATTGCCCAAATATATTGTCGAAAGATCTAAGGTTTAAAATCGCTTGCAGCTAGCAATGTGAGAACAGTGGACCAGTGGAGTAGTTATATGGAAAACTCAACTAAACAAATAATGAGGATAGGTGACAAACACTATGACCAATATTTCGTTCGTCGAACTGTAAATGTGCACTACTCAGCTGGCGTTAGGCGATTCTCGAACATACATGTTTTGCTTGCTCAGTAGTACGTAGCTATAGAAGTGTGGCATATCTCTATGTTATACCTCATCTAAGGTTATAAGGTTGTGAATCTAGTACTAATCAAGAGGTATAACCCAATATAAACAACGTCACTATAGTAGAAGTAGATGTATATGAGTCAGACAGTACGGTTGTGTGGTCGTGGCGTGTCTTGTCTGATCGTGTAGATAAGCAACATAGCCCGCCCTGTCCAATTGGATGGGTTGTCGCACAAAAACGCTCGGTGTGTGCTGGCCTTGCAGAGACTGTAGGCTGACAACCTGCATCACTAAAATGCAAGTAAAATATGTCACGAAACAAGTACTTCAGGTACTTGAGACCTTGTTCCACATAGGAATGTTGTGCCATAGATGATGATGATTTTATAATACTGTCTAGCAGTTTAAAGACAGCATATTTTGATTCCCAAAAGAACAACACGGGCGTATAAATCGGCAGAGGCGAGTTAGGGTTTCAGTTTGAATTTGGCGCCACAAAATGACCGTTACACTAATGCACTCTATTGTTCCAGATGCGGCAGCCTCCAAGCAGGAGACAGAATCATGTCTGTGACCGGCCAGTGCTCCCTCAGCCTACAAGAAGTGCGCTGCATTCTAGAGGCAGCTTCCCCGGGGTCCAGACTGCTTCTGCATACGGATCAACCCCACTCCTGGCTATCTTCACGGTGAACACCCCACTAGCAGGCACCACGGCATCAGCCACGTCGAACTCTGTCTGCAGGAGGAGTCTGGACCCCGGGGAAGCTGCCTCGAGGATGCAGCGCACTTCTTGTAGGCTGAGGGAACACTGGCCGTTCACCGAGATGATTCTGTCTCCTGCTTGGAGGCTACCGCATCTGGAACAAGGGAGAGATGAGAGATGTAAAGAGGGGTTGTAAGGTTGGGAGTTGTGAGGTTGTGGATTGTGGGTTGTGAAGTGTGAGGTGTTGAATCTAGCAGTGGTCCAGTGATAATGTGTTAATCATCAATAGTACTACCAGCCTATAGTATGAATGCTTTACTAGCAGTATTCTAGCTGGTGACTATCAGCTGATAACAAGATATCTTGTTGAATCTAGTGTTAGTCAAGAAATAATGTGTAGTCACCAATTAAGAAGAATTATTGCGCATCTAATGCAACCTTAGATGGGGTATAACATGGAGATATGGCACACTCCTGTAGCTACGTACTACTGAGCAAGCAAAACATGTATGTTCGAGAATCGCCTAACGCCAGCTGAGTAGTGCACACTTACAGTTAGACGAACCAAATATTGGTCATAGTGTTAGTCACCTATCCTCATTATTCGTTTGGTTGAGTTTTCCATATAACTACTCCACTGGTCCACTGTTCTCAAACAGCTGGCTGCAAGCGCTTTGAAACCTTAGATCTTTCGACAATATATTTGGGCAATGCCATATCTCTATGTTATACCTCATCTAAGGGTATAACATAGAGGTATGGCACACTCCTATAGCTACGTACTACTTAGCAAGCAAAACATGTATGTTCGAGAATCACTGAACACTCAGCTGCGTGAGAACAATCCGCCAGTTGAGTAGTGCACACTTACAGTTAGACGAACGAAATATTGGTCATAGTGTTAGTCACATATCCTCATTATTTGTTTGGTTGAGTTTTCCATATAACTACTCCACTGGTCCACTGTTCTCAAACAGCCGGCTGCAAGCGCTTTTAAACCTTAGATCTTTCGACAATATATTTGGGCAATGCCATATCTCTATGTTATACCTCATCTAAGGTCTAGCCCGTAAAACGTCTTGTAACCCCTAGAAACAGAGCTACATAAGCAGTTCTTTACTGTGCAAATGCATTATCTTGATTACCACCAGATCCAACAACACACAACCTTATAACTTGTAACCCCCTCTCTATACACCTCTCCATTGTTCCAGATGCGGCAGCCTCTATGCAGGAGACAGAATCATCTCCGTGAACGGCCAGTGTTCCCTCAGCCTACAAGAAGTGCGCTGTATCCTCGAGGCAGCTTCCCCTGGGTCCAGACTGCTTCTGCAGACGGATCAACCCCACTCCTAGCTATCTTCACGGTGAACACCCCACTAGCAGGCACCACAGCATCAGCCACGTCGAACTCTGTCTGCAGGAGGAGTCTGGACCCAGGGGAAGCTGCCTCGAGGATGCAGCGCACTTCTTGTAGGCTGAGGGAACACTGGCCGTTCACCGAGATGATTCTGTCTCCGGCTTGGAGGCTTCCGCATCTGGAACAATGGAGAGGTGTAATGGGATGGGGTTGTAAGATGTAAGGTTGTGAGGTGTTGAGTCTGTTGCTGGTCAAGAGATGAAGTATAGTTACTCTAACTAATCATAGCGTATCTGACATTGTACGCAATTGGTAAGTTGCTTTGAATACACGTTGGAAGAATTATGAGTTACGTTATGAGCCGGGGCGGTAGTGGGCCGTCGGGCCTCCGCCCCGCCTAATGGTCTGGTTAGACCGCCTTTCAGGGCATCTCATGCCCTGAAGGTGGTCTAGTTCAGCCGACCGGGTCGGTCAAGTGGGTTAGGAGCGATGCCGCTATTGTTCGGTAATTTTGTAGAGTCCGGAAGACTGAAATCTTCTAGAGATTAATTGGCGGCAGGTATATAAGTGTCGCATCGGAAGGCTCATATATGGCAGTATCGGTCAGAGTGTGCAGAGAGTCACTGAAGAAAGTCAGTGTAGGTCAGTACATGTCAGCAACATTTAAAGTAGAATTAAATAAATAGTTGGTAATATGAATAAATAGTTGGTGATATAAATAAATAGTTGGTGGTATAAATAGAGTATAAATAAATATTGCGTAATGTTTAATATTTAAATAAATAATCTTAATGTTTAAGTCTTTATTAACAATATTTCGTTTTATAGCTGTTTCTTGTACTCTATAATGTTATCATGTTATCAAATTGACCATTATAATACATTCTTCATCTGAAAATTTAGCATTTCTGCTTTTTTTTTTAATTAAATAATCAATATTCTCTTTGTTGTATATTATCTGGAACGATACGGTGCCATATAACAAGTGCTATCCATAGTAATAACTAATACAGATTCGAATATGTTGCCTCTTAGCTAAAACTCACGATAGGTGCAATTATGTTTTGTTTTATTGTGCTTCCTTTATTCAAAATATCATATTTTGTGTCGTTGTAAGTTTGTTTTTAAGTATGAATGCACTGTTTATTCAGTTCCTAATGTGCTATCCTGAGTAGAGTATATCTTTTCCATATCAGTGTAAGGTAACATGTGGCAGATACCTTTTTAATTAACTGTACGTTTATATTTACGTCGCAGTAATTATTTCTCACATTTCAAATAAATGGGAGTCTTTAATTAAAGTAAATTAACTAGCTCTAGCATAAGCCTGTACAAATGTAATTACAAATGGAAATGGCACAAGATAATATAGCTCTGATGAACTTTATCAAACATCTTTTGATTTAGTTGCGTTGTTCTTCTGTCATAATTACTTCTTATTCCTTTGTTTTCATAACGGAATATTAAATTCTCTACATACGCAGATGATGTAGAAGATTCAATACGACGACAAGAGTGGAATTTCATAACTTGTAACAACTACAAATAACAATTGCTCTTCTTGTCTCCTTAGTGAAAATTCAAATTTACAATGAACTAAATGACATTTTCACTTAGATCATATATCACTAGATAAGTAAGACAGGCCAGATTTTAGTCAAACATAAAGGACAAAACATATTCCCCTCTTTATTATATTATGCACATGCCTAACTTGCTTACATTACCAACTTAAACATAAACATCTATTATTGCAAGTGTTTTATTTTTTATCGTGCACAATTTTAATCCGCAAGAAAAGTTATCTTACACATACTTTATCTTCCAAATCATTTTAACATCCACACATTTAATCTTTTACACATTTTATCTTCAGAAAAATTTAGTACTGGATATTTTATCTAATTATAAGTATATTAATTGCATGGGTAATAAAATGAATGGCAGGTACAATTACAATGTTTTAAAGATCAAACGTTGGCGAAGATAAAATGTGTGGAAAATAATATGAATGAAAGATAAAATGTGTGTAAGATAACTTTTCTTCGCGGATTAAAATTTGCACGATAAATGGTGTGCAAGATTGAAAGTGTGCAAGGTACAATGTCAAGCAATATAACATGTGCGGAGGATAAAATGTATACGCCCCAATGGTTAATGCCGGGGACACACGGTATCAATAATGATCATTAAGTAAATTCTCAATTGAAGTTAATGTTCATTAGAAAAATATGTAGACACACGGACATTACTTGAAATTTCTTGCACATGCGCAAATGCAATGTACCCTTGACAAAAAAGAAGATAGAGAGTTATGAAAGACATCGCAGTAGTTTCTAGATTTAGAGTATTATCCATACCACTAAACGTCATTGCTAGTCGTTAACCCAAATAAGAATAATTTAACTAGATATCAACATTAACCTCAACATCAACAACCCCAACTGTCATTCGAATTGCGATGACAACCGAACGCTCTTGATCATCGGTTTTTAAACTTCATCGGCACTTTCCACGTTATGAAGTTTGAAATTATCATTACCTAAATGATCATATGACACATGGCGTATTAACTGTTAATGATCATTAACTTTCGTCGTGTGTCCCGGGTATTAGTCTCTTAAAACGGAGACCCTGTATAATAAAATATCTAAAAAAGTTATTTACCATAATTAAGCCCAGTGCAATAAGCCATATTATAAAACAGAAACAGACCAACATATAATGATTTTGATGCACTTTGTTGAATTACTTTACGTCTTCCACTGTGTCTGTTTATTACAAAGTCCTGGAGACGTAAGAATAAAGTAAACGGCGAATTAAGGTCGCCGTACAAGACTTCTTTTGTTTTGTTGGTCGTAATGAGGCAATATGCATAACGACGTCGGGGAAAAATGCAGGTAGCTTACAGTGATGGCTTTGTATAATACGGTTCTTAGGAAGAAACATCTCCGTCACATTTGTTATATGAAATAAGCGACGGTTGCAAGTTGTTGCTTTTACTATATCTTAGTGTAATCTCTGTTTAAAATAAGAGGGAGTAATAAATGCTTATTATAAATTTGCAATTACTGTTCTGTAAATAAATCTACCTTAGTAATAAGATATAACTTTAGTAGAATGCTCATATAATGGGTGAGATTCTATAACTACTTTTATTGTATAATTAATTAAAGGTGGAAGAAATATATAAGGATTATATTTGCATGCGTGAATCAAAGTAAGTTCGGTTCCGGTTTTAGTAACGTCGAAAATAGTTGTCATATTGGTCATACAAATTTTATGGAAGGAATTTTAGGTATGAAATGAATTCAAAATTTCTGAACTACATAAACAATTTAATTTTAAAACTACAAATTGAATGTACTGAAAAACTTACATACCGTGAGTATTTTTTAACGTGAAACATGGGAATTTATCATATCCACGGGTACGACCATCTGATTGACAGCAATGTTTACTTGCTTGTCACATTCAAAATGAAACATAGGGAACGAATTTGACACTTACTTTTTGGCTTATAAAATTTCTTGACACCAAATGCAACATTAATTTTAAGAATCGTTAATAATTTTATAAGAAATACGAGATTATTCGATCATACACATCAAGATTCTTTTTATTGTGACCTTTAAAATCAAAGGTTGTATTAAAGGAAAATAGTCAAAATTTAGATCAGTTAAAATTTCAAATTCAAAACATTTCTCAAAATATTACAATTACCCAAATATCATCGTATATAATTTAAAATTTTTATAACAAATTGAGTTGTTGCTTAGCAGTTAATAGATGGATTTGTCGAAATTTATTATAATTATTATTTAATTGTTGTGTAGCCGACCATTCTACTATTCTACCATTTCCTCTAAAGTTATTAATGATGGTTAAAATTGTTGTTGCACTTGAGATAGGCCTGTCAGAAAATTTTATAACCCAAAAAGCAAATGTCAAATTCTTTCCCTATGTTCCATTTTAAATGAGACAAACAAGTATACATTGCTGTCAATCAAATATGAAGTCGTAACCATGGATATGATAAATCCCCATATTTCACGTTAAAAAATACTCACGGTAGAATATATTACTTCAATGACGACAGGTAATGTGTTGTCCACACCATTTTTTTCCTGCCTCACTTACCACAAACCAAATCGCACCTCCTCCCTATTTACTCTAACCTACCTCCTCCCTACCGCGTTATAACTACATTTGATATCACAAGCATGTCACGTTCACCACTACACCTCTGGGACTTTTGTAACAGTTAATAGACACGATTAAATATCACAGCTGTGGCACAAGCAACCTGGGTACATAGAGGCCATTACCTTAATGCTTTACACATTAATTCCAAACTTCGCTATTAGTTGTCTGTCATTTGTTTATGGGATTAGTATTGAGTGATTGGATGATCAAAGTTGTGCTTCGTCTTTCAGATGTTTGGTTGTGTTGGTTTTGTTTGGTTGTCAGTTTGGTACATCTTACCGTTCTGGTTTTCTAGTCCTTTGTCCTATGTATAGATTCTACTACATTTGTAAGCATACAATGTTCCTCTGATAAGTGTTAGAATACCATGAGTATTTTTTAAGGTAAAACATGGGAATTTATCATATCCATGGTTACGACTTGATATTTGATTGACAGCAATGTATATTTGCTTGTCTTATTTAAAATTAAACGTAAGGAACAAATTTAACAATTTTCTGACAGGCCTATACCAAGTACAACAACACTTTTAAGAATCAATAATAAATTTAGAGAACACGGTAGAATAGAAGAATGGTCTGCTACACAACAAGTAAATATAATAACGATTCAATATATTTTTTAAATCCATCCATTAACTAGTAAGCAAGGACTCAATCTGCTATAAAACTTTTGAATTACATACGATATTAATTGGGCTTTTATAATATTTTGAGAAATATTTTGAATTTGAACTTGTAATCGATCTAAATTTTGAAGATTTCTACTGGTACAATCTTGTCAATCAATGTCTAATTCGTTCTCTATGTTTAATTGTACTTTTATTCGCTGTCTCAATGTCGAATGTGTTACAGGGTGGAAATGAACTTAATGTCATAAATTTAAGGGTGAGTAGTATGACATGTGTAGATTACAAGAATGACAGAATTTAAAAATTTGAAATGCGAAAATTCGACTTTTCCTAAGGAAACTTTTTTTTACTACTATTTTAATTCATATTTTATTAAAATATGTTTATCAAAAATATATTCAAAATTAGTTGTATAAGATATTATTCTTGATAATTAAATTAAAATAAATAGTATTTTTAACGAAAATTATGTTTTTAGTTACAGAAGAATGCAAATGCGTTGCCAGTAGTCCAATAGTACAAAAACTGTTAATGAAAACTACCCTTAAAAATTCGAATTTAAAAAAAATTCTTTCACTTTCGTAATCTACACATGTCATACTACTCACCCTTAAATTTATGACATTAAGTTCATTTCCACCTTGTATATGCTATCTGCATCTAACCAACGACAAAAATGAAACAGAAATAGAAGCAGTAGTGTAACCGCGAAATATTTCAAAAATTTAATATGTCATTCATGTCGTTCTCGTCATTTATGAAGGTGATTTTGGCGTGGACAATTTGTGCTTCATTATGTGTTCGTAGTTTCGTTATAATACTGTCAGTATTGACATTTATTTACTTGGGACATCACACGATTTCATCCGACAAGATGATGTCATCAATGCCCTTCCCCCTAACGATTTGAATCACATGGATACAATTGATGACGTAAGGATCAACAGCGGAAAACAGACTGTACGTATTCTTGAGTATGAGTAGTACTACTTCAACGTATTCAACTAATAAGATAATCAAAAGTCATTTGGAAATTGGAAATGTTCACTAAAACCAATAATAATTTTATTGTCTCCATTACGGTTATCAAAACAACTATTACGATGACATACAGCAAATAGTATACGTAAGTACATCTCGTATAAAACGAGTGATGATAAAATGAAACCCTACCAACATACCATTTAAAACTTTATATTAAAAATGAAATTCTACTAAGTTTCACAAAGAATAAAAGCGAGCCCTGTTAATACGGCTTTTGTGATTTTATTCTTTTATCTTTTGATACAGAACGAAATAATTCTTCACAAAAGTACAGAAGATGTCAATAAAAATAAAGAAACAGAGAAAGATTTAAAACTGCTGTTAATAATCCCTATGTCCTCCTTTTTAAATTTTAACGCCCGAGTTTGAAAGTTGGAGAAGTTTGTGTTTATCTGCGAGGAACAGAGTTTAACTTTTATAAAATGGCGAGAATGATTGCTGGTAATAAAAGTAATCGTTGGGAAACAGACAAATAACACAGTTTCCATTTTGCACATTATAACTTATCCTATCTGCGAAAAAATCAGACTATAGGTGGTACTAGTGTATTTATTGTAATCAGGATAACCAACTTCACATTACATCATCATTGTCTTAAATGAAAAAATAATGCCGATTTTACGAACAAAGCTTTGAGATGAGAAAACAAAATCGAGATTCTCGAATTTCAATAATTACGCTGAGATTTCTAGAAGTTTTAAAATTATTTTTTCAAAAGTCATAAATGTGACATCTTTTGTGACTTGATTCACAAGGTGGAAATTAAATTTCTACGCCACAAAAGTAGAAATATAGCTGGCGTAGAAGAAAAATAAACAAGTATCCGTAGGATCTATGTAAAATCAGCGAGTAAGAAATGACTAGTTCAATAGAAACCTGCAATATCGTCCTAAATGTCACTAAAACTAAATAACCTAAGAATGAAGTTACTAAAAACCATCAACAACTGACAGATTTAAATTGATAACCTAAAATTTCCATACGCCATCAAACAGTATTAACAGTGTACCAATAAAACAAAATCAGAAAGCAGATTTTATATGACTATATGTAGGTGGAACAGATAATTATATTGTACATTTCCCTAAATATATATTTTCTTCCTAATTTACTAAAAGATTGTTCAGTTTCCCTAGATTTAGGGAAATTTTTCTTAGGTACGGAGACTAAGACGAGGTAATAATATTCAAGAAGAGAAATAAACTAGACGAGATAAAATATTTTACATTTAAAATGAGATGATACGAGAAAAAGAAACATCTCGTTTTGTCTTGTCTCACAGAATCACTATTCACCTCAAACGTCCGTTACTGCCTATATTCTCAATACAAATAATAAAGCGATATCCCGATTACGGAAGTATGAAATTTCCTCACCAGATGTCATCAACTTTGATTTTTCTTGCGGATTACAATGAGGTCTTAAAATTAAATTATCCACGCGTGGATGACAGATCTCAAATATTGTGGTTTGGCGCGTTTGAAAGTTGGTAAAGTGGACAGTCTGTGATTTAAAGCATTGTAAGGCTTTTGTGTGACACTATGTTATTCAATTTGTCAGTTTGGAAGTTAAAACATTATATTTGACGTTTGAAACTAAAGTCAATTTAGGGAAAAATAAAAAATACGTGTTTAATATGTATCATTATTCAAATGATTAAAGCTAAAAATCGTGCAAGACCTCATTAAAATAATCTACAACCTGTAACTTGACTACTGGGTGAGTCATCGAACTGCCCATCTTCGATATCTCCCTTGTTAAAAATACAGCATAAATTTATTAACGTAAAATTATTTTCACATATACAGGGTGTTGCATTACGGCGCGGCGAGAATTGTTTATCTTTTTTTAAGTGGAACATCCTATATATTTTTATATTTTTTTAATTGATGCTATATTTCTAACGACAAGGGATATATCGAAGACGGGCATTTCGATGACTCACCTGTATATTAAATCTAAATTCGTATTTATCTAATACCTTTATACATCGATCTACAATAATTCGGATTCACAAAGAAAATCTGTCCCTAATACCAATAAAGTGGCCAGTTATCTTTACAACCAAACCTTCTCTCATCCTTTAGCACCAACTAAGATACTAAGACACTAACACACTAAAACACTACGACACTGACACACTACGACACAATCAATAACCGCTCCTTACTCCTATACTCTCCTTGTATCCTTGCATCCTCGTATCCTCAGGCCGTCATTACATATTCCTTGTGAATATCACATACGTGCCGAGTAAACACATTACGCAGCTAAGTGTTGCTAAATTCCATTTCCTGGATATGGAACAGCAGTTTTTACTTCTTATTTCTTAATGGCTTGCAAATTGTGCCAGTTGCTTGGGTAGTTGTGTGTGTAGTTATATGTGTGTTATTGTGTTATTATTTCTTTATTCTAATGCATATGCAACTACGAGAAATGTTCTCGCTCTGAGTGGTCTTGAGGGAGTTAAATAAAGGAGGGGAGTTATTTTGTTCAAAGATGGAATATGTCAGAAAATAACTTTACAATAATTTAAAATTTTCGACAATTTAATAGTCTCCTCTCGAAATATCTTGTCCCGGGCAAGCCAAGAACGATTTTAAAAACAAAACTTCGAGACAAGAAAATAAATTCAAGAATCTCAAATTTCAATAATTTCTCGAGGTTTGAAAATTATATTTCTTCAAACGTCATAAATGTGACATATTTGTGACTTGATTCACAAGAGAGAAATTAAATTTCTAAGTCGCCAAAGGTATAAATTTAGGTAATTCTACACTGCTGGCGTCGAAAAAAATAAGCAAGTACTCGTAGGAACTATGTAAAGTCAGCGAATACGAAATAGTTTATATAATAAAAACCTGCAATATCGACCTAAATCTCACAATAAAACTAGGCAACCTAAGAATGAAGTTAAATCATCAACAATTGACAGGTTTAAATTGATAACCTACAAATTCCATATGTCATCGAACAGTATTAACAGTGCACTAATAAAACAAAATCAGAAACCTGAATTTTCATCATTTTAGTGCATTTTTATATGACTATTTGTTTTTAAAATTATTTTTTTAGAAATCGGTACTAAAGTACTCCACTCTGTGAAATTAGCCAAAATAGTAGCTAAAATAAAACTTTACGGATTCATCTGTCAAACTGAATTAACCTATGTTTTGATTGCATATTTTTGCAGTTTATTTTGGCACTACCTAAAATAACGAACATATTATTCTATAATATTATTGGTGAATTTATTTATTATTTACCTCTGGTAATAATTTATGGAATGTAATGCAGACGATGTCTAAGCAAGTGTAAGCATAAATGAAATTTATAAAGAAGTATTTGCCACTTTGACAGTACGTTTGTTGTCACTGCCATCCCCGTCTCTATAGCTAGCTAACGTTTTACAAACACATAATGCTATTTATTTATGTTTTTCAATAATAACTTACCGAATAAGTAAGTAAATATACCTCGGAATTAAAGTATTTTTTATTACTTATACGGTTTATTCACCCCGGTTGTCGCCTCGTAGAATAAATTCCATATTCGTACCGTACAAAAAAGGTGTCCATACAAATTATGTAGAATCAGCGAATAGGAAATAATTTGTCACTATAAATCAAGATAACCTAAAAATGAAGTGAGCTACAGTTTTTGCAGCTCATATACAGCATAACATTGGGTACGCCGAACTTATTCTGATGGTAGAAGACATCTATCGAATCTTCTTAAAACAGAGGAGACACATATGGTAGAAACTATCTTAAATCCGCTCTACTCCGATCACCTCACGCCATTTCGAAAGGTAGAAACGTTCAAGGATTAAGTAAATAAATAAGTAATTTTGACTTTGAAATTTAAATACATGTTTCAAAATTAAAGTAGTTATTCAATTACATTAATTAATTATACAAACTTATCAGGAACAATTGGCAGTTAAACTGTCAGGTCATCCAACACTGGAACGAAACATAGGAATATAATATTACTGAAATTCGATTAGGTCAGATAACTTATCTCAGTTAAACAGCCAGGTCGTCCAACACCTGTACTAATAGGAAATTGTTTAAGCCTACTTGAATGCAATTTTGAACACCTAATAAAATTTATTTTAAACGATATTTCTTTGGAACTAATGATCGGATTTGAAAAATAAAAAATCTGTTGAAAAAAGAATTGATAGGCCTTTCGAATTATGTCATGTTTGACACCGTTTCCCATTTAAAATTTTTGAGGTGCAGTTCACACCCATTTTAGGGTTGAAGTTATGTCATTGGTATTATTCCATTCGGTGTCCCTTTCATACTAAAATTGACGTATTCGAGCGTTTTTTGCCAAATTGATGTTAAGTAGCTAAAAATTGCGCTGATAATTTTCATTGGGCCACCCTGTATGTTAGTACGTATGTACCATAAATAATCATTACTGGCATAGAATAGCAAGTATACTTTGTAGTTGAAATTTGCAATTGATATCATAACAAGACCAAATGATAGCAACCGAAGTTATAGAATCCCACCTTTGATTTTTATTCGACTTTTACCTTAAATTAAAAACCCTGGTAATTATATTTCTCTGTATTTACCCATTTTCAATTCGTACTCAAACAACAAAAACAAATATTTCATCAAGTGAAGCCATCAAAGTCAAAAAAAGTTCAAAGCACTGAGTAGAACTTTAAACAATAAAGCTTAATTGAAAATACCTGTATATACAGGATCAGCGCAAGTATAAGAACAAGCGCTTCGCTTACACGATGTAAGATCGGCCTAAGTCGGATTAGCGAGGGATGATAAATAAATACACGAACAAAACACAAGCCAGGCGGTTTTATGCCATTGTGGCCCATGATTCTTGCTCCTTATGTATTGTTGTCGGATCAAAGGAGGTTTGGTTAAACTTCAACCAGGGTAAAGATTGCTTAAACAATAGACTAAATCACGTAATCTTACAATGTACAGGGTGGATGGAAATCTTCACGGTTTGACATTAGAAATGAATTACTGTAGTTATATATTCTATATTAATTTTTCAGTATATTCAATTTGTAGTTTTATAAATAGTTTCTTATTGCAGTTCAGAAAATTTTTAATTCATTTCATATCTAAAATATCATTTATAAAATTTGAATGACAAAAAAAACTGCTATTTTTGGCGTTACTTATGTTAATTCACGCATGCACCTTTTTAATTTTACAGCAAAACTACTTCATATTTACTTATTATATCTTTTAAACTCACTTACATCAAATTTGATATAATATGTAAAATTTTCTGAACATATGAATAACTCATGTGTTTTATAGAAATTTCTCAACCTAAACGATATGTAAAGTTATTATAATATATATATATATATATATATATATATATATATATATATATATATATATATATATATATATATATATTCTGTTTAGCTAGATGTTATAAAGGGTTTGTAACAAAACGTGGAACATAAGACTTTAACATAGGACTTCAAAAAATTGCGAATACTCTCTTTCCTGATAAATTTAGAGCAAAACTGTAAGAGTACAAAGTTGTTCAAAATTAAATTCTACGTCAGATAAGATTTTTGCAACAGTACGTCTGCAGTACGAGATATATTATACATAAAATGTAATACTTTCGTTAAAAATCAGACAGCTATGGAAATAAAAGAAAATATCTATGTATCAGTTTAGAGAAGTATCACTGATTATAATTCTTATTGTCTGTTTTTTAATATTGTTTTCGTTGTATTTATATTCTTTTTCTTTCACAATATACCAACATTACAAAAATATTACATATATAATTTAAAAAGTATTTATTTTAAAGTAAGGTAAGTACATCAAATAAATCAAATTTTTAATATATTTACGACGGCATACATTTTTAAACTAATTTTAGATTATAACATAATTTATTGATAAATGTCAAATTAAATTATCTGTAATAACATGTCATAAACTGTGACAACTGACACATGGATATTTTCTTTTATTTCCATGGCTGTCTGATTTTGAACGAATATGTTACAAGAAAAACTCACTGTTAACCTCGCATGGAAGGTACTAGGCTATTGTACATTGTTTGGCACCGACCGGCAGCGAACAGATCGGCAGAAGTTTCCATCATTTCTTATGAAGTTGTGCATCCTATTTGGTTTGACAGTTTTATGAATATTTCTTCGATAGAGTTTTAAGGTCACCAACTATTTAAATTTTCAACACTGCTTTACTTAGGACAGTGTTTATTCATAATATCGCATTATAAAATGAATATGTATGCGTATTAATGTCGTTTATATTTAATTATACATGTGCATAATAAAACTTGCAGGGAGTTTTGAGATTTAACTTTCTTGACAATGCAGTTAGGATTCCGCGAAACCTGCGTAATTTTTTCCTCATTTCCAATTTTTCTTGTGAAATTAGTTTGCTCATTTCTGCTTGTGATTCATCATCATTTATTTTTTCCGCGTTTCGCGGAAGACAAATACGGCAAAAAGGCAGTAAGTTTGTATTCAAAGTGGGAATTTAAGATAGATTTATAGCCATTTCGTTGTTTGCTCGCGTTCTTCTATTTTACTAATCAAATATTCCATTTGTATTATGCATGGCTTTAAACTAATTATTTGAATTGTTCAGGTGTTAGTACAATGAATGTGATTCTTTTTATACCAGATATTTAACAAAACTCTCAGGATTTTTATGTTGTACAAAGTAAAAGAAGTATTGTAATTACGAAAAAAAATTGTTTTCAAATTTCAACGGAAATACCCGTTTTAACTATCCTTGAAGCCATTTTGAATAGTTTCGGCGTAACTCAAAAATGATTATGAAATACAATAGTACAATATCTTGTACCAGAAATTGTTAGATATTGACGAAGTTTTGAATGACACTAATGCAATTTCTTGTACAATATATTCGTTCTGATTCTGCACACTTTCCTTGAATATGTCAATGTGACAAGCAAAATTAACCACAAATTCATTTACATTTAAAGTTTGTAATACTTACAACTACTCGTATACCAATATAACACTAAGTTTTCTATAACCACACTATACAGGGTGGCTGATTTTTCATTGTCCAGGCCATATCTCATGAAATATTAAATATACAAGAAAAAGCTAAATAGGAAACTTGTGTAACAAGACCAGTTCTATAAAATAGCGTTAACAGATGTTTTCCATGGCCTACTGATTTGGCGGAAATATATGTAACTTTGTTTTTTTAAATGGAACACCTTATATTTACGGAATAATATTCTACATCAATTTCTCTTTACAATTATGTATAACAAGTGGGGGTTTGCCTTTAATTTATGCTTAATAATGCAAAAAATAAAATTATATAAGTCGGCTGTGTTTTCTCAACGTTAATCACTATTTTTTTTATAAATCTGATACAAGTGTTTATTAGAAGTGTTTTATGATTTTTATTTATTTATTATTTGATTTGTGAAAACAGCAGAGCATATCAACCTTTTCACTATTTGTGAAATTAATTTTTCTTTTGTAATTACGAAGTACAACACCTTTTCAACTAATAAATACTTCTGTCCGTTTCTTGGCAGTTGTCTACAAGTATAAATAATAAAATAATTGCAAATCACAGCCGTCTCACATAATTTTATTTTTTACATTATTAAGCATAAATTAAAGGCAAACCTCCAGTTGTTTTACATAATTGTAAAGAGAAATTGATGTAGAATCTTATTCAGTAAAAACATACAGGGTGTTCCATTTAAAAAGCCAAAGTTAAATATATTTCCGCCAAATCAGTAGGCCATGGAAAACATCTGTTAACGCTATTTTATAGGTAAGGTCTTGTTAAAAAAGTTTCCTATTTAGATTTTTCTTGTATATTTAATATTTCAGGAGATATGGCCTGGACAATGAAAAATCAGCCACCCTGTATACAATAAAAACAAATAAACGTTAGAAACGCGTAAGATCACAAATTTCATATATGCGCATGCTCACAGCCAAATTGACTGATAGATTGTATGGAAAATAGAACGTGTTATGTTTTTTCTACACATTTAGGATCGTATACAATATTTCAACCAATTCCTTCTTTGATACTAGCCAATTTAAATTGTACCAAAAATGGTGCAAGATCTTGTACAATTTATAGGCTAGTCTAGAACAGTCTTTAGATGCTTATATTGTACGTGTTAAATTTTTGATCAAGCATAGAAGGATGAATATACTATTTTTATCTCTTTTTGGAGGCGAAAGTATGAATAAAACGTCAAATTAAAACCAACCATGTCATATCTGATATTGTACACAAATGTCAATATGTTTTGAACATACTTTAGAAGAATTATGAATTACTTTATGAGTTAGGTTTAGCTACTTTAAATAGTAAATAATAAATAGTATATTACATATTTATGCTCGTATTCATAAATTTGAAGTAAGATTTAAAGATAAAATAAGAAAAAAGGAAGTAGTTTTCCTGTAAAATTAAAAGAGTTGGTAGGAATATAAAAGGAATATATTTGCATAAGTGAATCAAGGTAAGATCGGTTCCAGTTTTAGTAACGTCAAAAAGAGCTTTTTTTCGACCATACAAATTTTATGAAGGAAATTTACGTATGAAATGAATTAAAAATATTCTGAACTGCAATTACAAACAAATTATAAAACTACAAATTGAATGTACTGAAAAACTTATATAGAATATATTACTACAGTAACGGGAGGTAGTGTATTGGACACATCAGATTTTTTATATAGGTATGAAAACTTACTATGTTGGAAACCCAATCAGTAAACAATAAAGTGCTTAGGAACAATAAACAAATTTTCAACTTGAGAAAAGAATTAGAATATACTGTTACATCTAGTGAATAATTACCCAAAAAACTTCTCGTTTAATAATTATTTTTATGAGATAGGAAAACAGAAAGGCTTTGCAGACAATGTAAATTTGTTTTTAATTAAATTGTTATTGTTTTAGAGCAAAATAAATTTAATTTTTAATTATTTTTTTATACTATACAAAATATATTACTACAGTAGCAAGAGGTAAAGTATTGGACACATCAGATTTTTTATACGTAACTAGTACAATTATATGATCTAAGATTCTTCTCTCTTATAAGTAAATCACTTAGGATTAAATAAATTTTCTAAAACAACCCTTTAGGTCAGGTACTAGATCTCATCTTAGGCGTCAATACTTTCACGTATTATAGTTTTTTTCCCGTAAAAGTGATCGTACATCATAATGTACCCTGATACAACGTTGCCAAGTATTTGTAGGGTACATTCATGTGTTGATGGTTGGACAGTATACCATGTATGTATATATCATTTTTATAATTATTTTAATTACTTTACAGTTGTTAATGGTATGGTTGGGCCTTGATTGTCACCTTCTTGTTCAAAATAACTTATTACAGAATTAACCATATTCTGTGCACAATTTCTTAAATTTTTAGCTCGATTTTTCATAAATAGTATTTATTGACATTTTGAGAAAGGTATCGTTGTACAGGATTACCAACCATTGATTAGTAAAAGACACTAAGTTCCATGTATTTTACTGGGTATATGCTAGGGATAGTAACATTGCAGTTTTGGCTACAATTTTATTACTAGGTATGACGTACGATCACTCTTACGTGAAAAAGACTATATTATACCATTACTTATTATCTCTTTTAAAACATCATCCCTCCCTTATTTTACCACTTAAAAGTGCAAAAAATAAGTCATATTGACTCTCCCCAAACTAATCACCAACTTCCATTCTCGCTAAGTACCAACGTAGGTAATGCAGGAAGTTGGATGACGTCATATGATTAGAGTAGCTTAATACGTCGCCTGGCGCCGTGACGTCATCTGTCTAATCGCAGGACTTGCACTAATGTTCGCTCGCTAATCAGCCAAGAAGGCGCAACGCAAGACGCTCTAATGACGCCACAGATGGAGACAAGTGGAAGTGCAATTAAATATTAATATGAATATTATGCACGGCCCATTGCAGTGTGTTGCTCTGTGGTTGGTTCTTACATCGTATTTCACTAAATAAGATAACGATTTGTTATACTTGCCAGTGGTGGTACGTGAAACATATTTGCGGTGTGCTGCATCAAATAAAAAAATCTGGTGTGTGCTATACATTACCTCCCGCCACTGTATTAATATATTGTATACAGGGTGGCCCAGCGAAAACTATCAGCGCAATTTCTGGCCACTTAACATCAATTTTGCAAAAAATGCTCGAACACGTCAATTTTAGTATAAAGGGGGATACCTGAATGGATTAGTACCAATAGCATAACTTCAACCCTAAAATGCGGGTGGACTGCACCTCAAAAATTTTAAATGAAAAAGGGTGTCAAACATGACTCAGTTCGAAAGACCTTGCAATTCTCTTTTCAACAGTTTTTTTTATTTTTCAAATCCGATCATTAGTTCCAGAGAAATATCGTTTAAAACAAATTTTATCAGGTGTTCAAAATTGCAATCAAGTAGGCTTAAACAAATGACAGAAATTAAATAAACAATTATTTCGACAAATTGTTTGTAATAAAAAAATAATTTGTAAGTTATATTTCTTTTTGTGGAGTTATTTGAAGTCTAAAGTTTATGTCACGCTACCTGAATCTTTAGAAGATTTACGGCAACATACCGTAGCTCCAAAATTTTGAACAAAATCTTTATTATTGTATGAAAGTTGGTGGTAGTCATTTTGAACACCTAATAAACTAATACTTGAATTTCTGTCATTTGTTTAAGAGAATTTAAAGGTCTTTCGAAATGTGTCATGTTTGACACCATCTTCCATTTAAAAATTTTGAGCTGCAATCCATCCCCATTTTAGGGTTGAAATATGCCATTGGTATTCCATTCAGGTGTCTCCCTTTATATCAAAATTGACGTGTTCGAGCGTTTTTTTTTTGCAAAATTGATGTTAAGTGGCCAAAAATTGCGCTGATAATTTTCGTTGGGCCACCGTGTATGTAAATCTGTTTACTTCTTCAAATTTATATTCTGTCTCCCTTTCTGTTCTCACTTTTAGATAATTTCCTTTTCTGAATTCTTTGTCTGTCCATTCCATGAATTTGGTTTTTTCTTCATTAATGATTAATCCCGCTTTTCTTGCTTGTTGATCCAGCATACTAATTACATTTTCCAGTTCTTCCTTCGTCCTCTTCAAAATGGCTACTTCATCTGCAAACTCAAGACTTTGATGCCGTTTTTCGATATAAAATCCCACTTCTGTTAATATTTGCAGCTCTAATAACTCTTTGCAGTACGATACTAAATAGTATAGATCATAGTGGGTCTCCTTGTCTAACTCCCTCGTTAATTTAAAATTCTTCTGATATCTTATTATCTTCCTTAACCATACCTTTTGTTTCTTGTAACGTTATTTTAATCATTTTTTGCAGTTTCTTTTTTGTGTAACATAGGGGGGATAAACTAATGAAGATGCGATGATTCTTTATCTTGATGAATGCTAACTGATGATTTTTGATGATGACGACTGATTGTAGAGACACAATACACAACATGATGAATGGGAGCACGAGCACACATACACTTTACTTTACTTAAACTAATTTTATTTACATATTTACACTTATCTAATTTAAATTTAAAGAAATTAAACTAGACAGACTACATTATGTCTGCGACCGATCTACCCTATTCAAGACCAGTGCAGGTCAAATAGTGCGGTTGTTATGCGGTGACAAATGAACTTAAGACTGTGTCTTGTGACCTCATGTCAATGAGTAAAGAAGTAATTAAAGGTGAGTGGCAACTCACGGTTATTCTAGTTATAAGTATTGTTGATACTCCTACTGAATGGTCGACGTATTATTCACTGTTTGTGTATTTTATTTATTGTGCATGGTGTAAATGTATCAAGATGTACTATTTTGTTTGTAGCCGCAAACGTAGAGAATACCTTCCCCTACCTGGTGGGTGTCTAGGACGCCCTCGAACCTACTAACAGAATGGGTGTAGAACCCATGGGGAGAGACTTACGGTGAAAGAGAGACTCACAGAAGCGTCTGTAGCGCTGGTTTATGAATCGAGAATTCATTAGTAGATCTGAGATCTACATGTGCTAGAAAGTTTAGGACTTCCGTGGTTGTAAGTCTCTCCGTTAGAGTTATGGGACTCTGCTAATGGTTACAGTATTCATGTGTGCAAACAGTGGGTATTGGTAATCAAGAAGTGCTAGGTCGTATTCATTATGGGGTCTGGACTAAGTATTAGATGTTCCGTGTCCTGGGGAGTGAATACGCCAGGAGCTAGGCTTAACTAGCCCATTCTGCTGTGATAATATAGTAAGGAATGTAGATATTAGCGTTCACTACTCGCGGAGTACCTCCCCAAGTCTAGAACTTGGAAGTCACCTGTCACACCTCCTTTCTATGTCATGAGTTCATGTGCATGCTTGTGACAATTGTTGTAACTAAAATGACAATGTGTGTTTTGTACAACTTAGGGGAACGCGCCGTAATGGTCCGATCTGACGCTGATGGAGAGAGAAAAAGAGGACGTCACTGTCAGGTCAAGGAAAGTGAAATGTTTATTATCATATCATAGATGAGAGAGAGACTTACATGAGCGTCTGCAGCGCTGATTATGAATCGAGGATTCTTTAGTAGATCGAAAACAAACTTACAAGAACATATAGAGAAACACCTACAAGTGAGTCACGTACAGCATCATTACCCTTGTCTCGAGTAAAAGTTGTTCAATAATATAATTTGTGGATTACTATTGAGGAAAGTAAAAGTCATAAATTAAAACCCTAGTATGTCAGGTACTAGATTTCGTCTTAAGCGAGCATACTTGTGTTATATGACTCACCTATAGGCGGGAGAATCAGGCACAACCTGCGTGACGAGCACATTATGCCTGTGCGCGTCTCCGTCCTGCCCCACGAGGAGCCCGTACCCGGCGGGGCCGGCCCGGAGCGCCACGGCGAGGGTCTCCACGTGGCCCAGGGCGCCGGCGGGCCTGGCCCGGGACAGCGTGGACCGCGCGCTGGTGCTGGGCGAGCTGGGGGGCCCCACGCCTCGCTGCAGCCACTCGCTGCTGGGGGGGCCGTGGAGCGCGTGGCTCGGCATGATCTGCAGCCGGGTCACGCCCTCCGACACGTCGTAGTTGTCCAGCAGCCACGACACCTCCTCCGGGCTGATGGAGGTGTTCTCGATGTAGGTTTCGTCTACCGCGAGGATTTGGTCGCCTACTTCCAGGGCGCCACATCATTTTCATGTCCTTCTCAACTTCATTTTTCCAACTTGCTTTCTGCCGTTTTCTCCTTTTTTTCCTCTGGTTGTGCTTCCTAATAATATTTTTGGTGTCCTTGTTATATCTGTCCTTTCTATATGCCCTAACCAACCAAGTCTCTGTGCATTTATCATTCCTGTTATGTTTGTTTCATTGTATTATTTCTTCAAGGGTGATGGAGGTTTTCTTTCCAATTTGTAATTTTTATCGTTTTCATGTCCTTCTTAACTTGATTTTTCCATCTTGATTTCCGTCGTTCTCTCCTTTTTTCTCTCCGATTGTGCTTGATAATAATAGTTTCCGTGTCCTTGTTACATGTATCCTTTCTATATGCCCTACTCAACGACATCTCTGTACTATTTGTTTGTGGCAGCAAACGTAGAGAATACCTTCCCCTACCTTGTGGGTGTCTAGGACACCTTCGAACCTACTAACAGAATGGGTGTGAAACCCATATGGGTGTGGAATCCATGGGGAGAGACTTACGGTGAGAGTGAGACTCACATGAGCGTCTGCAGCGCTGGTTTATGAATTGAGGATTCATTAGTAGATCTGGGATCTACGTGTGTTCTGAAGTCTAGGACTTCCGTGGTTGTAAGTCTCTCCGGCAGAGTCGTGGGACTCTGTAGGTGGTTACAGTACCCATGTGTGCAAATAGTGGGTATTGGTAATGACGAGGTACTAGGCCGCATTCACTATGGAGACTGGGCTAAGTACTGGATGTGAGTGAACACGCCAGGAGCTAGGCTTGACTGGCCCATTCTGCTGTGATGATATAGTAATGAGTGTAGATACTAGCGTTCACTACTCGCGGAGTACCTCCCCAAGTCCAGGACTTGGGAGTCACCTGTCACACCTCCATTTTATGTCATGAGTTCATGTGCATGCTTGTGACAATAGCTGTAACTAGAATAACAATGTGTGTTTTGTACAACTTAGAGGAATGCGTCCTAATGGTCCGATCCAACGCTGATGGAGAGAGAACAACAGGACGGCGCTGTCACGTCAAGGAAAGTGAAATGTTTATCATATCATAGGTGAGAGACAGACTCATATGAGCGTCTGCAGCGCTGGTTATGAATCGAAGATTCATTAGTAGATCGAAAACCTTACAAGAACCTTACAAGAACATATAGAAGAACACCTAGAAGTGAGTCACCTACAGCATCATTACCCTTGTCTGGAGTAAAAGTTGTTCATTAATATAATACGTGGATTACTTTTGAGGCAAGTGAAACCCGTAAATTAAAACCCTAGTATGTCAGGTACTAGATTTCGTGTTAGGCGACAGTACTTGTGTTATAGCACTCACCTATAGGCGGGAGAATCAGGCACAACCTGCGTGACGAGCACATTATGCCTGTGCGCGTCGCCGTCCTGCCCCACGAGCAGCCCGTACCCGGCGGGTCCGGCCCGGAGCGCCACGGCGAGGGTCTCCACGTGGCCCAGGGCCCCGGCGGGCCTGGCCCGGGACAGCGTGGACAGCGCGCTGGTGCTGGGGGAGCTCGGAGCCACGCCTCGCTGCAGCCACTCGCTGCCGGGGGGGCCGTGGAGCGCGTGGCTCGGCATGATCTGCAGCCGGGTCACGCCCTCCGACACGTCGTAGTTGTCCAGCAGCCACGACACCTCCTCGGGGCTGATGGAGGTGTTCTCGATGTAGGTTTCGTCTACGGCGAGGATTTGGTCGCCTACTTCCAAGGCACCACATCTGAAATGAAAAGGAAAATTAATACAATGTTAGGTCAAAAAGTCTAATAATATATAACAGAAAAAACACTAGGTCATGTTTCACAAAGAACACGTTCAAGGAGTCGACTATTAAGCTATCATCCAAGACAGCCAGACAGCTTTAAAACAGCCAGGCAACTTTAAAGGCATTGAATGCCTTCACATGTAAATCAAAGCTAGTCTGGAACTGCAGGGAGACCCTCCAATTGCTATTCGAAGCAAACCACGTCACCCTACGGTGGGTACCAGGGCACGAGGGAATCCTAGAAAACGAGAAAGCTGATGACCTTGCAAAAAAAGGGGCTAAACTTTCATACCACGGGCCGGAACCTTCATGTGGTCTTCCACAAAGCCACTATAAGAAGGTGGTCAAAAACTGGGAGGAATCTGCCATATCCTCATACTGGAAAAATATTCCAGGCCTCAATCAAGCTCGGAAATTCATTTCCCCAGCTTCGAAAAACGCCAAAGAGTTACTAGGTCTCAGCAAAAAGGATCTTAATATAATGACAGGAATTCTCAGTGGCCACTGTCCTTTGAAGTACCATTTGCACAAAATTGGTATAGCTGAAAATTAAACCTGTCGACTCTGTGAAGAGGACGGAGAATCGTCGGAACACATACTGTGTGAATGCCCAGTTGTAACTGCGCAGAGACTCAATCAACTAGGTAAGAGGTATCTTACGGCAGATGAGATCAAGAACTTGACTCCTGGAACCATAATTGGCTTCATCAAAAATCTGGAACTACTTCCGGAGAACTAAGTAAGGACTGTGTCACAATAGATCTTTTAGGTCGCGTTGACAAAAAGCGACAAAACGCTTAAACCCTTGTATACATACAATACAATACAGGAAATATAGCAGAAAGAAGAGGAAGAAGAAGACCAACCCTCCAAAATAGCTGAGGCAGTTGGATCAGTTTGGGAACTGTTCCGGGTTACTTAAATAGTGCCAGATAAACAAAACTAACATACCAGGTTACTTTAAAATCTTAAATAAATACGGCATTTATGGTGAAACAACTATTTTGAGAATCATTAATAACTTTAAAGCAAATGATAGAATAGTAAAATGGGCTACTAGTTCACTCGATCTTACACATCTAGATTCTTTTTATTGGTGACCTTTAAAATCAGCAGTTTGTACTGGTGGAAATGTCCAAAATTTAGACGAATTCAAACATACAGACATCGTATGTGATTTAAAAGTATTATAGCAGATTAAGTTATTGCTTAGCAGTTAATGGATTCATTTTTGAAATTTATTGTAATTATTGTTTAATTGTCCGTTATTACATGTACTAATTGTATAGCAGTCCATTCTACTGTTGCACTAGGTGTAGGCCAGTCAGAAAATTTCATTACCCAAACTCAAATACCAAATTCATTTACTTTGTTGCAGCAAGAATAATTAAACTTTTATCTTGTAATTTCGTAGTATACGCATGGCATAGATGAGACTTTTATTCGTGATCTCATTATCGTACGTGTTGCAGATAAGTATATATGCTATATGCGTGTAACTAATGACAAAAATTACATAGAAACGTAGTGTAATGTCATTGATGAAGGTGATTTTGGCGTTGACAATTTGTGCTTCATTGTGTGGTGGTAGTTTCGTTAGTTTACTCTACAACTCTTTTTGTATGTTTCATCCACTTTTATATTATTTGTAAATAATACTATCAGTTTTGACATTTATTTACCACCACAGGAAAAGTAAACTATACATCATTGAGTTTTATTAAACAACCTCATGTTTATAACGTAAATAACGAATCACATGTGAACAAAGGCAGTACAAAAACCGATGTATTTTGTGTCAAAGTTTCCAACACCAAATGCCTGCTAAAACCAAATGCAGCTTATTATTATTTCAACGTGTTCTGCAATTTCACAAACTACTTCTAGTTTTGTTAACCTCAAAGTATTTAAAGAAAAATGCCAGCAAACAACCCTTGCGCGTTCGTACTCGCAGTTACTTGTTCAGACAGGTCGGTCCATGTTTTCATTTCGTAAGCAAACTCACATTGTTGGTGCAGTAAACTCGCCCAGACCTGTCCTTTCGTGTTCTAGCTTTGACCGCTGGGGTTAACGAATATTTTTCACCCTCAAAAGGAATTTGTTTTACCACAAATGAGCTACGCTCGGGAGTTGGTATCTAGATGTCTGAGAGAATTTGTTTCTGTTAATGTGGTTGAAGTTGCAACTTTGAGGGTTAAATAAATGAGCTAATGCACTTCCTAAAGCTTTTAAAAGAGCTTTGATACAAGCTGTGACGTGGTAATATTGTGCTGTATCAAAAGGAATAGAGGCAATTCTGGCCACGAAATTTATGAGGATCTATTGCACAATTAATGCACCCAATTTTATTTTAATGTTGATGCTAATGTTTGCATATATACCTACTCTCTATTTTTATTTCATTTTTGTACCAGTGAAATTAAAAGATCATAATTTAACTAGTGAAATAACGTAATTAATACCGTATTTTAAATTAGTAAAATGAAGAGTCTCTTATTAAGTAGAAAAATATTTTTATATTTTTCACAAACTGAATTATTTATGAAACGATTTTAATTAATACAATTATATATTTAAATTCTCTACAAAATTAATGTCATTTCTAAAATTAATTATTTTTAGAACAAGAAAAATAAATTCTAATAAAATTTTTAAAAATTTAAATGATCATATCTCTCATTAAGATCCTATAAATAATCACTTAATTCAAATCATCTATGTGTTGAAAATATATTTTACTATTCGACTACATTATAAAAAAAATCTGATGTGTCCAACACATTACCTCCCGCTAC
Organism: Stenolophus ochropezus; assembly: GCA_035578165.1. Classification (NCBI taxonomy): domain Eukaryota; kingdom Metazoa; phylum Arthropoda; class Insecta; order Coleoptera; family Carabidae; genus Stenolophus; species Stenolophus ochropezus. Next base: position 17,981,555 of record JAQOWZ010000012.1, on the reverse strand, counting down.
TGTAGTAATATATTCTATATTAGTTTTTCAGTTCATTCAATTTGTTGTTTTAAAATTAGTTTGTTTTTGCAGTTCAGAATATTTTTTATTCATTGCATACCTCAAATTTCCTTCATAAAAAATGTATGACCACAAAAACAGCTATTTTTGGCGTCAAAAAAATTGGAAACGAACTTACCATGAATCACCCTTGCAAATATAATCCTTATATATTTCTGCTACCTTTTATAATTTTACAGTAAAACTACTTCATATTTATTTATTTTATCTTTTAAACTTACAACAAATTTAACATCATCATCATCTGAATAACTCATCTGTTTTATAGAAATTCCTCAGCCTGAACGATATGTAAAATTATTATACTTTACATATATTTTTTTCTGTTTAATTAGGAGTTATATATAAACGTAATTAGATCGATAAAAAATTTAAAAAAAAACCGTACATGTAAAATATATAATATTTGGTACTTAAGATTTATATTGAAATATGATGTACTGATTAGAGTTTGACTACAATTGGTTAAACAGAAGTACTTTATTTGAAGCTTAAACCGTTTTTCCTAAAAATACCTCTAAATACCATTATTTTCGCAAATTACGTTATTGTTATTTTTAAATATAAAAATAAAGGAACTTCTATAAAATAGATGAATTATTCATATGTTCACAAAATTTGACATATGATATCAAATGATGTAAGTTTAAAAAATAAAATAAGTAAATATGAAGTAGTTTTACTGTAAAATTAAAAAAGGTTGAAAAAATGTATTTGCATACGTAAATCAAAGTAAGTTCTGTTCCGGTTTTAGTAACTCCAAAAATAGTTTTTGGTCATACAAATTTTATGAAGGAAAATTTAGGTAGTTTAGAATATATTACTACAGTGGCGGGAGGTAACGTGTTCATATTTAGTTGGTATGCTGTATGTTTGTATAAATAAATTTTATTTGAGGGACAGTAAAATGTTTTTATTTTTTGAGTTATAAATCTTGCTTTAGAGAAATAAACAAAAATGGTTTATAGGTCATCTTCAAAATTGTTTTATTTTTTGAAAAACTTTATTTTCTACAAATATTAACTTCTGGTTACTATAACACCGTGACCCTAAAGATATACAAAAACCCTCATATATTCTGAAACAAAATAAGATAAAACAAATTTAATAAAACCGTTCCTCGTATTATTTTAATAAAGATGTAAATTTAAAATTTGAAGTTCACATAAAACAAAAGAGTTTTTAGTGAACGAGGAATGAAAATGAATGTGGAAAATTTTAAATTACAAAAGAAAGAAATTAATAATATCAAAGATAATAATGTATTTCACGTTTCACAGACATGCCACATTTAAAATATTAAATTCACGAGTACCTTTGACATTAATAACAGCATAAAGAATTTTACAGTATTTTAAATTTTAATATCACCGTTTAATTTGTTCTTTTACATCTTTTGTTTTAATTTTCATGGCTGTCTAATATAAATAGGAAATTTAATAAATAACTGACATCCTACACAAATAAAAATGTTTGGAAATATATGAAATTTAAATTTCGTTCATTATCATCTCTTTATTGTACGTATTACAAAGCAGTTTACGAGGTGTATAAATTAAGTAATAAGACTGATTTTGTTTTATATGTCCGAATAGAATTACAATTCAATATTGTCTCCCTCAAAATTAAAGGTGAATGGCATTACATGGTTATTATAGTTATAAGTGTTGTTGATGCTCATGAATGAATTACTGAATGGTCAACATATTATTCACTGTTTGTGTATTTATTGAGCATGGTGTAAATGTATCAAGATGTTGCTAGTCATATACTAATTTGGTTGATTCACTATCTATATATCTATATATGTGTTTGTGTATTATTGTGCATGGTGTAAATGTATCAAGATGTACTATTTTGTTTGTGGCCGCAAACGTAGAAAATACCTTTCCCTACCTGGTGGGTGTCTAGGACGCCCTCGAACCTACTAACAAAATGGGTGTGGAACCCATGAGGAGAGACTTACGGTGAGAGTAAGACTCACAGGAGCGTCTGCAGCGCTGGTTTATGAATCGAGGATTCATTAGTAGATCTGGGATCTATGTGTGTTAGGAAGTCTAGGACTTCCGTGGTTGTAAGTTTCTCCGGCAGAGTCGTGGGACTCTGCAGGTGGTTACAGTACCCATTTGTGCAAATAGTGGGTATAGGTAATGACGAGGTGCTAGGCCGCATTTATTATGGAGACTGGGCTAAGTACTGGATGTGAGTGAACACGCCAGGAGCTAGGCTTGACTGGCCCATTTTGCTAAGACGATATAGTAATGAGTGTAGATACTAGCGTTCACTACTCGCGGAGTACCTCCCCAAGTCTAGGACTTGGGAGTCACCTGTCACACCGCCTTTCTATGTCATGAGTTCATGTGCATGCTTGTGACAATTATTGTAACTGGAATGACAATGTGTGTTTTGTACAACTTAGGAGAATGCGTCCTAATGGTCCGATCCGACGCTGATGGAGAGAGAACAAGAGGACGTCGCTGTCAGGTCAAGGAATGTGAAATGTTTATTATCATATCTTATTAATGCATATATTAACGCCCTGGGTTCTGAATAATAAATAGTAACAATGTAATACATTGTCTTTAAATGGATCAACACTGATTCACGTATATCCTGAACATAGTAAATGAAAGAATAGTATATTGCGTCATAAGAGAAGATATGGGCATATTACATCCCGAATATTTCTGATCAAAAGCCAAGGGGTGTAATATGTCGTTAGATTCCCGTAGGGCACAAGCTATTTTTCCGTATCCTTAAGAAGATTGTATTAAATAAAAAAATAAATTTTATAATGTAAAACACAAACCTATGTCATTTTCCTACTCAATACTGAAACCATGGCAACAGATAACAAAATTCCTAAATTATTTTTTTCAAGACTTTTTGACATATAACCTTAATTTATAAATGTCTAATTTTGGTATTAATGATTATTTCTATAATAAATTTATGGGACAATTGTATTTACATTCGTCTATTTGTATTTTTAAAAATAATTTAGAGTTAACTTAGAAAGTATTTTGCTGTAAATCAAATTATTTTTACTTTAAATTTTATCATTAGATGTCACGTCGTATACTTGCACCGCTAAAACCCTCAGCTCTTCATATCATCCCGCTTTCACTTATTGTTAACCTCAAATTAAGTAAACAATTTGTCAATTACATACCATGGATACGGAAAAAATTGTATAGTCGAATTCACGTATAAATGGAATTTTTGAAATTCCAATGTTATGACGTCACTAGAGTTTATGTATTAAGTAACGCAAATGCATTATTACCTATGCGATTGTTTGGGGTGTTGCTAATACCATAAAACGAATGTTGACGTACGTCTGAACTTGAACTGCATAAATATTTTCTATGTTTATATCCGCACTTCGTTGTTTTGTAATTGAACATGAATGATAAAAAATTATCTAGACATAGCAAAACAAATTATTTTGAATACTTCTGCATTCTTTCATGAAGAAAAACGTTTAGTTGGTCCTCTTCCATTTTCTTCTTCAGAAGATGTAAGTATTATATTTTGAGGTTATATGTTTAATGACAGTACGTGCTTTTTATATTTATACATTTTTCGATATTATTATTGTCTTAGAGAGTTTGTGCTGCTTTCGGTGTGTCACATTCCACAATATTAAAGATCCTGAATGAAATGAAATGTGGAACCTTATCATCGCAAAAAAAAAAGAAATCGTAAAAAGCAAGTTACAGGAATTGATGAATTTACTCAATCTGCAATTCGACGAACTATTTATGATATGATTATTAAAAGTAAATTTATTACATTTATTTAATTTAAAAATATCAAATATTGACAGATGTTAATAAGTTTCAATTTTTACTACTATCCCTTATAAACGTAGTAAGTGACGTCATCACATTGGAATGCCATTTATACGTGAATTTAACTATATATTAATTATGCTACCCATAGTTTTTGAAAACATTTTTATCGCTCTTTTATTATTAGATGATAGTGTAAGATTATCTTCAGTATTTAAGCAAAAGTATCCACATAATATAGGGCGTAGAAAAATTTCCCTATATTAGAATCCCTGGACACGACGTTTCTTTTTAACGCTGTAGTTCCTTCCGTAATGAAACGCGGTCTACAAAAAGAAACTTTATCTCATTAACTTACACTACCGCGGCTTTCATTAACTTTTTTATTCCAGCAAGTAAATACTTGTTCAAATGATAGTAAAATTTCTTTCGCGGCCATAGACGAAAATGGGAAGACGTTTTTGCAATTAACTGCAGAAAGAATAATTTAATTTTATACTCAAATAATGTTGTTCTTTTGAATGTTATCCTAAGAAATGAATATCTGAAATGTTAATGAGGCTGGGAAAAATGAATAAATTTCTAAGAGAAATTTAAAATTTGCACAAATTGTGCGAATATTGTTAACTATACCGTACTAGATAACTATACCGTGTGTTCCAAGAATGTGTTATCATAGGTATTTAACATGGGAAAACGGCGTTTGGTAAATAAAAACTACCCGGCTAACAACTAAGTCACCATATTGTACAGGACAATACTACATGTATTTCTACATGTTATTAAATACAGATTACTTAATTTTAATAACATAATTCAATGAAATTTACATAAATAATTGAAAAGTTTTCACTTCATATTTTTATTGCTCTCTACACGCAACATTGACACCTGTCAAATCGTCAAATTTAATGAAGTTAAACCAACAGGCTACAGAGCCAAATGTTCTCAGTTCGATTCCTAAATAATGGTTTCACAGCATTCTTTGAGGCCCATATGAAAATGAGTATTTCATTCGCGTCATTTCATTGTATGTTGATAGTTACTTTAGTTTAATCTACAACTCTTATTGTATGAAAATCTGTGTTAAGACTTGTATTAGCTAAAACATTGTTTTACCTTAAAACATACTTTAATACAAGAATGATTCAGTGCTACCAAATAAGCTTCCCTTTTTAAAACCAAACATTGACCGAAAAATGCATATTTTGACGATTGTTCTTCGAGCGAATGACAATTGACATGTGCTCCGTGAAGAATCTATTTTTTAAAAGAACAAGTTGGTTGAAATCATGTTTAACATATTTACGTCAAAGTATGATATAAATATTTATATCTATATATAAATTGTTCATTATTTACCACTGACAGATGTAGCATGTGATGATTATCATTCCGGGATTATAATATTCAAGAATGGATTAGTTATGCAATAAAATCAATTTAAAATCGACCTAAAATGTATTTTTAAATATTTTTATATTGTTGCAATATACCGGGTGTCCCAGCTTGACCGACACATGGGAGTTTTACATGGGAAATCAGTTAATTATGAATAATATCACCCCAGTGCAAGATATTAACTCGAAATTTTGTATACTTATTGGAGAATATTAATTCTATGAATCACACTTATTTGAAATATGCAATTTCGTTTGCAGGGCGCGATTTATTAAATTTAAAATCTACTATTTTCGTCCAAAATCAGACAGCCATGGAAATAAAAGAAAATATCTATGTGACAGTGAATGACATGCCATTGTAGATATTTATATTTTTGTAATATTGGTATATTATTTAACAAAAAGAAACTAAATTCAACTTAAATAATATTAAAATACAGGGAATAAGAATTAAAATCAGTGATACTTCACTAAACTGTCAGATAAATATTTTCTTTTATTTCCATGGCTGTCTGATTTTGAACGAAAATAGTAGATTTTAAATTTAATAAATCTCGCCCTGCAGACGAAATTGCATATTTCAAATAAGTGTGATCCATATAATAAATATTCTTCGATAAGTATACAAAATTTCAAGTTAATATCTTGCACTGGGGAGATACTATTCATAATTAACTAATTTCCCATGTAAAACTCCCATGTGTCGGTCGAGCTGGGACAGCCGGTATATCCTTCTTCGCCTTTTAACTCTAATATTTTGTTGAACACTTTCAATTCGTTCGATTTTGCACAATTCATAACCTTTTTTCAAAAAATTATTTGAAATGACAATATAAAATTTTATTTTAAAATAATGCCAATAATTAGTTATCTCGTATATGTTTACATGCTTATAGCAGATATTCCAAAAGTAGCATGGTTTTCTGCAATTACCCACGCAAATAATAGTTTCCATTCATGTTTTTTTTATCGAATCCAATCAGTTTTGGGGTTAGTAGAAAAAAAAATACGATCTCCCTAATAGATACATGTACCTATATAAATATTTTTGTATATATAGAAGCCCTGATTAAAAAAATATCAGTCCTATCCATCATCTCATTCTGGTTACGGTCTTGGATTAATAACATGAGCATCAACAGCGAAAAATAATCTGTAGGTATTTTACTTTTAGGACAAGACTAGATCAGTTTATATACATTACAAAAATGCGAAAAGAAGGAACACAATACGCTTAAAGATAAAATGCAGGAACATTCCTGGTGTTAATGCCACACCGCCGGCAAAGTTGTGGAAGTTTATAGTAAAAATGTTTTCACGGAGTGTTATTCTGGGGAATATGCATGCATATTTATCTCGTTCTAATCTGCAAATGCAGCGTTAATCTGGTTATGCATTTGCATGGAGAATGCATTGCCAGAGATAATATTATTCTTTCAAAGTACTGCATATAAGATCTAATGAAAAAACTTGGCGCTTTCGAATAACATGCACAGTTAATTATGACGCATTGTTATGACTTGTTGTTACGGTAGAGATTCAGAGATTCTTTTCCAGGTATGGTAGATACAGAAGAAATATCACCGGAATTGATAAATGTTTTTAATAAAGAAGGAAAACATGAATTACTTAATTAATTAAATAATATAATAAAAATATAATAAAGTATAAAATCTGAGATATCCAACACATTAGCTTCCGCCACTGTAGTATTATATTCTATATAAGTATTTTAATATATTTAATTTGTAGTTTTATAATGAGTTTGTTATTAAAATTCAGTATATTTTTAATTGATTTATATCTAAAATTTCCTTCATACATTTTGTATTTGTATGACAAAAACAACCTTGAATCAAGCATGCAAATATATTCATGATATATTTCTTCTACCTTTTTTAATTTTAAAGTAAAACTACTCCATATTTACTTATTTTATCTTTTAAACTAACTTAGATGAAATTTGACATCATATGTTACTGGGCACTAAATCATTATATTTTTTAACTATGACTGCCGAGAAAGAAAAGCTCATTGATTTAATTAATCCTAATTACTCAAAGCATTTAGCGAAAGAAAACTGTTTACTTTTCTTTTATTTCAGCTCCTTGGCAAGCTAGAATCGTAATTCCTGTTTCATCATCTGAAGAATCAATATTTCTGTATGTTCTTTCATTCGTACGATAGCATCAGATTCTGCCGATCGGCGGTCGATTTCAAACAATGTACAATGACCTTTAAACTATCTAGTCACGGTATAACAGTATGAACCAATTACAAATCATTACAAATATCTTATTGAATCAATTCGTGTCCATTTCTAACCTATCTACCGTTACAAAAACCTACAGATCTTCAACTTCCTTATCTATCTGCTTTTATTTCAGTTCCTTGGCAAGCTAGAATCGTAATTCCTGTTTCTTCATCTGAAGAATTAATATTTCTGTATTTTTTTCGTCCGTACGATAGAATCAGTGCCGGTCAGTTTCAAATAGTGTACAATGGCCCTGTATATTATCGAGTCGTGGTACACCAGTATGAATCAATCAAAAATCACCAGAAGTATCTTATTGGACCAAACCGTATCAATTTGTAGCCTATTGTAACGAGCGAGATTTACCGTACATGAGTCATTATGGCTGACCTATCTGAGCAGGTAGTCAAACTTCAAATGGGATAGGAGCGACGCCGCTACTGTTCTGGAATATTATAGAGTCCAAAAGATTCTGGAATGGTCAACATTAGCTATCCGCAGGTATTAAATGGTCGCATCGGATGGCTCAAGTTAGATAGTATCGGTCAGAGTGTGCAGAGAATCACTAAAGAAAGTCAGTGTCGGTCAGTGCATGTCAGTGACATGCAAAGTAGAAATAAATAAATGGTTGTTCTGCCCGTCGGTTTCATACAGTGTACAATGGTATTTAAACTATAGAGTCGTGGTACACTAGTATGAACCAGTCATACACCATAGCATTAGATTCTGCCAATCGGTGCCGGTCGGTTTCAAACAGAGTGCAATGGCCCTTAAACTCTTCACAAATATCTTATTGGAACAAACCGTGTCAATTTTTATCCTACATACCGTTACAAAAACCTATAGATCCATAATTTCCTTACCTATCCGCTTTTATTTCAGTTCCTTAGCAAACTAGAATAGTAATTCCTGTTTCTTCATCTAAAAGGTTAATATTTCTGTATTTCTTTTCATTCGTACGATCGGTGCATGTCGTTTTTTTCAGACAGTGTACAATGATCTTTAAACAGTCGAGTCATGGTATAACAGCATGAACCAATTAAAAATCAGCACAAATATCTTATTGGACCAAACCGCGTCAATATCTATCCTATCTACCGTTACAAACCCCCATGTCTGTACAGCTCCCTCACCTGTCGGCAGTGCTGGCCGGCTGCACGCCGTGCACATAGACGGCGCGGGGCAGCCCCTGGAGGCGGGGGTGCGTGGGGCCCAGGGCCAGGCCCAGCGGCCCGGGGCGGCGCGCCAGCTCCACCAGCAGGGCCCCCCCGGCGGCGCGCACGCCTCCCAGCGCCCCCGCCTCGAACTCCACGCGCAGCGCCGCGCCGCCCAGAGCGTCGCCCGCGCCGCGCAGCAGCTGCTCCGCGTCCAGCAGAGACTTGCTGCACAGGGGGTGCGAGTCGATGCTTAGGATGCGGTCTCCCACTCTCATTCTAATTCTAATTACTCACATCATGAGTGGAAGGAAACTGTTTCTTTCTTGTTTCCTTTTCTTTTCTTTCAGCTCTTTGGAAAGCTAGAATCATAATTCCTGTTTCTTCATGCGAAGGATTAGTATTGCTATATTTTCTTTCATTCAATTCCTTGGAAAGCTAGAATCGTAATTCCTGTTTCATCATCTGAAGAATCAATATTTCTGTATTTTCTTGCGTCCATACGATGGCATCAGTGTTCCGATGTCTTTTACTTCAGCTCCTTGACAAGCTAGAATCGTAATTCCTGTTTCTTCATCTGAAGGATTAATATTTCTATATTTTCCTTCATTTGTACGATAGCATTAGATGCTGTTGATCGGCGTGCTGCCGATCGGTACTGGTCGGTTTAAACAGTGTACAATGGCCTTTAAACTATCGAGTCATGGTATAACAGTATGAACCAATTACAAATAATCACAAATATCTTATTAGACCACACCGTGCCAATTTCTATCCTATCTACCGTTACAAAAATCCATAGATCTATAACTTCCTTAATGTGTCCCTGTATCTCCCAAGCGGAGCATAAAGGAACCGAACTCACCGAGCCGCAGTTCTAACTGCCGTACTGTCGGTTGTTTCATGCCAGCGCTACTTCTATTTAAGATGTACAGATGGCAAGTCTATAGTATCCGAGTGTGATACACAAGTAGCTGTGTTTATTATTTTATGACAAATCACACGTTGTCGGTCGCTGGGACTTGAACCTACAATTCTAAGTTCGAATGACGTCACAGCGAATTAGAGATATTCACTAGCTCGCTCAACCATCCAGCCGACCATGTCCATTTCTATCCTATGTACCGTTACAAAAATTGGTAGATCTATAACTTCCTTTCCTATCCGCTTTTATGTCAGCTCCTTGGCAAGATAGAATCGTAATTCCTGTTTCTTTATCTGAAGACTTCATATTTCTGTATTTACTTGTTGTATCATTCTGAGAATGATATTGGGTAGGATAGAATCGTCGATGTGAAGTATTTGTTTTATTGACTGAAACCCAACAATTCCTCCCTTTAAATCAACGTTCTGTCAAGAAATCTTCCATTCCATGAATAATTAATGTTTCTATATTTTCTTTCATTCGTACGATATCATCAGATTCTGCCGATCAGCGGTCGAAATCAAACAGTGTATAAGGACCTTTAAACTATAGAGTCGTGATCATTGAATAGTTACATACAGAAGCGACACTCCGTTTCGGTACCTTTCATGTTAACCTATTCAGTTCTACGATCTTGGAGCATTGTGTAGACCTTTAAATTTGTTGACTCCCCCTATCTCTCTTTAAGATGTGACCAAACTTTCCGATTTTTAACAATGAGCCCTTTAAATTTGTTGATTTTCCCCATCTCTCTCTCATTTTCGTTTCTCTGTCTTACTGTCGCTTCTGCATAAACCTATTCTGTGCTACCGTTACAAAAACCCATAGATTTATAACTTCCTTACTTATGCGCTTTTATTTTATCTCATAGCAAGCTAGAATCCTAATTCCTGTTTCTTCATCTGAAGGGTTAATATTTCCGTATTTTCCTTCATTTGTACGATCGGTACCTGTCGGTATTTCAGACAGTGTACAATGATCTTTAAACTGTCGAGTCATGGTATAACAGCATGAATCAGTTACAAATCAGCACAAATATCTTATTAGAGCAAACCATGTCAATATCTATCCTATCTACCGTTACTACACCCCATGTCTGTACAGCTCCCTCACCTGTCGGCAGTGCTGGCCGGCTGCACGCCGTGCACATAGACGGCGCGGGGCAGCCCCTGGAGGCGGGGGTGCGCGGGGCCCAGGGCCAGGCCCAGCGGCCCGGGGCGGCGCGCCAGCTCCACCAGCAGGGGCCCCCCGGCGGCGCGCACGCCTCCCAGGGCCCCCGCCTCGAACTCCACGCGCAGCGCCGCGCCGCCCAGAGCGTCGCCCGCGCCCCGCAGCAGCTGCTCGGCGTCCAGCAGAGACTTGCTGCACAGGGGGTGAGAGTCGATGCTTAGGATACGGTCTCCGACTGTCATTCTAATTCTAATTACTCAATGCATGAGTGGAAGGAAACTGTTTTCTTCTTGTTTCGTTTTGTTTTATTTCAGCTCCTTGACAAGCTAGAATCGTAATTCCAGTTTCTTTATCTGAAGAATTAATATTTCTGTACTTTCTTTCATTCTTACTATAGCATCAGATTCTGCCGGTCGGTTTCAAACAATTTTTCCCTGACGAAACCATTAGTAAACACTGTTTATTCCAGATACCCGGCTATGTACTGGATTTGTAAATCCTAAAGTACCATTAACACGCTTAACTTGATATAGATGGGTTACTGTACGACATGGAAATAACAAGACAGGGATGCTAATGTTACTGTGAGATTTCCAAATCCAGTACCTGGGACAAACAGTGTATACTAATAGATAGATTTATAACTTCCTTACTTATCCGCTTTTATATCACCTCCTTGGCAAACTAGAATGGTATTTCCTGTTTCTTCATCTGAAGAATTAATATTTCTGTATTTTGTTTATATAGCATCAGATTCTGCCGATCGGCATGCTTTAAACTATCGAGTCATGGTATAACAGTATGAACCAATTACAAATAATCACAAATATCTTATTAGACCACACCTTATCAATTTCTATTCTAACTACCGTTACAAAAACCCATAGATCTATAACTTCCTTAATGTGTTCCTGTATTTCCCAAGCGAAGCGTAGGGCAACCGAACTCATCGAGCCGCAGTTCTAACTGCCGTACTGTCGGTTGTTTCATGCCAGCACTACTTCTATGTAAGATGTATAGATGGCAAGTCTATAGCATCCGAGTGTGATACACAAGTAGCTGTGTTTTTTATTTTACGACAAATTACACGTTGTCGGTTGCTGGGACTTGAACCTACTATCTCAAGTTCGAATGACGTCACAGCGTGTTAGAGATGTGCGGTATCTTGCTCAGCCATCCAACCGACAGTGTTCATTTCTATCCTATCTACCGTTACAAAACCGATAGATCTATAACTTCTTTACCTATCCGCTTTATTTCAGTTCGTTGGCTAGCTACAATCGTAATTCCTGTTTCTTCATCTGAAGAATTCATATTTCTATGTTTTTGTTTTTGTTCGTACGATAGCATTAGATTCTGCCGATCGGTGGTCGACTTCAAACAGTGTACAATGGCGTTTAAACTATCGAGTCATACAGCAGTAAGAACCAATTATAAACCATAACAAATATCTTACTGAATCAAACCGTGTCCATTTCTAATCTATCTACCGTTACAAAAACCCATACATCTATAACTTCCATATCTATCAGCTTTTATTTCAACTCCTTAACAAGCTAGAATCGTAACTCCTAATTCTTCATCTGAAGAAATAATTTAAAGGAAGAAATTGCTGGGTTTCAGTCAATAAAACAATTACTTCACATCGACGTTTTGATCCTACCCGGGATCATTTTCAAGATGTAAAATTGTTGTATCATCCTGAGAATGATCCCGGGTAGGATCGAATCGTCAATCTAAAATAATTGTGTTACTGATTGAAACCCAGCAATTCCTCCTTTTAATTCAATGTCCAGTCAAGAAATCTCCCCTTCCATGAAGAATTAATATATCTGTATTTTCTTTGGTTCGTACGATAGCATCAGATTCTGCCGATCAGGGGTCGATTTCAAACAGTGTACAATAGCCTTTAAATTGTCGAGTCGTGGTACACCAGTATGAATCACAAACCACACAAGTATCTTATTGTACCAAGCCATCTCAAGTTCATAAAATCACAATCTATAACTTCCTTACCTATCCGCTTTTATTTCAGTTTGTTGGCTAGCTAGAATCGTAATACTAGTTTCTTCATGTGAAGAATTAATATTTCTATATTTTCTGTCATTCTGCCAGTCGGTTTCAAACAGTGTAGAATGGCCCTTAAACCCTTTACAAAAATCCTATTGGAACAAACCGTGTCAATTTCTATCCAATGTATTGTTGCAAAAACCCACTTTTATTTCAGCTTCTTGGCAAGCTAGAATCGTAATTCCTGTTTCTTCACCCGAAGAGTTAATATTTCTGTATTTTCCTTTATGCGTACGATCGGTGCCTGTCGGTTTTTTAGACAGTGTACAATGAACTTTAAACTGTCGAGTCATGGTATAATAGCATGAACCAATTAAAAACCAGTACAAATATCTTATTAGACCAAACCTTGTCAATATCTATCCTATCTACCGTTACAAACCCCCATGTCTGTACAGCTCCCTCACCTGTCGGCAGTGCTGGCCGGCTGCACGCCGTGCACATAGACGGCGCGGGGCAGCCCCTGCAGGCGGGGGTGCGTGGGGCCCAGGGCCAGGCCCAGCGGCCCGGGGCGGCGCGCCAGCTCCACCAGCAGGGGCCCCCCGGCGGCGCGCACGCCTCCCAGCGCGCCCGCCTCGAACTCCACGCGCAGCGCCGCGCCGCCCAGAGCGTCGCCGCCCGCGCCGCGCAGCAGCTGCTCCGCGTCCAGCAGAGACTTGCTGCACAGGGGGTGGCTGTCGATGCTTAGGATGCGGTCCCCGACTTTGATTCTGCCGGACCTGAAAGGGACAAGATCATGAGTAAAGAGACAAGATCATGAGTAAAGAGACAAGATCATGAGTTAAGAGACAAGATCATGAGTTATAAGACAAGATCATGAGTTAAGAGACAAGATCATGAGTTAAGAGACAAGATCATGAGTTGTTGTTGATTAAGGTGTAACATGCTGTTCATTTGTGTTTTTTTTTAGTATTGGAACATTCCAGATGGCAATGGATAGGTTTATAGCAAAGGAAGCACTCTTTGTGCCTTTGGGTTTGGCTTCAAAGAACTAACTGTCCGTTTCCTTTTCTTTACCTAAGTGGATATCAATAGTTGTGTTATGATTTTGTTGATTCAGGTGCTGTTCATTTTTGTGTTTTATTATGGTAATGGAACATGCCAAACGTAAGGTAATAGATAGATTTATAGCAAAGGATACACTTTTTGTACCTTTGGACTTGGCTTCGAAGAACTATCACTCTGCTTTTACTTTACTTTATCTCAGTGGATATCAGTAGTTGTGTTATTTTTAGCATTCTAGGGGTTTTGTACTTTTGTTTTGGTATTAGAACATGCCAGATATAAGATAATGGATAGATCTATGGCAAAGGACGCATTCTTTGAGCCTTTCAGCTTGGCTTCGAAGAACTAACTGTCCGTTTCCTTTACCTAATGCCCTCGGTGGATATCAATAGTTGTGTAATTTTTAGCATACTTAGGAGATGAGATGAGTCGGATAAATAGAAATTGAAAACTTCTACATTTTTGCTATTACGAGAGCAACACCTAAACATTCTGCAAACTACTAATAAAAAATGTCACGTGTCCAACACATTACCTCCCACCACTTAGTAGTTTCATTGATTTAAGTCGACTTGATTGCAGTTTTAAACACCTGATAAAATTAGTTTTAAACGATATTTCTCTGGAACTAATAATCGTTTTTGAAAAATAAAAAACTGTTGAAAAGAGAATTGAAAGGCCTTTCCAACTGTGCCATGTTTGACACCCTTTTCCATTTAAAATTTTTGAGGTGCAGTCCATCCCCATTTTAGGTTTGAAATTATGCCATTGGTACTAATCCATTCAGGTATCTCCCTTTATATTAAAATTGACGTGTTCGAGGGTTTTTTTTTTTTTTGCAAAATTGATGTTAAGTGGTCAAAAATTGCGCTGATAATTTTCATTGGGCCATTCTTTATAAAGAACAATCTACAAGTCTACACTGATGTAAGAATGTGTTAAATTAATTGCAAAATGGAATTTCCGCATGGTGATATTTGACGTTTGTAATTGATATACTAACAAGCACAATTGTTATTTGTAGTTGTTATGAGTTATGGAATACCACTCTAAGCGTTTACCACTAAATTAACAATGTTCCTTGGTTTGTTTAATGTCAAATGAATGTACAACTACTAAAGACATATGCAATCAATTGAGGCAAGCCTCAACAATGGTACTCACCTATGCGCAGGCCCTCCAGGTCTCACATGAGTAACAACCAACGGCTTCCCAGGACCTGGACTGCCTCCTTGAGGATCATTAACGACGCCTCCTCGAAGAGTTAGACCTAAGGAACCGTTTTCTCGCTCTAGGGTCACTGTTGCTATTTTGGTCTGGACACACAGTGAGTTTTGGGAACCTGGAAAGAAAATAAGTTTGTAGTAAACAATATTATATGACAATTCCACTCATAATTTGTTATCCAATTAAATCACGTGTTTTGGCGAACTGATCCAATCAGATTTAAATCTAAAAATTGTCAGTTACTGGTAATTGCTGCGGAATTTACTCGACTAAATAGGCGTTGCTTAGATACAACGTTTGTCATAATTGTGGCAAGTAAATGAAAGAAATATATATATATTTGGAGGAATTGTCATACCGAATACCATTCGTATATAGAATTTTACTTGTAATTTTTGCCTAACTCATTCGTGCTTGTTGCTTTAAATCGTCACTCTTCCTACAGACTCGTTTGATTTTCGTCACAACAATCAGTCGTGACCATAACGACAAAAATTTCAAGTAAAATTCTAGTTACTAGTGGTATTACATGTGATTTTTCCACACACGTCATTTTCTCTCCATGAGAATGTTTCATTTGATGGCTATATGTAGTTTTTCATTGAAGAAATTTGATAACACTACAGTATCATAGTCATGGTTACATTTTGCTGATATCAAATATTTTACGTTTGAAGTGATGTCATTCGTGAAATAATCAAGCAAATATAATCCGAGCTATGTATTTAATAGATAAAATTTACTCTTAATTCCTGCGAAGTAACGACAACTTGGTCCAGTTAATAGTATATTTTTATACAAGTTTTATAAGACGGTATATTGTTCAAAAAACCCCAAATGGAACAATATGTCGTATAAAACGAATGAAATATACTATTTTTTATACTTTGCTTCTCTTATGTAATAAAAATCTTTAAATTTTCAATTAAAAAAATAACAGATTGTAATCTAGGGATATATAATTGAAAATATGATAACTCTGTTGAATAAAGTTGGGTACATTTATCTGTCAATATACATTTAAAATAAAAGGAAAATAATTATAAATCTATACCTTATGAGTTATGAAATTTAAATATCCTTTTAAATTAGTTTTATTTATTCAGTTTTCCTACTCAGTAATTTTATTGAAATACATAAAAATATTTGAGGTTATCAATTTGACATTTAAAGTGACCAACACCTTATAAATAGAAATATAACAAACTATACATAATGTACATACATCACACACAATTATTTTTGTATTGATATGTATTGAATTACATAAAACTCACAAATACCTAGTGAGCAAATATTTTTCAAATTATTTTTTATTGTAATTTTCATTTACTAATACGGTATGTATTCACAACTGTACAGTGTATAAATTTAGAAGCAATTAGTACAAATATATTATTTCGTGTAATTCAACGAATCAGGGCATTTATTGTAAATTATTGACATCTGCCATATGTCTACGTTTGGATGATTTTCCAGTCGGTTCAAATACAAATGACGGCAATTTGTATCGTGGTACTAACACGATTTTTTTGCAAAATCCTTCAAATAAATACACGCTCAATGTGGAAGATATTTATTGATGTATCGGTTTCATTTCCACTTGTCAATGAGTGTAGGAAATAAGATTTGTAATAAATAAGCTCATATAACATAAAAGTATTTTACAAAATTGATTGCACTGTTATTATATTCCATATTTTCTTATAACTGTCACACTTTTAGTAAGATTCACATTATTGCATTTATATACACAAGTGATCTATTTGAAATTGTGCATTGTTACAATAACTACTTATAACGACATCAGTTGTAACCATGTGAATAAAATCTTTGGAGGGGACAGGGTATTGATGACATCATTTTGTCGGGTAAAATCGTGTAATTTCCCAAGTAAATATATGTTAAATCTGACAATATTATTAATAAAAACTATTTGGAGTCTAAGGTTAAATTACAATTAAAATTAATAAAAATACCCCTTAACCTTAAAATTAGAATAAAACACTATTAGTTTAGTGTTTTTTCTAATTTTAAGGTTAAGGGGTATTTTTATTTATTTTAACTGACAATATTATGTACAAATATAATAATAGATGAAAAATACCAAAAGAGTTTTAGATTAAACTAACGAAACTACTAACACACAATGAACCACACATTGTCAATGCCAAAATCACCTTCATAAATGATAGAAATGCCATATTTATTTTTTTTCTAAATCTTTGAAAACATCTGTTACCGCAGTTTCACTACATTTTCTATTTCATTTTTGTCGCTAGTTAGAGGCAGATAGCATATACACCCTTCTGTAATAGGTACGATAATGAGAGAGTGAATAAAAGTGTCATCTATGCCATGTGTATACAATAAAGATGCAAGATAAATATTTAATTATTTTTGAAGCAGAAATTGATGGCCGTATATTTTGAAAAATTTGAATTCTTGTAGTTTTGTTCTAAATCTATCAAGAGAGAGAGTATTCGCAATTTTTTGAAATGTTAAGGTCTTATGTTCTGCGTTTCTTTGCACACCTTTAGAAATATATATATATATATATATATATATATATATATATATATTTCATGTTTAATTCCTTATAAAAGGGTTATAATCTGACTACCATCTAGCAGTTTTAGAGTGCAACAGGTCAACATGACGTCATTCATTTTGTAAACGATTCACTAGCACGAAGGGTAGTGTTATATTCATTTCACTTTTGTTATAATGACGTTTGGTTTGTGCGCTTGGCGGTATTGTTTGAAATTTGAGTGGTGACTTTTTGTGAAAATTACTAAAGAGAATCTTGGAATTATGCAAATATACGCAATTGACAATAAACACAATTTTGCACAATTTGAAAGTTGTACCAAATAGTAGTACCAACTTTTTGGCTAAAACTTTCAAATACAAAAGTTCCTAAGATTATAACATTGCATATTTGACATGAGACATTAATCAATATAATACTTCAAATCGTTGAAAAGTTACAGAATAGGCACCCAGTCTCATCTCAAGTGTAGAAAGAATTATCATAAAAGAATATCACATAAGATCGAATGATTTATCAACTTATTTCATTATATTCATGTTTGGTTTTTTCCCCCTTATATATTTTTCATTCCAAACACATTTTCTTGCTATAAATATATAAAAAGCCTAAAACAAAAGAACGAAAGCATTTGTTTTAAGCATATGTCGACTTTTTCTTCGACATCGCCAGACATGCATAAAAACGCCTCGTGGATAGGAAAGGCAAAGATAAATGACGGGAGAAAAGTGAAAATGTTTCTGAATAAACAATTTAGTCGCTGGAAACTGCCAGGGGTGGAATAAGCCAGGTTCCCAAAGGGCTCTAACGAGACCGCCGCGAGGACCAGGTCTTACATGTTTAATACACAACGCAAAATGGCTTAAAATTTATAGAATACATTGCGGAGAGAAATAACCAAAGATTTATTCAGCTAAATCCAATGTAAATATAAAATTTTATTACAAAATTCCATTATTCGACAATGTAAAACTAGAATGGTCTGGCTTTTATTGTAAATGGTCGGTTTATCATCATGCATTTATGAGCTACAACTCAACTCATGGTATAGTTTTAACGAAAATATAGCGAAGTAAAGTTTAGTAAGGTTTAAACAATTTAACCACATGTCACTAACAGAGGTCTTTATTATGCTACCTCGACGATCAATAATAGTATATTATTATACAAGTTTTATAAGACGGTATATTGTTTCATGACTCGAAAAACACGAATGGAACAATACGTCGTATAAAACGAGCATAATATACTAATTTTTTTATACTTGCTTCACTTATTTAATAAGAATAATAAAATATTCAATTTAAAAAATTACAGATTGTAATCTAGGGATATATAAATGTGAAATGTGGTAGCTATGTTAAATGAAGTTGGGCACATTTATCTGTCAATTTGCATTTAACTATTATGAAAATTAGTTTTGTTTCTTCGGTTTTCCTACTCAGAAATAATATATATATATATATATATATATATATATATATATATATATATATATATATATATATTATATATATATATATATAATAATAATAATAATAATAATAATAATAATAATAAAGTATTTGAGGTTATCAACTTGTTAAAGTCGGGTGCAGTTGTAAGAAGTACCAATTTTACAACAACAAAAATACCAACAACAATCTTTTAAATTATTAAACTGTTTTCGATATAATAATAGAGCAATTGTTAACGCAAAGTATAAATAATTATTTTTGTAATAAACTTATTCTCATGGATTTCATAATAATATATTACACAACGAGATTGAAAATATTGTCATTATTAACCTAGCACGAAGATTGTTTCTCTCAATGCGAGACAATCGAGGGATACAAGGAACTGGTCAATAATGGTCTTCTTAGCTGCTCTTGGTAGGTTTTAATTTTGAACAATTTGTACTCTTCTAGTTTTGCTCTAGATCTGTCAGGACGAAAAAATATATAAATCATACTAATTTTACACATCGTTTAGACCATAGATCGCCTATAAATATATAGATAAGGGATAAGATTTTTTTAATTTTCTACTGATCTGCAAAATTATGTTCATCATGAATCAAGGTAATTTCAGTTCCACGTTTTAGTAACGCCATAAATAGTCATACAAATTTTATGAAGGAAGTATGAAATGAATTAATAATTTTCTGAACTGCAATAACAAACTAATTATAAAACTACAAATTAAATGTTCTGAAAAATATATTACTACAGTGGCGGAAGGTAATGTGTTGGACACATCATATTTTTTTTTATATAAGTATAAAAATTTACTATCATGGAAACCCAATCTGTAAACAATAAAGAGCTTAAGAACAATAAATAAATTTTAGACTTGAGAAAAAAAAATACAATATACTGTTACATCTAGTGGATAATTACCCAGAAAACTTCTCGTTTATTAATTATTTTTATAAGAAAGGAAAACAGACAGGCTTTTCAGACAATGTAAATTTGTTTTTAATTAAATTGTTATTGTTTTAGTACAGAATAAATTTAATTTTTAATTTTTAATTATTTTTTATACTACATTAATAAATCCTTCCTAACTTGACACCTTGCGATATTTCGCCTAAGCCCTTCTTATGATTCAATTTTCGTTTAAATTTCATTAGAAGGCATGAAACAAGGCTGTCGTAGATCCACATTGAAAAGAAAACAAAATTAAATTTTTCCGTCAACGGAACGTCGAGTTTATTTAAATCATATTCCGGGGATGGCATGTTCGATGCGAGGGAATTTCATGCCAAACCGAACTGGGCCGAACAAGCCCGAAGAGGCCCGAACTGTAAAATAATATACTGGGAAACACAATGTTGGCGTTATTATAGTTTTTAAAAGCACAATAAGTATACGAGGTGTTTAAATTAAATAATAAGACTGAGTAGAATTACAATTCAATATTATCTCCCTCAAAATAACTTCCTTGGGTATAACTACTAGTGTTTCACAAGACAAAATTTCTTGTCCAGGGGTGGGATTCTACCGTGAGTATTTTTTAACGTGAACATGAGGATTTATCATATCTACGTTTACGACTTGTTATTTGATTGAGAGCAATGTATACTTGCTTGTCTCATTGAAAATGAAACATAGAGAACGAATTTGACATTTGATTTTTGGGTTATAAAATTTTCTGACAGGCCTACACCAAATGCTACAACAATTTTAAGAATCATTAATAACAGAGGAAATGGTAGAACTTTAGAATGGTCTGCTATACAAGTAAATATAATAACGAACAATTATAACTTTTACAATAGATATTCAATTTGCTATACAAATTTTGAATTACATACGATAATATTTAGGTAATTGTAGTATTTTGAGAAATGTTTTAAATTTGAACAATAAAAAGAATCTAGATGTGTAAGGTAGAGTAATCTATCAGATCTAGATATTAATGATTCTAAAAATTGTTGTTGCACTTAGTGTACACCTGTCAGAAAATTTTATAACCCAAAATGTATATGTCAAATTCGTTCCCTATGTTTCATTTAAAATGAGACAAGCAAGTACACATTGCTGTCAATCAAATATCAAGTCGTAACCATGGATATGATAAATTCCATGTTTTACGTTAAAAAATACTCACGGTATAATTTATAACAACTACAAATAACAACTGCACTTGTTATGTTTTCCCAAGTTAAATGCCTATGACGACATTTTCTTGGAACACACGGTATACCGGGTGTCCCAGCTCGACCGACACATGAGAGATTTACATAGGAAATCAGTTAATTATGAATAGTATCTCCCCAGTGCAACACATTAACTTCAAATTTTGTATGCTTATTGGGGAATATTATTTCTATGGATTACAGTTATTTGAAATATGTAATTTCGTCTGCAAGACGAGATTTATTAAATTATAAAATCTAACATTTTCGTTCAAAATCAGTCCGCCATGGAAATAAAAGAAAATATCTATGTGACAGTTCTGACAGTTAATGACATGCCATTGTAGATATTTATATTTTTGTAATATTGGTATATTATTTAACAAAAATAAACTAAATTCAACTTAAATAATATTAAAATACAGGGAATAAGAATTAAAATCAGTGATACTTCACTAAACTGTCAGATAAATATTTTCTTTTATTTCCATGGCTGTCTGATTTTGAACGAAAATGTTAGATTTTATAATTTAATAAATCTCGTTTTGCCGACGAAATTACATATTTCAAATAACTGTGATCCATAGAAATAATATTCCCCAATAAGTATACAAAATTTCAAGTCAATATCTTACACTGGGGAGATACTATTCATAATTAACTGATTTCCTATGTAAATCTCTCATGTGTCGGTCGAGCTGGGACACCCGATATATAGCGTACAAGGTATAGAAGTTAGTTCGCATGCAGTTAAACGCTAAAATCCAATACAACTACAAGTGATGAGTCAGAAACTTAAAAACTAAGTTGCACTTTACCCTCATTCGCAGCTATCAATTTCCATTCACTGGGCAACAACCGTCATTTTATCTCCCAACACGAACTTACGACGTAGAGTTTTTAATTTTATTTCGCTTGCTGGTTCATTGCTCGACGTCATTTAAGTTCCGCACAGCAATCCACAACATCGATGGAAGAAAGAAAGTTAAATGAGATAATAAATAATGTTGTCAGAATTTAAACAAGAAAGTTTCATTAAATTTCTCGAGCACTTGATCCTCACTAGAATTGATAAGATATTTGATGTGATCAGAATGTCAATAGTTTCAAATTGAATATCGGGTAAACAGTTTAACTTTAATAAATGAATTTTGATAATAATTCGGAGACGGAAATAGCTCTCAGCAGTGGGGAATCGACTGTGTATAACAACGGGAAATTAAGTTGTGACTGTGACAGATATTCAAACAGATGAAACACGAAATAAATATAGACTCTTGTGTTTTACCTAAATTAAAACATCATATTGAACCATTACAATAAGTATTTTCTCCAACACCGTGTAATTATAACGATATAAGTATGCTGTTTTTAGATAAATAAAGTAGGTCATAAGTCACTAGTGAGCTAAATATATTAGCTCACTGTTTTTTGGTTCGTATCATAGTAACTACATTATAAAACCTTCTCTACACTATTTTGTTCCTAAATGTCATTTCGAAATTCCATCTGTCAAAAATCTTATATGTATTTTATATCAATGATTAAAATGTGTTGGATAAAATGTTGTATGGCACACGTGTGTTAATTACCTAAGTCACTTGAAATAATACCACACTCAATCGTGAGCTAAACTTTTCCCACATGACTTATCTGTAATGTAACACACTTGTACCATAAATAACTATTTTAACGTAAAACATGAGGATTTATCATATCCATGGTTACGACTCGATATTTGATTGACAGCAATGTATACTTGCTTTTCTCATTCATAATGAAATCATTAATAACATTAGAGAAAATAATAGAATAGTAGAACTACTAAGCAATGAGTCAGATTAAATCTACTATAAAATTACATACGATGATATTTGGGCAATTGTAATATTTTGAGAAATGTTTTAAATTTGATCTATTAATTCATGTAAATTTTGAATATTTTTCCCCCAGTGCAAATTTATGATTTAAAGGTCATAATAATAAGAATTTAGATGTGTAAGATCGAGTGATCTAGCAGCCATTCCACTATTTTACCATTTCCTCTAAAGTTATTAATGATTCTTAAAATTGTTGTTGCAATCGGTGTAGGCCTGTCAGAAAATTTTATAACCCAAAAAAATAATGTCAAATTCGTTCCCTATGTTTCATTTTGAATGAGACAAGCAAATATACATTGCTGTCATTCAAATATCAAGTCGTAACCATGGATACGATGAATCCATGTTTCACGTTAAAAAATACTCACAGTAAAATCCTATTTAAGATATTTTATTTAAAAAATAGTAAAACAGAACTAGACACTATTGATTTGAATGCTTTTACGGACCCATAGGGAATCAGGAATCATCCAGAGACATACCTTAAACTTAAACTTTATCACAGCTGTGTTTTCCAGTATTCCGGTAATGTTATTCACAGACACTCCACAATAAAAGAAAAGCACATTCTTCCTTATTCTTCCTTATTCCACCATAGCCTCACCTCACCTGATACATAATGTAGGTGAGATCCAAGTCACCTTGCCGTTCATTAACAGAATGAATAAGGCCCACAGGCATAACAGTAATGTTATTCATAATGTATTATTACATTGGCGAGAGGTAATATGTTGGACACATCAATTAAATATTATTTAATATTTAAGTCGAACAACATTTGTATACAAAATTATACGAAAATAGTAAAACAGAACTAGACACTAAATAGATTTGCTTTTAAGCACTGCTAGGGAATCATACACGGTCGCTTGGCGGCTGTGTATTTTTGTAAATTTTTGTTAGTGCGGTACTCCAAATGTTACGAAATGGACAGATTTATGGTGAAGGACGCACTTTTTTTGCGCCCTCAAGAAATAACTGTCCGTTTACGATACGTGATGCCCTCGGTGGACATCAATAGCTGGGTTATTTTTAGCATAGTTTATATTTAGGGGATGAGAAGATCCGGATAAACATAGGTTGAGAACTTCTGAATTTTTTCCATTAAATGGCCCTCCAAAGTTTGAAATCTATCTCTTGTTGTAATATTCGACTGTTGTAAATGTTTTGACTGAATCGTCAGACATACCTCGGTATTTCTTAGTGAAATAACCAATTAGTTGTTTTACTGTGTGTAAAGGCTCTCTCATCGTGGTATAAATTTGTAAGTAGTTTTTATTATATTCTGTGTGGATTAATATTGATTTGTAGATCGATGTAAAAAGGTTTTTAAAATTGTTTGTAAATTATAAAAGTAAGAATTTAGAGTTTATATAGAATAAAGTTACGCGTTGTAGTTTATTTGAATTATATAAATGTTTTTAATCGCGGTTGATTATTAAAGTTTATATAATTTTGTTATTGTTGGAATATCATGTTTGATTCAGCCCATCTTATTCCAACCCCTGTCTTTGTGACGTGGTAGCACAACGCGTAGGTAAAACTCTATTGTTCTAATATTACTACCCTGCACTAATTTGACCATATAGTAAACCGCGTCTGTTATCATTATTATCATTCCCTTGTCTGCTTCTATCACGGCAGACTTTTAAATAAAGTGATAGTGGTGGCAGCGACTATCGTTACCCTTGTCTCGTGTAAAAGTTGTTCATTAATATAATTCGTGGATTACTTTTGAGGCAAGTAAAACTCATAAATTAAAACCCTTGAATGTCAGGTACTAGATTTCGTCTTAGGCGACCGTATCCGTTACAGAGACATACCTTAAAGTTTATCCCAGCTGTGTTCCAGTAATGTTATTCACAGACACTCCACAATAAAAGAAAAGCACATTCTTCCTTATTCTTCCTTATTCCACCATAGTCTCACCTCACCTGATACATAATGCAGGTGAGATCCAAGTCACCTAGCCGTTCATTAACAGAATGAATATTTTTAGCTACTCGTTTATTATTTACTTCTACAATGCCCTTTGCGCTGCCACAATGTGTCAAGTGCTGCAGAGGTTGAGGGAAGTGCATTGAAACTATTGCACGGAGTTTGAGATGTGTTTGATATTTCGGTATGTTTTAAAACAAGAAGATTGACTTATGATACTAATAATGTACTCGTTTATTATTAACTTTTGTAACACCGATTTCGAAGGAGATTGGCGACGTCAAACTGTAGCACGTCTTTTCAATACCTTTCATTACTACCAATTTGTAACACTCTTAGTCATTGAAAGGGTAGGTATTACAAAATATATATAAATGGGTTCTTTGTCAGACCGGATACGGAGCAAGTATTAGGAGATGGATATTGAAATTAAACAGAATACTCTCATTTGTATAAAAATATAAATAAATATAATTAATAATGGTTTACATTTGGTTGCGTCTCCAATGACACTTCTGTCCACCACCGCCGTCTACCATTGCACTATACTACACTACTTTTCTACTTACTTCTTTTTTTTTTTCCTAACAACTGTTACATTACACTAAATAAACTATGACTACTAGTACTAAGTCAGCAAATATTAGTTTTACCTTTACACAATACTATTTATCAATTACATCAATTGACCTATTAATATACTTTATTGGAGCTACTAGAATGTGCTGACTTAGACTTGTCTGTGTCTGTGTCTTGTCTGATCGTGTAGATAAGCAACATAGCCCGCCCTGTCCAATTGGATGGGTTGCCGCACAACGGCTCGGTGTGTGCTGGCCTTGCAGAGACTGTAGGCTGACAACCTGCATCACTAAAAAGCAAGTAAAACATGTCACGAAACAAGTACTTCAGGTACTTGAGGCCTTGTTCCACATAGGAATGTTGTGCCATAGATGATGATGATTGAAGCCACTAGAATGTGCTGACGTAGACTAGTTACACTTTTCACAATGCCTTTCTGCTGCCAGAATGTGAAACATGAAACATATCTTTAATTCCGTCAAGTGGTCCAGAGGTTCAAGGAAATGAACTGAAACTATTGCAGGGAATTTGAGAGGTGTTCTATATTTCAATAGTAAAACAATTGATTTGCTTTTAAGAACCCTTCGGGAATCATCCAGACATACCTTAAACTTAAACTTTATCACAGCCGTGTTTTCCAGTAATGTTATTCACAGACACTCCACAATAAAAGAAAAGCACATTCTTCCTTATTCTTCCTTATTCCACCATAGCCTCACCTCACCTGATACATAATGTAGGTGAGATCCAAGTCACCTTGCCGTTCATTAACAGAATGAATAAGGCCCACAGGCCAGTATTATTACATTGGCGGGAGGTAATATGTTGGACACATCAATTAAATATTATTTAATATTTTGGTCGAGCAACATTTGTATACAAGACTTTAAGATATTTTATTTAGAAAATAGTAAAACAGAACTAGACAGTCAATAGATTTGCTTTTAAGCACTGCTAGGGAATCATACAAAGATGTAACACGGTATATGAAAAGAAGAAATTCCTGTAATATGTCGCTAGCATTTGTAACACGGTCGCTTGGCGGCTGTGCATTTTGGTACATTTTTGGTATTGCAGTATTCCAGATGTTACGAAATGGACAGATTTATGGTGAAGGACGCACTTTTTTTGCGCCCTCAAGCTAGTTTTCAAAGAAATAACTGTCCGTTTCCGGTACGTGATGCCCTCGGTGGACATCAATAGTTGGGTTATTTTTAGCATAGTTTATACTTAGGGGATGAGAAGATCCGGATAAACATAGGTTGAGAACTTCTGAATTTTTACCATTAAATGGCCCTCCAAAGTTTGAAATCTATCTCTTGTTGTAATATTCGACTATTGTAAATGTTTTGACTGAATCGTCAGACATACCTCGGTATTTCTTAGTGAAATAACCAATTAGTTGTTTTACTGTGTGTAAAGGCTCTCTCATCGTGGTATAAATTTGTAAGTAGTTTTTATTATATTCTGTTTGGATTAATATTGATTTGTAGATCGATGTAAAAAGGTTTTCAAAATTGTTTGTAAATTATAAAAGTAAGAATTTAGAGTTTATATAGAATCAAGTTACGCGTTGTAGTTTATTTGAATTATATAAAGGTTTTTGATCGCGGTTGATTATTAAAATTTATATAATTTTGTTATTGTTGGAATATCGTGTTTGATTCAGCCCATCTTATTCCAACCCCTGTCTTTGTGACGTGGTAGTACAACGCGTAGGTAAAACTCTATTGTTCTAATATTACTACCTTGCACTAATTTGACCATATAGTAAACCGCGTCTGTTATCATTATTATCATTCCCTTGTCTGCTTCTATCACGGCAGACTTTTAAATAAAGTGATAGTGGTGGCAGCGACTATCGTTACCCTTGTCTCGTGTAAAAGTTGTTCATTAATATAAATCGTGGATTATAAATTAATACCCTTGTATGTCAGGTACTAGATTTCATCATAGGCGACCGTACCTGTTACATAAGTATACATTGCTGTAAAACTCATAAATTAAAACCCTTGAATGTCAGGTACTAGATTTCGTCTTAGGCGACCGTACCCGTTACAGAGACATACCCTAAAGTTTATCACAGCTGTTTTCCAGTAATGTTATTCACAGACACTCCACAATAAAAGAAAAGCACATTCTTCCTTATTCTTCCTTATTCCACCATAGTCTCACCTCAGCTGATACATAATGCAGGTGAGATCCAAGTCACCTCGGCGTTCATTAACAGAATGAATAAGGCCCCCAGGCCGTGGTATTTTTAGCTACTCGTTTATTATTTACTTCCACAATGCCCTTTGTGCTGCCACAATGTGTGAAACATGTCTTTAATTCCGTCAAGTGCTGCAGAGGTTAAGGGGAATGCATTAATGCAGGGAATTTGAGAGGTGGTTGATATTTCGTTATCTTCTCATGGAGATAAACAGAATGATGTAATGATGACTGACTTACTTAACTGATGAGGACTTACAATGATAGTAAAGAAACAGGAAATATACAGAACACAGGAATGTAGTACAGGTGTCTGGCTAACCATTGGGATTTCGAGAATCGTAAGAAATATGAACTATCATGTATTTGTTTTCTTGACAAAATATATTCTATCAGAGAAATAATTATAGTCAGTTCATTTTGAATGTGAATATATTCTATAATAATCATTATAAAAATTGCAATAAACTTTGAAATAATCACCTTTCATTTCTTGATATACTTTGAGCATTCTTTAACGTGAAACATGAGAACCATAGATAATATATTATATTTTTGTGTACTATAGAAGCGAAACTGCAACTATATCAATTGGGACTGCTTTCAGCGCCATTCGGTGTTTGCTCCCCCAACTAAATGATATATAGATATCCGAGCTACATATTACAAACAACCATTTATGGTTTAATATTACGTTTCCATTTATGTGTTAAATATTCGAACGCTTTTCCGATTTTGATTACTGATGATGTGACATACGCTTTTGAATCTAGATCATTTATTTTTCATTCCATTTGACTGACATTGTACTGATGCTAAGTAATCCACTCGTCGAGGTAGATCAGTTGGTTCAGTTCAGATTGTAACATGACTTTGGTGTGTATCATAAACAAAACTTTTAGCGAGATGTTTCAATACTTCTAGTTCCATTCTTTTCATATCTTCGAAGTTCCCTTTCAAATGGTGTATATTTTGCAAAATTGTATTAAAATGTTTATTACTGTTTCTTATTGCACTACACAAAATTATTTTTATCATTGCGTGTAGAAAGCAATAAAAATAGAAGGTGAAAAATTTTAATAAATTTTTGTAAATTTCATTGAATTATGCTATTAAAATGAAATATTAAATAACATGTAGTATTGTCCTGTACAATATAGTGACTTAGATGTTAACCGGACAGTTTTTATGTACAAAAAACCGTTTTCCCATGTTAAATGCCTATGACAACATTTTCTTGGAATACACAGCATTCATTAAGGTATACCGTATATATATTCCCTATAAAGTCATGCACCTTTTCACTAAGAATTCAAATATATTCTTTTTTACCGTTCCATAGAACGGTGCGCGAAAAGGAAAAATCGCATAGAAATTCTTTATTTATTAACCTAGCTCAAGGCAATATAATCCTGTACATTATAATGAACCTGGAGTCTCCATAGATCTATAAATATCTGGATTGCACTCTAAGCACAATATAAGCGAATTCCAGGTAATATGAATATGAATGAGCGAAAGTTCAATATTAAGCCACAAACCACAACTATGAATAGGGCCGCAATAAACGAGAAATACGAATTATAGAATAGTTTCTGCTTGCTGTATGCTAATTCCAATACACTTCGTTATGCGGTAATAAGTTTGCTGTAGTATTTATATTTCAATAATAACGCGATTTTCTCAATGTTGTGATTTCTTTGTAATAGGATATTCGAATTTATTAAAAGTTTGTTCTAAATTAGTTATTTCTGATGACGTAGTACAGTCAGAGAAAAATCAATAAATTTACAAAGAAGAATTAAATATCTTTGCCTGATGTTTTAATGTTTTAAAATAACAGCTGTCAATTTGTGCTTATGAAGATAAAAAGGTCTTCAGTGTGATTCCGACTTAGGAACACATTTGTTTATAAAAATTTCTTGATTAATTCTGTTGATAGATTATTTAGCTATTTATGTAATAAGTACATAATGTT
Source organism: Stenolophus ochropezus (assembly GCA_035578165.1). NCBI lineage: Eukaryota > Metazoa > Arthropoda > Insecta > Coleoptera > Carabidae > Stenolophus > Stenolophus ochropezus. Next base: position 17,951,734 of record JAQOWZ010000012.1, on the reverse strand, counting down.
GGTCAACAAATTTAAAGGGCACATTGTTTAAAATCGGAAAGTTTCGTCACATCTTAGAGAGAGATAGGAGAAGAGCACAAAGGTGTACACAAAGCTCCAAGGTCATAGATCTGCATAGGGGAATATGAAAGGTACCGATACGGAGTGTCGCTTCTGTATGTAACTATTCTGTGGTAGTAGCTAAAGTAAAACTTTACAGACTCTTATGTCAAAATTTAACTTTACGGTCTCATCTTGAAAACTGAATTAACTTATATTTTAATAGTATTATATTTTTGCAGTTTATTTTAGCACTACTTAAAATAACAAATATCATTCTATAATATTTTTGATGAATTTATTTATTATTTACCATCGATAATAATTTATATGATTTCATGCAGACGACATCTAAGCAGATGTAAAAATAAATGAAAATTATAAAGAAATATTTGACACTTTGACATTTAAAGGACTTATTGTTTAAAATCGGAAAGTTTCCTCACAGATAGGGGAAGGGAAAGGGAACAAATTTAAAGGTCTATACAATGCTCCAAGGTCATAGAATTGACTAGGGTAACATGAAAGGTACCGAGACGGGTGTCGCTTCTGTATGTAACTATTCTGTGACGGATGCTTGGATCTCCTACTATACTGAAGGCATATAATAGGTTTGTTCCTACAGCAGTGCGAAACTGTCAGTGATTGTCAGGATTCTGCGCAGTTGAATTATAGGTGTTCCAATAGCGGTTGTGGAAAATACGTGACTAAAAATCCCCTGTTCTTACAGCACCACATGACAGTTTGCTGACAGTCAGAAAAGTTTCTGTACTTTCCTTAAATTTGAAATCCACGCATGCGCATTCAAAATTGTGCGCTGTAGAAATTGAAATTGAGAGTTTAGCTGATAGATTTGATATTACTATAAGCAGTTTACATCGATTGATAAATTATGCCAGTAATTTATTACACCAAATAATTAAGTGACTAACTAAAGACGGAAAAAATAATACAGAGATGTATTTTCGTAAAAATAATTAAATTTCTACCTACAGTCCATATTTTAATTTTAACCGATATATTTAACGTTTGTTTGTTAAAAATGGCGCATGGTTCTTTTGACCACATACCTATTAGTAATTACTACTAGGTATATGCTTCTGACTACTGATCATGTGTTTTAACAAACAATCACCGACAGTTCAAAACAGTCCTTAACTTGTACATGCGCGTAATGAAAAAGTACGAAACTGTCAGGAACTCGTCAGGGATTTGCAGTAGGAACAAACCTAATATGTTCACTTACCTACTCTCCAAGTCCCGCTTAACTAACACTATTACCTGATCGAATGCAACGTTACTATTTTCATTATTTAATATACATACTTCGTAAACCTGTACTTGTTTTGTACATTAAAAAACTCATGACCAACAGATGCGAACAATAGTAAAATGAATCAAAAATGTACAGCGTATTCCCCGTGTTAATTAGCATTGTGAATTGGCCTTTTGTTCTCAATTTGGTACACGTGCAATCCTTCAAACATGAAAATAAAATTTGTTTTGCTGGATTCCATCCTAATTAGAGATGACCTGTCACCTTTTAATACTCCAAACTCATTTTTCATTCATCATTTCAATTGATTGTCATTTGAAAGTTTTCATTTGTATATTTGACGTTTTTCAACCTTGCTAAAATTATCAGTGATTATGTATTTATCAACGTTTATATGTATAATAAATTTTTAAAATTACATTGTAATATTTTAAAGGCGCCAGCCGTGTAAATTATTAATATTTTTTCAGACGACCACATATGAAAGTAGCCATATTTACACTGTCATTAACACCAGAAAATGTAACATAGCACACGGCGTGTGTTATAATAACACACTAGTGTGTTATATAACCGGATATGACGATTAGTGGTCAATAGATGGAACTTTGATAATGAAATGTAACAAAATTAATGATTTTTTTTTAAAACTACGATTTTAAAATTGGTGGTGAATTAATAACAAAAATAAAGAGTCAAAATGTACTCATAGTTTTATTAATTGTTCAAATAATACCTACTAGACTTCCAAATCAGTTTCCGGTTAACTAGTGATACCTAACCTCAAACCCAAACGTCAATGCTTTCGTGAGTTGTGTTTGACATTGACACTTTTGTATAAACCCTGTTTTTATTATAATATTTTGTGGTCGTCTGAAAAATAGTGTTCATAACTCGCTTGAAAGTGCATAGCAACGCTCGTGTATTAAATCACTCGGCGCTACACGCCTCGTTCTTCAATCTCTACACATGCTTCCTATTTACCACTTTCCACGTTTGTTATGTAAATAACTATTAAAACAGTTTCGTTTTCTTTTGTAAAATTAATAAAATATTCTTAACTTTGATGCTTTATATAACATATTTTAATCTCAAGTAAAACTGTTGACCTGTTGAGTTGTTTTCCGAATAGACATTTATTTATAATTATGTCAAATAAACAATTATTATGATAAAATATACAATAATAAATGTACTGTCTAAAAGTATACTGAATAAAGAATAAAATATGTAAAAATCAATTTGTTTGGCCATATTGTTTAAGAGCAATATCAAGTTTCAAAGCATGTAAGAAAATAACTGATGTGTCCAGCGCATTACCTTCCGCCACTGTAGAAATATATTCTATATAAGTTTTTCAGTACATTTAATTTGTAGATTTAAAATTAGTCTGTTATTGCAGTTGAGAATACTTTTAATTCATTTCATATCTTAAATTTTCCTTCATAAAATTTGTATGACCAAAAAAACACAGCTATTTTTGACGTTACTAAAACCGACACCAAAGTTACCTTGATTCACGATGCAAATATATTCCTTATATATTTCTTCCACCTTTTTTAATTTTACAATAAAACTTATTCATATTTAGTTATCTTATCTTTTAACTTTACATCAAATTTGACATCATATGTCAAATTTTGTGAACATAATAACTCATCTGATTTATGGAAATACCTTGGTCTAAACGATATGTAAAATTATTATAATTTATATATTTCTTTCTATCTAGTAAGAAGTTATATATAAACGTAATGGGGTATTCCAAGCCTACGGCTTTTAAAGAAATTCTTATTGGATATCATTGTTTACCATATATAAGTAATATTAAAGTGAATATAATCATTATTTTTCTGATTTTTAATACCATAATATCAAAATGAAATTGTAATGCATTTGAATCGAGTACGTAAAATTCAGTATCAGCCTTGTTGTGACGAAGAAGGCATTCGCTTCAGCCTATTGGCTCTTGTTCGAACGCGCCACGCCTCTGACTCAGACCTACGAATGATGTTCTCAGTTGATTCTTAGTGCCTGTGACGTCACACGCACGGCCGATTTTCTAGGGTGTAATTTATTGAAACTTTAAAAATAAATTTCTGGCGTGTTTGAAACCTGTTGGCGAAAAGAAAAAATACGGGTCTCATATTTTTATGCATAGAATAACATATTAAAAAATGAAAAAAACTTGGAATACCCCATTATGCAGATAGGTAGAAAATTTAAAAACCTTTATATTTAATAATAACGTAATTTGCAACAAAACGGTTTTAGAGGTATTTTTTAAGAAAAACTGTTTAAAGCTTTAAGTAAAGTACTACTTCCTGGTAACCAGTTGTAGTCATAATCAAATCACATATTGGAATATAAGTCTTAAATATCAAATGTTATATTTTTACATGTATCGTATTGGAGTTATCGTGGACGAAAAATCGTCACAGACACACACACACGGACATACAGACAACACGGTAAAAATAGTAAAATCGTATTCTAGAGACCCTAATTCGTGCTCATATGTTGAAAACTCACACTGGAGAAATGTGACCAAAAACGATATCTTCCTTATCTATATATTGATACGTGGGAGGTAAAAACAAAATTAATTGATAACAATATGTAATCTAGGCTTACTTATAAGAATACGGAACAATATAATAAAACTGATCATTTTTAATATTTATTTATTTAAAAATTACACCTTGCAAAAATTATCACTGATTATGATTATGTATTTAGCAACGTTTACTGTAGGCGTTGTCAGTTAATTATGACCCCGAAATGCGCTGTAAAATCAATCAAAATGCTGTGTGATGAATGTTTGACTAGGTTATATTTGCATTGTTGCACGTACGCTCTGCTGGTATTGTAATTGTATTGCAGTGAACAAAAATCCAATCATTCAGAAATAGTGAATGTTCAACTGAAATGTTCTGTTTTTATTTTCTACACCTCATAGACATTTTATTTCATATTTTGTCAACACAGTTTATGAACAATTGTATTTTTTGTAGCTTTGGTAGTTGGATCATAATAAAGACAATGAACAATAGACAACTTATTTTTTTTTCCATTTTTATTTCCTTGTACGAAGTATATGTACAGTGTGTTAATACTAAGTTGTAACATCCGAAAACGGTAGTTACAGAACTAATTGAAAGAAACGAAACATGAAAAATAAGAGATAATAAAAGTAACTAACACCATGAATTAACAAATATAAACACTAATTTACGAATAACAATTATATCTTTAACACTAAGATTATTTATTTAAACACTTAACAATATACACGATTTTTATATCACCAACTATTTATTTTCACAACTCGTACTAATATCCGACTGCCCTCGCGATCTCCTGCTTGGGGTTTTTATAGTAGAACAATTAAGTTCGGGAATATTCTCCAACCCTCTCGAAAACAGAACTTGTCGTGACAGGTCCGCTAGCGGCCGTTGCCTGCGACGTGACCTTGAGATCGCTACAATACATTATATTACAAGACTTATATATTTGATAATTGACATTGATATTGTCTAAACAAAAAATGTACGTTTGATAGAAAATTATTTATATGTTCAAGGTCATTTGAGAATATTAACATGCCAGACAAGAAATATGCAAGAAAATTACAAGACAAGATTTTCATATAGAAGAGTAATGAAAGACAACATATACTTAAATTTCTTGTCTTGCTTTTCGAGACAAGACAAGAAATTACTAAACAAGATAACAAATCTTGCCTTGTTAACCACTACCAAAAACATAGAAAGAGCAACCAAAATAAGAAAATATAGGTCATTTATTCGACCGACAGTCTTGTATGGATGTGAATTATGAGTGCTAAGTAAAAACAATGAAAAGTAAGACTTTCCGAAAAGAAAAATACTGATAATACTGGTAATATTTGTAAATTAGTTAACGAAAATAATATAAATTCAACTAGAATAATAAAATACAAACAAAAAATATATAATCAATGACACTTTACTAAACTGTCACATAGAATTTTTGTTTTATTTCAATGGCTGTCTGATTTCTAATGAAATTGTTGCATTTTATATTTAATATATCTCTTACTACAAACATAATGTTGCATCAATTATGATCTTATTTAATGTAGAATTAAATTTTGAACAACTTTGTACTGTTGTAGTTTTGCTTTAATGCTTTAAATATATCAGGAGAGAGAGTATCCCCAATTTTCTGAAATCTCATGTTAAAGTCCTACGTTCCGTATTTAGTTGCACACATTGTATATTAAAAGCTGAATTTTTCTCAATAAGTATTCACGTTTATATATTTTAAATCAAACATTTTCCTCGTTCTCATTCTTAAAACTGAACCTCAAACCAATTATAGTATATTGCGTCATAAGGGAAGATATGGGCATATTACATCCCGAAGATTTCTGATGCACGAGCGAACGTAGTGAGCGAGGGCAACAAAAGCCAAGGGATGTAATATGCCGTTAGATTCCCGTAGGACACAAGCTATTTTTCCGTATCCTTCGAAGGATTGTATAAAATAAAAAAATTAATTTTATAATATAAAACACAAACCTTATGTCATTTTCCTACTCAATACTGAAACCATGGCAACAGATAACAAAATACCTAAAATATTTTTTCCAAGACTTTTTGACATATAATCTTAGTTTATAAATGTCTAATTTTGGTATTAATGATTATTTCTATAATAAATTTATGCAACAATTGTAATTACATTCGTCTATTTGTATTTATAAAAATAATTTCGAGTTAACTTAAAAAGTATTTTGTTGTAAATCAAATTATTTTTACTTTAAATTTTATCGGTAGATGTCACGTCGTATGCTTGCACCGCTAAAACCCACAGCTGTTCATATCATCCCGCTTTCACTTATTGTTAACCTCAAATGAAGTAAAAAATTTGTCAATTACATACCATGGATACGGAAAAAAAAATTTTCGTTCTTACTTAGTCAGAGTTAGTGATGCGAGTGGATTAAATGACAGTGGTCAGTCACGATCATTTTGAGAATGATCGTCAGGTCATTTTAGTTTCATGACGCGACCGTCACTTTTCTGTCATTTTGAAAATGACACAAGCCGAAAGCGATGATATTGAGCCAAGTTTTAATTAACTTTACTTTAATTGTTTCATTTGGGATTGGGTATATGTATATGTGTACTCCATATTTTTTGTTCCTATAGATCTATTATTATAATTCGTGATTTTTGTGATAATACAAGACTGCAATACTGTATATACCTATATGCATTTGTCAATTTTCTTAGAGTAACCTTATGTTTTGTTTATGTTTGTAATACTTTTATTTTGTATTAAATTAATAATTCTATCAAATATATATACTTAATAATGAATTCATGTTATATTTTTTCATTAAAATATTTAAAAAAATAAAATGACCAAAATGATTCAATATGACTGAAAATGATCTATAAAATGACTGTCACATCACTTTATTTTAAAATGACTGTCATTTTGCATCACTAGTCAGAGTGTAGTAATACTAATAATAAAAACGTGCCACAGACCAAGTAAGAACCAATGTTTATTTAAAGGCAGTCTGCATTACCCAGGCTTGTTTGTACCTACATTCAGTGCAGTGTATTATGTACCGAAGCGAGCAACATAACTCGTCAACGTTGGCACGTTGCTAACTTCACGCTGCTAGCTTCACGCCGCTTGTTCGGCGCTCAGTAAATTAAATGTAGGTGGGAGGATTGTTTGAAGTTCTGTTTCGAATTCATTTAGTAATTGCTCCACTGATTCTTTCCCGTTTCCCCGTTTGTCTTTGTAGGTTTAGAATGCTCAATGTTGTAATTACGCGTTAGATAGTTGCTAGTTTCATTACGAATATTAATACCACGGTTCCAGGGTTTTGTTCTACGTTTCAGTTTTGAGGACGCTTCTTTGTCTTTTTCTCCTGTGAAATATCGTTCTGTGGATGTTCAGTTAACGAAAGACGCAGTCGAATTGCGCTTTGGAATATAATTGAGTATTGTTGTATTTGTAACACGGTCGCTTGGTGGCTGTGTATTTTTGTAAATTTTTGTTAATGCAGTACTCCAAATGTTACGAAATGGACAGATTTATGGTGACGGACGCACATTTTGCGCCTTCAAGCTGGTTTTCAAAGAAATAACTGTTCGTTTCCGGTACGTGATGCCCTCGATGGACATCAATAGTTGGGTTATTTTTAGCGTAGTTTATACTTAGGGGATGAGAAGAGAATTTTTACCATTAAATGGCCCTCCGAAGTTTGAAATCTCGCTCTCTTGTTGTAATCATCGACTGTTGTGGATGTCTTGACTGAATCGTCAGACATACCTTGGTATTTCTTAGGGAAATAACTAATTAGTTGTTTTACTGTGTGTAAAGACTCTCTCATCGTGGTGTAAATTTGTAAGTAGTTTTTATTATATTCTGTGTGGATTAATATTGATTTGTAGATCGATGTAAAACGGTTTTCAAAATTGTTTGTAAAGTAGAAAAGTAAGAATTTAGAGTTCATATAGAATCAAGTTACGCGTTGTAGTTTATTTGAATTATATAAATGTTTTTGATCGCGGTTGATTATTAAAATTTATATAATTTTGTTATTGCTGGAATATCGTGTTTGATTCAGCCCATCCTATTCCAACCCCTGTCTTTGTGACGTGGTAGCACAACGTGTAGGTAAAACTCTATAGTTCTAATATTACTAACCTGCACAAATTTGACCATATAATAAACCGCGTCTGTTACCATTATTAAACATTCCCATGTCTGCTTCTATCACGGCAGACTTTTAAATAAAGTGATAGTGGTGGCAGCGACTATCGTTACCCTTGTCTCGTGTAAAAGTTGTTCATTAATATAATTCGTGGATTACTGTTTTGGCAAGTAAAAAAACACATAAATTAAATCCCCTGTACCGTGTACCGTGTTACATATTACTGCATAAAAGAAAGTAGTTCTGTTAAGAGATATTTAAAACATATTACCTTCCGTCACTGTAGAAATATATTCTGTATAAGTTTTTCTGTATATTCAATTTATATAATTAGTTTGTCTTTGTCTGTAGGTTTTGAATGCTGTAATTACGCGTTTAGATAGTTGCTAGTTTCATTACGAATATTAATAGCACGGTTCCAGGGTTTTCTTTGTCTTTTTCTCCTTCTGCAAAATTTCGTTCCGTGTTCCGTGGATGTTCAGTTAACGAAAGACGCAGTAGAATTGCGCTTTGGGATATAATTGAGTAATGTTCTATTATTGCACTAAAGAAAGTAATGGATAGTTCTGTTAAGACATATTTAAAACTCGTTATAAAATAATTTGATATACAGGAAGGCCCAATGAAAATTATCAGCGCAATTTTTAGTCACTTAACATCAATTTTGCAAATAACGCTTGAACACGTCAATTTTAGTAGAAAGAGGGATAATGAATTAATACCAATGGCATAACTTCAACCCTAAAATGGGGGTGGACTGCACCTCAAAAATTTTAAATGGGAAGGGTGTCAAACATGACACTGTTCGAAGGGCCTTTCAATTCTCTTTTCAACAGTTTTTTTATTTTTAAAATCCGATCGTTAGTTCCTGAGAAATATTGTTTAAAACAAATTTTATCAGGTGAGCAAAACTGCAATCAAGTAGGCTTAAACAAATGACAGAAACTCAAGTATCAGTTTATTAGGTGTTCAAAATGACTACCACTAACTTCCATACAATAATAAAGATTTTGCTCAAAATTTTGGAACTGCGGTACGTTGCCGTAAATCTTCTAAAGATTCGGGTAGCATGGCACAACCCCTCAAAAAGAATTCTAACTTATAAATTACTTGTCTATTACAAATAACTTGTCGAAAGAATTGTTTATTTAGTTTTTTTTTTTGCTAATTGTATTAATCTTCTAAATTGGTGGTTCTTTGCTAATTTAACCAACCTCGTAGCTCTTATAATTGTCGAGATAGCAATGGTGGCACACTTAAATGGAACACCTTGTATAGCGCTAGTAGTATTAAAATGTCAAAACTAGCAATGAAATTTCTAATTTAATTTAGATCATGTTTATTATTTTAAATAAAATTTGTTGTAATGTGCATTAAAATTAAAAATATAATAACACTTTTAAGTTACTCGACCAAAGTAGTTTCCGTTGAGACACTAGTGCGTGAAAGTAAAACAATAGCGGGAATGTGGCATTGTGAGTTGACTGCGGGAAACATTAGTTTCTAGGTAGTGAGTAAGAAAATAAATTTATAAATCTTTCATCACTATTGGCAAGAGCCAACAAAGTGTCTGACATCTGATAGCAAAATAAAACATCTAAGACCTACGGAAATCGTTTTACTGTCACACAGGGTTATAAGTAAACAACAACGAAAATTGACCAGCAAGTGGAAGAGATATTGTTTTGTATTTGTTTGCAAGTGTTGACATATTCGTTCATTATTTCCCAAAAAAAGAAATGTTACAAAATAAGTGGAAAATCGCGTTAAACTTTGGAACACAATATATTTTACCTACCGATTTTATTACATGTAAGTATTTATAATAATTTATGCTTCAAAACATTATTAGATTGTTTTGTAGTCATTAAAAGAAAGCCATAAATTACCCAAAAAATGATTTAAATTTAGCGCTCCATTATAAAAAACATATAAATTTCATATACATTTGGTCGTCTAGCGACAGGTAAAATGAACTATAAAATGTTGCAAATAAATAAATCTGTACTGTCAAGTGAAGTGTCACATTTTACAAAATCTTTGTCATTATTTGAAGTTAATTGCTACTGGTGGTGCGAAAAATGTAATAAGCGACTCAGAATGTAAGTACCAAAAAAGTATTCTTGTACGGTAACAAGCTTTAATTCATACCGTCTCTAAAGTTATAATGTACTTACATTCTTTGTAACTTAAATTACTATATAGTTAATGCGTATATTTTGTTCATTTTTGGTAAACCATAATAAATTGCTTTTATAAACGAATTTATTTAAAATGCTTGCAAAGTAATATTTTGTTCATAAGACAATGTTCTTTTCGATTTTCCCTAACGTAAAATTGATGTAAGTGTGGTATATAAATTTCTTTTCTAAAAATACATTCAATCTCAGTTTGGCATTTCAACAGAAAATTATAAAGTGTCTTTGGCTCTCGTGGGCATTTTGTGCTCCCCTAACAATAAAACAATAACCCGAGGTGAGAAATATCGATTTCTATTTCGCACAGCCTTCCCGATTCGCAGTTTTCAATTTGGATGGACAAAGAAAATATTAATTTTACATTTGCCGTTCGTTATGAAATGAATAAATTATGAGAGACATAACTCGTATTTGGATTACGTTTGAGTTGAAAAATAGGATTCTTGAAATTAATCAAACAAATATATATATCATCGCAGAAGCTACGCTGGGATGATGGATACGGTACAGATGCGTAAATTCATTACAATTCATCAGAGAAAATTGAATCGTTAGTGCTCTTGATAGCTTTTCCAATTTAAAGTACATTTACTTCTAGTTCTAACAGACGTAAGTTTAGTTGTATAATGAGATATCGTCACTCTAGAAATGTTTTGTTCAATTATTTTCCTTAGTTGTAGGTAATGTTTTACAAGACAAAATTTCTTTTTTTTTGTTATTTTTTGTCTTGTCTCGAAAAACACAAGAAATTTAAATATATCTTTGTGTTTCATTACTCTTGTGTACAAAAATATTGTCTTGATCGTCATTTTCTTGCATATTTCTTGTCTTGCAGGTTACAACGTAGGGATTCCCCTATTCGCAAATGAACATATAATTAATCTTTGTGTCACATGTATATTTTTATTTTATTTAGAAAATATCAGTGTCAATTATCAAATATAACAATAAACAAAGAATGCAGCTGCATTCTTTTAAGGATTTTTAGCACAACAGCGACATTTTTATAACAAAGAAGATTTTTCCCAAAACTCCCTGGTTATATAAGAATGCATTTTGTGCCTTAACTCTTGGTTATATAATTTGAAAGAATAATTATATTATTGAGCCAATAATTATTATCATTGTATATTTTTTTAAATGAAATTTACATGTATATATATATATTGAAAAATTTTATGTTTCCATTTTCTTAATTTTTGCATATTTTTGTACTTATTATTTTAGATAAATAAAATCTATATGTTAATGTTACTACATCTCAAAAGTACAAATGTCATTATTTTCCTTATCAGTGACATATATTTATAGATATATTCTTATAATAAATATATACACGCATTTCAAATTAACAAAAAAAGCAAGAGTACAAGAATTGAAGAAAATCTTGTTATTCTTACAGTTTTCTTGCAAGACAATTTCTTGCCTTATCTTGCTTTGAAATTTGTAGCTCTTGTCATATGGCAACAAAAAATAACCGAAAATTTAATTCACATACTTTTGTAACAATCTAAATACCAACACTACTAAAATCTTTATTGTCATCATAGCAACGACATACTTTGAAGCATTGCCTTTGTTTGAAGTATAAAAATATCGGTCAACTTGTCTATGTACTACTTCACCACCTATTTTTGAAATTTGGCAAAAAGTTTCAACTAAGCTAGTCAAATATGGAAAAAATAATAAAAAAAAATAGCGCTCAGACTAGGTTGACCTTGAAATTTGTTTTTATATTTAGTTATGAAAATATCACTCTACGGTTTTGAGCAATGTATAATCATTTAGGATAACCCTTTGCCAATTGCGTGCAGTTATAACTTTGTAAACGTTAGTTATATTTCATTTAGTATTCTCAAGCTATGTTAATTTATCCCTCTTTCATACTTTTATTACTGTTTGGAAAATTTACCGTTAATCTTTAGATTTGTATATTTAAGAACAGATATTTTCATTCATCGTGTATTTACCTGACGATGACCTAGTAAGCCGAAATACGTATTGTATCTCTCTATATTAAAGAATTTGAAACTGATCGAGTATTTTATTTCAATTCCTTTAAATAGTTTGTTAATTTACCCCTAAGAAACCACAAAAACCCCCAATTTAACATCCCCACCTATAAGAACATCCACCACACCTCTTGACCGGTGACCAGTGGACAGATCTTGATAGATGGTAATAATTATATTACAGATAAGGCACGTGGGAAAAGTTTAGCTCACGAGGCCGTCAGGCCGAATGTGGTATTTTTTCAAGTGACTTAGGTAATTAACACACGTGTGCCATACAACATTTTATCCAACACATTTTAATCATTGATATAAAATACATATACGATTTTTGACACATGCAATTTCGAAATGACATTTAGGAACAAAATAGTGTAGAGAAGGTTCTATAATGTAGTTACTATGATACGAACCAAAAAACAATGAGCTAATATATTTAGCTCACTAGTGACTTATGACCTACTTTATTTATCTAAAAACAGCATACTTATATCGTTATAATTACACGGTATTGGATAAAGTATATTATACGTAATTTACGATAATCCGTAAACAGCATGAGGTAAACTCTTTCAATAATCGGTTACATTTCAAGCTATGTTAATTTACCCCTAAGAAACTAAAATCGATCAATTTAGAATAGCACCACCGTAAGAACGTCCTCCACAACACCTCTTAACGAGTGACCAGTGGACGTTAAGTTCATACCTCTATAATTTTAACAGTATTCAATATCCTTGAAATATTAGTTTGTTATACTTGTGTCGTCGACTTTTAGAATCATTTGCATTATTGTTGGTAATATAATGAAACCTTATATTAACGTATTTTTCAGATATAACCCAATTGCGTGTGGTTACACCTTTGAAAACTTTAATTATATTTCAGTTAATACAACTCAAGCTATGTTAATTTACCCCTAAGAAACCAAAACCCCCCAATTTAACATCCCCACGCATAAGAACACCACACCTCTTGACCAGCGACCAGCGGACAGATCTTGATAGATGGTCGCCTTGAGCGATTATCTGTCTCCTGGAGGGCACTCACGTATTCAGGGCTCTAGGAAATTATGGGCTCAAATTCAAACCTCGGGAGATCGATCCGAGCGCACGTGGGTTACACACGGAGATGTATGGAGGGCAGTGGATGGAATTCAGCGCAAAAATGTCACTGTTTCTATAGGTTTCTATAAGTCCTATATAACGTATTGTTTCCAACATGTGTAACATAACTTCCTACAATGTGAATATTAGTATCTTGTTGCCTCTCTTGCTATCACTAGAGACTAACCAAATCCTACTTATTTCAACGTAACCTAGCTGTTTTGTTAATGATGTTCTGAGTTTTATCACAGGTGAATTATAAAATATATTATAGGATGTGTTTATTTACTGCCCCTGTTTCAATAGTTTTCAACATTTGCAAAGAAAGTGCGTAAGTTGAAGTGAATTGCAATGGGAACGAATTGAAGAATTGAAGTTTGATAAAGTGTACAAATGTAGACAAGTGCTTTGAATACTAACATAAAATCGAATACCTTAATTTTAGTATAAAGGGGGATACCTAAATATATTAGTACCAATGGCATAACTTCAACCATAAAATAGGGGTGAACTGCACCTCAAAAATTTTAAATGGAAAAGGGTGTCAAACATGTCACAGTTCGAAAGGCCTTTCAATACTCTTTTCAACAGTTTTTTTATTTTTTAAATCCAGTCATTAATTCCAGAGAAATATAATTTAAAACAAATTTTATCAGGTGTTCAAAATTGCAATCAAGTAGGCTTAAACAAATGACAGAAACTCAAGTATTTCGTACTGCAGACGTGAGTAAAACATGGAGATGTATGGCCAGCGCAGTTGAATGGAATTCAGCGCACAAAAAATGTCCCTGTTTCAATAGTTTTCAACAGAGGAAAGAAACTGCGTAGAAGCGTAGGTTGAAGTGAATTGCATTGGGAATGGATTGAAGAATTGAAGTTTGATAAAGTGTACAAATGTAGACAAGTGCTTTGGAATACTAACGTATAAATTTTCTACGCTACTAAAATGCTCGTTGGAGACTATTTGGACGTTTGCGTTATATCCCACACTTATATCCAAATTCATAAAAGGATTAGCTACTAACCCCAATTAGTTAGTACTAAAGTTAACACTCTGAATTGTCAAACTAACTCAAATCCCAATTCAAAAAAATGATTTAGTTCTAAAGATAACTCTATTAATTTGGTGGAATTAGCAATATTTGTAGATGATTTGTAAGTGATACAGAGGAAGATTTGTGGTGATATTTGACAATTTAGAAGTAGGTACTTTGATTACACGCATGCATAATGTATTCATTCAATTACCATTATAATATTTTTTGTATTTAATTCGTATAACATAAAATAGAAATGTTAAAGTTAAATTATAATATTTTTTAAAATATTTATTGTATTAAATTCGTATAACATAGAGCAGAAATGTTAAAATTAATATTTCTTATTTTATAATGCAGTAAATATAATTTTTCTGATTTTTAACGTACTGGATCTTCCACAGGACATTGTAAAAATCAAATTATTTCGAATTGAAATTCTAGAACCTTCTAGACTCCACAAAATTCTCAAACAATAGCAGCGCCGCTTCTATCCTACTTGACTTTTAACGCGAATACCTGCCCAGACATGTCAGCCGTGATGACTCATATGTGGTGAGTCTCGTTTGTTACAATATCATATATTGCTTTCATATTCGTAGCCATGGTTATGTGAAATCCCATGTTTCACGTTAAAATAAACTCAAGGTATACCTCTCAGTAACGATAATGAGATAGCGAATAAAAGTCTCATCTATGCTATGCATATACTATAAAGATACTATATAAAAGTTTAATAATACTTGCAGAAAAAATAGATGACGTTTCCACTGTATAAACCAATTTTATCTACAACTATTGAAATATGGGTACATTAAACGTGTGATACTACATATAATATACTACTCATATTACACAAGTGTAATATGAAACGTTATATTACACGCTACACTTTTCTGTAATAAATAGAGCATATAATTTAACACATAACATTTTAATAAACTGTTAATTTATTAATAATACATTTTTTATTATAAAAATCAATATAAATGATTATAAAAGTATAATAAATAGAATGTGAATAGTTATTTTGACATTTAAATGCTACTGTGGTGCCATCTCTTAAGCTATATATGAACTACTCACAGTTAACTGAATATTTAACAAATAATATTAGATTTTTTATATGCCTGATAGTTGTAGATAAATTATAGTATTTGACTCGCATAATATGGCTACATTACACTCGGATGATTATGAATACTCGCTACCGCTCATATTTTTAATTACATCCTTGTGTAATATAGCCTACATATTATGCTTGTTAAATAATATACTATTACTTTCTCGTATAGTCATTCATATACTACAAAAATGTTAGATAAAAGTTTAATAATACTTACACTGCATAAAACCGACTTTACTAACAATATCTCTTCTATACACCGCGTCTAAATTTGTGTTTACCACTACCCTTAATAGAAGATTTATAGTAAATTTCCCTGTGTTCATTCTGGCAAAACACCATCTACTACGTTACGTAGCGCCCGAGTAACGCCAGCGACGTGTTATGTTTGTGTCACGTCAGAGAAGACAGAGGAAGTTTTAATCACTGCTTCTTGGATCGAATCCAAAACCTGCGATGGCATCTCCCGTTTGCCTTCGCGTAATCTGATTGAAATGTTTACAACGATCGGAAGAAGTGAAAGTGAATACAAATACCTTGATTAAAGATAATGAAATTGTAGAAATATGAATCCGGTGGATCTGATTTCATGCAAAGAGGGTTTTGGATGGGTTTATTGGAATATTTATATGCATTAAATGTCGCCTCAATATTAGCATGAAGCAATCTTTATCCTAATTTAAAAACCGCTGTGTTCAAAGCTATAGGTTAAAGTTTGATTTATATCATAGTTTTGCGGCCATAAAGTACCTCTTTATAGTACTAGTAAAATAAAGTAATTTTCAGAAATTCTTTCAACATTCTAACTAGAACACCATTTTCGATTCGCATTGTATGTCTCTTCGTATATATTCTTGCTTGAGGAAATAGGGAATCTTTTTTCATTATTAGAACTCTGAGACCGACACGCTTGCATCTTGCTTCAAACAAAATTTTGACATTGACACCGGACCAAACAAATTCGTATTCAAACAACAGAAAAGCACACTACATTCATTCATCTAAACTCATGAACATTTTACTTATTTTCTAAGAGAAACCGATTTTCGCAGTCGTACATAAAATTTTGCATGCAATTCGTACATAATTAGGCTTTATTGACTCGCTCACTCTGCCATAAACTGTAGGACTCGCTAATAAGGACCTACATTATGTACTTATTACATAAATAGCTACTAGCCAATATTTTTTTCTAAATTCATTTGTCTTTTTTGGAGTTGCAGTCATTTAATAAAATCCACTAATACACCAACGTTTCGACTGTAAATCAGTCTTCATCAGAGTACTGATAACATACAAAACATACAATCAAATATACAGACATACATTCAAATCATGTAACAGACTTTCATAAATGGCATTAAAACATTATCGAGTAAATCATGTAAATTATTTACAGAATTCTTTCGTCAAACATAGATAAAACAAACACACGTACATGTTACTTAACAGTTATCAACCAACTGACTTCTACAAGAAGTTTCTAGGTGAGTAACAGTCGAAAATTGTAAAAACCTGCCACTAGCCAATCAAGGGCCTGAGAACAGCGAACACCGTGCGCGTACTACCTGGGAAAACGTTTTTCCGGTTTTGGAAAACCATCCAAAGCAAAAGTATCTTTGTGTGCATCGTTTTGCTCGTCGTGTATTCCACATTCGTCATACAAAGTATCACTTTTACACACAATATACTATTACATATTTTTTTTGGTAGACGTTTTGAAGATGTGTTTGTTGAGAACTTTATATCCATTGTTAATAGAGTACACATTTTCACGTGTTCACGTAATAATTCATACTGCAAATATGCCAGACTATTTATTGTTACAAAATTCTAGTTTGTTTTGACAAAGTTATAAATGAAGTAACCGCAAATACTTGTCTAGTTTTGTGTTCGCCATAATGACATTCAAATGTCCTTGAAAACTGAAGAGTTGAATGTGTAAGCATTGTCAATGTTTTCAATTTGTTTGCTTTGTTATTGAAAATAGCATTTTGGTAAAATTACATTTTATATAACAATTCAATAAAATAATTTATTTTTAAAACTAAGTCATAATAGTGCAAAATAACAAGTTTTTGAGGCTAAAACCAAATAGGGCTTCCATTTAAAAAATAATCATATCTCAAAATTGTGCCCCTGAAAAAAAATGCCTACGCAATTCTAGTTACATTCAGGGGCGGATTAACGAAATTGCCGCCCTTAGGCAAACTAAAATTTGACGCCCTCCCCCCCAACCTAATTTTCTTTTTTTAAGATGATATAATAATTATAATTATTTTTATGTTAATATGAAGATATGAAATCAATGCAAACAGATTAAATATGGTTATTGAATTTGTAAACTAAATTAAATTATTTTATTATAAACATTAAAATAGAAACAACAAAATTTAGATCATCCGATTCAGACATTTATTGCAGACATTTATGGCGTGCCTTTTGTCTTGCAAATTGTCTTATATTAATGAAAGATGGCGCAACTTTTGAATAATTATTAGATTATATGAAATAAAACTCTTTCACAAAAAGGAAATACTCTTAATTTTCTAATTTTTTAAATATTCTGATTGATTTTGTAATTAAAAAAAAAAAATAGCGACCCGAAAAAATTGCCGCCCCCAAAAATTTGCCGCCCCAGGCATGTGCCTGTTGTGCCTGTGCGAAAATCCGCCCCTGGTTACATTATGTGTATTCTAGTGATATATATATATATATATATATATATATATATATATATATATATATATATATATATATCAAATATGGTAACTCTGTTGAATGAAGTTGGGCACATTTATCTGTCAAAATGCAGTTCAAATATTTTAAAAATATTTATAAATGTATACATTATGAGTTATGAAATATTAATATCCTTTTAAAATAGTTTAGTTTATTCGGTTTTTTTACTCAGAAATAATATAATAAAACATTTAAAAATATTTGAGGTTATCAGTTTGACATTTAAAGTGGGGTGCAGTTGTTAGAAGAACCAATTTTACAACAACAAAAATACCAAAAACAGTTTAACAATATCTTATATTATTTCACTATTTTCGATGTAACAATAAGGCAATTGTTAACGCAAAGTATAAATAGTTATTTTTTATACAAGACGATAAAATAATATTTTTCGCGAGTCGATAATTTAATTTTATCGTCGTGTATAAAATTCTATTTTTTTCTATAGCAAGTTTTGAAGAGAAAAGAATTAGAAAAATTAATTTAATATTTAAGAACAATTTTAAAATGTTAGTAGTGTGCGTTGTTATGGAAATGTACTTCTAATAAACAAAAGTTAAAGTACTTTATCTACCCTTGCTGTTAAAGTGTTACTTTATCTATCCTTGCGGTTAAAGTGCTACTTTATCCACTATTTTGAGTTGATAAAATTACACTTTAACATCTGCTATGGAAAAAAATATATAATTATTGTCTGTCTGCATATAATAACTCTCATTTAACCGAAGTTGTTATAGTTTCCGAGATCACAATACTAGCCGATGAAATCTGGACACACTGTATATGCTTTAACATGTGGGTACTCCCAACCAATATACGGCCGTTTATAAAGAGTATAAAATTTTTCTGATGATAAAATGTGTGGAACATAAATGAGTGGAAGATAAAATGTGTGGAAGAAAAAATGTGTGGATGATAAAATGATTTGGAAGATAAAATGTGTGTAAGATAACTATTTTCGCAGATTACAAGTGTGTACGATAAAAGGTATGTAAGATTGAATGTGTGCAAGGTACAATGTCAAGCAATATAACATGTGTAGAGGATAAAATGAATACGCCTCTTTTTTTAGTACATTCAATTTGTAGTTTTAAAATTAGCTTGTTATTGCAGTTCAGAATATTTTTAATACATTTTATACTTAAAATTTCTTTTATAAAATTTGATAAAGTGTGCACGATAAAAAGTATGTAAGATTGAAAGTGTGTAAGGTATAATGTTAAGCAATAGACTACGTTAGTGAGGTTAAGATTTACATTTAGCGTGAAACCCTAATTCAAATCTGAGTGTATGCTTTTCTTATGGGAGTTCATTTTTAATTCACGATATTAAAGCATTTTGGCGATTCTTAACCATAACATAGTATTTTTTTATATCCTAAAATATTACTCTTTGCTTTCCGTACAGAAAAAGTACAAACAAAAAAATAAATTAAGAAAAATTTGATTCTAAAGAAAGTAGTATCCCAAATAGTAACATATGTCGTTGCTTGATGCAACAGATTAAAAACGCCGCGATAAAGTGACAGGTTCAACTGAATACTAAGACAGGTACTACATACGTTTTCAGAAATTTGCACCTACTGTTTAAATTGAAGTTTATTAAATAATACTGTGTTTTTTGGGTGTGTATATTACATTAGAAGATATATAAAACATTAGAGATTAGTATTTATAAGGTTTAATAGTTAAGATTTGCATTTTATAATAGTTTGTAGCAGTTTAATGATATCATATTTTGATTCCCATAAGAATAACATGGGCGTATAAATCGGCAGAGACGAGTTAAGGTTTCAGTTTGAATTTGGCGCCACAAAATGACCGTTACACTAATGCAGTCTATATAACATGTGTGGAGGATAAAATGTATACGTCCCGTTTATAAAGAGTTGACGAGTGACAAAACATAGTCATAAAAGCTAACGTATTGTTAACGATCTTTGAACCAAATTGTGTGTGAACTATGAATGGTATTTCATACCAGCTAACAACCTTTGTGCTGTCAGATACAAATCAACCGCAGAGAAAATTAATCCAGGCAGAAGTTGACAAAACCACCTGTGTTAAAAGTAATAACCGTTCAAAGTGCAGTCAAAATGTACGCAAGTACAAAGTGATCCAATGCGTTTTATTCTTGTTGACAATATGTACACGTTCAACGTTCAAACATGTTGATAGCAGTGGCGTAACTAGGGGGGCACACGCCTGCAACGCGGGTGGGTTTAAATTTGCTTCTACAAAACTAAACAAAGGTAAATAAGAAGTAGAGACCACAGAATAGGTTTATACAGAAGCGACAGTAAAACAGAAAAGCAAAAATTAGAGAGATATGGGGAAGGTGCACAAATTTAAAGAGCACATTGTTTAAAATCGGAAAGTTTCCTCACATCTGAGAAAGAGATAGGGGAAGAGCACAAATTTAAAGGTCTACTTCAAGGTCATAGAACTGACTAGGGGAACATGAAAGGTACCGACACGGAGTGTCGCTTCTGTGTGTAACTATTCTGTGGTAGAGACACTATGTCTGCATCATTCATATTTCTTTAATAATTAAAAGTACTTCGGAAATATGTAATAGTTATTTACATAACAAGCGTGGAAAATGGTAAATAATAAGCGAGAGTAGAGATTGAAGAACGAGACGTGTAGCGCCGAGTGATTTAATACACGAGCGTTGTTATGCACTTTCAAGCGAGTTATGTACACTATTTTTCAGACGACCACAAAATATTATAATAAAAACAGGGTTTATACAAAAGTGTCAATGTCAAACACAACTCACGAAAGCATTGACGTCTGGGTTTGAGGTTAAGTATCACTAGTTAACCGGAAACTGATTTGGAAGTCTAGTACGTATTATTTCAACAATTAATAAAACTAAAAGTACATTTTGACTCTTTATTTTTGTTATTAATTCACTACCAATTTTAAAATCGTAGTTTTAAGCAAATTTTCATTAATTTTGTTACATTTCATTATCAAAGTTCCATCTATTGACCACTAATCGTCATGTGCTATGTTACATTTTCTGGTGTTAATTACAGTGTAAATATGGCTACTTTCATATGTGGTCGTCTGAAAATAATATTTCTTGACAATTGTATAATTGATGTTGAATTTACGTTGTGTTTGTGTGGTCAATTATACTCATTATATTTCTTGACACGTACCACACAAATCTAATGAGTGAAAAAAAAAAACATTTTTAAGCTGAGCGATCTTTTGGCAAATTAAAAATCATTCAAAATTACAAATTATATAGCAGGTCTCAAGCGAGATAAATTAAAATAGTTAGCATTGTTAGTGATAGAACATGAAAGTGTCCATACGTTAAATTTGAATGGGTTAATTGCTGATTTTGCTTCATTAAGAAAATTATAAATAGTCACAAATAATTTAATTATTAACTTTGGGTAGAGGATGAATTCTAGTTGCGCCCACAGAATAGGTTTATACAGAAGCGACAGTAAGACAGAGAAGCAAAAATTAGAGAGAGATGGGGAAGGTGCACAAATTTAAAGGGCTCATTGTTGAAAATCGGAAAGTTTTCTCACATCTTCGAGAGAGATGGGGAAGAGCACAAATTTAAAGGTCTACACAATGCTTCAAAGTCATAGAACTGACTAGGGGAACATGAAAAGTACCGACACGGAGTGTCGCTTCTGTGTGTGACTATTCAGTGGTTACGCCACTGATATGTACAGGTTCAAACATGTTGATAGAACTATTGTTTCAACTTTCATGCTTTCATGTCGTATTTGCTCCACGAGTGAAATAACAATGAGTAAACGACAAAAACTGCAGAATGGATGATAAACAAATAGAAAAGTAATGAAAATAACGTGTACATATGCACGGCATCACAGAGTTATACAATTATTCTGTCCCGACTCTCGACTGCCATTTTGTTTTGCTGTGCATGCAAAAATCTGCACTGAAAAATGAGATAAGTGATGTGTAAATAGTGACGCGTGCAAACAAGGAACTTGAAAATCTACTCGATCAATATTTTTTAGCAAAAAGAAGAAACTAATCGTACAGCTGTGAGCAAATTAATTGTAAAACAGTTTTCTTAAAAATCAGCAAGATAAATATTAGTAAGCAACGTGAACAAAGACAGGCAATTGCATGGGTTCACGTTTTACAAAGAACATTATTGATAATCAATCAATCGTAACCACCGATATACTGGGAGTTTATTTTATATATATAAACATGAAATGTATCATTACTCTATAAACATAGGGATGATTAACATAGTCTAAAAAATATTAAATATTAATTATAGTTATTTATGGTACAAGTGTGTTACATTACAGATAAGTCACGTGGGAAATGTTTAGCTCACTAGGCCGTTAGGCCGAGTGTGGTATTTTTTCAAGTGACTTATGTAATTAACACACGTGTGCCATACAACATTTTATCCAACACATTTTAATCATTGATATAAAATACGAGTACATATAAGATTTTTGACAGATGGAATTTCGAAATGACATTTAGGAACAAAATAGTGTAGAGAAGGTTTTATAACGTAGTTACTATGCCACGAACCAAAAAACAGTGAGCTAATATACTTAGCTCACTAGTGACTTATGACCTACTTTATTTATCTAAAAACAGCATACTTATATCGTTATAATTACACGGTGTTGGATAAGTCTTAATACAGACTTTAGTAGAACCCACTGAATACTACCCATTGATTTAGCTCGATGCCTAAACCACTGTAAAAATGAATCGAGAGTTGAAAATGAAGAACGCGATTTATGATTTCCAAATACTTTGCAAGTTGGTGCAGGTGCTTACACAGTTACACAGAATCTGTGACCTCAGCCCTTTATGTAGTATCGCAGTACGAAACTTGAAAACTGAGAACAAAAAAGCAATAACAACACACAGTTACAGTTACAATTTCAGTCGGTAATATTGAAAACGCGGAAAATACGAGCAGATTAGACGGAGAACACATATTTCTCCGGAGAACTTTACATTCACAACTCACAGTTGAATCCGCGGATCAATACGTACACGTCCATCCGACATCATGCAACCCGAATATACAAACTTATTCACCTGGACCCGGTTCATCCGGGGCATTAAACCGCAGTGAAAGCCGGGATAAATGCACGGAAGTGCCAAAAACAGAGTTGTGTAAATAAATGACTATATATCGCTATGGCGTTTAGCTGGTCATAACTGGGACAATGTCAACGGTTTGGACACTGTGGCACTATAACAACTTGAATTGTCAGATTTCCCCTACATTTGATTTTGTTTAATTGGGCCAAATAGGGTATGTGACCAAATTTACATTTTTACATGTATGATCAATTATTTGTATTTCACCAGGAAGAGAGACTTTGAAGACTTGTTGATACATGCTCGGAAGTGCCAAAAGCAGAATTGTATAAATAAATGACTCTATCACCATTTCACCATAGTTTTTATCCAACGACGACTGTGTGAGTATCAACGAGTTAGAACATGTAGGAACTGGTTAGTGAAATGTGGCTCCAGCTAGGTACTATTGCACTAGGAGAACTTGGATTTTCAGACTTCAATTAATGTCGTTTAATTGGGAAACAGGTTATTGGGTTAAATTTCAAAGAAGTGAAACCAAACTACGAGCTCTAACAACTATGGGTGGTATTGAGTCGGTTGTATTAGCGTGTTTTAATGTCTGTATTAAGACTTGTATTAAATATTCAATTCAGTGTTTCAAGCTGTTTTTCACTCTTATTTTAATACACTTGTATTTATTGCTCTGGTAATTAATACACTTCCTTAAAACAGGGCTGGGGCTGTTTTACATCTTGTTTTAAGGTTTTTACAGACATATCTGACAAATAAATTTTATATTTTATCATTTCAAATAATTTTTTGAAAAAAGGTTTATGCATTGTGCAAAATTGTACGAATTGAACGTGTTCAACAAGTTATTCGAGTTAAAAGGCGAAGAAGGATATATGTTATAACAATATAAGAATATTTAAGAATACTTTTTAGGTCAATTTTAAATTGGTTCTATTGCATAAATAATCTATTCTTGAATATTATTTTGGTTGTATGCAAGGATGCATTATATTTTCTCCTCTTATGATTTATTTATTATACGAGTATAGATAGCTTAGCATTAGACTAATCCCGGACTGATAATCAACACATGCTATATCTGTCAGTGATAAATAATAAACAATTTATATAGATATAAATGTTTATATCATACTTTGACGTAAATTTCTTAAACTTGATTTCAATCAACTTGTTTTCCTGTATTTCTTTCTAAAAAGTAGATTCTTCACGGAGCACATGTAAATTGTCATTCTTTTGGAGAACAAACGTCAAACTAGTTTCTCTGTCAATTTGGTTTTAAAATATAGAAACTTATTCACCTGGACCCGTTTCATCCGGGGCAATAAACCGCAGTGAAAGCCGGGATAAATGCACGGAAGTGCCAAAAACAGAGTTGTGTAAATAAATGACTATATCACCATGGCGTTTAGCTGGTCATAACTGGGACAGTGTCAACGGATTGGAATCATGCTAGACTTGTAGAAACTGGGTAGCCAGTTGTGAGTCTAACTAGGTACTACGGTACTATGAGTACTTGGATTTTCAGACTTCCATAAAAGCCGTTTAATTGGGGAGCCGGTTATTGGGCTAAATTTCAAAGAATGGAAACCAAATTACGAGCTCTAACAACTATCAGTGGTATTCTACTGTCACTGTTAAATTTAGAGATCGTCTCTAACTGAATTTAGAGGTGATCTCTAAGAAAAACGTATTCTACAGTCATATTTTACCGCTGTTAGCGCTGACATTGTTGTGTATTAGTAGAATAACATCACTTACAAAAACTAACAGTCACCTCTAGCTAGAGATCGTCTTTAAGCAACTTTAACAGTGACTGTAGAATACCACTGATATGTTTGGACGATCAGTGATATATTATAAATAACTGCTTATATTAATAATGTTACAGTAACTATCAATTGTTGTTATTCAGGTGAGTCATCAAAATGCCCGACTTCGATATCTCCCTTGTCGTTAGAAATACAACATAAATTTATAAACAGAATTTATTCTTCCACTCAAGGAGCATGACATAAAATTATTTCACATATGCAGGGTGTTGCATTACTGCTCGACGAGAATTGTTTGCCTTTTTTTAAAAGGAACACTCTATATTTTACAATTCAGTTGGGTGTCTTTTTATATTATCTTCATATGTTATTAAGGGTACTCTATGCCTAAAACCAGTATATTTTCGGAGATTTTATAAGTAAATTTGATTTGTTGTGGAATAACCTAATTAATAAACATATAAAGAATCATTTTAATGTGATTTTCGCAAATAATTATTTCTTGTGGTGAATAATTAAAAATGATGTGAATTATTATAAAAAAAATATAGTGATTTGTGATAGATATTCAATAACAAATATTGCCGAAAATATTGATGTAGCTAAGTCTACCATTATATTTATTTAAAAATGTAAACAAACGGGAAAAATTAATATTGGTGAGAAAATTCCAGGGACAACACAAGGTAGTAACTTCAACACAGAATAGACTTCTCGTAAAAAAATGTATATGTGAAAGACGATTCACTCTACAAACTTCACCGCTCGTGGAAACATAGAAGCAAGGTGAAATATTTCCAAGAATGTTGTAAAAAATAGATGCACCAGTCCGGACTTAATTTTTATATGGCAACATATGGTTATTTAAAATTTAGTTTCATTTCTGACATTGAATTTTGATAATCTAAAAACGAGCCATTTCTTCCTGACCTGTAATAGCTAAATGGAACTAGGTAGAAAAAAAATTGAACTATATAATTTTAGCTAATGACATAATATTAAATTATTATTTACCGAAATTGTGATATATTCATCATTAATTAACATATTTCAGAAAAAAACTTCTGATCTTTATGAAAACACCACTTCCGTTTGTACGATTAATTTTAAAACCTAATCAGATCTAATCTACGGTGTCAGAATGGTACATCCATAATTTCAACTTTTTTATTCACTAGTATTGGAGTAATCGTTACGATAACAT
Organism: Stenolophus ochropezus; assembly: GCA_035578165.1. Taxonomy (NCBI): domain Eukaryota; kingdom Metazoa; phylum Arthropoda; class Insecta; order Coleoptera; family Carabidae; genus Stenolophus; species Stenolophus ochropezus. Next base: position 17,925,408 of record JAQOWZ010000012.1, on the reverse strand, counting down.
CCATCCATCCACACACACGGACAGACATCATCGTAAAATATTAAAACCGTGTTCTAGGGACTTCGAAACGTGCTTATCTATTGAAAACTCGCTATCCGATTTTTAGCGTGTTTCCAATACCTCTCTTGGTGGCCAAAAGTAAAAATTGTAAAAATATATAATAGAAATGAATTAACAGTTTAAAATATAGAAACAAACACTGATTTTACTTGCATTTATATTTGGGTTTCTAATCAATCAGTCACGGTATTTTTTTTATATTCATCAATAGTACTAACCTCTAATACGTTTTCCACATCGTTTAAATGTAGATATACAGTATTTTACTGAAATGTTCTGAACAAGTCGAAGGTCGTTTTGAACAAATGCAAAGAATTTGAGAATCGAATGTTAAACTACACGGAAAATAATTCCCTCTGATTTCCAAAGTTAGGGGTATTTTGTAATTATTTAATTAACAAAAAATGCGAGGAATTCAATGAAGAATTTTTAATTAAATGAATAATTATATTGTCCCATTTTTCCTAAAATTGTGGTTTTTGTGAGAAAATTGTTTCAAAGCGCAAAAAATTACGCGTAAAAACTAGCTTGCAAATGGTTACATGTTGCGATGTAAAAACTAGCGTTGGTGGATTTACGTTACATCTGTATGCTTTATGTCCAACGCGGAAAACTTTTTCCCCTCTGAAGTTAAAATGACACAGTTGTTTTTAATTTTGTAACTATGAGTATTATAAACGTAAATAAATACGAAAATAAATCCGATTTATTTATTTTTGTCACTAATAATGTAATGTTTTCACGTTCTCTGCGATCGGTATTAAAAATCTGATGTGTTCAACACAATACCTCCCGCCAATGTAGTAATTAATTCTATATAAGTTTTTCAGTACAATCAATTTGTAGTTTTGTAATTAGTTTGTTATTGCAGTTAAGAATATTTTGAATTTATTTCATATATTCCTCAGCCTAAACGATATACAGGTGGCCCAGTGAAAATTATCAGCGCAATTTTTGGCCACTTAACATTAATTTTGCAAAAAACGCTCGAACACGTCAATTTAAGTATAAAGGGGGACACCTGAATGGATTAGTACCAATGGCATAACTTCAAACCTAAAATGGGAGTGGACTGCACCTCAAAAATTTTAAATGGAAAAGGGTGTCAAACATGACTCAGTTCGAAAGGTCTTTCAATTCTCTTTTCAACAGATTTTTTATTTTTCAAATCAGGTCATTAGTTCCAGAGAAATATCGTTTAAAACAAATTTTATCAGTTATTCAAAATTGCAATCAAGTAGGCTTTTATGAATAATATTTGTTAATAACGTATTATGTTTCTGAAACCGGTAAACTATTAAACAAACCACGGATGTTATGAATCATACCAGACCACTATGGGCTCTAATTTCAAACCAATATCTGCAGCGGTTATGATATTCATAACAATCCTAGTTATGTTAGGAGTAATTGAGGTTTATGTTGTTATTAGGGTTAAATTATTAGTTTGGGGTTGATACGACTAAGGTGTTACTTTTGACTCTTTTCTTACATTAAGGGCTGGTTTTTTATTTGGTTATGCTAAATCATGAATCTTGACAAAATTCTAGACAATTTTCAAGATTCTGGATTAAATTAAAAATTCGAAGTATTTTTATATTAGTAAAGATAAAGAAGATTTATTTCTACCGTAGACTAAGGGCTAGTTTTTCATTATCTAGTTACGTTACGGTGAACTTAACTATGATTAGATTCAACCAGCACAAGTTAATCATGATTAAAGCAAATAAATTAACTCAATCTGCTACAAAATTTTTGAATTACGTACGATGATATTTGGACAATTGTAATATTTTGAGAAATGTTTTGAATTTGAATCGAGTGAGACCATTCTACTATTCTACCATTTCCTCTATATTCAAAATTGTTGTTGCACTTGGTGTAGGCCTGTCAGAAAATTATATAACCCAAAAAGAAAATATCAAATTCGTTCTGCAAGTTTCAATTTAAATGAGACAAGCAAGTATACATTGCTGTCAATCAAATATCAAGTCGTTACCATGTTTCACATTTGAAAATAATCACGAATAATGAACATTACACATAGCGTGTTCCTTTGTATAAGCTAAAACTTCATTGATGTCTATGAGAGTTGTAGAAAACTTCCTACCGATACCTCAACCTCAAGTTAAGTGACCATTTCATCTACAGTGTGTATAACGAAACGAGTAATATATGATATTTACAAAAATTGCTATATAGAAGTACAAAGTTGCTCAAAATTAATTTCTGCTTCAGATAAGATCATAATTGATGCAACAGCACGTCTGCAGTACGAGATTTATTAAAATAAAATGTAACATTTTTATTCAACATCAGACATCCATGAAAATAAAAGAAAATATCTATGTGATATTTGTGACAGTTATGCCCGTTTGCACCAACAAGGCTTAAATTTTAAGCCAGACTTAAACAAAAAAAATCTAATCGAATTTTTGACAGCAATGTTAAATAATGCATTTGACATTTTATTTCGATTCGATATTGTCTATTTAAGGCAAGCTTAAAATTTAAGTTATGTTGGTGCAAACGGCCATTAATGACCTGTCATTATAGATAATTTTTATAAAGAAAGTTTTGCATATAGCGTGTTCCTTTGTATAAGCTAAAACTTCATTGATGTCTATGAGAGTTGTAGAAAACTTCAACCGATACCTCAGCGTCTGTCATGTGTGCAGAAGTCACCACTTGGGAATTATAGAGAATTAATCTCAGGCGAGTTCTAACTTGTTTGTCTAGCCCCGTTCGGTCCATTAACTCCTCTGCTAAATTTATGATCATTAAGTAAGTTTTCAAATCTTTTTGTAATTTGCTACAATTTATCAAAATAAGAAACATCTGAGTTAGTTCTCATTTTTCCTAACCAATAAGAAGCGAACGATTATTTCTGATAAAGTTTACGAAGTCTAGCAGGGCAGGTAGAAAAACACCGCGAGTATATTATGCTAGAAAAACAGGAATTTGTCAAAGCAACGAAGCAAGCCAGAAACTTTCAACGGAAAAAACAACTCACTGTATGAATTAGTGCACGCTCGCTACGTCATCCAAAGCCAGGTTTACACTGCCAACGCCAAGGCTTTGGGAAATGTATTCAGTCTTCGAATAAACATGTACTTTTTATTCTTTTCATATATTTCCTAGTCTGCGGTTTGGTAAATTTCGCTGTAGATTATAGCAGTGCTTATTTTACAAATGCTGTGTCGGTGATGATGATCGTATATGTATATAGTAATAATCAAAATGAGGATCGCCAATAAATGGAGGAGGACTACAATTTGAATAACTGCAACAATTAAGATATATTATGCACCAAGTTATAGAACGTAATGTGAAAAAATGTCTTTTCATAGTCTAATATTTTTACTGTGACTGGTTTTTCTATAAATAAATAAGAACTGTTTTTATTTGAAACAAAACATCCTAGCGTACATATCCAATTTACGAAGAATCCACAATATAAAAAGCATAGTCTTCAATTTTTTCAACATATTTCTGCTAACTTGATTGAGCTGGAATCCTGTTTTCTTTACAGAATAGTATTAAACAATAAAACATAATTTAAACAACAAAACAAACATAAAGAAATTCCCATATAGGTACTACCAGAAACCATCTACGTTTACCTACCCACGAAGGGTGATCTCCCTCAAAACTTTGTAATTAAACAAAGTCACACGTTCACAAAGCAACTAAAATCAGCAAAGTACTACAACGGTCCTCCATTTTGAAATTAACATCAGCGCCGCCAAAGGTAATGTTCATCGCAAATATCATAAAACCACCATATTATAATATTATACATATATTATACATATATGAAATTCACTTTCGGATAAGCCGATTGGCCCTTATAAAGTTTTATGGGACTTGCGGTATTGGTACATTTAGGCAGGCAGTAGTATTTATACATAGATGAACAAAGGCAGAAAATAAGTAATAAGTAACACTACAATGGTAGTAAAATCTAAAAGGGATTAAAGTGAAGAGATTGAACTAAATTAAGTTGTTCTTTCTGAAAAATTTTCTTTTGGTTTGGATTTCTAATTATTCTAAAAACTCCATTATTAGTTATTAAAAATTTTCTTTAGATGTACACTATTAGTACGTAACGTAACGTTAATTCTGTGCTTGCAGTTTTTAGTAGTGTGTACATAAAATTGTAAATACGAATATGTAGAGATCCTGGGAATATAATTTTGTGGACGTAAGTCATGCATTCGGATGATATAGTTCAATATCTATAGCAGAAGATAAGCCATCGACGTCAAAAAAAAGTAGTCGCAAATATGTATCCTATGACGAGAATAATATGATACGGCCCTGTTGTTACTTTTCAAGTGATACCTTTGAGTTGGGATAGTATATAACTCCTGACCACATAGTTTCCCACCCCTTTAAAAAAGGTTGTAAAATCCGCAGAAGTCTTTTTCATATACATCTACTTCTACTATAACCTATCCCCGAAGAGTGATCTCCCTCATTATGATTTCGAATATTTCTTCTAACTCGATTAAGCTAGAATCCTATATTGTTTAAAGAACACTGTTAAACAATAAAACATAACCTAAAGAAATTCCTATATACCATCACACCCGATCTCCGTTACCCTAACATTATAATATTTTGCGTATGACCATTCTACGCTTCTGTAGAAGGCTGATCACCATCATTACTCCCTCCCTACTATTTCCCTCTTGTAACTCCGGCTTGGCGACGTCGCATCTTCTGTCATTCCGTCGTGGTAGCAGTTGGCGGCCAGCCAATGGAAAATTAAATGAAACCTGCACTGCACAGAGTGTACTGATGACGTGGTATTTATAGCGAGGAGACGTATTCTTAGACGCGCTGATTCACTTTAGAGAATTGGAGGTTATGTTTTGAACATGTTACGGGTTATGACTTTGAAAAAGATTATACAGTAATCTTTCAATGAAATTTATCTAAAATAAACTCTACAAGCACAACAAATTGTGACCAGCGTTCAGCGTTGCAAACAGAGATATTAATAATGTGTGTTGGAATAAAAGTTTGTACAAATTGATAGGTAGTACTTTATCTACAAAGTGAGTAACAAAACGAGGAATATAGGTCTTTTACAAGGGATTTAAAAACTTTAATTTAAATTCTACATCAGAGAAGATCATAATTGATGCAACAGCACGCCTGCAGTATGAGATTTATTAAAATAAAATGTAACATTTTTATTCAAAATCAGAGAGCCATGGAAATAAAAGAAAATATGTACGTGTTATTTGTGACATTTAGGGTCGGTTTTACCAACACTGGTTAAAGTGCCAGTTTCCTTAATCAATGGTTAATAGAAAAATATCGCATCGAAACAGTAAAAAATGTATAGTTTTCACAAGTTACGTCAGTTTTTCGATGCGATACTTTTCTATTAACCGATAGTTACGGTAACCGGAATTTTAACCAGAGATGGTAAAACCGGCCCTTAATGACATGTTATTAAATGTAATTTCATATTTTTGTAATATTATTATTAATACAATATTTAAGAAAACTCAAAATTTAAATAATATTAAAATACAGACAGTAAAAATTATAATCAGTGATACTTCACTAACTGATACATAGAGATTATCTTCATTTCCATGTCTGTCCATTTTTAACGAAATTTTTACATTTTTACTTCCTTCTACAATGTAAAGGAAGTATTCATTCAATAATGCTGACTTGTGGCGGTGTGAATAATAGATTATCCTGAACTGTATTTAGATAATGGTTAGTGTGTTCTGCTGTACATAAAATATTGCAGTTAAACTGTAAATTATTCATTTTGTCACGTTTTATTATTTTGTTGATAATTTATTAATTATTTTAGATGTGATTTTTTTTATTAATTATATTATGTTTCTTTAAGAGAATTTTATTTAATAAATTGACATATTTTTGCATACTTTTCTATTATTTCATAATATTCATGCTTATTTTTAACCATTTTTGTGCATATATTGTTATTTTTGTGTGCATATAATCCCATACCTAATTATAACTACTTATAATATATTCATATAGTTCATGATATATTCTGAATAAAACACATTTTAATAAATGCAACTGATATTTTTATCTAACACCGTGTAATAATAACTCTGTAACTATGGTGTTTTTACATATATAAAGTAGGTCATAAGTAACTAATGAATTACAAATTATAACCCACTGTTTGTTGGTTCGTATCGCAGTAACTACGTTATAAAACCTTGTCACATAATTTATTATTAAATGTTATTCAAAATATTATTAGCAAAATAAAAAATTATACCTAACGGACTCGTGAGCTACACCTTTCTTACGTGACTTATTTGTAATGTAACATACTTGTACCATAAATAACTATTAATGCATATTTTGAATTTTTTCCTGCATATATATTGCTTTTTAATTATAATCTTAGCTTTCACTTTCAGCATAAAACAAACTGACCTATCTTATTGACAATACACCGAATATACATCTAACCTGTTTGACTATATTAAATTCTTGTTAAGACCTGTCAATCCATATCAAACTTATACACAATACAATCAGAACTTGCTAACACTTGCTAATCCACCACTAGACAATTGGTAACACGTAACAACATAATCCCATCTTAATTCTTTACCCTAATGAATTAATCACGCGTCATGAAATTGTTAAGCGTGTCCAGTAAATAATTTATAACGTCATATTCTTGCTAAAACCTGTCAATCCATATGTAACTTATACAATACAATCAGAACTTGCTAATCTACCATAAGTATAGTAGAAGTTTAGGTATATGAAATTTACTTTCGGATAAGCCGATTGGCCCTTATAAAGTTTTATGGGATTTGCGGTATTGATACTTTTAGGCAGGCAGTTTTTTCTGTCGAATGATGTTAAGGGTCGTACCAAAAATTTTCTTTCAAAATGTTTCTTAATTACATACTTTGAAATGTAGAGTAAAATATTCAAATAATAATGCATTTTAAATAACGTCTTCTAATTACAATTTGTAAATTGAGAAGAGATAAATTATTAAAATAAATTTAACCGTAAATTTTAAATACAAACAGTTATTAAATAAATATAAGAAATACTTGGTTGTTTAAAAAGATTGAATTTAATTTTTATTCATATTTCGACTTTTAAAGCCATTAACAGAAATACTAATAAATATAATTCATAGAACATTTTTACTATTTATACATAGAAGAACAAAGACAGAAACTAAGTATTAACCACCTTTCATTGGTAAGAATATCTAAAAAGGATTAAAGCGGAGAGATCAATGGAGATTTGACTAAGTAAAGTGGTTCATTCTTAAGATTTTTTGGATTTCCAATTACATATTCTAAGAATTCCATTATTAGTTATTTATTTATACAAAGTAAGTACAGTATGAATTTATTTAATACGGACCTGTTCTTACTTTTCAAGTGATAATTTTGAGTTGGGATAATTTATAACTCCTGACCACAGAATAGGTTTATACAGAAGCGACAGTAAGACAGAGAAGCGAAAATTAGAGAGAGATGGGGAAGGTGCACAAATTTAAAGGGCCCATTGTTTAAAATCGGAAAGTTTCCTCACATCTGAGAGAGAGGTAAGGAAATAGCAGAAATTTAAAGATCTACACAATGCTTCAAGGTCATAGAACTGACTAGCGGAACATGAAAGGCACCGACACGGAGTGTCGTTTCTGTGTGTAACTATTCTGTGCCCTGACCACAAAGCTTCCTACCCTTCCATAAAAGTTTGTAAAACCCGCTTAAGTCAGTTTCATATACCTGAACTTCTACTATACATTTTATTCTTTTCGTACAATTTCCTAGTCTGCAGTTTGCTAAATTTCGCTGTAGATTATAGTGGTACTTCAACAAATTGAAAACTGCTTTGGGATCGAAATTATAATATGTAATACCACTAATAACTAGAATCTTACTTGAAATTTTTGACTGATTGTTGCGACGAAAATCAAACGAGTCCGCAGGATTTTCCTATGTGCATTTTGAGAAAAAACACTCTGTATGTAGCATTATGTTATAACATAAAACCACCCTATTATAAAGCATGATCTGCAGTTTTTTCAACATATTTCTGCTAACTCTATTGAGCTGGAATCCTGTATTGTTTAAAGAACAGTGTTAAACAACAAAACATAAGTTAAACAACAAAACATAAGTCGGTTTCATATACCTAAACTTCTACTATACAACTAACACGTAACAACATAATCCCATCTTAATTCTTTACCATAATGAATTAATCACGCGGAATGAAGTTATAGACCACGTTAGTGAGGCTAAGGTTTACATTTGGCGCGAAACCCTAATTCAAATCTGAGCGTATGAATTTCTTATGGGAGTACATTTTCAATTCACGATATTAAAGCATTTTGACGATTCTTAATTATAACATAGTGTTTTTTTATATTCTAAAATATTACTCTTTGCTTTCCGTACAGAAAAAGTACAAATAAAAGAATAAATTAAGAAAAATTTGATTTTAAAGAAAGTAGTATCGCAAATAGTAACATATGTCGTTACTTGGTGCAGCAGGTTAAAAACGCCACGTTAAAGTGACAGGTTCAACTGAATACTAAGACAGCTACGACATACGTTTTCAAAAATTTACACCTACTGTTTAAATTGAAGTTTATTAAATAATATTATGTTTCTTGGGTGTGTATTTTACATTAGAAGATAGATAAAATACTAGAGCTTAGTATTTATAAGATTTAATAGTTAAGATTTGCATTTTATAATACTTTGTAGCAGTTTAAAGATAGCATATTTTGATTCCCATAAGAATAATATGAGCGTATCATCGGTAAAGGCGAGTTAGGGTTTCAGTTTGAATTTGGCGCCACAAATGACCGTTACACTAATGCAGTCTATTAAGCGTGTCCAGTTGGTAATATCAAACTTATACAATAGACTGCATTAGTGTAACGGTCATTTTGTGGCGCTAAATTCAAACTGAAACCCTAACTCGCCTCTGCCGATTTATACGCCCATGTTATTCTTATGGGAATAAAAATGTGCTATCTTTAAACTTCTAGAAAGTTTTATAAAATGCAAATCTTAACTATTAAACCTTATAAATACTAATCTCTAATGTTTTATCTATCTTCTAATGTAATATACACACCCAAAAAACACAGTATTATTTAATAAACTTCAATCTAAACAGTAGGTGCAAATTTCTGAAAACGTATGTCGTAGCTGTCTTAGTATTCAGTTGAACCTGTCACTTTACCGCGGCGTTTTTAACTTGCTGCACCAAGTAACGACACATGTTACTATTTGGGATACTACTTTCTTTAAAATCAAATTTTTCATAATTTATTCTTTTATTTGTACTTTTTCTGTACGGAAAGCAAAGAGTAATATTTTAGGGTATAAAAAAATACTATGTTGTAGTTAAGAATCGCCAAAATGCTTTAATATCGTGAATTGAAAATGTACTCCCATAAGAAATGCATACACTCAGATTTGAATTAGGGTTTCGCGCTAAATGTAAATCTTAACCTCACTAACGTGGTCTATAGAATCAGAAGAACTTGCTAACAATTGCAAATCCACCACCATCACAAATGTTAACACGTAACAACATAATCCCATCTTAATTCTTTACCATAGTGAATTAATCACTTGGAATGAAGTTATTAACCGTGTCGGGTGAGTAATTTATAACGTATGCCTCACCAGGGAGTATGTGAGTAATGCAACGTAAGTGCATAACTTGGTCAGAAGGAAATCTCAATGTCCACAATTAAATGGATCGTAAATTTGACTGCGGGGTACATGTAGTTTAATTTACATTGAGGCAGAAAGCTGAACTGGACTTAATTGTTGCAGACATTGACATAGCCTTAAGCGGCACGTAAAATGGGAGATGGGAAATGATATTAAGACGAGTTGATGGACATTAAAATGATTGAAATGTGGTTATTGAAACTAGAGGCTTTTACAAGATCACTACCAAATGAAAATTATAATATTTTTTATCTATAAAATGGGAAAGGATTTTACCAGTCTTAGGAAAGACATATGTTTTCAAATTATGCATATACAAAGTGTGCAATGAAATGCGGAACATAAAAACATGGAATTTCAAAAAATTTGCAGATACTCTCTCTCCTGATAGATTTAAAGCAAAACTACATGAGTACAAAATTGTTCAAAAATTATTTCTAAGTCAGATAAGATCATAATTGATGCAATAACACTGCAGAACGAGATTTATTAAATAAAAAATCTGACGTGTCCAACACATTACCTCGCCAGTGTAGTAATATATTTTGTAAGTTTTTCGGTACATTCAATTTGTAGTTTTATAATTAGTGTGTTATTGTAATTCAGAATATTTTTAATTTATTTCATACCTAAAATTTCATTCATAAACTTTGTATAACCAAAAAAACAGCTATTTTTCACGTTATTAAAACCGGAACCGAACTTATATTGATTCACGCATGCAAATATTTCTCGAATGTAATTTTTCAACATATGAGCACGAATTAGGCTCCCTAGAATACGATTTTAATATTTTTACTGTGATGTCTGTATGTAAGTGTGTGTATATCTGTGTGTGTGTGTGTCTGTGACGATTTTTCGATAACGATAACTCCAATACGATACATGTAAAAACTATAATATTTGGTATTTGAGACATATTCAAATATGAAGAACTGATTAGATTTTTTAATTTTCAACCGATCTGCATAATTACGTTTATATATAACACACATAGACAGACAACACGAAAAAATAGTAAAAATCATATTTTAAGGGACCCTAATTCGTGCTCTTATATTGAAAACTCCTACTCGAAAAATTTGACTCTTATCTATATAGGGTGGAAATTAAATTTTAGTGTGAGTAGTATGACATGTGTAGATATATATTACAAAAGTGAAAGAATTTTTAAAAAATGCGCATATTTAATTAAACTAAATTTTTTGGTACCACTGACAACGCATTTGCATTATTTATCTATTGCAAACTATTTTCGTAAAAATGCTATTTAATTTAATTGATAAGAATAATATCTTACACAACCATATTTATAATGAAATATTAATTAAAATAGCAGTAAAAAAAATTTCCTTAAGAAAAGTCAAATTTTCGTTTTTTGAATTAAAAAAAAATTGTTTCGCATTCTACACATATTATACTACTCACTCTTAAAATTATAACAATAAGTTCATTTCCATTCTGTATATTGATAGGCGGGAGGTAAAAACGTCAGTTTTTGACAAATTCCATTAAAAACGTATGTTCCTACATTGAGGAAGTATTTAGTGTGATTGTTACCTTAAAGCAAAGAGCAAAGATTTAAGTAAATTTAATTCCCAACATAGTAGGCAGGAGTTGTCAAGTGCGGAAATCTAATATACCTCTAACACAATTACGCGAGAGAATTAGAGATTTCTGCATCTTTTAATCGAATCCAGGGGCAAAAGACCAACTCCTGAAGCGGAAGATTCAGTTTATCTCTCCTTTGATGCCGGAAAACTTCAGCAAATCTCAAAGGGACTGAATTAAATATTATTTTAAATATTTTCTTACTTAATTTAAATCAAGATAAATACACTTCAAAAGGAATAAGTTAATTTATTATTTAAAAACAGACACTGGTCTACATGTTTCAACTCGAGAATTTTTCTTAAAGAATTAATTAAATTTTGAAACGTAAACTGCCAGATAAAGAGTTAAAGTATACTACATTACATTTATGTAATAGTATTTTACAGTATTAACGTCAATACTGTCAATAATAAATTTATGAAGTTATTACAATGACAGAATTTTAAATTTAGTACATTTTTACGAGATTATGTCAATAGGAAATTGCAAATGAGATAACACTATAGATAGATGTACACCTCAAACAAAGATCGCGCATCAGAGACTGTCTATTTTGGCATACTTTTTCGAGGTTAATTTGAAAAGTGATAGCAAGTAAGATAAATCATTGGTATTTCTATACTTCAGTATAGAAAAAAAATCTTTATATAATATGTGAAGAAATAATATTTAGAGGTATTTTTTAGGTAAAACGGTTTAAAGCTTCAAGTAAAGTACTACTTCTGGTTAACCAATTGTCTTCAAAATCTATACAGTTCATTGTAAACTCGTAAGTACAAAATATTTTATTTTCTACATATATCGTATTGTAGTTAACGTCGACGAAAAATCGTCACTGACACACACACGGACATACAGACAACACTGTAAAAATAATAAAATCATATTCTAGAGACCCTTATTCGTGCTCATATGTTGAAAACTGAAACTCGAGAAATATGACCAAAAATAGTACCTCCCTTATCTATATATTTATAGGCGGGAAAAACAGTGAAAAACCCATAATTTTTAATGTTCTATTCTTTTCAGTAATATTCAGATTTGTATTTGGTAGCAATGAATGTTATTACTGTTCCATCTACTTACTCAAGTTACAGCTGAGAGAGCATTTTCGGCCCTTAAATTTATTTTATCCGCAAATAGAGTTAATATTGCCTAAAAATATTAGATATACCCTTGAATTATAATTATTACACATTATTATATGAACTATCATACATTTTTTGTTTTTTATTTGTAAAATAAATTTTTAATTATTGTTTTCTTTTATTTATTTTTTTTTTTCAAATAATTAGGAAAGATATTAATAATATTTTTAGGAACTGAATCGAAACGAAATAATGTCGTCTCCTCTCCTGTAATCTACAGTTGATGTCATCATGAAATCATACCTTCATCAATACATAATCCATAAGTATGTCGTGCATGTATAGAAACATTTGATGTAGGTATAAATTGAAAAGAAACAAATATTTCCCTCATTTTTTACAACCGTCAGCTTAATTCAATATTGATTCGACATTTCCGGATTTAAAATTCAAACTTTTTGACGTGGACTACATACTACCTGCGTTAGTTTAATATTTTTGAAATTTATAGATACATATAAATCACGCAAGCTTAAAAAGTTTTATTATGAACAATAAATTACATGTTTCTTGTTTTCGCAACAATAACTGTAACATATTTTCCCAATAAATAAAGATTTGTTTGGGTAATTGTCAGAAAGGGCCGTAAGGGGCAGATATATTTGTTTCAGGAGGAGGTATAAATTTGTAATAAGGTCCAAATGGAAAGGAAAACCGTAATATACAAGAAATATATACTTTTCGTGGACGATGATATAGATAAACTTAAACAGCCAGATTCACAAAACAGGATTAGAACTTAAACCGGTTTAAATAAGTCAAAGCTAATGTAAATTCGACATATTTAAACCTGTTTAAGAGTAATCCTGTTTTGTGAATCTGGCTAAAAAAGTATATATGGGAAATGGTTTCTTTTAGATTCGATTCCATTTTTCTAGTTCCTCTCACATAAAAATTAAGCTGTCAATCATAGATTATATACAGGGTGGTCCAATGAAAATGATCAGCGCAATTTTTGGCCACTTGACATCAAACGCTCGAAAACGTCAATTTTAGTTTAATATAAAGGATGACACCTGAATGGATTAGTACCAATGGCATAACTTCAACCCTAAAATGGGGATGGACTGCACATCAAACATTTTCAATGGAAAAAGGTGTCAAACATGAAACAGTTCGAAATGCCTTTCAATTCTCTTTTCAACAGTTTTCTTATTTTTCAAATCCGATCATTAGTTTCAAAGAAATATCGTTTAAAACAAATTTTATCAGGTGTTAAACATTGCAATCAAGTAGGCTTAAATAAATGACAGAAACTAAATAAACAATTCTTTTGACAAATTGTTTGTTAGAATTCTTTTTGTGAGGTTATTTGAAGTCTAAAGTTTATGCCACGCTACCCGAATCTTTAGAAGATTTACGGCAACGTATCGTAACTGAGTGTCGTCAGATTACTCCACAAATGTTGCAGAACGTACGACGACATTTTGAGCAAAATCTCTATTATTATATGGAAGTTGGTGGTAGTCATTTTTAACACCTAATAAACTGATACTTGAATTTCTGTCATTTGTTTAAACCTACTTGATTGCAATTTTGAACAACATATATATTTTGTTTTAAACGATATTTCTCTGGAACTAATGATCGAATTTAAAAAAAAGAGAATTGAAAGGCCTTTCGAACTGCGTCATGTTCTACACCCTTTTCCATTTAAAATTTTTGAAGTGCAGTCCACCACCATTTTAGGGTTGAAGTTATGTCATTGGTACTAATCCATTCAGGTGTCCCCCTTTATACTAAAAATGACGTGTTCGAGCGTTTTTTGCAAAATTGATGTTGTGTCCAAAAATTGCGTTGATAATTTTCATTGGGCCATCCTGTATATGAGAGAACTTTAACAGAATTTTTTAACTTGATACCCAATATCAGATCTTTCATGATTCACATTAAAAACAATGAAGGTTTAACGAAAAAACTGACAGTTTGACAAGGGACGACACAAGTATTACCGGTTTTTACTCGTTCGGGAATATAATCCGTAATAAAATTATAAATGAAATTTCGTAAAGCTGAATATTAAAGTTTATATTTGATACGCTAATGTGGAAAGTTATGTTAATGGTTGGAGTGTGTTTATTTGAAATAGAGAGGCATTTACTCTGCAGCAGAAGCAGTACTCCAGTGGCTCGTGGATTTGTTTTACTTTTACACGATTGTGCAATTAGAGTTAATTTTACATGGTTTTTGTTCTGAGCACCACTTTCCAATAAATGTTAAAGCACTATAGAACGCATTTGCAGGAAACAACAGAAATATATACTTCTAATAGCCACATTTTGAAAGTTTAATGATAATATATACGAATAAATGTAATCAAATAATAAAAATATAAAAACATATTAGTGCTTATTCTGATATTACAATAAACGGTAATATAATGGAAACAGCTTAACTTGCTCAATTTGGTTAATAGTATATTAAAACATAAGTTGTAGAAGGCAACCTTTTCAAGCACGAATTTGAATTTCGGGAACGAGCGCGAAGCAGCGAGTGCCCGAACGAACGAGTGCTTGAATTGCCTTCTATAACGAATGTTTTGTACTATTTTCTCTGTTTCGGCTTTTATTTACATTATTTTTTATAATAATATTTGACAATTTCCATTAAGGGATTTTTTTGATAGAATAGTTAGGTTGGTGACAGTGATTTCTGTTTCGTCTGTTGCCTAGGTAAATTAGAATTATTTTGTCAGATGTCTAGATATTTTGTGTATTTAATGCAGTCATGCCAATCTCAAATAACAAAATATAACCAAAAATCGTTTAAGACTGAAGCTCCTTCTAACATCAATAAGCGTGCTGGAATATGATATTCTAATTCCGAAACAGAGAAAAGTGAATTACAATTGTGGAACTAGCTACTTTTAAATTAACAAATTAATACATAAGAAGACTTCGATAAAACTACATAGATTTATCCTACACCTGACGATAAAAGAATGACTACTATGGATAGCTCTTGTTATATGGCACCGTATCGTTTCAGATAAAATGCAACATAGGAACATAGGTTGTCAATGTGAAATGCACTTGTCATCATAATTTACTCATTTATAAATAATGTAAAGTACAATAACTTTCAATTAAAAATCAATATATTTGCTACATATATACCGAATTACAACATTTTTTTAAAAACTTCACCATTAACAACTGAACAATAGTTAAAACGATTATAATAATTATCAATGACATAATGTAATATATCGGGAGTTATTGTAAATGAAACTTCTCTAATTTTAAACTTAAGTTGTTTTAAATTTTCAGTTTTTCCCGTATAAACTTTAGATTTTGAAAACTCTCAGTAAAAGTGATTAGCAGAGAGATCTGGTGAACGCGGTGGCCAGTTAATTTCTCCCCACGTCCTACCCAGCAATTTTTACAATTAAATTACTAATTTGATTAAGGTAATTTTTATTCTTTTAACTAATTGTCCTCAATTATCTTGTTCTTATATTAAATTTATTGTAATGTGCAGAAAACTTAAAAATATAATAACACTTTTAAGCTACTCGATGAAAGTAGTTTCCGTTTTTACATCATAGTCTTGTGGTCATAAAGTACCTCTTCATAGTACTAGTAAAATAAAGTAATTTTCAGAAGTTCTGTCAACATTGTTACTAGAACACCATTTCCGATTCGCATTGAATGTCTCTTCGTATATATGCTTGCTTGAGGAAATGGTGAATCTTTATTATTAGAACTTTGAGACCGACACGCTTGCATCTTGCTTCAAACAAAATTTTGACACTGACACCGGACCCAATAAATTCGTACTCAAACAACAAAAAAACAGAGTTGATTCATTCTTCTAAAATCATGATTTTACTTTTTTCTAAGAGAAACCGATTTTCGCAGTCGTACATAAAGTTTTGTATGAAATTCGTACATAATTAGGCTTTATTGACTCGCCCTCTATATATTTCTCGTTCGCTTCGCTCACTTTGCCATAAACTGTAGGACTCGCCAATAAAGACCTACATTATGTACTTATTACATAAATAGCTATTTTGCAATACCTGCACAGTAAGTTACCCATTAATAACAAATTTTAAACACAGTAAGTGGAACTTTTATTGCAGATTTGGTTTCCATGGTTATAGTAAACACTTCCCGTGCACGGTGGACAGTAAGTGTGTTACTTACAATTCATGGTGGATGGTAAGTATTTAGTTTCCACATCATCATAAACATTCATGGCACTCTTACTCTCAAATGAAATTCAACTTTTATTTTTGACGTCAATCTGACAGACGTTAATTATGAAACCTATTTTTCTTTTTCTATTATTTTTGTAGGTATTGCAAAAAATAGCTTACTAACCTTGAACTGTAAGTGATATTTGAAGTCTCGAATGTTTAGGAAATCTCGACCCTTCGGGTCTCGACTTCCCAAACAACATTCTCGACCTAAAAACTGTCACTTACAGTTCACGGTACGTAATATTCTATTACCAGTTATTTATCCGTTACTTTATTTGTACTAAAGCTGAATAATAATTTTGGGCAAAGTCGTACCACAAATGAAACACACGTGCAATAATTACAACTTGCGACAAACGTGGCAAATAAATTTGAAACAGATCTGAAAAGAACCGCAAGTACGCGCCGGTACCTACAGGAATAACTTCGCTCGCTGGATTTATTTGGCAAATAAACTAGCATCTATTTATACTTGCAGTTATACATCATCTTAATATGCTAGTTAATATTTCCTGTGACAATGAAAATGCAGGGAACTTATGTTCTTATAAAATTTGTCATAGTTAACACGGAGCGCTCGCTCTAAGTATTTCAGCTACAATTCATCTTAATAACTTCCCAACTTCGTTCCAATAGTTATCTTGCTCATCGCGCAATTTGTCATTGCGTTATGTGCTTGCGTTTTTACCTCAAATGGAAAGTTTTTGGATAGTTCACGTTTATAGGAATTAATTTAGATTTATACAATTAGGTGATTGGGTTTTTGCTGTTTTGTAATCTGTAATGGTTCTCAAATTATATTTGTTTACGATTGTTCGGTAGTTTGGTAGTTTCTTGATTTCATTATTGAAAGAAGGTTGACATTTGAAAAATAATCATAACTTCATTCCTCTTTTAAATGGTAGACGTTTTTGTACGATCCGACGTTATAAAATGTTTATTGATTGGGTGTTTAAAGAAATAAGTTGATTTTACTAGTTTCTACGTCTGACAAATCGATAAGTAAATGCAAAGTTTTATACTTATCTAGATACCAATACACAATATACATCCTATATAACGTGGTGTTTTCAACATGTAAAATATACTTTTTTATGCTGCCTCTTTCTATAGTATCTATATAAGTATCTTATGTCTCGAGTTCATGACAGATTTCGCTTATTTGTATCTACACAAACTATTTTATTATAGCTATTAATATACCTAGGACAATTATGAGTATCATAACCGCCGCAGATGTCAATTGTCAAGCAAGGATTTTAAGATAACTAAGGCCTGGTATGACACATCCCATATTATTTTATACTCTATCAGAGCTATGTTACAGAATAGTTACACACAGAAGCGACACTCTGTATCGGTACATTTCATGTTCCCCTTTTCAGTTCTATGAGCTTGAAGCATTGTGTAGACCTTCAAATTTGTGCTCTTCCCCTATCCCTCTCTAAGATGTGAGGAAACTTTTCGATGTTAAACAATGAGCCTTTTAAATTTGTGCACATTCTCCATCTCTCTCTAATTTTCGTTTCTCTGTCTTACTGTCGCTTCTGTATAAACCTATTCTGTGGCTGTGTTACGCTGACGATATGACAATCATAGGAAAAAAGATAAAGAACTACAATACAACGTAAATATATAAAACGGCGACTTGAAATAATATAGGTAACATGAAAACAAATATAGGAAAAATGAAGAAAATGGTTATATGAAATACAGATACGAAACACAATATAAAAATAGAAAGACAAGAAATAGAACATTGTTAATGATTTTCGGAGTTTTATTGCGTGTTTTATTGCATTGATGCAGTATAATAATTGGAGCTAATGGTTAGAAAATGTTTCACAAATAAAACATAACTAGTGAAGGATTCGCCGCTTTCATTTCGCAGGTTAATTTTGTATTTATTCCAAGCATGATTAAGTGTTTTTCTTAATATGTCTATATGTACGTAAGATGCCCGTAAGATAAGGAAATTTCGAGGACAGAAGTGTAACGAACAACCAAAGAACATATGTCCCACAGGGCTCCATATTAAGTCCAGGCCATTGGAACATATATTATAATGAATTGTTGTGTACCCCCGACCATATGGCATTTACAGATGACGTCGCTGTCAATACTAAATTTATGAAGTTATTGTAATAACAGAATTTTTAATATAGCGCATAATCGTCGATATGTCAAAAGGTGAGTGCAAGTGAGATAACACTATAGATAGATGTACACCTCAGACAAAGACAACGCATCAGAGACTGACTATTTTTGCTTTTTCGAGGTTATTGTAAAAAGTGATAGCAAGTGAAATAACATTATTGGTATTTCTATACTTTAGACAAAGACAATGCTTCAAAGTATGTCGTTGCCATAATGACAACATTTTAGTAGTGTTGGTATTTAGTACAAAATCACTAATAATATCTTACCTAAGAAGAATTGGTTTTTACTGTTGTTTATGTAATAAGAATGAAATATGGATAATGATAATATGTGGCATTTATTGTCATAACTAAAGAGCAGATTATATGCACTAAAAATGTGTCAAAATATGCATGCAATATGCATTAAAAAATCATCAAAATATGCATGATATATGCAAAAAAGTTATAAATATGCACTTTACAATAAAAATATGCAAAAAAACTAATGTCATCAGGCTCGTTTTACTGATATAATTTTCTTATTTCTATTTTTACATGCAGTGTTTTATTTGGAACATTTCATGAAATGTATAAAGACAGTAAATATCACAGGTAATTCTAACAAAAATAAGAAAATCTCGAATTCATATTCATATTGAAATTTACAAAAGCTCTTTTTTGAAACAAAAATCAAAAAAGTCATCTTTAACGAGAAAGTTGCTATATGCTCCTCATATTTTTAATACATTTTTTTCGGCATTACTAATTGTTGTTATAGTTCCAAACATACGAATTTCAATGACAGATATTATTTACTTACCTTACTTACAAAATAAGAATTACTTAAGTTTTAAACAGTTCTAAAACACTGATAGAATCACTTTTTTTTTGTTCTGCCGAGAAATTAAACATGAATGTAATGGTTTCAATGAGTACATTTTATATAAATGGTCCCTTTTTTAAAGGACCATGAAAATTATATTTCTTGTAATATACTGTTTTCAAAAAAGAACAAAATTTGTCAAAAATTAATTTTTGTTTTTGAAAAAAGTCTTAAAATATGCACTAATATGCAAAAAAAAAATCATAATATGCAATAAAGTATCATTAAATGCAAAATATGCATTTTTTTTTTATATTTGGCATTAATTTTTGATGAAACGTGAACATATGAAAACAGTCTGTTGATATGCCTAATTTAAACAACACGTGCAATTGCATAGAATCCGCTCTTTAATGATAACATTTTAGTAGTATTGGTATTTAGATAAATACTAATACTACACTAATAATATCTTACCTAAGAAGAATTGGTTTTTACTTTTGTTTATGTAATAAGAATGAAATGTGGAATGAAATATGGATAATGATAATACGTGGCATTTAATGTCATATCATATACCGTTTCTAATATGACAGAGACATCATGTTACATACATACATACATATAGTACAGATTATTAATTTCATATCTGGAGTGGGATTCCATAACTTCGGTTGCTATCCTTTAAACTTGTTATGACAAGCATTGCAAATATCATCTACAAAGTGAACTTGGTGTTCTGTAACAGTAATTGTTATTTATGGTTGATACGTAGCTAGACAAATAAACAACACTCCACACTCATGAGAAAATGTCTTTGTTTGGCACTCACATGTAAACGGTCATTTATGTGAATTGTTTATTAACCTTTACAGGTTTCAGGATATTAAACCTTTGGTTACATAAACAAAAGTATATAGCGTTATATTTGTTCATTTGAACCAGTGATTTTGTAGTTATCTAGATACCAACACGTACATATACTCATACATTTGTAAAGAACACTCTATAAGTCTACACTAATAAGGAAATGTCTTAAATTCATTGCAAAATTGAATTTCCACCATGGTGACATTTGACGTTTGACGTTTGCAATTAATATAATAACAAGTACAATTGTTATTTGTAGTTGTTATGAGCTATGGAATCTCACCCCAGTTTTATTGTCAAGTTGCTAGGTAACAAGATTTCGTGATCAACACAAATTCATCGGACAAATAAAAATCTGTTTTGTAAAAACAGCTTATAAAAAGAATATATTAGGAACATTATTAAACGATGATTATCATGAGTTATGCGTTACACTCATCAAGTTTTTACCTGTCTGTTCCTGTTTCACTCCTGCATTGACTGGCTGATGCTAATGGCTGATAGTACTATGGCATTATCTCGGCATGAATTGTTTACCCCTATTTTACGTGTGAAGTATGTGGATAAATTGCTGGCAAATTCTGCAAATATTTGCTTCTATACACATTCAATATTGAAGTATGCACGCAGGCAGGAAAATTCTTGTCCGAGGAATTAATTTCCCTGCTCGAAATTTCAAGATGAAGGGAAGGGAATAAAGGAAGAAGGTAGTAATGTCAATATATCAGGAACTTGGGTTCTTCTACTTATATTATTTGCTATTATGTTTCCCAACACTAGTCTTAATAATAAATTTATAGATATTAACCTTTGAAAACTTTTTAAAAATTGTAAACATAAACATAATCGTGAAAAGTTGAAGATAGGAAAATTATGATTAATTTATTGTATAAATTACAGTGTGATTTAATAAGCTTGCTCACTATTGCTATCTCGAGAACTATAACAGATATGATGTTGGTTAGTGTTTTGCATTAAAAGAATAAGGTAGTAATGTCAATATATCAGGAACTTATGTTCTTATAGTTATATTCTTTTATCTTCTGTCTCTCATTACTAGTCTTAACAGTAAATTTATGGGAATATAGTTATTGGGTTTAGGGTATTTAGTTTTGTAAACTGTTTTAAAATTAGAAACATAACCGTGAAATGTTGGAGATAGAAAAATAATGATTATAGATTATAGAAGCATAGATATGAAACTAAGTAGGTATTAACCAGCTTTACAATGGTAGGAAAATCTAAAAGGGATTAAAGCGGAGTGATTAACAGAGATTTGACTAATTGTAGTTATTCATTCTTAAGATTTTTCTTTTCATTTGGATTTCCCATTATTCTAAGTCAATTATTAGTTATTAAAAATTTTCGTTAGAGGTACAAGTCATCAAAAAGTTATTTCTGTGCTTGTAGTTTCTAGTATCGTGTGCATAAAATTGTAAATATGAATATGTGGAGATACTGGGAATATAATTTTGTGGAAGTAAATCATACTGAAAACAACATTTGGAAGAAATAGTCTCGTGATACCTTTGAGTTGGGATAATTTATAACTCTTCACCACAAAGCTTCTCACCCCTCTATAAAAGGTTGTAAAACCCCTATGAGTTAGTTTCATATATATCTACTTCTACTATAATTTATTGTATAAATACAGGGTGATTCTATAAGCTTGCTTACTATTGCTATCTCGAGAACAATAAGAGTTACGAAGATGGTTAGTGTTTTACAAGAATCTTGTATTATTCTTGGTCTTGCATCAGTCTTGCAAAAAATGCAAGACAAGAACAAGTCAAAAGCTAGAAATTTCAGAACAAGACAAAGCAAGAAATTGTGTTGCAAGAATAGTGCAAAAATAGAAAGATTTTCTTCAATTCTTGTATATATTTATTGTAAGAAAATATCTATAATTATTATGTCACTGATTAGAAAAATAATGAAGTTTGTACTTCTTATATGTAGTAACATATAGATTTTATTTACCTAAAAGTACAAAAATATGTAAATATTAAGAAAGTGGAAACATAAATTTTTTCAGTATACCTATGTAAATTTCATTTAAAAAAAATATACATATAATGATAATAATTATTTGCTCAATAATATAATTATTCTTTAAAATTATATAACCAAGAGTTAAGGCACAAAATGCTTTCTTATATAACCAGGGAGATTTGTTGCACTTGGTGTAGGTCTGTCAAAAAATTTATAACCCAAAAAGCAAATGTCAAATTCGTTCCCTGTGTTTCATTATAAATGAGACAAGCAAGTACACATTGCTGTCAATAAAGTATCAAGTCGTAACCATAGATATGATAAATCCCATGATTCACGTTAAAAAATACTCACGGTATATTAGTGTATAACATATGTTCGACGTATTACCTAAGAAAGACACACTTAAACTATAACCGTAACATCTGTATTACACCACAAAGTATTAAATCGCCACCCATACCTTCCCTCAGTCATCAAATCTTGTTGAATCAGGATGTTAGCAAGTTACAGCTTGTTACAGATACAATGCAGCTGAATTGACCCGGAGAAGTAGGTAGCAGTAACACAGCCTCCGACATACTAAACGTCAGATTGGATAGTAATATAACGACCGGAAGTGTAAACTAGGTGAATGGTGATAATGTGCATCGTAAAACTTTACTTCCGAATAAAACTTTACAACAACAAATAACGAGATGTAAAATTTTAAGATCTGGTCTTTTCAAGCTTGGCTTTCAGGATGTTATAGAGTTATAGTTATAGAAGTTTCAAATGAATCTATATTTTCAAAGATTTCATTGTGCTTTACTACTATATTACTCCATAAATATTTTTAATGATTTGTAGTTCTAACAATTCTAATTCGACTACCACTGAGATTAAAATAAACCAATGGACCTTTATAAAATTATAGTATATTATTATCAGAAAGGCTTGTATACAGGCTGTCCGTTTTAAGAGGCTAACCATTGGGACATCGAGAACCGTAAAGGTGCATTCACATAAGTGTTTAGTTTCAAGGTTTACAATTGCGTTTAAGATTAGTAAAGTTTGACGCCATGTATCAAAATGAAAACATTTACACTGCGTATCGTAGTACATGCGTTAAACGTAAACTATGCAAACTTCAAACTTTTGTTTAGGTTTACGTTTATGTTTAGGAATGGACCAATAGCAAAGCAGGTAGCATGCAATAGCGTCATGTAGTTTTCTCTCTTTGTAAGCTGTCACTACAAATATAACCACAAATTTGAAATAAATCGCAAAAAAAAATAATTTTGGCAACTACTTAAACTTTATATCTAATAATAAACGAATAAAAAAACTAAACGACGATGGTGGGTTCGTCCAATATTACAAAGACGTTATTCCCAGGGAGACTGGTACAATTTAGTTCAAGAGATGAGATTACAGGACACTGAATCTTTTTTGATTATACCACGCTAACAGTAGTCCTTAAGAGATACGAAGTCGGTTAAATTGGGGCAAAGTTACCGCATTAGTTGGCCATTATAACCATGTCTTTGTTTTTCCTAAATATGTATTGGTTACCAAATATGAACAAAAAATTGATTGTGGCCAATTTGTTTATTAAACTATGGAAAAATTACAACTTATGTTTATGTTTATGTTTATGCAAAAATAATAACGTGCCTTTCTTACAAATATTCTAGGTGTTTTATCTACTTGGGAGATAGACTCGACAGTTTTGTTTCTCTCACTTCAAAGTGGTTCTACAAATCATCTCTTACTAAAATTTATGCGGCATACAAGCGACACTCCGTGTCGGTACCTTTCATGTTTCCCTAGTCAGTTTTATGACCTGGGATCATTGTGTAGACCTTTAAATTTGTTGACTTTCCCTATCTCTCACTAAGATGTGAGGAAACTTTCCGATTTTAAACAATGGGTCCTTTAAATTTGTGCACCTTCCCCATCTCTCTCTAATTTTCGTTTCTCTGTCTTACTGTCGCTTCTGTATAAACCTATTCTGTGATACTACCGTCAGGTAGTTTCCTGGCTCTAGCGTGACGTCACACATATAATTCTAGTGGACATGCTACCACCTTAAACTTTTAGTCAGATTTTTTTGTAACACATGACCGAATGTTATGTTTTCAATAATGAATTATGTAAACGTATATCACGTGTAGAAGATAGAACACAGTAACCTCCATACTTGTGAGAAGTAATTGTGAAGGGAGGGTATGTCGTAGAAGGGTGAGATTAGTCGCAAAAGAAGCAGATAGTCAGGAAGTTGGGTATATAATTTCCCTCAATCGTAAATTTGGCATGGTCCAAAAAGCAGCACACTTTTGCCGTCGAAACTTACTTTTCAAAAAAACTACTGAATCGTAGTTGTGTAGCGTGCATTTCGTACTCGCTACCAATTCTGCCCTCGGGTTTTCGTTACCGAATAACAATCTACTCTGTTGGAAGTTGACAACTTCAAAGAAACACAAAGTGTGTCTATGAAAAGAAATGGGCGACCGAAGAATTGGTCCTTACTTTTTTATGTAGGAAATCGCACGTTACCGTGAATTTTCTTCGATATGTCACCATGATCCAATACTTTTTTGTGCCAGCTCTTGATTAATTTAATGCAAGAAATGTTTGGTTTCAACAGGATTGAACCGTAGCTCATACAACTCGAAATTTAATGGTCATTTTGAGGGAGATGTT
The DNA here is from genome assembly GCA_035578165.1 of Stenolophus ochropezus. Taxonomy (NCBI): domain Eukaryota; kingdom Metazoa; phylum Arthropoda; class Insecta; order Coleoptera; family Carabidae; genus Stenolophus; species Stenolophus ochropezus. The sequence continues at coordinate 17,900,125 of JAQOWZ010000012.1, read as the reverse complement.
ACCCGGTCAACTGATCTCTGTAAGAGGGAACATTTCGTGGCCCTTCGTTTGCTGGATTTAACGCCCTGTAACTATTTCTTGTAGGGGTGTCTAAAAACTGAACCACCAAATTCACAAAACAGGATTAGCTCTAAAATAGGTTTAAATATGTCTAATTTAGCTTATTTAAACCAGTTTAAGATCTAAGCCTGTTTTGTGTATCTGGCTGTAAGTGTTTAAGCAACGTCCTAGAACCCTTCAAATCCTGGAGGATGCAATCCGATTACAAATAGCCCTCATATGAAAAGATATGCTTCATACAACTTACTATAATCCGGCAAGGAGTACTCGAGGTCGAGCGTGAGATCCGCAGGGTCAGTCAGCCTGGCTCTGGAGGTGGTGAGCCCGTTCACAGAGCGGATGCGGTCTCCAGGTGCCAGGACGTCGCTCCTCGACGCCGCTGATCCTGGCCGCAGGGCGAGGATCACTGGGCAGCTGCTGTCGCTTGGTCCTTTCAAATACATAACTGTCCGTTTCTAGTACGTGATGCCCTCGGTGGACATCAATAGTTGGGTCATTATTAGCATAGTTCAGACTTAGGGCACAGAATAGTTACACACAGAAGTGACACTCCGTGTTGGCACCTTTCATGTTCCGCTAGTCAGTTCTATGACCTTGAAGTATTGTATAGACCTTTAAATTTGTGCTTTTCCACTATCTCTCTCTAAGATGTAGGGAAACTTACCGATTTTAAACAATGAACCCTTTAAATTTGTGCACATTCTTCATCTCTCTCTAATTTTCGTTTCTCTGTCTTACTGTTGCTTCTGTATAAACTGTAACACGGTCGCTTGGCGGCTGTGTATTTTTGTAAATTTTTGGTATTACAGTACTCCAGATGTTACGAAATGGACAGATTTATGGTTGAGGACACTCTTTTTGCGCCTTAAAGATTCTTTTCAAATAAATAACTGTCCGTTTCCGATACATGATGCCCTCGGTGGACATCAATAGTTGGGTCATTTTTAGCATGGTTTGTACTTAGGGGATGAGAAGAGCCGGATAAACATAGGTTGAGAACTTCTGGATTTTTACCATTAAATGCCCCCCCGAAGTTTGAAATCTCTCTCTCTTGTTGTGATCTTCGACTATTGTGGATGTCTTGACTGAATCGTCAGACATACCTTGGTATTTCTTTGTTGTATCCTATTCCAACCCCTGTCTTTGTGATGTGGTAGCACAGCGCGTAGGTAAACCTCTATTGTTCTAATATTACTACCCTGCACCAATTTGACCGTCTAGTAAACCGCGTCTGTTATCATTATTAACATTCCCTTGTCTGCTTCTATCATGGCAGACTTCTAAATAAAGTGATAGTGGTGGCAGCGACTATCGTCACCCTTGTCTCGTGTAAAAGTTGTTCATTAATATAATTCGTGGATTACTTTTGAGGCAAGTAAAATTCAAAAATTAATACCCTTGTATGTCAGGTACTAGATTTCGTCATAGGCGACCGTACCTGTTACACAAGTATACAGTGCTGTCAACCAAATATCAAGTCGTAACCATGGATATGATAAATTCCCATGTTTTATGTTAAACAATATTCACGGTATATTATCATTATATCTTATAGTAAATTAGAACTATTGGTTTTACATTATCAGTGAAATATATATATATATATCTTAGTCGTTGATCGATCGTTATACAAAGACAAAAATATACGAGCTTTTATTTATTACCCTAATTTACATCTTAGTTTCCCGTTCGTTATAATGGAGCAATAAAAAACCTAATACTAGTAATAAAACCAATAACTAGTTGTAAAAAATCTATGTTTAAACTTTTATCCTTCCAACTATGTTTCAAGCTAGAGCAAGTTGATACACCAATAAACACAAAATGCACAGACAAAAATGCGTCCCAAAGGAACACATCAGCCAGGCTAGTAAGAACTAAGAACCAGTCTTGCATTTTGCATCAAGCTAATACCCTCAAAGTTGGCTTCATCTCTGTGTCTACAGTCAGGGCACAGAATAGTTACATACAGAAGCGACACTCCATGTCGGTACCTTTCATGTTACTTTAAGCAGTTCTATGATCTTGAAGCATTGTGTAGACCTTTAAATTTGTTGCCTTCTCCTATCTCTCCTTACGATGTGACGAAACTTTCCGATTTTACACAATGAGCTTTTTAACTTTGTTGCCTTTCCCCATCTGTCTCTAATTCTCGTTTCTCTGTCTTACTGTCGCTGCTGTATAAACCTATTCTGTGCTTTAACCCAACACAAGCCTAACAACCCCAACAACACACACCCCCAACTTACTATAATCCGGCAAGGAGTACTCGAGGTCCAGCGTGAGATCCGCAGGGTCAGTCAGCCTGGCTCTGGAGGTGGTCAGCCCGTTCACAGCGCGGATGCGGTCTCCAGGTGCCAGGACGTCGCTTCTTGAAGCCGCTGATCCTGGCCGCATGGCGAGGATCACTGGGCAGGTGCTGTCGCTTGGTCCTTTTTCAAATACATAACTGTCCGTTTCTAGTACGTGATGCCTTCGGTGGACATCAATAGTTGGGTTACTTTTAGCATAGTTCATACTTAAGGCACAGAATAGTTACACACAGAAGCCACACTCCGGGTCGACACCTTTCATGTTCCCCTATTCGGTTCTATGACCTTGAAGCATTGTATAGATATTTAAATTTGTGCTCTTCCCATATCTCTCTCTAAGATGTAGGGAAACTTTCCGATTTTAAACAATGAGCCTTTTAAATTTGTGCACATTCTTTATCTCTCTCTAATTTTCGTTTCTCTGTCTTACTGTTGCTTCTGTATAAACCTATTCTGTGCTTAGAGGATGAGAAGACCCGGATAAACATAGGCTGAGAACTTCTAGATTTTTACCATTAAATGGTGCTCCAAAGTTTAAAATCTCGCTCTCTCTTGTTGTGATCTTCGACTGTTGTGGATGTCTTGACTGAACGTCAGACATATCTTGGTATTTCTTTGTGAAATAACCAATTAGTTGTTTTACAGTGTGTAAAGGCTCTCTCATCGTGGTGTGAATTTGTAAGTAGTTTTTATTATATTCTGTGTGGATTAATATTGATTTGTACATCGATGTAAAAAGGTTTTCAAAATTGTTTGTAAATTAGAAAAGTAAGAGTTAAGAGTTTATATAGAATCAAGTTACACGTTGTAGTTTATTTGAATTATATAAATGTTTTTGATCGCGGTTGATTATTAAAATTTATATAGTTATGTTATTGTTGGAATATCGTGTTTGATTCAGCCCATCCTATTCCAACCCCTGTCTTTGTGATGTGGTAGCACAACGCGTAGGTAAAACTTTATTGTTCTAATATTACTACCCTGCACTAATTTGACCGTCTAGTAAACCACGTCTGTTATCATTATTAACATTCCCTTGTCTGTTTCTATCACGGCAGATTTCTAAATAAAGTGATAGTTGTGGCAGCGACTATCATTACCCTTGTCTCGTGTAAAAGTAAGTAAAAGAGGTAAGTAAAACTCATAAATTAAAACCCTTGTATGTCAGGAACTAGATTTCGTCATAGACGACCGTACCTGTTACACAAGTATACATTGCTGTCAAGTGTCAACCAAATATCAAGTCATAACCATGGTTATGATAAATTCCCATGTTTCATGTTAAAAAATATTCACGGTATATGAATTTGACATATTTAAACCAGTTTAAGATCTAAGCCTGTTTTGTGAATCTGGCTGTAAGTGTTTAAGCAACGTCCTAGAACCCTTCAAATCCTGGAGGATGTAATCCGCTTACAAATAGCCCTCATATGAAAAGATACAACTTCATACAACTTACTATAATCCGGTAACGAGTACTCGAGGTCCAGCGTGAGATCCGCAGGGTCAGTCAGCCTGGCTCTGGAGGTGGTGAGGCCGTTCACAGAGCGGATGCGGTCTCCTGGTGCCAGGACGTCGCTCCTCGACGCCGCTGATCCTGGCCGCAGGGCGAGGATCACTGGGCACGTGCTGTCGCTTGGTCCTGGAAAGGATATTGGGGTTAGATGAATGGAGATAATAATTTGAAATATGTATAAGACATACGTTTGGTGTTAATGGTTGTAGATTTATACAAGATAGACTTATGCCCGGTTGCAAAGATTGTGATTAATAATTAACTACACGTTGATACCATGTATTTTTAATGCGTTACCATGGTAACAATGTGAAGTTTACCAGTTGATTAGCAAATCACGCTTTTATGTAACCGAGCATTAGTGTGTTTTTCATAATTTCCCTGCTAGTAGGACTGTTATTTTCTTTAAAACTTCGTTGACTATTGTAACCAAATAATAACTATTATCAATCAAATATGATTTACTATCTGAGAAATAATTGTAGTCAGTTCACTTCGAACGCGAATATATTCTATAATAATTCATTTGAAAAATTGCAGTTAACTTTAAAATGGTCCTTGATATATATGAAAGACAACATTTTTTTGAAACGAAATTGACTATGAAGAAGATTTACTTTAAATTATTAATGGACAAGTTATACTATTATTATACTGTTTACATAATAAAACAAAAAAACAAAAAAACAGCATTTCATTTATTGTTCATGATTCGCTTTGAAATATGAATATTAGATAAATATGTACATTTTTAATAAAAAAAAATATACTTGACTTACATGTATAATTATTTTTAATTATTATACATGTAACATTTTAAACGCGATCGCCATGTCAATTAATTATATTTTTTAAACAGTTTCGTTTTTTTTTCTGTAATAGTTATTTATGTACTAAGGGCATAATCAAAAGATTATAGCACGAGGGAATTTGCTGAGAGTTATAATCTTCAGTATGCCCGTGGTACACACAATGATTTATTTTATTTTGGTTTTTGTAATGAAAAAATCTGTAGGTATAAATTCCATGCTGTGGTTTCTTTATAGATAGTTGGCATTGTTAAATTGTTTGTTTTTAAACAAATTGTAATATAATCAAAGAGTTACTATAGTCAAACCGAACAAGCAGAAGACTCACGTCATCAACCTGAAAAAAAACTTTATAAAATGAAATATTACTTGTTAAGATTATTGGGTGTTATTTATTTTTAAATAAAGAAGAATAAAATTATTTGTATTAAGAAACGTATATATTAATGAATTTACAATTATTTCTAAAGTCAATCCGTATTCCTCTTAGAGAATATAAAATTATTTGAAATAATTGTAGTTGATTTTCATACCATACATTGGCAATAATAAAAATGATCTTGTTTATATTATATTTTATACCGATCGAATCATAGATTAAGGAAATATATTTGTAGAAGATTGGATATCTACCTTATCATCTGTGAAAACAAATTTTAGCGCTCCTTAGGATCGGCTTCGGGAACTAAATTTGACAAGTTCGGTAATGGCGGGAATTTTAAATACATTTTATTTTATATTTATAAAAAATATTTCTTAATATTATAATTATGGAAATACATATATAAATGCTTAAACGTATATTTCCATAATTATAATAATATACAGAAATTAAATGAAACAATGTAACATTTGTTATTATAATATTTTTATTTATACTTGCTTTAAATATATACAAAATGATCATTTTCAAAATGTATTTCGCATATTCTAAAGTTGTTTTTAAATTGTTCTGTGCTAAAATTGGCCAAATCCGTTCTGTTGAGTCTCTCCAGCCAGATATTTCTCAATATTTCCTGTTTTGGAAAATAAAATAATCGTCCATGGGGATTAGGACATACCACACATAATTTAGTTGACTGAAAATGACAATAAGAAATTGAATTAAAATTTTTATTTTAATATAATTTGGCCAACAGATTGAAGTCCAGTTTAAAGACATGGGAATTTTGAATGAAAACTGTACTACTCACTTGATACATTTTAAGTGCTTCTTTCTTCAATATTATTAATCTTGTTTATGAATAAAATTATGACACTGTCACAAGTCACAATATTCAATTATTAAATAGGTATAGGTATCCACAAACCACTACATAGGTAGGAATATCTAAATGAGCACAGACCACTAAATTCAAATTTATTGAATTTTGATTTTTATAGAGCTATCACGTAGAGATACTCCAGTAAGAGTTTGGCCGATGTCGTTGAAAATGTGCGTCAGTTTCTGATTGGCTGCGCCATTAATCTCTACAACTGTCAGTTTAAAAAAACGCGCGAACACGATTTTGTGCAATTTGGTTCCTATCATTATTGACGGCTAAATTAACTTGCAAAATAGTAAGTATATTATTAAATTAATAGTATTTATACCATTTTATAAAGTATTCTTGTAATTTAGCAGCTGTATTATTAAATTCATTTTTGACATTTGACATTTGCTTAAAATTTCAATGCATTTTTGTTTTAGTGTTACATATATCAAAATTATTATGGCCTATATAATGTGATTAATATATTACAGAAACTATTTAATAATTTTTCCATGAAATATTATTAAAAACACATATCGTTTTTATGCGAATGATTGCTGAAAATAATAAATTTGTTAGTCATGAATATTCAAATTTTCCCGCCAGAGAAAAATGGCGGCACATCGGCCAAACTCTTACTTGAGTATCTCTACTATCACGGTACTACTAACGACATCTATGATCGGCTTCGGAAAAGTTTTTCAACGAGATCTAGATTGAAATTTGGTTTCACGCATTGCAATACTGTTTCAGCCCCCTGGATCGAATATTGATCTTGTCATTCGATTGTCAGTGTCAGTCAGAAAGTATCGTGTCAGTTTTTTTATGTTACTGACAAATCATGCTTAAAGCTTTATCAAAGCAGTCAAAAAAACTGACAATAAATGTAGTGCATTATTTTGAACGGGAACTGGACAACGTTGGCCCATTAATTCAATTGAAAACCGTACGAGAGGTAATTTTTTTTCTCTATTTTTTTTTAAATTTAATTGAATTATGTACTTTTAGAGAACAGCTAATGCCCTTCAATTTACTAAATGCACTTATTCACTATCGTTTCCGTCACAAATCAACTGTGATGACGCCGACAGACTTCGAGAGGTTGTGCTTATTAATTTGTCAACTATCACTTGAAGAAGTAGGTTATAGTAAGTTATGCAACACGCATTGCACTTTTATTCTAAAAAAAAATAGTATCCCATATATTCATAGTAGTACATGACGTCATTACTTTAGTAATATTATTTGATGACGTGAGTCTTCTGCTTCTCCGGTTTGACTATATCACTGTCAAATACCGTGAATATTGTTTAACACGAAACATGGGGTTTATCATATCCATGGTTACGACTTGATATTTGATTGACAGCAATGTATACTTGCTTGTCTCATTTACAATGAAACATAGGAAATGAATTTGACATTTGATTTTTGGGTTATACAATTTTCTGACAGGCTTACCTGATGTGCAACAACAATTTTAAGAATCTTTAATAACTCTAGAGGAAATGGAGATAAGCAGATTCAAAATATGAAATAAAATAAATAAATAATCGTAGGTTGTAAAATAATAAAAAAAATTGTTATGTTGTCAGTTAGATGTCAGAAGTTAACATTGATGTACAAATCACATGTTTATGTATTTAATTTATAATAAAATAATATTTCACTGAGACTAGCACTCTGCAACAGGTTATGAGGCCCAGTAAGAAAGTAAGCCAGTAAGCAGTAAGAAAGTAAGCCAGTAAGAAAGTAAGCCAGTAAGAAAGTAAGCCAGTAAGCAGTAAGAAAGTGAGCAAGTAAGATAATAATAAACGGGCAATTGAATATAAAAGTTTTTCACCAATTTGAACAAAAATGGATGCCAAGCTGAGTCTAGACAGGCTAGTTGAGTCTACTGAAGGAAATGGAAAGTCAAATTATATATCCTGGAGATTTAAACTGAACTTGATGCTACGTATGAAGAATTTGTTAGACGTTGCTACGGGAGTAGCACCAAAACCGTTTAAAACAGATCCAGAAATCAACGAATGGATCAAGAAAGATGTAGAAGCTCAGACAATTATTGGACTGAATGTTGATGAGAAAATCGCCTTGAAGATTACGACATGCAAATCATCTTCAGAGATGATCGAAAGACTTGAAGGTATTTATGGCAGGAAAAGTCAAAAGTCAACAGCGATATTGCAGCAGCAATTCTTTAGCTATAAATATGATGAATTGAAATCAGCAGTAGAAAATTGTTTTGAAATAGATGGACTGGCACAAGAATTACGTTCAAATGGTGAAGAAGTCAAGGACACTTGGATAATGTCAAGAATTTTAAATTCACTGCCAGCCAAATTTGATTATTTTCATGCAGCGTGGGAATCAGTTACAGAAGCTGATAAAACTCTACCAAATTTACGTGATCGTCTTCAACAAGAGGAAATAAGGCTTCAAGCAAGAGAGTCAGAAAATATCGGAAATGCACTTGTTGGTAAATTTGATAAGAGAGATGAACGCAGGAAGACTCAAATAAATATGAAGAATAGATCAGATTATCAGAATTTCAGTCAATATAAACAGCGAAGTCAATCTAATATCAAATGTTTTAAGTGTGGAGTAGTGGGACACATAAAGCGTGATTGTAAAAATAAACCATGTCCTGAGTACCTTGAATATTGCAAGAAAACGTACAGTTGCAATTACTGTCACAAGAAAGGACATTTTGCAAATGAATGTACAAAGAAGCAAAATAATAATAATGACACAGGTAAAGTCAAATCTTTTGTCTCAATTGCACTGTCATCTATTTTTCTGGAAAATTCATCGAACAAGCATGAACTTTGGATCAAGGATAGTGGCGCTACTCATCATTTAACAGGAAAATTAAAGTGGCTGACAAATGTACGATCTTTAGATGTTCCGATACTAGTTGAAATTGGAGATTCAACAAAGTTGCAAGGAGTTGCAGTTGGTGATGTCCAGCTGAGTGCTTATGATGGAGAGAAATGGTATCCGATTATATTAAGGGATGTTTTGTTTGTTCCAGAACTCTCATTTAATTTATTTTCTGTTACAACTGTACTGGACAAAGGTTACACACAACAAGCTACAGCAGAAAAGTCACTGATTATGGAAGGAGACAAGATTGTCTTGGTAGCTGAAAGGATTGGAGGATTATTTCAGATGATGTTTCGTTCAATGGAACATTACAGTCTGCCAGCAGTTAGTTTAAGACTTTGGCACGAAAGACTAGCTCATCAAAATGTACGTCACATAAAGGATATTCTGAAGAGAAATAACATTCAATACATTGATGATTGGGAAAATAAAGTCTGCAAAGGTTGTGCATATGGTAAACAACACAAAGTATCTCATCCGAAAAATGATATCGTAGCAAAAGCTCCTCTTGATAGAGTTCATGTTGATTTAGGAGAAATGAATGTTGTATCTCTTGGTGGTGCTAAGTATTTTTTATTGTTTAAAGACGATTTTAGTCGATTTCGGACAGTTTATTTCTTGAAGAATAAATCAGAAGCAACAGACAAGTTAAATATTTATTTAAACTTAGTTGAAAATCAATTCGAAAGAAGATTAAAAATTCTTATGTCAGATAATGGAAAAGAAATTAAAAATGTCAGAAGTAAAAATATCTTTGAGCAACTGGGTATATTTAATGAACGATCAGTTTCTTATACACCACAACAAAATGGCAGAATTGAAAGAGAAATGCGTACCATGGTTGAAGCAGCTCGAGCAGAAATTTACGCCAAAGATCTTGGACCATTTTTGTGGGCAGAAGCATTGAATTATTCAGTTTTCACTATTAATCAAACTGGAAATAGTAATGTTATTGGTAAAACGCCTGCTGAGTTATGGTTTGGTCGTCGAATTAGTCTGAAATCCATGAAAAGTTTTGGTTGTGAATGCTACATGATGATCCCAGATTGTCAACGTCAGAAGCTTGATAAGAAGAGCAAGAAAGGAATTTTCGTTGGTTACGATGTTGAAGAACATGGCTATCGTATCTACCTACCAAATGAACGACGTGTTGAAGTATCATGTAATGTCATATTTGATGAAAAAGTTGGCCCAGAACATGGCTATACTGAGATAAATTGTGGGACTATTGAAGAAAGACATGAAGAAGTAGAAGCGGTTGGTGATGAGTCATCTGAGTCTGAAAATGACAAAGGACAGGAGGAGTACAATGAAAATTGCGAGAATGTTGAATTAGAGCAAAATGAAGAGATAAATGAAAATGTGCCGAAATATAATCTAAGAGATCGTCAGAACATCAAGCAACCGTTGAGATATGTTGACTACGTCATGATTGGTGAAGTTGAAGATATTTCAATCAAGAATGCATTGAAAGATCCTGGATGGAAAAGAGCAATGCAAGACGAAATTGATGCTTTAAATCGTATGGAAGTTTGGGAGCTAGTAGAATTACCTACAGGTCGAAAACCGTTAACATGTAAATGGGTATTACGCGAGAAAGCAGATGGACGTTTGAAAGCTCGTGTTGTCGCCCGAGGTTTTGATCAAAGATATGGAATAGATTACAATGAAACTTTTGCACCTGTGATTAGATATGCTAGTATTCGATTGTTATTAAGTCATGCAGCAAGTGAAAAATTACAAATTCGTATATTTGACATCAATACTGCATTTCTAAATGGGAATCTATCAGAGGAAATATTTATGTTACAACCAGAAGGTTTTGATGACAATACTGGAAGGGTTTGTCGTCTTAAAAGGAGCTTATATGGGTTGAAGCAAGCTCCAAAAGCATGGAATGCAATATTTACCGAAGAATTACAGAAATTGGGATTCAAAGACACTGACGATGATCCATGTATTTTCTACAACAAAGACAGATCAATTAAAATTGGAATATTTGTAGATGATGGAATTGTAATTAGTCGTGATAACGAGATGATAAATCGAGTATTATCTGAATTAGGTAAAAGGTTTCAAATGAAGATCACGAGTCCAGAAGAAGGAAAATTATTTTATCTTGGAATGGAAATTAATCAAAAGGAAAATGGTATACTAATTACACAACAAAGATATACACGCAAAATACTATCTCGATTTGGTTTTGAAGGAGCATATTCAGTTGCAACACCTATTGAGCCTGGAATGTTAACTGACAAGAAAGTAAATGACAAACTACTCAAAAACAAACCATACCGTGAAGTCATCGGAAGTCTATTGTACTTGTCAACTATAACAAGACCAGACATTAGTTTCACTGTAAATTATCTGAGTCGTCAAGTATGTAATCCAAGTCTCAGTCATTGGAAAATGATTGAACGTGTATTTAGATATCTACGAGGAACAGAACACTTTGGAATATTTTTTGATGGCAAGACTGAGTTACAAGTATATACAGATTCAGATTATGGTGGCACAGAGTCAAATATGATTTCTACCAGTGGAGTTTTGATTAACTATGGAGGTCCAATTGTCTGGATGGCACAGAAACAGTCAGTAATAGCAATTTCTTCAGCTGAGGCAGAGTATCGTGCTGCAGTCAGTGGAATACAAGAAATTTGTTGGGTTCGTAGAGTACTAAAGGAGTTGAAAATAAGCAATATAACGGAACCAACTGACATGTTCATTGATAATAAGGCAGCGATTCATATGCTGGAGAATGCAGATGAAGGGAAGATAACTAAAGGAAAAAAACACATTGAAATACGACGCAAATTTATAAATCAACACATTGGTAAGACTGTGCGTTTAGTGTACATAAATACAAAGCAGCAAATTGCAGACATATTTACAAAAGCTTTAGGAAAGAAGATATTTGAAGATTTACGTTTGAAGCTGCTTAAGGAGGAGTGTTGGAGATAAGCAGATTCAAAATATGAAATAAAATAAATAAATAATCGTAGGTTGTAAAATAATAAAAAAAATTGTTATGTTGTCAGTTAGATGTCAGAAGTTAACATTGATGTACAAATCACATGTTTATGTATTTAATTTATAATAAAATAATATTTCACTGAGACTAGCACTCTGCAACAATATAACATATTTTAAGAATAATATATGTAAAAATCAATTTTTTGGCCATATGATTTAAGTGCAATATTAAGCTTAATTTGGGAAAAAAAGCTGTATAAAATGGCTATCATTTTGAATATTTATTTATGATGCTAAAAGTTACACCTTGTAACATACCTTTGATTTTACACATATTAAAGAAGAATTTTAAAAATATAATTATTTCTCCAACAGTAGTTGTTATGATATTCTCACGTCAACAATAGTGCAAAAAACATAATAATATAAAACTCTTCGCGTTGTGGATATTTCAAAGATATTTTGCCGAATATTTCCAGTTTTGTAACTATAATATTTTATGCGTAATATAAACTGTCAATATATGTAAAAATGTATGAAATATTTCTCGTCCTTGAATATTATATCCTAACCTAAATTTCGGCGAAATACATCTAAAATCTTATACTTTATGTGTAATAAAACGTCGATAAAATAATATCCTCGTCTTCTACGTTTGCCAGCCACGAAACATTTGGTGTCATCCCATATTTTTTATAGAAGAAACACGGAACGAAGTTTATTTAAGTGCCTTTTTATTGTATAATAAATAAAGTGGAGCTATCATAGCGAATCTTACAAAACTAAGACAAATACTGTGAGGTAAGGCCAGGATTTATACAGGAAAAAATAGGTTGGATTTTACGATTTTAGGTGGTTTCGTAGAAACAAAGAAAATTCTGCTATTGTATTTACTTCATACCGTGAGTTTCAGCTAAGATCAGTAATTTTATATTAACTAGATACCAATATGCAATATACGTATAGTAGAAGTAGATGTATATGAAACTGACTTATGCGGATTTTACAACCTTTTATGAAAGGGTGGGAAGCTTTGTGGTCAGGAGTTATAAATTATCCCAACTCAAAGGTATCACTTGAAAAGTAAGAACTAGGTCGTATCATATTCTTCTCGTCATAGGATACATATTTGCGACTCCGTTTTTTCGACGTCAACGGCTGATCTGCTAGATGTTGAACTATTTCTTCCGAATGTTGTTTTGAGTATGACTTACTTCTACAATACTATATTGCCAGGATCTCCACATATTCGTATTTACAATTTTATGCACACACTACTAAAAACTGCAAGCACAGAAATAACTTTTGGTGACTTGTCCAAAACGATAATTTTTAAAAAGTATTAATGGAGTTCTTGAATAATTGGAAATTTAAATGAAAAGAAAAATCTTAAGAATGTAAAATTTGATCACTGTTGACCACTCAGCTTAATTCCTTTTAGAATGTCCTACCATTGTAAAGCTAGTTAATACTTAGTTCCTGCCTTTGTTTTTCTATGTATAAATACTAAAAATTTTCTGTAAAGTACATTCATTAGTATTTCCTGATAATGGCTTTATAAGACGAAATATATATAAAATTATTTTTTTTTATCAAACCAAATATTTCTTATATTTATGTCAATAACTGTTTGTTTTTAAAATTTAATCTAATCTTTTCTCAATTTTCAATTTGAAATTAAAAGACATGCGTTTAAAATGCATTATGATTTAAATATTTTAATCTAGATTTAAAAGTACATAATTAAAAAATATTTTGAAGAAAATTTCTGGTACGGCCCTTAACAACATATGACAGAAGAAAGTACTTGCCTAAAAGAACCATTACCGCAAGTTCCATATAACTTTATAAGGGCCAATCGGCTTATCTGAAAGTGAATTTCATATATCTATGCCTCTACTATACTATACTTTTTAAAAACACAATAGAGATACGAAGTGTGTAAATGAAGTAATAACACTTTACTATAAAATATAAATTTCTACAGCTAACTTCAAGCTTTAATGTAGTAATTAGACTGAAATCAGTTGCCACAGAATAGTTACATACAGAAGCGACACTCCGTGTAGGTACCTTTCATGTTCCCCTATTCAGTTCTATGACCTTGAAGCATTGTGTAGACATTTAAATTTGTGCCTTTCCCCACATCTCTCTAATTTTCGTTTCTCTGTCTTACTGTCGCTTATGTATAAACCTATTCTGTGCAGTCACTACAAGACACGGAAAAAGGTTACCGAACTCTGATATTCCATACTCCATACCCGTGAATATGTAGTTTGATATTAAACACATTTTTCCAAACGCCCCTCCGGATTATTCACTTCGCAGCTGACAAATGTTCCCAAGTTTGAAACTTTCCTTATATTTCACTGTCGCCCAGTGGCGTGCCGAATCAGTTTTGCCTGGGATGAGTTGCCTGACTTCCGCCTGATAACGGGAAGTTATTCCGCCGTGTTTTGATTCCAAATGGGGCATTACTGAACTTCAAAATCCATTTCGGCACAGATTTTATTTCATGTGGGGAACACGATAGTTGAGTAGTTTTTGAATGCGAAATGGTTACATGTTACAAATAGAAGAAAACTATTGTAAGACGATCAGGGTACAATCCAAACAAGGAAATGATTATCGAATTTAAAGTAGGACTGTAATAGTAATTTTCCGTGACCATGGTGTGTAATTGACAAATTGTTTACTTTATTTGAGGTTAACAATGGCATGAAATATTAAAAGCGGAATGATATGAACAGCTGTGGGTTTTAGCGGTGCAAGCATACGACGTGCCATCTACCGATAAAATTTATAATTGTTATAATTTAAGTACAACAAAATACTGTTCAAGTTAACTCCAAATTACATGATAATTTTAATTATTTTTCAATTTTCGCATAAATTTATTATAAATATTATCATTTAAACCAAAATTACACATTTATAACTTGATGTTGTATGTCAAAAAATATTTTGGAATGAAGTTTGCTTAGGTATTTTGTTACTTGATACCACGGTTTCAGTAGTAAATAGGAAAGCGACACATGTTTTTGTGTTTTCATTTAAAAATTAACAATATTATTTAAAAGATTATTCTTAAGGAAAGGGAAAAATAGCTTGTGCTCTACGGGAATCTAACGGCATAATTACATCCCTCGGCTTTTGCTGCCCTCACTCACTACGTTCGCTCATATATCAGAAATCTTCGGGATGTAATATGGCTGTATCTTCCCTTATAACGAAATATCAATCAATCAATGGCACAACATTCCTATGTGGAACAGGGCCTCAAGTACCTGAAGTACTTGTTTCGTGACATGTTTTACTTGCATTTTAGTGATGCAGGTTGTCAGCCTACAGTCTCTGCAAGGCCAGCACACACCGAGCCGTTGTGCGGCAACCCATCCAAATGGACAGGGCGGGCTATGTTGCTTATCTACACGATCAGACAAGACACGCCACGACCACACAACCGTACTGGCTGACAATTGATAATTTTTATAATCGTTTAAATTTTTGTTTAGTTGTTAATAGTGAAGTTTTTGACGATTTGTTGTAATTCGTTATATATGCAGTAAACATATTGATTTTTTTATTAATTCTTATTGTACTTTAATGATTTTCGCCTGATAACGGGAAGTTATTTTGCCGTGTTTTGATTCCAAATGGAGCATTACTGAACACCAAAATCCATTGCGACGACAGAAATATTATTTCTTTGTAGAGACCACGATAGTGGAGTAGTTTTTGAATGCGAAATGGTTACATGTTACAAATAGAAGGAAACTATTGTAAGACGATCAGGGTACAATCCAAATAGGAAAATGATTACCGAATTTTAAGTAGGACTATAATAGTTATTTATGCATTGAAGGTATTATAAAATTTATTTATCTTTTCAAATGTTTGTATATATAACAACCAGTGCTTCATGGTGCATTATATATATGGTATATATATTGTAATTTTTTATTAATAGTGAAATATATTTGGAACTGTTACAAAATCAGATTGTACCAAGTTTAAATAATTTGAATTTAAATATGGACGAAATATGGTTTGAGCACGACGGTTGTCCAGCTCACAACTATCGAATAGTAAAAAAAAATATATTATTTTACACTTACTAAAATTTATATCCAAATGCTATTTATATTAATTTATAGACAGTAACTGCATTTATTTTTATATCTGATATTACACTTTGTTAATCTAATTTTTATTTTGCTTTATTTCATTTACTTACTTAAAATAGACGGAAAATTTAAATTGAGATCCATTGTTTATGTTTTTCTTGTGCTTTATGAGACAAATTATAATTGGATTTGAAAGTTTGAATTTCTTTAAAACCTGACAGTTCTTATTATTGACCTAGGTTACCATGATTGTCATTAATAGTGAAAAACTATTTCTCATTTAAAATAAAGATAAATAATGATGGGTTTCTAGGTTAGTAGTGACAAAATATTAAAGACACTTATGAAATCAGTGGTATTCAGAAATAAACTACCCGTAATATTGCGAATTTTGATAAAATTGTTTTATTTCCTGGTCAGTACGTTAAGTACTGTACTCCATTCTAATAATTATTTATATTAGAAATATAATTTTTACTTTAGCTCATCTCTAATTTCACAAACAAAGCACACACATTCTAACATTTTTATTCCTAATATAAATATAATTCTGTAGCTCATCTTTAATTTCACATACAGCACAAACATTCACGCCTCAGTATCCCCACTCCACCTTCTGCAAATATAATAGACTGCCTTAGAGTAACGGTCATTTTGTGGCGCCAAATTCAAACTGAAACCCTAACTCGCCTCTGCCGATTTATACGCTCATGTTTTTCTTATGGGAATCAAAATATGATATCTTTAAACTGCTAGAAAGAATTATAAAATGCAAATCTTAACTATTAAACCTTATAAATATTAATCTCTAATGTTTTATCTTTCTTCTAATGTAATATACACACCCAAAAAACGTGTTATTATTTAATAAACTTCAATTTAAACAGTAGATGCAAACTGAAAACATATGTCGGAGCTGTCTTAGTATTAAGTTGAACCTGTCACTTTAACTTGGCGTATTTAACCTGCTGCACCAAGTAACGACATATGTTACTATTTGCGATACTACTTTCTTTAAAATCCATTTTTCTTTTAATTTATTCTTTTATTTGCTTTTTTCTACGGAAAGCAAAGAGTAATGTTTTAGAATATAAAAAAACTCTATGTTATAATTAAGAATCGCCAAAATACTTTAATATCGTGAATTGAAAATGTACTCTCATAAGAAATGCATACACTCAGATTTGAATGAGGGTTTCGCGCCAAATGTAAATCTTGACCTCACTAACGTGATCTATTGTTTCTGTAGCTCATCTCTAATTTCACAAACAAAGCACACACATTCTAACATTTATATTTCTATAGACGACGTTAATGAGGTTAAGATTTCCATTTGGCGCGAAACCCTAAGTCAAGTCTGAGTGTATGCATTTCTTATGGAAGTACATTTTCAATAGACGAAATTAAAGCATTTTAGCGATTTTTAATTATAACATAGAGTTTTTTATTTTCTAAAACATTACTCTTTGCTTTGCGTATAAAAAAAGTATAAATAAAAGAATAAATTAAGAAAAATTTGATTTTAAAGAAAGTAGTATCGCAAATAGTAACATATGTCGTTACTTGGTGCAGCAGGTTAAAAACGCCAAGTTAAAATGACAGGTTCAACTGAATACTAAGACAGCTACGACATACGTTTTCAGAAATTTGCACCTACTGTTTAAATTGAAGTTTATTAAATAATATTATGTTTTTTGGGTGTGTATATTACATTAGAAAATAGATAAAGCATGAGAGATTAGTATTTATAAGGTTTAATAGTTAAGATTTGCTTTTTATAATACTTTGTAGCAGTTTAAAGATAGCATATTTTTATTCCCATAAGAATAACATGGGCTTATAAATCGGCAGAAGCGAGTTAGAGTTTCAGTTTGAATTTGGCGCCACAAAATAACCGTTACATTAATGCAGTCTGTTATAAATATAATTCAGTAGCTCATCTTTAATTTCACACACAATAAAAACATTCAAGCCTTAGCATACCACCCCCCCCCCATCTGCAAATATAATTGTTTCTATAGCTCATCTCTAATTTCACAAACAAAGTACACACAGTCTAACATTAGTAGCTCATCTTTAATTTCACACACACAAACATTCACTCACTATCCAACCCCCCTCCCCCCCTCCTAGCATCAACAACCCAAGATTGACACCCTAGATACACAACAAGCATTCATATTTACGTCTCCTGTGCTTCTTTTGTTTGGGCGATCCCAGCGGCGTTTTGGGCGGCCGGACGGCACCCTCTCTGACGTCACTTCCGCAGCCGGAAAGCGACTTGGAGCGCCCCCGGAACGGAAGCTTGAAGGATGAAAACATTGCTTACGCTTCCATTCGTTCACAGTAGCGGAGCTCTGAGAGGATAGTTGGTGGTGTACTCATTGGGATTAGATCATGAGTAAGCACTTTTGTTTATTGGTACTGGGTTTCACTTTTAGTTTATAGTTTTAGACATTTTTAACATTCACAGTAGCGTAGCTGTCTTCGAGAGGATAGTTAGTAGTATACTCATTGGGCTTAGATCATGAGTAAGTGTTTGTTGAATGTTGAAGGGTGACACTTTGTTTATTGGCACTGGGTTTCACTTTGAATTTATAGTTTTAGACATATTTATAACATCCAACCTAAGTAGGTACTATTAGTAAAGATCTTAGGTCTCACGGTAAACTCATTGGGCTTAGATCATGAGTATATATTGGTTGAATGGGGAAGGCAGACACTTTTGTTTATTGGCACTGGGTTTCACTTTGAGTTTATAGTTTTAGACATTTTTTTAACATCCAACTTCTTCGGATCTCATAGTTAGTGATAAACACATTGAGTAGACATAATGAGTAAATGTTGGATAAATGTTGCAGGGAGACACTTTTATTTATTTATTTATTTGCACTGGTTTATACTTTTAGTTTATTCTTTGAAGTATATTTTAACCTATAGATATTATAGATATATTCACTGTATAGCATAGCTGCCTCCGAGAGGACCGTTAGTGGTATACTCATTGAGCTTAGATCATGAGTAAATGTTGGTTAAAAAAAATGGGAGACACTTTATTTTTGAATTTGAGTCATTGTTGAAACAATATTAAAAACAAATATTTATTTCTTTATTTGGCACAAATATTCTCATTGAGTTTGTGCCATAGTTATATACATTTATTGTTCCAAGTTGGAAAACTTTCTGGAAAAGAAATTAGAAATATATATTTTTTATAAATAGTCGAGTGTAAATATATAATTACATCTTTCAATATTCTGCCATATACAACCACTTAAGTAAATACTAGGTATATGTACCAGCAGTAAAATTCTTAAATTTAAGTACTAAATACTCTATTTATGAAAATATTTATGTCATAAGCTGGGCTTGCAACCGAAAAAATACTAGATAACGGTTAAGCCGTATTAAGCACCTTGTAATAATAACGTTTTTTTTTTTTCGAAAAAATTAGGTTTTCAGAATTACAAACCAGTTTAAACGGGTTAATTTCTCAGTTAAGTAAATAAAAAATAATAATAAAAAATTACTATTTGCATAAATATAACAAATAAGAAAGCATAATTCATTTCTTATTTTTTTATTAGTTTTAATTGTTCTTGTATACAATTTGAATACAACAAACGGATTAAATTTTATATTAATTCCATACCTTATATGGCTAATAGTAATGAAAATTTTATTGCATCCCTAATTTCAGTTGATTATTACGTCAATAATATTTTAATTTATTATTATTACTCCAAAAAGTCATCAAATCATCCCTTAGATTACAACAAATTCTGTCATATATTTCCTAGATTAATCATATACCGTGTGTTCCAAAAAATTGTTGTTATAAGCATATAACATGAGAAAATAGTTTTTGGTAAATAAAAACTGTCCTGATAACAACTAAGTCATCATATTGTACAGGACAATACTACATGTATTTCTACATGTTATTTAATACAGATTACTGCATTTTAACGGCACAATTCAGTAAAATTTATCTGATTTCATGCAGACGACGTCTAAGCACGTGTAAATAAATGAAAATTATAAAGAAATATTTGACACTTTGATAGTACGTTTGTTATCACAGCCATCCCCGTCTCAATAGCTATTATAGCTGACGTTTTACAAACACATAACGCTATTTATTTATATTTATAATTAATAATTTAACTAAGTATTTCGGAAAAAATATAATGTATATCTCAGGCCTAAAGTATTTTATATTACTCACATGGTTTATTCTCCTCGGCTGTTGCCTCGTAGAATAAATTCCATATGCAAAATAAAAAAATATACTTTAGTCTCTTGATAATATAAATAAATAACTATTATCACAATAAAAACGTGGTATGTGAACATATAAGGGAATATTTTTAATCAAATAAATAATTTAATTATCAAACGTTGTACGATACGATACAAGAAAAACAAGATTTAACATATTTTCAAAGGGGTAAAATGTAAAAACATTTTGTAATTTACATACCGGATAATATTAAAAACATCTGCATATGTGTGCTTTTTACCAATATGAATAACAAAACTTGTTTAATACATGATTTTTAAAACGTAAAGTTTATTGCCTTAGAGGCAATTTGTAGAATAATGAAAACATAAAAGTAGGTTCAATATGTTGTTTATTGAATTCCTGATTGAAGTTTTGTTCTACAATATCAATCTGAAAATATTTTCTCTCATCAGAAAATATTATGTATTCCCAAATCTAACTAGGTTTAACAGAGAATCAAATTTTTGGAATTTAGTGGGTATAGTTTAAGTCTTCTACCGTTTCTATCAAGTTTTCCTCAGAGAGAGTAGGTCAATTTAACTAATATGGAATATGGTGTACATTACAATTGCATAAAACTTATCTAATGTTAATTATAATTAGTATTTTGGATAGATTTACAAAACGGATTTGACATGATATTGAAAAAAAAAAATAATGTCAAGTATTGGAAAACAAAAGAATAAATAGGGCATTACAAAATTAAGGCAAAAAACGTAAGAAGAAGTACCACGCATCCGATGAATTTATAACTACAAAAGGATTAAGACAAGGAGGCTCATTAAGCCCATTATTATTAATCATTTTAATGGACGATATAATAAAAAGAGTAAAACTACAAAAAAGTACATAAACTAAATTAGACAACATACCTAATGAATTGGGACAGATTCGTGCTTATATGTTGAAAACTCATTCTCGAGAAATCTGACCAAAAACAATACCTCCCTTATCTATATATTGATAGGCGGTTATAATACGACAAAGTGTACATGTTAATGTTAATAAATTATCGAAAGAATTGCCAAAACTGGAAAAATGTTCAACATCATAAGCAAAATTTCTTAATCGAAAAGAGATACCTGCAGTAATAACGGCGGAAGTCGTCAGAAAAGTAGTAAAACCAACTCTTTCCTTTACGTGTGCAAGCTGGACAACAACAGAAATACAAAGAAGTAAACTACCGAGCACTGAGATGAGATTTTTTTGAAAAAAATTCAAGGAAAGAGGAGAAGATACGATAAGGAATGAAGTATACAGAGATGAGTTAAATGTAATACCAATAGAGGTGACAATACAACAGGGTCAACTAAGATATATGGGACATGTACAAAGAATGGACCAACAACAAACAAGAAGAATATTTGAAGCGAGGAAATCCGGAAAGAGAAAAAGAGGTAGACCCAGAAAAGTATACAGGGACGAAATAAGAAAGGCAGCGGAGAGTACAGGAATCAAGTGGGAAGAAATTCCAAGACAAAGGACAGAAAACAGTGGAAAGACATTTCGAAGAAACTACCCTAAATCCGCTCTACTCGGATAACCTTATACCGAAAGGTAGAAAGGTTCATGGATTAGGTAAGTACATGTGTTTGATGTCACTTGATGCAGAATATTCACTTTTCTATTGATACCACAACAATTAATGTCGGTTAAAACGGAGAGCAACAACAATTGAACTCTCTTGTTAATCTCTTATGTACATATTGAAGAAAAAACACCCCTGTCAATTATTACAGGGTGTTCATTTTATTTTGTCCACTATTGCTATACCGGGAACTATAAGAGCTACAAGGTCGGTTAAATTAGCAAACAATTTCTATTTTACAAAACTATTAACATGAAACAAACAAAAACAGTGGTTCTCGAAATACTGGTCTCAACATTTTTATTGTAATTATGAACCTATTTTTTTATTTGCTTATTCGATAGACAATTTTATTCTGAATTCAATGATATAATATTATCATAACATAACAATTTTTTTGAGAAAAATGCATCTGAAGTTTTATATTAATTTGATTAAAATACGACAATAATAAGAGTGCTATGACGGAAAAAACGGAGTAAACGTCATTTTTTAACCTGAAATTAGAGTGCCTTGACAGAAATAAGTGAATAAAACTATATTTTTTCTGTCAAGGAACTCTAATTTCAGGTTAAAAAATTACTTGTATTCCGTTTTTTCCGTCATGGCACTCTTATTATTGTCGTATTTTAATCAAATTAATATAAAACTTCAGATGCATTTTTCTCAAAAAAATCGTTATGTTAGGGTATGATAATATTATATCATTGAATTCAGAATAAATTTGTCTATTGAATAAACAAATAAAAAAATAAGTTTACATTTAAAATTAAAAAATTGGGTAACGTATTTTGAGAACCACTGGTTTTAAAAAAAAATTGTTTGTTTCATGTTAATAGTGTTGTAAAATAGAAATTGTTTGCTACTTTAACCGACCTCGTAGCTCTTATAGTTCTCGAGATAGCAATAGTGGACAAAATAAAATGAACACCCTGTATATAGGGTATGAAACGAAATGCGGAACATAGGACTTTAACATGGGATTTCAAAAAATTGCGGATACTCTCTCTCCTGATAGATTTAGAAAAATACTATAAGAGTACAAAGTTGTTCAAAAATAAATTCTACAAGAGATAAGATCATAATTGTTGTCTTATGTTCCGCATTTCGTTGCACACACTGTATAATCTGCAATAGAGCTTATAAATTTCATTTTAATAAACTTGTCCGTTTGACTTGCTGTCATAACCCCCTGATTGTCCTATGAAATATTTCGTTGTCAATTGCGATTTGTAATCAATGTTCGATATTGATTAGGCGAGTAAAGAGAGTGGAAATCAGCAATCTCTGCCGGCGTGTACCCCGGGTACTGGGTAAATACTGTAACAGCGACCCTAAGTTATACATGCACAGTGGCATCGAATAAGTCAACCTGGAATGGCAAATAGAGAATTACTCATACTGGATTTAGGGTTGCCATTTGCTGTTTGTTTATTTCACCGGGAATTATTGAATGGCTGTGTGTCTGCATATCAAAACAAGCGATGTTGTTTATAGTAGTACTACCACAGAATAGTTATATACAGAAGCGACAGTAAGACAGAGAAACGAAAATTAGTGAAAGATGGGGAAAGCCAACAAATTTAAAGGTCCACCCAATGCTCTACGTAGGAAGGATTCCAGAATATTCCAGAGAAAAAAATGAACTTGATTCGAATATTTTATAGCAGATATCGACAAAAGTTTCGAGGTAAATCAACCATTCAGTATGAGAGGTATTGGAATCATGCTAACAATCGGATAAGATAATGAATTTTTAATATATAAGCATGTTTTGAAGACCCAAGAACACGATTTTAATATTTTTATGATGATATCTCTCCATGTGTGTGGATGGATGGATTTTGTTGTAACTATTACTTAAATACTAATGAAAAAAAGAAATAATTCGGATATAACATTCTAACACCCTAGATTAGATCTGATTAGATTTTGGTGTTAATCGTACAATCAAATTGGTGTTTTCATGAAAGTCTCAAGTATAAATGGATTAATACCAATGGCATAACTTCAACCCTAAAATGAGGGTGGACTGCACCTCAAAAATTTTAAATGGAAAAGGATGTCAAACATGAAACAGTTCGAAAGGCCTTTCAATTCTCTTCTCAACAGTTTTTATTTTTCAAATCTGATTATTAGTTCCAGAGAAATAATAGGCTTAAACAAATGACAGAAACTAAATAAACAATTCTTTTGACAATGGCCAGCAAAATCGCCAGATCTATCACCGTTAGATTTCTTTTATGGGATTATTTGAAGTCTAAAGTTTATGCCACGCTACCCGAATCTTTAGAAAATTTACGGCAACGTATAGTAACGGAATGTCGTCAGATTACTCCTCAAATTTTGCAGAACGTACAACTATATTTCGAGCAAAATCTCTATTATTGTATGGAAGTTGGTGGTAGTCATTTTGAACACCTAATAAACTGATACTTGATTTTCTGTCACTTGTTTAAGCCTACTTGATTGCAGTTTTGAACACCTGATGATATTTGTTTTAAACGATATTTCTTTGAAACTAATGATCCGATTTGAAAATTAAAAAACTGTTGAAAAGATAATTGAAAGGCCTTTCGAACAGTTTCATGTTTGACGCCCTTTTCCATTTAAAATTTTTGAGGTGCAGTCCACCCCCCCCCCCTATTTTAGGGTTGAAGTTATGCCATTGGTACTAATCCATTCAGGTGTCCCCATTTGACGTGTTTTTTGTAAAATTGATGTTAAGTGGCCAAAAATTGCGCTGATAATTTTCATTGGGCCACCTTGTATAATCTGTATATTTTATTTTTGTTGCTTTTCCCACATATTGAGTAACATATAACTAATAGTATATTATTTAACAAGCATAATATGTAGGCTATATTACACGAGGATGTAATTAAAAATACGAGCGGTACCGAGTATTTTTAATCATCCGCGTGTAATGTAGCCATATTATGCGAGTCAAATACTATACTTTATCTACAACTATCAGGCATATAAAAAATCTGATAATTATTTGTTAAATATTTAGTTAATTGTGAGTAGTTCAAGTATAGCTTAACAGATGGCGCCACAGTAGCATTAAATGTCAAAATAACTTTTCAAATTGTATTTATTATACTTTTATAAGCATATATATTGATATTTATAATAAAAAATATGTTATTAATAAATTAACAGTTTAATAAAATATTATGTGTTAAATTATATGCCCTATTTATTACAGAAAAGTGTAGCGTGTATCATGACATTTCATATTACACTTGTGTAATATGAGTAGTATATTATATGTAGTATTACACGTATAATGTACCCATATTTCAATAGTTGTAGATAAAAATATTTAGTATATAGTAACACCTTTCATATATATATTTACAAAACCAACTACATTAAATATCGACTTCCCTATACAAACCCATCCCATCTGCTGTTGAATTTCCAATGTTGAAACCCACAAGTTCTGTTTAAATCTTTGTGACAACTTGTCACATGTAGCGAGCGCTGTTTTCCCCAACTATTTCATTTCCCAGTAATACATCATTTACCCGCAAATATACTGGTAATTGCCGCAAAATAACCACAGCCAACTAGAAACCAGCAATGTGTAATTCGCCGCTATGATTAATGAGTTACACCTTGGGTAACATTTGTTATAGACGGACATGTGGGTTGTTTTTTGCATTAGTTATGATAATTGGACGTTGGTGTACATTATGTATTTTACATATTTGTTTTATGATTATTGTTTTTTTTACTTATTACTAATATTAATAATTTAATAAATAATAAAATCAGATTTTTTGAAAACGAATCTGAAACAACGTTAGGAGAAATAAACTTTCTATTTATTTGTGGTTAAGAATTGATTTAACAGTTGTAGATAAATTTAAATAAATTGTGAAAAGGATATGTCAACCGCTAGGATTTGAACCCGAGACCTACATCTTGTCGTAATGTCGCTCTATCATCTGAGCTACGGTTGGTTATTCTTATCACGTCAATTGACATATTCTCACATGGTCCTACCACAGAATAGTTACATACAGAAGCGGCAGTAAGACAGAGAAACGAAAATTAGAGAGAGATGGGAAAAGGCAACAAATTTAAAGGGCTCATCGTTTCAAATCCCAACGTTTCCTCACATCTTCCTGCCTCGAGTTTCTCTGTTTAATAATTATTAACGCATCTACAGAATTATCAAAAAGGGGACAATAATAAAAATATAAAACTATAGAAATCGATTTCTAACAAGAAACAAATATGTTATCACTTTGATAAAAATTAGGAAATATAATTATCAAAAATAAATGATTATATTTCACATACTCCAAAGAGGAAGAAGCTGTATCACCTTTCCACACTTTTTCGACCATGTATACAATGATACTGGCTGATTAAAAGTTGTTCTTGTTAAATAATTGTTTCAAAATTCACAAATGCGAAGCTTGTGAAACGTTTTTACCTCCCGCCTATCAATATATAGATAAGGGAGATATTGTTTTTGATCAAATTTTCCGAGTGTGAGTTTTCAACATATGAGCACGAATTAGGGTCCCTAGAATACGATTTTACTATTTTTACCGTGATGTATGTATGTCCGTGTGTGTGTTTGTGACGATTTTTCGTTCACAATAACTCCAATAAGATACATGTAAAAAATATAATACTTAATTTTGACTACAATTGGTTAACTGAAAGTAGTATTTAACTTAAAGCTTTAAACCGTTTTTCCTGAAAAAATACCTCTAAATATAATTTTTCCGCAAATTACGTTATTATTAAATATAAAGATTTTTTACAAATCTGCATAATTACGTTTATATATAACTTCTAGCTAAATGGAGAAAATATATAAATTATAATAATTTAAGATAAACATTTTTTATAAAACATATTCATACATTCACAAAATTCGTCATATGATGTCAAATTTGAAGTAAGTAAGTTTAAAAGATAAAATAAGTAAATATGAAGTAGTTTTATTGTAAAATTAAAAAAGATGGAGGAAATATATAACGAATATATTTGCATGCCTGAATCAAGGTAAGTTCGGTTCCAGTTTTAGTAACGCCAAAAATAGCTGTTATTTTTGGTCATACAAATATTATGAAGAAAATTTTAAACATGAAATGAATTAAAAATATTCTAAATTGCAATAACAAATTAATTTTAAAACTATAATTGAATGTAATTATACCTATAGAATATATTACTAAAGCGAATAAGTTCCATTGAAATCTAGAAACCGAAATTTTTCGCGATTACAATACTTCTTTAATTTGCAAGAAGTAAAACTAGAAGTACATTAAATGAAATATAAAATGTAATAGTACATCTTTCTCTTAAATACAGGGAATAAAGATTAAGACCTTAACCTCATCTATATAATTAAGTAATGCTCCAATTGAGTAATTCTAATTTTATTACCAGAACTAAAGAAATTTAACAGCAGCATTAAATTTTAACGAAATAGGAAAAGTTTAACGTAAATAACGGGATTAAACTTATAATAAAATTATTTAAAATTTGTAATTTTGTTAAGCTAGAGTTGAACTACTTCTGAAGTGCAACATCATTAAAAAACTCTAAGTTGGCTGTGAACGAGGAATAAAGTATTCACGGCAGTGATACCAACTTTAACAATTCCCTAATGCACAAAAACTAGTTGAAACTTGTTTGGAAAACTGAAATAATAGAAAGTTACTCTATGTTATCACTTGGATATTTTGAAGAGTAGTAGTTTTCTTTTAGAAATTTATTCTAAAGTAAACGTTGTTACATTTCAATTTATATAGAAATAAATGTTAGCTCTCGAAACTTTTATTGTTAGAGTTTGTTCTCTGGAAAAAATCGATGTGTTCTACAAGTTTATTCAAACGTGGACCTTTTATTTAAATTACAATTAAAAATCTTAGGGCAGGTTTTTTAAACATTGGCTAGTTAATTAAATGCGCAAATGCTATATACCATGTGTTTCAAGAGTTGTCATAGGCATTTAACATGGGAAAACAGTTTTCGGTAAATAAAAACTGTCCGGCTAACAATTAAGTCACCATATTGTACAGGACAATACATTTTATTTAATACAAATGACATCGTTTAATAACATAATTCAATGAAATTTACAAAATTTTTTTTTTGCCATTTTTATTGATCTACACGCAACGTTGACACCTGTCAAATCGTGGTTATAAAGTTAAAGTAAATAAATGTAAAATTATTGTATGCAGAATATCACTTAAAAGAATTTCGCTACAATAACGATATAAGTATACTTTTTTGACATCGATACTAAAGTACACTATATCACTCCGCGAAGTTAGCCAAAGTAGTAGCACAGAATAGGTTTATACAGAAGCGACAATAAGACAGAGAATTAAAAATTAGAGAGGGATGGAGAATGTGCACAAATTTAAAGGGCACATTATTTAAAATAGGGAAATTTCCTCACATCTTAGAGAGAGACAGGGGAAGAGCACAAATTTAAAGGTCTACACAATGCTTCAAGGTCATAGAACTGACTAGGGGAACATGAAATGTACCGACACGGAGTGTCGCTTCTGTGTGTAACTATTTTGTGGTAACAGATGATTTTAATGAATCAGATAATACGAAATTTTATCGAAGGTTTCGTTTATAGAATAGTTCAGTGCTATATTTACTGGAACTGATTGATGAGATAGCTTATCCAACAGATAGATTTGTATAGAAACTATAAATTTGTAAATGTGGTGGTAGTAGTATCACTATAAATTATACGGTATATTAATACTTGTTCTAGAAATAATGCTGTTCCAGCTATGATACAGGTCCTAATTTATTTTTGTATTCCATATGCACATTTTTCTGGTAAGCTAACCTGGGATTAAAAGTGCTACTTCAATCTTCGAAAATGAAGAATAAAGTAGGCTTTTACTCCCGGAAGTGCAAAAACTTTATTTTGTTATTTGAAAGACGATTTTATTGAAGAATCCCCAGAAAGTATCAAATATAACATCCTTGTTTATGATTTCAAAAAAATATATTTGCTTGTTGGTGCAAGTGTTGGCGTATTTTATGTAATAGTGGCGACTGTAGCAATATAACCCAACGGCCCTCGAGTTTAAACTGCGGAAAGATTTAAGTGAAATGACAATATTCCTCCAGCGGTGTCGCCATGTTGTATTTACCCTTTGTTGTTTTCAGCGTGTCCCGCTTGCTTGATATATGGACCGGTTAAATCACCCAAGTTGCTCACTTCGCCAGCTCGTTTCCTCCTGTTTTTGTTTCCACAACTTTCAACTCAATAGATATCCACGCCAATATACCCACACAGGGAGGAGTGTGAAAATAAGAACTTTAGGGGTGATGAATACATCAGCTAAATGATATTCATTCAGGATTTGTTAACCTACTTAATGGTGTGTTCTAAGTAATTTTAAGTGGGAAATACTTGATATACTCATGTCCGGAACTCAGTATTATCCAGAACTATAACTGTTTTACAGCATACTTAACGCAAGATAATGGGATCCTGTACCATTGTCAAAATATTATCATTTTGCAGAAGATAATAATAATATACAATAATTAATAAGTATTAGTGAAAATAGTTCAATTAAATATTATTTCGTTCGCGAGCTATAAGAGATTAAGTTTTGTTGCGATCCGCTGTCATGTCATCACTCTTTAGCTATTTCATTGGTTACCTGATTTTAAAAAGACAATCGTGCGTCCTTATTTTGTTAGAACTAGCGGAGGGGAGGCATGCATGCGGCCGGCAGTGTCAAAATGTTACTGCACGTTTTTATTTATACATTCTACTTATGCCTAATAATAATTTTTTCATTCATATACATACAAATTTGAATACAAACATAGTTTAGCTATACGAATATGAAAAGAACCAATACCCTGTACAATTAATTTGTTCATCACTGGTGAAGAGAAATGACGTCAAGGCCAGAATTTTCACTTTAAAAATTCATATCTCGCTTACTACGACATATTATTATTATTATCATATTATCCGCGTCTTTCCCATTTCCAGGATTAATAGTAGCAAGTACAGAGGCCTCATCTTAGACAGATTAATATCAAATATCCCAAATTTATGTTCGAATGAAATAATGTACATATGTGTATTATTGTACAGGGTGGAATTTTGTAGTGAAGATGGCAGTAGTTGTATAAGCAAGTATCCGTAAGATTTTACGAGAAATGATGTTTCGTAATATCGTTAAAAATGTTATTATTTTTTTAATAATTGATACAAAGTTGCCATTATTTTGAAGGAAAATGATGAAACTTTGCCTCTCTAATTATATATTTTTGAAATTTTATTTTGACATGTGCTACAATTTGTCTAATATAAGCAAATTTTAAATGAATAACATAATGAAACTGGATAAACTTATAAAAATCCATCATTAGAGAGACAGTACGAAGTTTCAACAATTTGACAGTGATTACTTATTTTGAATTAATTATAAAACGTAATTAATAAAAATGTGAAACTGTCATTTAATCGTCAATGAAGCGAATAAACATTCGTTGCTATGGATTGTAGGCCATTGTTCACCGTTGTTATTGATTGTTTGTGTGGCTAATTCATAGCGTTAGTATTATTAGAATGTCAAAATTAGCAATGCAATTTCTAATTTAATTTACCTAATTCTTATTCTTTTAACTGATTGTCCTCAATTATCTTGTTCTTATATTAAATTTGTTCTAATGTGCAAAAAAAAAAAAATATATAATAGCACTTTTAAGCTACTCGATGAAAGTAGTTTCCGTTGAGACACTAGTGCGCAAAAGTAAAACAATAGCGGGAATGTAGCCTCTTGGATTGTGAGTTGGCTGCGGGAAACATTAGTTTCTAGGTGTGAGTACGACAAATAATTTTAATTTCTATTTTTGTCAAAACATCAATGGGGTGTCTGTGGTAATAAGCCTATTAGTATTAGCAGGAACCACTGACGATACTGTTGGTAATTTTTATTTGGAGCATCGCGTATAATTGTCCTCGCACCCTAGCGGGTAATTTTGGAGTAATTGCCTTCATACTCCAGGCATGTTAGCATAATTCGAGTCAATTTACGTTGATAATGACCGTTTACTATAAATAACCCGGTCTGCAATGTATCTCTTTATCTTTAGTGCTGCCTTCGGCTTTTATAGTGTGTAAAATTAATTTTAATGGCCTATTAATTAGATAATTGCGCGATGGAATTGAATTATTTTCTCATCAGAGCTGGAGACTGTAAAACTTGCACGATCAAGATGGCTTAGAGGTAATTGTTTTGCAATTTGTTTCTAATGGGAGCAGTTTCAAGGTAATTGGATCTTTTATATCTCTTTCAAATCTTCTTATGTTTTATTAATCATTACTATGGAAGGATCAAGTTAAGTGATTTTATGCCGTTAATAAAAGCTAATGGTAATAATCTTCACCTAATTTATATTATACCAGATAGAATAATTTTGTATTTTTTGCAGCTTACTAGTTTGGTATTTAACATCACTAATAATGTATACTCCATATAAAAAACTTTGTCGGATAGTGTAGCCGATGATTGAATATACAGGATGGTCCAATGAAAATTATCATTGCAATTTTTGGCCACTTAACATCAATTTGGCAAAAAACGCTCAAACACGTCACTTTTAGTATAAAAGAGGACACCTGAATGGATTAGTACCAATCGCATAACTTCAACCCTAAAATGGGGGTGGACTGCACCTCAAAAATTTTAAATGGAAAAGGATGTCAAACATGATATAGGTAGTTCGAAAGGCCTTTCAATTCTCTTTTCAACAGTTTTTTAATTTTCAAATCCGATCATTAGTTCCAAAGAAATATCGTTTAAAACAAATTTTATCAGGTGTATAAAATTGCAATCAAGTAGGTTTATACAAATGATAGAAACTAAATAAACAATTCTTTTGACAATGGCCAACAAGATCGCCAGATCTATCACCGCTAGTTTTCTTTTTGTGGGGTTATTTAAAGTCTAAAGTTTATGCCACGCTACCCGAATCTTTAGCAGATTTACGGCAACGTATCGTAACTGAGTGTCAGATTACTCCACAAATGTTGCAGAACGTACGACGACATTTTGAGCAAAATCTTTATTATTGTAGGGAAGTTGGTGGTAGTAATTTTGAACACCTAATCAAATGATACTTGAGTTTCTGTCATTTTTTTAAGCCTACTTGATTGCAATTTTGAACACCTGATAAAATTTGTTTTAAACGATATTTCTTTGGAACTAATGATCGGATTTGAAAAATAAAAACAAAATGTTGAAAAGATAATTGAAAAGCCTTTCGAACTGTTTCATGTGCGATACCTTTTTCCATATAAAATTTTTGAGGTGCAGTCCACCCCCATTTTATGGTTGAAGTTATGCCATTGCTACTAATCCATTCGTGTGTCCCCCTTTATACTAAAATTGACGTGTTCGAGCGAGTAAACTTGTACAAATTGTGCATCATATTTACCTTGTCTAAACATCTATGAGTATGAAGTCAGTGGATAAAGTGACTTTGACAGACAATTATTTGCCGGATAAGAGCTTCTAATAAATTATTTTACAAGTTAGTTATCTGTCACTTTATTTGTACTTGTAAAGACCGAACCTAAATCTAAGCAATGTTTTAAAAACCGACATTGGATTAGAAAGACTAACACGATATTTGTGTTTCTAGGATTAGACTCCATAGACCATCGACTTTTCTACCTCGAGCTGTTAAACTCGTCTAGAATAAACAATTAGTAAATCTAGTAGAACTGAACACAAACAAGGAATTCCAAACAAACCTATTTTGAAATAACAGACATCGTCTGGATCTTTCTGTAAACATTTACACCAATATCGCTGCTGCTTTTATTTTATCGGCCTTAATTCGCTTTAAAATTAGAGACACGGACGGGATTTAAAAATAGGTTATGTAGACAAATAAACTAGGATTAGTCAAAAATGAAATTCTACAACACGCTGAATATTTAAACTATAATCTTCGCTTTTATAATGGCTTTATTAGTGTATTATGTTTTTCCGTATCCATGGTATGTAATTGACAAATTGTTTACTTCATTTGAGGTTATCAATGGCAGGTAAATATTAAAAGCGGGATGATGTGAACAGCTGTGGGTTTTAGCGGTGCAAGCATACGACGTGCCAGCTACCGATAAAATTTAAAATTATAATAATTTAATTACAACAAAATACTGTTCAACTTAACTCTAAATTACATGATTATTTTAATTATTTTTTAATTTTAGCATAAATTTATTATAGAAATTATCATTTAAACCAAAATTAGATATTCTTAATTTGAGGTTGTATGTCAAAAAATCTTTTGGAATGACGTTTACATTAGGTATTTTGTTACCTGTTGCCATGGTTTCAGTAGTAAATAGGAAAGCGACACATGTTTTTGTGTTTTACATTAAAAAAATAACTATTTTATTTAAAAGATTGTTCTCGCGGAAAGGGAAAAATAGCTTGTGCCCTACGGGAATGTAACGGCATAATTACATCCCTCGGCTTTTGCTGCCCTCGTTCACTACGTTCGCTCGTGTATCAGAAATCTTCGGGATGTAATTTGCCTATATCTTCCCTTATGACGCAATATACTATTACGTATCCTGAAAGATCGCTCAGTGGTAGTTAGTCACAGTAAGGGCAAAAAATAAAATGATCGTAATTTTTAATAGGATTCATTATTTGTGTAGTTTACAAGAAAATAATTAATAAAAATTTTGGAAAGATATATTGTGACGTTAGCATGGTAGAAAGGTGAAAAAAGAGAGATAAACGTGGAACGTAAGAGACAGTCTACCTGCCTTTTTCCACGATCCTAGCATGTTGACATCACATGCCCTTTCTCTGTTACATTATGTTGCTAATAACTACATTATTACAAAGTGGTTAGTTTTTATATTTTATGACTTATATAATGAATTTCGACTATGGTCACATAATAGTTATATACAAGAGAAGCGACACTCTGTGTCGGTACCTGTCATGTTGCCCTATCCAGTTCTAAGACCTTAAAGCATTGTGTAGACCTTTAGATTTGTACCCTTCCCCTATCTCTCTCTAAGATGTGGGGAAACTTTCCGATTTTAAACAATGAGCCCTTTAAATTTGTGCACATTCCCCATCTCTCTCTAATTCTCGTTTCTCTATCTTACTGTCGCTTCTGTATAAACCTATTCTGTGCTATGGTCACATACCCCATTATCATAGTTTAATTGAAATAGTATCACAGAATAGGTTTATACAGAAGCGGCAGTATGACAGAGAAACGAGAATTAGAGAGAGATGGGGAATGTGCATAAATTTAAAGAGCTAATTGTTTAACATCGGAAATTTTCCTCACATTTTAGAGAGAGATAGGGGGTAGGGAACTATTATGTGCCCCTGACATGTGAGGCCCACCCGCGTTGCAAGCGTGTGCCCCCCTAGTTACGCCACTGGTTAGAGACACGGACGGGATTTAAAAATAGGTTATGTAGACAAATAAACTAGGATTAGTCGAAAATGAAATTCTACAGCACGTTGAATATTTAAACTATAATCTGGGATTATTAGATACAGAATACAGATACAGACTACGCTTTGATAATGGCTTTATTAGTGTATTATGTTTTAAATATGGATTACGAATATTACTACATAAAAGTTTTCCTGTTTGTGTATCACAAAACATCGTATACGCTATTAGTTTCCTTTATTATTTTTATTTTAAACTTTGCTTATATGACGCAGGGGATATAAAAATGTGTACAGGGTGTCCGTTTTAAGAGGGTTAACTATTGGGATCTCGAGAACCGTAAGAGATACGAAGTCGGTTAAATTAGGAGAAAGTTGTCGAATTTGTTGGCCATTTCAATCATGTTTTTGTTTTACCGAAATAATGCAAAGCTCACTAGATATGAGCAAAAAACTGATTTTGGCCAATTTTCTTTTTGACTTATAACTTTATTGTTTCAATTTATAGAAGTTTTTAGTTTGCACATTCTACAGACACTTTTTTACGAGGAATTAATAGGGTTTCTCAAATTTTTTGTAGCTTTAAAATTATTTTCAGTTTTTATATGGGGCTCAAAGTTGTCTTTATTCCAGTTAAATAGAGATTTTTCTCTTTCCAATGATGTAAAACACATTCATATTAAAATAAAGGTAAAATAAGGAAGTAGAAAATAATTGATTTTATTCATTTCAGTCAAGTGTGATTTGGAAACAAAATTTGAAAATGAATTGTTTTAAACAAATTTTCAATATTTAATTCAATATTCGTCTAAATTTCTACAAAACAGAAGCAAATACGTCGGGTGCGGTTGCAGCCTTTCTGGATAAAGCTGAAGGTGTTTCTAAAGTAATATGCTTATTTCAGTGAGCAGCATATTAATCTCCAAACTAAGCGAATTCATTAGTCAAAATTTTGTTTGTCGCTAGAATACCATTTTACTATTTTTACCATATTGTCTGTATGTCCGTGTGTGTGTCTGTGTGTTGTGTGTCTCTGACGATTTTTCGTCCACGATAACTCCAATACGACGCATGTAAACAATATAATATTTGTTATTTGAGAAATATATTGAAATATATTACATATTGACTACAATTGGTTAACCGGAAGTAGTACCTTACTTAGAGCTTTAAACAGTTTTTCCAGAAAAATACCTCTAATACCATTTTTTCGCAAATTACGTTATTATTAAGATTTTTTAATTTTATTATGGGTTTATTATCGCCAAAAACAGCTGTTTTTTTTTGGTCATACAAATTTTATGAAGGAAATTTTAGGTATGAAATGAATTAAAAATATTCCGAACTGCAATAACAAACTAATTCTAAAACTACAAATTGAATGTACTGCAAAACTTATATAAAATGTATTACTACAGTGGGGGGAGATAATGTGTTGGACACATAAAATTTTTTAGCTATTTGTTTACAAATAAAAACAAAAAACTAACACAATATCTTCTGCGCAAATGGTGATATTTTTTGGCCTTGCAATATGACATATGTATGTATGTATATCCAAGTAGCAGAACAATGTATAAATATTTAAAATTCCAATTTTGCATTTAAAGTAGCTATAAATATACTTCAAAATGGCGGACAAGCGAACATATGAGGCGGATAATATGTATGTGTGATACATGGCATCATGGCAAATTGCAAAGTTTAGAATTAAAATAACGAGGTCATGTAGTTTTATCCTAGGTTCATCTTGTTTCTCGTA
The DNA here is from genome assembly GCA_035578165.1 of Stenolophus ochropezus. Taxonomy (NCBI): domain Eukaryota; kingdom Metazoa; phylum Arthropoda; class Insecta; order Coleoptera; family Carabidae; genus Stenolophus; species Stenolophus ochropezus. The sequence continues at coordinate 17,864,084 of JAQOWZ010000012.1, read as the reverse complement.
TTCATTTCGATTAATGTCCTATGTTAATTACCAGTAGATAAAGATTTACAGATGACTTATACTTCCTTAGAAAAATTATAATAACTCTTTATGTAATAAGGAAACTGTTACTGCTTTATATATTTGTTATATTTTACATAATTGTATTAATAGTTATTTACATTGTAAGACGATTATACAGAAATATACAGGTGAGCACAGAAAGGTAACGGGCGAGCCTGTTATCTGTGTGAGATTGTAAATTTTATGTAACGGTAGGGCATTGTACAATGTTTTATGGGCATATGCATCGCAATACATTTATGTTTAATAAAATTCATTGCATTTGTGCAACGTCAATGTCAATGTCAAAGGATGTCAGACGTTTCTAATAAAATATGTTGTAATGGTATATCCATGTCAACAGCCTGTTATAATTTTTACACGGTCTTGCCCATAAAACGTCTTATAACCCCTAGAAATAGAGCTAAATGAACAGTTCTCCTTGTCAATTAGAGAACACGAATGGAATACTATAACTTCAGTTGCTATCATTTGGATTTGTTATGATTTCAATTGTAAATATCAACTACAAATTTTAGTAATGGTTATTTATGGTTTATACGAACTTACATATACTAATACATGTATAAAGAATATTCTACAACTCTACACTTACGTAGGAATGTCTTAAATTCATTTGACGTTTTTAATAACAAGTGCAGTTGTTATTTGTAGTTATTATCATAGTTTTATAGAATTGCAGTCTTGATTCTTGATCTGTATGATCAGCATAATAAGAAATGTAATTGCTCCTTTAAAGAACTCGTCAGTAAGTATTGTATCCGATACCATATATAATATAAGGTTTAGAGCAAAGGTCGTTGTAAAAAAAGATTCAATGCAATAAACCAAATGTAATACTGCATGGATTACAAAATTCGGTAAAAGTTGAGGTACGACGCGTTTCGATCTTTCGATCATTATCAGGTAACCTGATATTATATATCGTATCGGATACAATAGTTACAGACGAGTTATTTAAGGGAAAAAATACATTTTTAAATTTAATTGTGACAATGAACTTCGGAAATTTAGATATTTTCAATCAGCATAATACTTAGGGTAAGTGGGAGCGAGATGGACCGGTAGGAGAAATGGAATTTTGGTCTCAAATGTACATTAGAGTGATATCTCTCATAAGGCATGTTTATTTTGTTGTTTAGAGACAGTGTAAGTAGCCGCTTGAAAATTAATGCAGTCAACACTGAATAACCCAAGATTTAATTAAAAAATTGCCAAAACAATTTTGTACCTTATATATACAATTAGTAGTACATACTTTGTAAACCTGTGCATAAGACTTAACGTAACCTAAATTTTAGTTATATTTATACACAGTCATAAGTAATTTAGTGGTCCATTTAACCTCTGCTCTGAGGACAGATGGACCACCTATACTGAGGAGAGATGGACCAGAGGATTTTTATTGTAAAAATGATCAATACAACGGAAAACAAGAAAAAAATCATTTGCACATAGAAAGGTAGACGATCTAGTTGCTATTCCATGAGTTCTGAAGAACTGTTGTTAAATGGTTAATCAGAGGGTGATGATAATGAAGAAGCTAAACATTATGAAAACGAATATAAGGGATGCAAGGAAAATTATTAAAAATAAAGTGAGAAAGAAGGGTTATTGATTAAAATGCGTAATTTGTGTTCATTGTTTGCACAAAGAATGTACCACATATGACAAATGATAACAATCTGATAACCTCTCTTCATAGTCTTGTAAATTTCATTGAATTTTGCTATTGAAATGAAGTAATCTGTATTAAATAAGATGTAGGAATACATCTAGTATTGTCCTGTACAATATGGTGACTTAGTTGTTAGCCAGACAACACTTTCTTGGAACAAACGGTTTGTAAAGAGAATAAGAACTAAATTTTCTATTTTTGTAGCTGTTAATGTGTCTATATAAATCTACTTTCCATTTTGATTTGGAGTGAAATAATGATCTTATTATTCCACTAGTGACATAATGGAATTTTTAACCTAACAGAAATAGGTAAAATAAAGAGTCACTTATTAAACGCATGTAGCAAATGGTAATTTTCATTTTAAAGAAACTACAGTATAATTAAAGATAAAAGCAAGAGAAAGACTGGAAGTAGTATTTTTTGTACCTAGGGTAATTATTGGACGAATAATTCAATAAAGTTTTTCGCTGCGTAATATAAAGAAAGATTCTTTTTCTTTTTTCCTTCGTGGTTTCTCATTGGTTATTCATGTATTCAACAAGTGTAACCGTCAATCTTTTTAATTGATTCTACTCAAATCTTTTAATTAAACAAAAGACCTAATTCATTCGTTCTCCAACTGGTGAATTGTTTACTTAAATATCATTTTGCTGAACTTGTAATAAGACATAGTTCTTACACATCGATTCGTCTTCTATAATTTTGTATAAGATGTCCACATTTCGGAAGAGAGTATTCTTTAGGCAATGGGGTAGGTGACCAATTTCTAAATTTGGTATATGTGATAGCTTGTACAAAAATAATACACCCGTATTTTTTTAAAATTGTTAATTATATGTTGTTTTGAAGTAAATAAATAATATAGTACTTGGGAGGGGATTATGACGTCAACTAAGTTCATGAGAGGGGCGAAGGTAGACAGAGACGGAAATATGTGGTGTGAGTGAGATAGATAGTTATATTGCCACACCTTCAAATTTTAACCAATCAGCGTGCAACTTAGTGAACGTCATAGTAATGGACGCTGTTTCTATTTAACCCAAATTACTAAACAATTGCTGATAAATATTTAACTTTTTTAATGTCAACGTTCATAAACAAACATACTTTCTATAATTTAATAATTTTTTCATTAAAATTCTACCTTGGTCACCTACCCCATTTTAAGTCGAAAATACCTTATACACTCATGTTCGAAGGTCAATTTAGGATAGCAAGCTATATGATTACACTTTATTTAGGTTTCACCGTTGATTGAAAAATATATAGATAGGCAAGCTTATGAGAAAATTCGTTTCACCTACATATGTGTGTGACTGGTTGTATTTGGGTTAATATCAGGCGTTTCTGTCAAATATTATAAAAAAAAACAGCAAACGTCAAATAATTAATAATACAAACTAGTTCTATTTTAAAATATACCAATGAATTATTGAAAGAGCCGTTTTAATAGATACCAAAAAATTCAGTAAATATGTAAAACATATTTATTTATCTGATATTTTTGTCTGTTTAATTCCGCAAAGTAGTTGATGGAATTATGAACGAGATGGCTTTGTCGAATCTGATTCCAAAACAGCGGTACGCACAAATATACAGGCTTCCCTATCTATTCATTGAACTTGTAATAAGACATAGTTGTTATACATCGATTCGTCTTCTATAGTTTTATACCGTGAGTTTCAGCTAAGATGCAACATATTCGAATCAGTCATTAGTCATTACTATGGATACCACTAGTTATATGGCACAGTATCGTTCCAGATAAAATGCAAATGACTACGTCATATTACACACCATTGGAAACAACGATACAGGGTGGCCCAGTGAAAATTATCAGCGCAATTTTTGGCCACTTGACATCAATTTTGCAAAAAACGCTCGAACACGTCAATTTTAGTATAAAGGGGGACACCTGAATGGAGTATTACCAATGGCATAACTTCAACCCTAAAATGGGGGTGGACTGCACCTCAAAAATTTTAAATGGAAAAGGGTGTCAAACATGACACAGTTCGAAAGGCCTTTCAATTCTCTTTTTAACAGTTTTTTTTTTATTTTTCAATTCTGATCATTAGTTTCAGAGAAATATCGTTTAAAACAAATTTTATCAAAAGTGCAAAATTGCAATCAAGTAGGCTTACACAAATGATAGAAACTCAAATATCAGTTTATTAGGTGTTCAAAATGACTACCACCAACTTCCATACAATAATAAAGATTGTGCTCAAAATTCTGGAGCTACGGTACGTTGCCGTAAATCTTCTAAAGATTCGGGTAGCGTGACATAAACTTTAGACTTCAAATAACCCCACAAAAAGAAATTTAACTTACAAATTACTTGTTTATTACAAACAACTTGTCGAAAGAATTGTTTATTTAGTTTCTCTTATTTGTTTAAGCTATTTGATTGCAATTTTGCACACCTGATAAAATTTGTTTTAAACGATATTTCTCTGGAACTAATGATCGGATTTGAAAAATAAAAAAACCTTTAAAAATAGAATTGAAAGGCTTTTTGAACTGTGTCATGTTTGACACCCTTTTCCATTTAAAATTTTTGAGGTGCAGTCCACCCCCATTTTAGGGTTGAAGTTATTCCATTGGTACTAATACATTCAGGTGTCCCCCTTTATACTAACATTGATGTGTTCGAGCATTTTTTGCAAAATTGATGTTAAGTGGCCAAAAATTGCTCTGATAATTTTCATTGGACCACCCTGTATATACGTTGCCGTTTTCTTTAACTTGGTTGTTGTATTACATGCGCGAGAATGACAGACAGCTCCATTTCTATTTGAGGCGAGGCAAAGTTATTATCTTTTACTTGAGATTTTTTCTGCATAAACTAAACTCTTAATTGAAAAATTTATTTTTCTTCTACAAACTTTCAATTGGTTCATGACTGTTCAAGTAACATATATGTGTTTGAGATTTAACTACCTTTAACGAAAGTTAGTTATAAAGAAATTTGTATAATTTTTAATAACCAATTATAAATCTGTCGGACACTGATTTAGAATTGAAACGTTGGTGTATTATTGGAAATTATTTAACGACAGCTGCTTCAAAAAGTTTTCTAATTATAAACTCTTTATGTGTCCCAAAAGATAATATTCGAGAAACGTCGGTGGCCAGAAAACTGGACCCCCTAAAGCCCTGACTCAATCCACCGATTAGAAAATTTGTTATTTAGATATGTTCTTTTGTTCTAAAATAAGGCGGTGCCATAATAATAAAGTCAATATCAGTATATTCTTAGCAAAAACTTCAGTACAAGGTCTTGTCCAGTTTTCACAATCCTGTTACTATAAACCTTAGATGAGGTATAACTAGATATATGGCACACTCCTATAGCTACATACTACTGAGCAAACAAAAGATGTATGGTCGAGAATCGCCTAACAGTCAGCTGCGTGAGAACAATCCGTCAGCTGAGTAGTGCACACTTACAGTTAGACGAAAGAAATATTGGTCATAGTGTGAGTCACCTATCCTCATTATTTGTTTGGTTGAGTTTTCCTTATAACTACTCCATTGGTCCACTGTTTTCACACTGCTGGCTGCAAGCGATTTTAAACCTTAGATCTTTCGAAAATATATTTGGGCAATGCCATATCTCTATGTTATACCTCATCTAAGCTATAAACCATCTGTCTGTATACTAGGTTCAGGTTAGGCTAACTTTAAGGACAAGACCTTATACTGAAGTTTTACCAATTATCGTTAAGGTAATGCAAATATGAAACGACAAAGAAAAAATCTGATGTGTCCAACACATTACCTCCCGCCACTGTAGTTTTTCAGTATATTCAATTTGTAGTTTTATAATTAGTTTGTAATTGCAGTTCAGAGTATTTTTAATTCATTTCATACCTAAAATTTCCTACATAAAACTTGTATGACCGAAAAAAAAAGTTATTTTTGGCGTTATTAAAACAGGAACCGAACTTACCTTGATTCAGGCATGTAAATATATATCATATATATACCTTCCAACTTTTTGTATTTTGCAATAAAACTACTTCATATTTACTTATTTTACCTTTGAAACTTACTTACATCAAATTTGACATCATATATATAATTTTGTGAATATATGAATTACTCATTTGTTTTATTGAAATTCCTCAGCCTAAACGATATGTAAAATTATTATAATTTATATATTTTCTCTATCTAGCTAGAAGTTATATATAAACATAATTATGCACATCATTAGAAAATTAAAAAATCTTTATATTTAATAATAACGTAATTTGCAAACATATGGTATTTAGAGGTATTTTTTAGGAAAACTGTTTAAAGCTTCAAGTAAAGTACTACTGGTTAACCAATTGTAGTTAAAATCTAATCAGTTCATCATATTTGAATATAAGTCTTAAATACCAAATATTATATTTTTCACATGTATCGTATTAGTATTATCATTGTTGAAAAATCGTCATAGACACACACGCACACAAACACACACATACGGATATCACGGTAAAAATAGTAAAATCGTACTTTTGGGGACTCTAATTCGTGCTCATATGTTGAAAACTCACACTCGAGAAATTTGACCAAAAACAATATCTCCATTATCTATATATTGATAGGCGGGAGGTAAAAAGATGTATTTTGGAAACAAGTGGATTTGTGGTTTTAACGAGAAGAATTTCTCGTTTTGTTTTCCGTGTTTGCTGTTTGCCGATGAAGAAAACATGAACTGAAATTAGGGTGAGAGATTTGTTGCATTTGACTGTGAAAATAAAGAAACCGAAAATTTTGTGCCACAAAACTACAATGACAAATTTATAGATAAGTCTGCCGAAAACAAGGAAAAACGTATCTATAGTTATTTATGGTACAAGTGTGTTACATTACAGATAAGTCATGTGGGAAAAGTTTAGCTCACGAGGCCGTTAGGCCGAGTGTGGTATTTTTTCAAGTGACTTAGGTAATTAACACACGTGTGCCATACAACATTTTATCCAACACATTTTAATCATTGATATAAAATACATATAAGATTTTTGACAGATGGAATTTCGTAATGACATTTTGGAACAAAATAGTGTAGAGAAGGTTTTATAACGTAGTTACTATGATACGAACCAAAAAACAGTGAGCTAATATATTTAGCTCACTAGTGACTTACGACCTACTTTATTTATCTAAAAACAGGACACTTATATCGTTATAATTACACGGTGTAATTAAATTAAAACTATATAGAAAATTGAAGTACCTATAATAAATAAAAAGATTAAGTTTCTTTTTGGAGTATTCTTCAATATCCTCTCATACAATAAGGAACCAACAACATTCGATTTGTTCACAAAACAATGTCAAATGTCGATGAAGCCAAATTGAAACAATACTTTATTACTCTTGGATATTGGAGTCTATTTCTAATCAAAATCTTACCCTAATCTTAGAATTCTAATATCCATGGATTCAATATTGATTTTGCCTTCTACAACGGTTGAAATTAACTTTGCGATATTGGATTCTATGTTATTATTATCTTTGATTTATTTGTTCACATAACACTAGAACTATCTCTGTTTCACCTATAATTAATTCAGCTCAGACCTTCTGAAATAATATCATACGAATAATATTAAAACGTTTTATACAGTCCTGTAACCCGATATCTGAAACTAAATTACGAAATTTATGGACGATAGTATATTCTATATGAGTTTTTTCTCTACATTCAATGTGTAGTTTTATAATTAGTTTGTTATTGCAGTTCAGAAAATTTTTAATTCATTTCATACCTAAAATTTCCTTCATATAATTTGTATGACCAACAAAAGTAGCTATTTTTACATTATTAAAACCGGAAACGAACTTACCTTGATTTACCCATGTAAATGTATTCCTTATATATTTCTTCCACCTTTTTTATTTTACAAAAAAACTACATCATATTTACTTATTTTATCTTTTAAACTTTCTTAAATCAAATTTGATATCATATGTCAAATTTTGTGAACATATAAATAACTCATCTATTTTATAGAAATTCCTCAGCCTAAACGATGTGTAAAATTATTATAATTTATATATTTTTTCTGTTTAGCTAGAAGTTATATATAGACATAATTTTACAGATCAGTTGAAAATTAAAAAATATTTATATTTAATAATAACGTAATTTGCGATTTAGAGGTATTTTTTAGAAAAAAACGGTTTAAAGCTTCAAGTAGAGTACTACTTTCGGTTAACCACATATAATCAAAATCTAATCAATTTATCATATTTGAATATAAGTCTTAAATACCACATAAGATAAAAGCAACGAAACGACTGAAAACTAGTATTTTTTGTACCTAGGATAATTATTGGACGAATAATTCAATAAAGTCATATTCTAGGGACCCTAATTAATGCTTATATGTTGAAAACTCACACTGGAGAAATTTGACCAAAAACAATACCTCCCTTATCTATACATTGATCGGCGGGAGGTAAAAACTGACCGTGAAACAAAGCTTGAAACACTCTCTGACACAATAGCTGATGTGACAAATATTCTTTTGTGTAAAACTAGCGTTACGTCAGCCAATCAGAAGTATTTATTTTAGTGCGCCAACTTCAATTCACTCTTTCTAGTTATTAAATAGAGAATAGTAAACCAAATAATAATATTTATGTTCCCAGATAATAAATGAAACGGTATACAACTTAATTTTAAACGACCCCCTGACAAATTGTTGGAATTATATAGCTTGTTACAACAGAGCACTCTGGTTTAATATCCACGGATCCACGGGTTGTCGTAGGGTTTTAGGGCTTTGATTGGGCTAGTAAAATCTGTTCGCGGACAAGTGCTTTGAAGCTGGGAAGCTATGAGTCTCGAAGGATCTGTAGAGACAAACGACTGTGGCACAACGTTGCTAATATCGTACAAGAAGATGTGTAATAATAAGGAATATCTACAAAATGTAAGGAAATATATAAAATTCTTAAAAAAGGTATAATGCCACATTTGCTAATGCATAATAGTATCGTGGTTTGAATCTGTAGAAACAAACGACAACATCTATAATACTATCCAAGAAGCTGTCTAATAACCCGGGAAATTTAATGAAATATATAAAATTCTTAAAATAGGTATAAAGCAATATCTGCAGCTGAATGTGTAGTACCGAGGTTTAATAAATTTGTAGTTGAAAACTGTAAAGTTCTCAATAAAAAAATAATAATAGGTTAGGGGTAAGATGGACTATATTTTGGAAAGTAATAGTATTTTATAATATTAAAAAATCTGATGTGACCAGCACATTACTTCTCGCCACTGCAGTAATACATTCTATATAAGGTTTTCAGTACATTCAATTTGTAGTTTTACAATTAGTTTGTTATTGCAGTTCACAATATTTTAAATTTATTTCATACCTAAAATTTGTATAACTAAAAAGCAGTCATTTTTAACGTTACTAAAACCGGAACCGAACTTAGCTTGAATCACGCATGCAAATATATTCCTTTTATATTTCTTTATATATCCATAGCATTCTTGTTTCAGCCAGATATAAATAAAATACATATAAATCTAACATGCATTTTCTCAGTTATTTTGTTATATTTGTATATATTATGTTTATATCGTTGAATTCAGAAAAAAGTACTCTATCGAATAACATAAAAAATAAACATATGTTTCCATTTAAAATAAGAAAGTTGTGACCAGTATTTTGAGAACCACTGGTCAAAAAAATTTTTTTTTGCTCATTGTATTAGTGTTGTAAAATGGTGGTTCTTTGCTAATTTAACCAACCTCGTAGCTCTTATAGTTCTCGAGATAGCAATGGTGGCACACATACCGGGTGTCCCAGCTCGACCGACACATGGGAGTTTTACATGGGAAATCAGTTAATTATGAATAGTATCTCCGCAGTGCGAGATATTAACTTGAAATTTTGTATACTTATCGGAGAATATTAATTCTATGGATCACACTTATTTGAAATTCGAGAAATCTCGGCGTAATTATTGAACTTCGAGAATCTCGCTATTATTTTCTTGTCTTGTATGTATGTAAAATCGTTCCCGTCTCGTCCGAGACGAGCAAAGATTTGAGAAATATTTCGTCTCACCCGAATCCCTAATTGACAGGTCTATTTCTGTTTGAAACGAACTATAAGATTTTTTCGTTGAGGTGAGTCGATGAATCTGTGTGTAAATATTTAACCTAACGAATCCACACATTAGGACCTCTACGGTATACGCACCTACTTCAATATTAATGCAAGTGCTCTGAGACTTTGAGAGACATCTGTAGACTCATCTACTCATCAATACCTTCTCTAATCGTCTCTCATCATATATGAAGCAGTTCGCGACCGCAGACATTAATTATTAATTGCAGGCATCTGACAATGCCGCTTTTCACATTCTAATGAACTGCTCCACTACTACTAATACTACTACTAGTAGTAGTATTGTCCTTTACAATATGGTGACATAGTTGTTAGCCGAACATTTTTTATTTACTTAGGACCGGTTTTTCAATAACTGGTTAAGTTACGGTTAACTTAATCACGATTAGATTTAACCAGCGTAGTCAATCATGGTTAGTGCAAACAGCGTTTTTCAATTATGTAGACATTCTCGGTTAAATTAACCCTGGTTATCAAGTTTCTAATTTAGGTTGGCAACAAAAATATACGATTGCTCTCATCATATTACTAGATCTGTCATTTCATTTGTATTTGTTTATTTATATTTGAAGGTTATTGTGACAGAATATATGTAAAATGACAGAAAAACGTAACAGTGGGGCAAATTTTGCAATGAAGAGTGTATTATTATGGTGAATAATTTTAAAATAAGACAAAATTGTATAGTGTAGGAAAATTGATTTAATAACAATAAAAGACAAAAAAAAATTGCTGGAACAAAATTACCGATATATTCAATGCAAAAGAAGAAGAACATGTAAAGAATTCAGTTGTTGCTATGCACTTTCAAGCGAGTTATGTACACTATTATACAGCCGACCACAAAATATTATAATAAAAACAGGGTTTATACAAAAGTGTCAATGTCAAACACAACTCACGAAAGCATTGACGTTTGGGTTTGAGGTTAAGTATCACTAGTTAACCGGAAACTGATTTGGAAGTCTAGTACGTATTATTTGAACAATTTATAAAACTATCAGTACATTTTGACTCTTTATTTTTGTTATTAATTTACTACCAACTTTAAAATGGTAGTTTTAAGCAAATTTTCATATATTTTGATACATTTCATTATCAAAGTTCCATCTATTGACCACTAATCGTCATATCCGGTTATATAACATACTAGTATGTTATTATAACACACGCCGTGTGCTATGTTACATTTTCTGGTGTTAATTACAGTGTAAATATGGCTACTGTCATATGTGGTCGTCTGAAAAAGACATTACCGCGTGTGCTCTGAGAGACATCTGTAGAGTGTAGACCCATCCACTCATCAATACCTTCCCTAATCGTCTCTCATCATATATGAAGCCCTCGCGGTCGAAGACATTAATTGTTAATTGCAGGCGTCTGACAATGCCGCTTTTCACATTCTAATGAACTTCTCCGACTCACTTCTCCGCTCCGACTTAGACTTAATGGATTACATTCCGATCACAGGCGGCTTTCATTTGTCACGTGAATTATTCAACGACCGCTCCACGGTGAACGAGCAGCATTTGCAATGATGATTCACGTGTATTAGTTTAATTGTTTTGCTTAACTGGATGCGGCTAGATTGTTTGCCTGCGAAGCAATCTAGATGTTAGCGGAGGTGTCTTGCTTCTACTAACGTGTACACTTACTCCTAAATTCATAAAAGGGATTAGATTCGTTGTTGGACTCCCTTTCGCATTAATAAATACGATTAGTTTGAATATATAATATATATTAGCGACGATCGATCGATCAGTCTGATGATATCCGAAAGGATGAAACGATCGTCACTAATATAATAATTATTGTGGAATAACCAAGTGTTTTTATATACCTATATTCAAATATGTTCCATCAAGTACCTAATACAATATCCATTTCAGTAATCAGTTTGTTTTAAAGTCCCGTTCTTAACTCCTATTCTTAAAGATGAGTAGAGTAAGTGGGGAAGCCAAAAAAAATTGTACCTTACATATATATTTAGTTAATTACCACTTCGGTATAGGTAGGTTTAAACTAATCATTTATGTACATACTTTATAAACGTAACACAGAAATGTGGTTCTATTTGTACATAGTCATATGAAATTTAAAGGTCCATTTAACCTCTGCTTTAAGGACAAATTTGTTTTTATTGATGAATTCTGAAGAACTGTTGTTAAATGGTTAATCACAGTGTAATGATAATGAAAAAGCTGAAGATTATAAAAAAATATTTATAAAAGAATGATAAAGAAGGATGATTGGATAAAATGTCCAATTTGTGGTTGCTGTTTACATGAAGAGTGTACCACATACGACAAATATATACAAATATGAATAACTATAATATAATAATAGATGTGTCAAATTTGATTAGAATGAGAAATTGTTGAGCTCATATTAATTTATTTTAAGTACGTGAAAGCAGATACTTTTATTTAATATTCATTAGTAATAATAATTCTCGATGCATTTTACATCAAAATATATTCTAGTGATATTATTTAATACTTAATTGAAATATTATCAATAATGTTAGTTTCATTTACAATTTAATGATTATAATAAATGGTTTTTTTTATAGGTATTACTGTCTTTCCTGTTTCAGCAGAATCCATGTAGTATTTCGGTAAGTTCCTATAGTTATCATCTTATTTATAGTTCTTTCACTTTCGTAATCTACACATACTACTCACCCTTAAATTTATGACATTAAGTTCATTTCCACCCTGTATGTATACCTTAAACCAAGACAACACATCAGAGACTGTCTGTTTTGGCATACATGATTGGTATTTCAATAGTTCAGACAAAAACAATGCTTTAAAATATGTCTTTTCTATGATGACAACAAACATTTTAATAGTGTTGGTATCTAGATAAGTACAAAATCACTGTTGCTTCCTTCTTTTTCTGGACAGTTTCATAAATGTTACAAGTTTTACTTAATTTAATTTATTTTTCCTACGACCACTGTTAAAAATAGTATTTTTAACGGTTGCTTAGCAAGTTAAAAATAACAGTTTATAACACAGTAAATACTTTTAAAACGTTGCCATTGACAACGTGTTAAAAGTAAAAAACAAATTTACTTTTAACACGTCTTATGTTCAGTTGTTCATAATAAATACATCATGACCTGTCATAAATGTCATTCTAATGCTTAGTTTTCATTTACTAATAGGTACATAACTGTGGTCGTAGGAAAAATAGTGTATGATATTTGTGTTAAAAGTGATTTTATTTCGTTCGTGGGGTTTATTAAACTCGGCTTCGCCTCGTTTCAAACTTCCCCACTCACTCATAAAATGTCACTTTTAACACTTATATCATAAATAACTATTTTATACTTACAAGTTTACTTTAAACTAATCTTGACCAATCCAATATCATTTAACCTTTTGTCATATTACATTTTCAATCATAGCTCACCAACAACAATCACCTCAAATAACACATACATTCCTCCCAACTATACCCCTCTAATGTTGCATTTTAATCTCCTAACCTTTGATTACACCACCAACCAACATTATTCCATCAAAGCTCCACACGTGACATGACAAGCTACACGCTACGTGCTACGTGCAATGTCAGATAATACAAGAGATATGTGATATGTTTCATGCTTAGTAGTGTACAGACGATTGACGATTGGGCAAAGGTACACCTGAGGTTATGTCTCTGTGGGGGAATGTGGAATAGTGATGGTGGATTGTTAATTAACTTGCGATTGATTCTGACAGGTGGAATATGAATTAACTAAGGGCCGGTTTTTCAATAGACCACGTTAGTGAGGTTAAGATTTACATTTGGCGCGAAACCTTAATTCAAATCTGAGTGTATGCATTTCTTATGGGAGTACATTTTCAATTCACGATATTAAAGCATTTTGGTGATTCTTAATTATAACATAGGATTTTTTATATTCTAAAGCATTATTCGTTGCTTTCCGTACAGAAAAAGTACAAATAAAAGAATAAATTAAGAAAAATTTGATTTTAAAGAAAGTAACAATCGCAAATCGTAATATATGTCGTTACTTGGTGCAGCAGGTTAAAATCTCCAAGTTAAAGTGACAGGTTCAACTGAATACTAAGACAGCTACGACATACGTTTTCAGAAATTTGCACCTACTGTCTAAATTTAAGTTTGTTAAATAATATTACGTTTTTTGGGTGTGTATATTACATTAGAAGATAGATAAAACATTAGAGATTAGTATTTATAAGGTTTAATAGTTAAGATTTGCATTTTATAATACTTTCTAGCAGTTTAAAGATAGCATATTTTTATTCCTATAAGAATAACATGGGCGTATAAATCGGCAGAGGCGAGTTAGGGTTTCAGTTTGAATTTGGCGCCACAAAATGACCGTTACACTAATGCAATCTATAACTGGTTAAGTTATGGTTAACTTAATCACGATTAGATTTAATCAGCATATTTATTCATGGTTAGTGCAAAGAGCGTTTTTCAATCATGTAGATAATTATAGATACTACGTTCTTTCCTGTTTCAACATAGCTAATCTAGTCTTTCGGTAAGTTCCTATAGTTATCATTTCATGTTTAGGAATATACAAAAAGAGGCAAGTATATGCTTATAATAATGTGTCCCTGTATCTCCCAATCGGAGCATAGGGCAACCGAACTCACCGAGCCGCAGTTCTAACTACCGTACTGTCGGTTGTTTCATGCCAGTGTTACTTCTATTTAAGATGTATAGATGGCAAGTCTATAGCATCCGATTGTGATACACAAGTAGCTGTGTTTTTTATTTTTCGACAAATCACACATTGTCGGTCGCTGGGACTTGAACTGAGGATCTCAAGTCCGTATGACGTCACAGCGAGCTAGAGATGTGCGCTAGCTCGCTTAGCCATCCAGCCGAAAGTATAAGCTTGCTTCCTCTTTTTACTTACTTTGTTTGATTTATTTGTTGTACATATGTACATACAAGTTTACTTTAACTTAACCATGACCAATCCAATCTCATTTAACCTTTTATCACAATACATTTTCAATCATAGCTCACCAACAATGAATCAAACTACCACACTCAGTAATAACCTCACATTCCACATATATTTATTCCAACTATATCCCCCCTAGAGTTGCATTTTAATCTCCTAACCTTTGATTACACCAACCAACAACATCATTCCATCAAAGCTCCACGCGTGACGTGACAAGCTACATGCTACGTGCTACGTGCAATGCCAGATCATACAAGAGATATGTGATATGTTTCATGCTTAGTAGTGTACAGACGATTGGCGATTGGGCAAAGGTGTACCTGAGGTTATGTCTCTGTGGTGGAATGTGGAATAGTGATGGTGGATTGTTAATTAACTTGCGATTGAGTTTGACAGGAGGGGTAATGAGTTGAGTTAATCGTATCAAATCTTTGCTTTTGTTGGTTAGTTTAAGAGTGACCAATGAAATTGTGTAAATATAGGGATCTCGAGAACTATAAGAGATACGAAGTCGGTTAAATTAGAGAAGTGTTGTGGCTGCATGACAAAAACTCACAGTTAAGATTTTTAAACATTTCATAAGCGCATTAAAAAAACATAGCAAACCTGTAAAATTTACGAATTTAATTTGTATGCGTATGTGTGCATTTGATTAGATCAAAATACGAGTGAAATCGTTCTGCTCGCGGATAGTACTTTTTAAATAGATACTCGCAGAGGTATGTCTCCAAGTCTTCCTCTTTCGTCCCAAATCTAACCTAACCTAATATAATGTAATCTAAGCTAACGTAACCTAACTTCAACTAACCGAACCTAATCAAATCAAACCTAGCCTAATCTAATCATACCTAACCTATCCTGGCCTCACCAAAAGGAAATTAGTTTACTGGTGATTTGAAAAACCGCTGCTAATGGGGAAAAAACACTAGGCTTATTTAAAATGAACACACTGCATAAATAAATTAGGAAATAATATCGTGGTCGTAGAAAAAGTATAGTGTACAACTATAGTAGTGAAAAAATATATACTACAGTTTTTTAAATATCCAAGTAATGTAAAATATTATTGCCACAATTAAATTAGAGATACATGAGAAATACAATAAACAATTCACATGTTTACAAAGTTTAACCTCAAATTTTAGAAACAACAACAAAATTGTTTTGTGTTAAACGTTAAAATCATAAATATTTATTATCCTTCCAACTATGTTTCAAGCTAGAGCAAAGGAACACGTCAGCTAGTAAGAACCAGTCTTGCATTTTGCAACGAGCTAATACGTAAAACTTCAGCTAGCTATAGAGATGGGGATGACTGTTATAACAAACGTACTGTCGAAATGTCAAATATTTTTTTTATAATTTTCATTTATGTTTACACTTGCTTAGACGTCGTCTGCATGAAATCAGATAAATTATTATTAAAGGTAAATAATAAATAAATTCACCAATAATATTAAGGGAATGATACGTGTTATTTTAGGTAGTGCTAAAATAAACTGCTAAAATATAATACTAAAATAAAGGTTAATTCAAATTGACAGACGTGTCCGTAAAGTTAAATTTTGACCACAAGAGTCTGTATAGTTTTACTTTAGCTACTTTGGCTAACTTCAGGGAGTAATATCGTGAACTTTAGTATTGATTTCGAAAAAAAGTATATACTACGGTTTTTTAAATATAAGTAATATAAAATATTATTGCAACAATTAAATTTGAGGCACACGAGAAATACAATAATAGTTCACATGTTTGCAAAGTTTAACCTCAAACTTTCGAAACAACACAATTGTTTTGCATTAAACGTTAAAATCATAAATATTTACTATCCAACTATGTTTCGTGCTAGAGCAAGTTGATACAGCAATAAACACAAAATGCACAGACAAAAATGCGTCCCAACGGAACATGTCAGCCAAGCCAGGCTAGTAAGAACTAAGAACCAGTCTTGTGTCTTGAATCTTGCATGTTGCATGGAGCTAATACCCTCAAAGCCTCAAAGTTCGCTCTCAGTGTCTATCAGGGTTCCACGACTCCGTCAATACATCACCACTAATCGATGCACTCTCGTCATAATATATGAGCTCCACTTGGCTGAGGCTAATAGACTCAGTGTGGGGGTCTTCTAGTAGTAGTAGTAACACAAGGCGGGAATTGGATGGGGTAGGGTTTGGGCTTTTGTGGAGTGTTTCGCTAAGATAATAATATGTGGAAGAATAATAAAGGAAAGAATTA
This sequence comes from Stenolophus ochropezus, assembly GCA_035578165.1. Taxonomy (NCBI): domain Eukaryota; kingdom Metazoa; phylum Arthropoda; class Insecta; order Coleoptera; family Carabidae; genus Stenolophus; species Stenolophus ochropezus. The sequence goes on along the minus strand of JAQOWZ010000012.1, from coordinate 17,846,983 downwards.
TAATAATAATAATACTAAGGTCCAGATACTCTGATCATAATATATGAGCTCTATATTTGGCGTCGGCTAATAGATTCAGTGTGGGAGTATGACAGTAGTATCACAGGGGGGAATTGGTAGGGCTTAGGCTTTTATGGGGTGATTATTTCGCTAAGACAAAGACAATATGAAGAAAAATAATTGATGTTTCACAAAATTTACAAAAATAAATTTAAAATTTTTTAAGGCAGCACTGAGCTGTCGAAACGTTGTAATTAATAAATTTTTACAGAACTAAAACCCAAATATTGTGTATTTATTAATTATGAGTTCTGAAAGCTTCTTTCAATATTTAAAATTTTTGCTTTATATTTTTATTGCTTTACATGCAACATTGACTTCTGTCAAATTATGGTTATTAGGTTAGAGTTACGGTCTACAGAATCAAAGGTTTTCAATTCGATTCTGACTTAAGACTTTTACCTCTTGCCTATGAATATATAGATAATTACATTCAGCCTATCAACATAGAGATAAGGGAGGTATAGTTTTTGATCAAATTTCTCCAGTGTGAGTTTTCAACAAATGAACACGAATTAGGGTCCCTAGAATACAATTTTACTATTTTTACCGTGATGTCTGTATGCCCATGTGTGTGTTGCTGTGTGTGTCTGTGTGTGTATGTTTGTGTGTTTGTGACTATTTTTCGTCCACTATAATACGATTCATGTAAAAAATATAGTATTTAGTTTTTCTTGTCTTGTTTAGAAATTTCTTGTATTTCATTACACTAAAAATTCGTGTATTTTCTTAATCGTCATTTTCTTGCATATTTCTTTTCATGCTTGTTAATATTCGCAAATGCCCTTGAAAAAGACAAATTACGCCCGCATTTGAGGGCGTATAAACACGTTTATGATTCCAAAATGTAATAAAATATAATTATAACAACATATAATCTTTTCTAACAGTAGCTTTTTTAAATAACAGCTTCCTTAATCTCTAGATTTTCCAGCCGATTCTTTAATAATCCTTTTTCGGCTACATGAAAAATTTGGAATCACATCTACAATGAAAGATTATTACCTCTTAATAATACAATGGTCGGCAAATCCTGTATTGTTTTGTTTATTTTGTTTTCATGTTTCTTAAATCTTAACTTCAAGCTAATATAATTTCGTCGTTTGAAATAGAAAGTAAGTACACCACTGGTAAAAAACTCAACGGGGGTACCTTCTCTTATTGATTGCTTATAATATTGTATCGTTTATTTATTTATTGCCACAATATATTTATATCACCAACTATTCATTTATATCACCAACTATTTATTTATTTCTACTTTACATGTCGCTGACATGTACTGACCGACACTGACTTTCTTAATTGACTCTTTGCACACTTTGACCGACACTAACTAACTTGAGTTGCCCGATGCGACCCTTTAATACCTGCAGATAGCTAATCTTGAACATTCCAGAACCTTCTGGATTTGATAATATTCCCGAACAATAGCAGCGTCGCTCCTATTCCACTTTACCTTTAACGCAACTAACTTTTTAGACAGGTCAGCCGTGATGACTCATCTACGACCAATGAATCTTGCTCGTTACAATATGTACGATATGTACGTCTTTTGGGCCGGTTAATTTTTGTATGAGACGATCTATAGTACCAAGATGTAATGTGTCATGTGTCCATTACACAACATCACGAATATTTTACTACCAAAAACAACACAAAAATTCAACAATCGCAACATGAACATCTTACAGCATTGTGCTACAAACGACGTATAGAAAGCTCACCGATTTCTTGGTTATTTCTCCCCCTAGATAAGCATCAAATTTGCTTGTTGTACTACTTCATATTGCTAAATGGCCCATACCGTAAAGCAATGCGAGATGTGAGCTTCATAAGATGGAGCAAGTTTTATTAGTTGGATATTTAGTTGTAGTTGTGTGAAGCAACGTAAAGTCGAGGTAATTTATGTAACTTGTTATCTGATGACAAATTTAATGAAGAATATGTGTTTATACGCCGAGATAACTCTTGGAAAGTTCAGAGATGTTCGCGTATTACGCTGTAAAGAGCAAATCCAGGGAAAAGTAAATTATGAAGGAACATACACTATGGCTTGAGGTCTGTGGTGTAAAGATGAACATCTACTGTTTAGTTGGTCTTTACTGGTATACGTTGTCAGATTATTTTCTTTGTTATTTTTAATAATTTTAACGCAAACTTCGCCTCAGTTCATACCTGATTGAATGTTACTATACTAAAGATCGTCTCATACCAATAAGAGAAGGTACATAATTTCTTTTATTTCCATGGCTGTCTGATTTTGAACAAAAATGTCACATTTTATAAACCGGGTGTCCCAGCTCGACCGACACATGGGAGTTTTACATGGGAAATCAGTTAATTATGAATAGTATCCCCCCCAGTGCAAGATATTAACTTCAAATTTTGTATACTTATCGGAGAATGTTAATTATATGGATCACACTTATTTGAAATATGCAGTTTCGTCTGCAAGGCGAGATTTATTAAATTTAAAATTTAATATTTTTGTTCAAAATCAGACAGCCATGGAAATAAAAGAAAATATTTATCTGACAGTTGTAGCAGTGATTTTAATTCTTATTCCTTGTATTTTAATATTATTTAAGTTGAATTTAGTTTTTTTTTTGTTAAATAATATACCAATATTACAAAAATATAAATATCTACAATGGCATGTCATTAACTGTCAGAACTGTCACATAGATATTTTCTTTTATTTCCATGGCTGACTGATTTTGAACGAAAATGTTAGATTTTATAATTTAATAAATCTCGTCTTGCATACGAAATTACATATTTCAAATAACTGTAATCCATAGAAATAATATTCCCCAATAAGCATACAAAATTTCAAGTTAATATCTTGCACTGGGGAGATACTATTCATAATTAACTGATTTCCTATGTAAATCTCTCATGTGTCGGTCGAGCTGGGACACCCGGTATAATAAATCTTGTACTGTAGACGTCCTGTTGCGTCAATCCTATCTGATGTAGAATTTAATTTTGAACAACTTTGTACTCCTGTAGTTTTGCTCCAAATCTATCAGGAGAGAGAGTATCCATAATGTTTTGGAATCCCATGTTAAAGTCCTATGTTCCGCATTTCGTTGTACCACTTTCGTGTTGCCTCACGCCTCTTCTGCTACAAATGCAGAATATTATATAAAACTTCTTCTATAACTTGCCAAGTATCGAAGTATCGAAGTGTATTTCGTTTGAAGAACGATTTGATATATATCACTCCACTACATGTTCACAAGTGCTTCAATATGTTACAATACACAGTTCTCAAACGCATGTATGTGCTATAGATCAAAATGTTTGCATAGAGACACCTGGTTTGGTTGTAATATTAATTTTAAATGATGTGATATATGCTGAAGGAATATAAATTCTCAGATTTCTTTTTGAGTAGCATATGGAAACCAGTCTGAACGTGATACGATGTTTCCACCAAAAAACGTGGCCAATATATTTTCTTCGCTAGTCCGAACAAAAAATCTGATGTATACAATTATCTGCCATTATTAATCGTGTAATTAATTTTTCAGACGACCACATATGAAAGTAGCCATATTTTCACTGTAATTAACACCAGAAAATGTAACATAGTACACGGCGTGTGTTATAATAACAAACTAGTGTGTTATATAACCGGATATGACGATTAGTGGTCAATAGATGGAACTTTGATAATGAAATGTTACAAAATTAATGAAAATTTGCTTAAAACTACAATTTTAAAATTGGTAGTGAATTAATAATAAAAAAAAGAGTCAAAATGTACTAATACTTTTATTAATTGGTCAAATAATACGTACTAGACTTCCAAATCAGTTTCCGGTTAACTAGTGATACTTAACTTCAAACCCAAACGTCAATGCTTTCGTGAGTTGTGTTTGACATTGACACTTTTGTATAACCCCTGTTTTTATTATAATATTTTGTGGTCATCTGAAAAATAGTGTACATGACTCGCTTGAAAGTGCATAGCAACGCTCGTGTATTAAATCACTCAATCTCTACACACGCTTGCTATTTACCACTATCCCCGCTTGTTATGCATATAACTATTTCCTAACATATTTTTTATTTTTCTTGTATTTTATCATTAAAAAAATTATTCCATATTTACATTATTTACAAGTCTGCTAGATAGAAGACAAAGTATATTAATTAATAATGTTTTTCTACGGCCATTAAAGTAAAGTAAGTTGGCTTGAATGAACCACTTTTTGAAAAAGTAAATATTACTCCATAATACAACACTAAATAATATTTAAAAATCAAAATTTATTTATAACAACATATAATCTAGGCTTTTTTATAAGAATTTTAATTGTTTTTGAACAACTGATAAAATTTGTTTTAAACGGTATTTCTCTGGAACTAATGATCGAATTTGAAAAATAAAAAAAGCTGTTGAAAAGACAATTGAAAGGCCTTTCGAACTGTGTCATGTTTGATACCCTTTTCCATTTAAAATGTTTGAGGTGCAGTCCACCCCCATTTTAGGGTTGAAGTTATGTTATTGGTACTAATCCATTCAGGTGTCCCCCTTTATACTAAAATTGACGTGTTGGAGCATTTTTTTACAAAATTGATGTTAAGTGGCCAAAAATTGCGCTGATAATTTTCATTGGGCCAGCCTGTAGAGGTGAGATGGACCAAGGCTATGAGGAGATCAAATGGTTAATTATTGTGATACACTCTTTATGTAAACAGCGACAACAAATTACACTTTTATCCAATCATCCTTCTTTATCGTTCTTTTAAAATAATTTTCCTTGCATCCCGCATATTCGTTTTCATAATCTTCAACTTCTTCATTATTATCACCCTCTGATTAACCATTTAACAACAGGTCTTCAGAACTCATGGAATAGTAGATCGTCTACCTTTATATGTGCCAATGAATTTTGTCTTGTTTTCCGTTGTATTGATCTTTTTAACAATAAAAATCCTGTGGTCCATCTCTCCTCAGCATAGGTGGTCCATCTGTCCTCAGAGCAGAGGTTAAATGGACCACTAAATTACTTATAACTGTGTACAAATAGAATCACATTTTTAGGATACGTTAAGTCTTATGCACATGTTTATAAAGTATGTGTATAAATAATTAGTTTAAACCTACCGAAGTAGTAATTAACTAATTTTGTATATAAGGTACATTTTTTTTGGTAATTTTTAAGTAAATCTTAGGTTATTCAGTGTTGACTGCATTAGTTTTCAAGCGGCTACTTACACTGTCTCTAAACAACAAAATTAACATTCCCTATGAGAGATATCACTCTAATGTACTTTTAAGACCAAAAGTTCATCTCTCCCACATTTTCCCTAATAAATGTATTCTTTTAACTACAGCAGTGAAGAGACAGTTTTATTAATGATTTTCAATTTAAAATTAATTGGATAACTTCTTCTAAAAATAGTACATCATTAATTTATCAAAGTAAATTTTTCTGCAGTTCAAATTAAGACCAATTACTTCAAATTGAAACAAATCTTGAAAATTTACCACCCACAGCTTAAAATCGAGTTAATAAAAGTTTAAAATAATGGCAGAGTGGTTAGTAAAGATAAATTTTTCTAACTGCTTTAATTCTCATTACACTATAGTCATAGAATGGTTATTTCAATGGTTATTAAAATGGTTTCAATTACTGAAAATGGTTATATGGTTATCTCAATGAATACTGGAACGCGCTGAGAATTTTTATTTTAAAATATGTCGTAAAAAGAAGTGTTTATTTTAGAATATATTAAATACGTGAGGATATTATATACATAAAAATTTCAATTATACCAAATTGAATTTTTGAGATACTTCTTGTAAAACATTTCAGAATGAAATATTTGTATGAGAAAACGAAACACCATTATCCAAATTAAAAGATAAAGAAATATCACAAGAAACATTTCAATGCTACGACATTTCTGAAAGGAACTAAAGTATATCAGATATTCCTTTTGTCAGAATTTTACATTACTTTTACTCTTTAGTGATGAATTTGCCTAAAACATTTGTAAATAACCTACAGTTTGTAGAATGTTCGTAACTATTAGGATTAAGTAATTGATAGATAACATAAATATAACGTCTGTTGCAGCTAAGATGCATTATTTTCTATCCGTCACTAGACATTGCTATGAATATGCAGTATATGTTCCATGAGCGTCGACTACATGGGGACATCGGAGCTTGTGCCCCCAAGGAAATTTTTTCCTAGGGGCAATACCCCCAAGCAGACATTTCCCTTAGTACAATATTTTTCTACATCAATAATAAAGACCTTAATTGTTATAATTTATAACATTTATAAGAATTATTTTATTTCCTTTCATTTTTAAGTAATTGTGAGATACACCGTTAAAATATTACCACTGAATTCCTCGCATCAAAATACCTATGTCTACAAATTTCCATTTAAAAAACCTCACTAGTACAGCTAAAATTACAGATTGAATATTAGTCAATAGGAAATCATATGACCGGTAATAATACGCGTCTGAGGATATACCGAAGATCCTGAGACGCTAGCACTCCTTTTATAGAAATTCCTAAGCCAAAACGATATGTGAAATTATTATTATTTACATATTTTTTCTGTTTATCTAGAAGATATATATAATATTTTTTAGAAAATACAGTTTAAAACTTCAAGTAAAGTACTATTTCCGATTAACCAATTGTAATCAAAATATACAGTTTATCATATTTGAAAATAACTCTCAAATACCAAATATTATATTTTTTACATGTATTGACATTGTATCTTTCAAACATTCAAGCTTGCATACCTTTTGACATGAACACTTTTAATTCTCGAAAAAAGTTATCTTACACACACTTTATCTTTCGCACATTTTATCATCCACACATTTTATCTTCGCCATCGTTTCATCTTTAAAACATTGTAATTGTACATGCCATTCATTTTATTGAGCATACAATTAACATGTTTATAATTGAATAAAATATTCAGTATTAAATTTTTTTGAAAATAAAATCTGTAAAAGATAAAATATTTAAAAGATAAAATATGTGGATGATAAAATTATTTGGAAGATAAAATGTGGGTAAGATAATTTTTTTCAAGCATTAAAATTGTGCACTATAAAAGGTATAAAATATTGAATGTGTGCAAGGTACAATGTTGAGCAACATAACATGTGTGTAGGATAAAATGTATACGCCTCATTTTTTTTTTGCAAATTTAAAATCAAGATACGAATGTGACCTGCGAACGTAATCGTGAATATTTCCTAGTTTGCTCGTGCGTGAATAAACATGTTTCGAATTATTCATTCGTGATTGGACGTGAGCGTGAATAAAGACTCTCACGTGTCCACCTCTAATATGAACTGAACATCTTGATGTAATACTTCCCCTACTGTACTGCTTTTAGTTACATCTATTGATCTCAGATTCCAGATCTAGCACATTCGAATCATAACACGTTACCCATTCTCTATCCCCTATTCACTACACTATACTACACTACCCCACACTACAGAATTAAACCAAAGAATCTCACAAAGCCATTCCCCATTATAACCAATTGAGACTCCTCAGCCTCACTAAACCTGGCACGTGACAACATAGACAGACTTGCATGAATACACTTGTACTTGTAGCCTTGTAGCCTCACCGCGAACGTGTTCCAACACGCATAAACACGTGGGTACATGTTCGCCTGGGACACGAGTTCGCAAGTTGAAGTTGGTTATGGAGAAAAGTTCACAGAAGGAAAATGGCGGCTGTAATTGTGCAAGTTGGGAAGTTGGGAGAAAATGCGGAATATAATTATAAAGGTTCTTCAACAAGTTGGGGAATGGTGGTGGGGGGATAGGGAAATTCGGTTGTAACGACGTGGGAGGTTGGAAATGATAGGTGTTTATGTAAGAAGGAAATAAGAGGGATTAGTTAATGCATGCGAAAATAATTATATCAAGGGACACCTTAATGAGACGCAGGCCAGTTTTGTAAGAGCAATAATAATCAACCAGGGGTGAGATTTCATAACTTCGGTTGCTATCATTTGGGGTTTGCGAATAGCGAAACACGGTTGTAAAAACGATAGGTATTTATGTAATGAGAAAACGAAAGTCGTTACGTTTTGTATGCGAACATAACAAAATGAGCAAAAGTTAAATAACTAACCAGTTTCCGAAATACGGAATATAATTATAAAGGTTCTTCAACAAGTAAGGGAGGAGTGGTGGGAGAATAGTGAAACTCGGTTGTAACGACATGGGAGGTTGGAAATGATGGTGTTTGCGTAAGAAGGAAACTAAAGTGGTTAGTTAATGCATGCGAAAGTAACAAAATGGAGCGTATACATTTTATCCTCCACACATGTTTTATTGTTCGACATTATACCTTTCAAACATTTAATCTTGCACACTTTTTATCCTCCACACTTTTAATCCGCGATTAAAGGTATCTTGCACACATTTTATCTTGTGCACATTTTATTATTCATACATTTTATCTTTCATTCATTTTATTTTCCTCATATTTCATCTTCGCTAACGTTTCATCTTTAAAACATTATAATTGTACCTGACATTCATTTGATTGCCCCTGCAATTAACATATTTATAATTAAATAAAATATCCACTGTTAAATTTTTCTGAACTAAAATCTGTTAAAAAATAAAATGTGTAGAAAATCAAATGAGTGAAACATAAAATGTGTGCAAAGATACGATGACGAGCAATATAACAAGTGTAGAGGATAAAATGTATATGCGTCAACAAAATGAGACGCAGGCGAGTTTTGTAAAAGCAATAATAACCACTAACCCTGGGATGGGATTCCATAACTTCGGTTGCTATCATTTGAACTTGTTATGATATCAATTACAAATATCAACTACAAAGTATACTTGCTATTCTATAATAGTAGTGGTTACTTATGGTTGATACGTACTTCCATATACTCATACATGTATAAAGAACACACTACAAGTCTACGCTGATGTGGTAATGTCTTAAATTCATTGCAAATTTGAATTTCCACCATGGTGACATTTGTCATTTGACGTTTACAATTGATATTTTAACAACTGCAATTTTATTTTTGTAGTTGTGAGTTATACCTTGAGTATTTTTTAACGTGAAACATGGGATTTATCATATCCATGGTTACAACTTAATATTTTATTGAGAGCGATTATGCTTGTCTCATTTAAAATGAAGCAATAAAATTTTCTCACACGTCTACTCCAAGTAGAACAATTTTAAGAATATTTTTTAACTTTTACTGGTCTGCTAGATAACTCTATTTTACTCAGCTAGATTATTTTTATTGACAGTCTTTAAAAATAGAAGTTTGTTTTTCAAATTATTTTTTTTTTCTCAAAATATTACTATTGCCTTTTTGTTGTACGCAATTCAAGAGTTTTGTAGCAGTTAATGGCTGTTTTTTTTTTGAAAATTTATTGTAATTATTGTTTAATTGTTCGTTATAATACTTCTTTTTTTTAGATGGTTCAATTATTTTGTAAGATTAAAATTTAATACTTCTGTAAAATTCGTTCCCTATGTTTCATTTTAAATGAGTCAAGCAAATATACATTGCTGCCAATCAAATATCAAGTCGTAACCATGGATATGATAAATCCTCATGTTTCACCTTAAAAAATACTCACGGCATGCTGGCTTCCATAAAAGCGTGGTTAGCTAATCAACTGGTTAACTTCACGTTGTTACCATGGTAACGTATTAAAAATACATGGTATCAACGTGTAGTTAATCATGTGATTAGCTAAGCATGTTTTATGCAACAGGACACTAGAATCCCACCCCAGTTTCTGTACGTTACGAAATGGATTGGTAGGATAGATGGACTTTTGGTTTTAAAAGTACATTAGAGTGATATGTCTCATATAGGGAATGTTAATTTTATAGTTTAGAGACAGTGTAAGTAGCCGCTCCAAAATTAATGCAGTCAACACTGAATAACCCAAGATTTACTTAAACTAAAACTGCTAGAAAATTTTGTACCTTATATACAAAATTAGTTAATTACTTCTTCGGTAGGTTTAATCTAATTATTTATGTACATACTATAGAAACATGTGCAGACTTAACGTAACCTAAAAATATGATTCTATTTGTACACAGTCATAATTAATTTAGTGGTCCATTTAACCTCTGATCTGAGGACAGATGGACCACCTATGCTGAGTAGAGTTGGACCACAGGATTATTATTAATAAAATGATCAATTCAACCGGTAAACAAGAAAAAATCATTCGCACATAGAAAAGTAAACAATCTACTTGCTATTCCATGAGTTCTGAAGAATTGTTGTTAAATGGTTAGTAAGAGGGTGATGATAATGAAGAAACTGAAGATTATGAAAACGAATAAGCGGGATGCAAGGAAAATTATTTAAAAAACAAACGATAAAGAAGGATAATTCGATAAAATGTATAATTTGTGGTCGCTGTTTGCACGAAGAGTGTACCACATATGATAAATGACAACAATCTGTTAACCAGTTCGTATATCCTCATAGCCTTGGTCTGTCTCACCTATATAGTGGAGGAGAGTTAGATTTTTTGAAACAGAATAAAATATTTTTTTGAACATAGTTTAAATTTTGTCTTTATTCTTGTAAGTAAGTCTAGATTATATATTATTTAATATTATAGAGTAATAATAATTTTTTGCAAAAATATTATCTGAGTTTTGCTTTTATTTTTTTTGTGCATAGTCAAAATAAATTTCCTTCAATATTAGTAAACACATTATTAAAATTAGGTGTATTAAAATTTATTTATGGAAAACGTCCGTTTGTATGGTATTTTCAAACATTCGCTTCATTTTGCAATTTGTCAAAGACCTATTATTTGCGGTTGTGTTTTTGTGTACGAAATAACTGCGAAATTAATTTGCACGGTACCATTATATATCAATAATTGTTGTATTAGTAACTTCATTTTTTATATTAATAGCAAGAAATGTATTTCCTAAAGCTAGGCCCTACTATTACTTTCTTTTATTTATAAAGGTATCTATCAATTTAATTAAAAGTTATATTTACTTTTTAAATTCAAGTGGAATACCTGGTATATTTTTATACCTTTGTATTCTATGTTTTATTTTCAATACATGTAGATGTGTCAAACCCAATTTTTCAGCAAAAAAATATACCTACAAAACGTATCAAAAAAACAAAAGTTGTCTGTAGCTTTATTTAAAAAAAATTGAATCGTTCAAAACAAATATTTTTTAAATTATATTCATAGTATCATATGAAAACACTAACCTAATTATTACTCTAATATAATTAGTTCAAAATCACTGTGAAGTACTCTAATTCTTGCCCTAATTACTCACAAATCAACCTTCGTATAAACCAGTCACCGTAATGTTTACTACCTGAGAGAAGGGTGCTCACTCACTGTGAACTACTCTAATTCTTGCCCTAATTAGTTTAAAATCACCCTCCGTAAAAACCAGTCACCTTAATGTTTACTACCTGAGAGAAGGGTGCTCACTCACTGTGAACTACTCTAATTCTTGCCCTAATTAGTTTAAAATCATCCTCTATAAAAATCAGTCACCGTAATGTTTACTACCTGAGAGAAGGCTGCTCAATCACTATGAAGTACTCTAATTCTTGCCCTAATTAGTTTAAAATCACCCTCCGTAAAAACCAGTCACCGTAATGTTTACTACCAGAGAGAAGGGTGCTCACTCACTGTGAATTACTCTAATTCTTGCCCTAATTAGTTTAGAATCACCCTCCGTAAAAACCAGTCGCTGTAATGTTTACTACCTGAGAGAAGGGTGCTCACTCACTGTGAACTACTCTAATTGTTACCCTAATCAGTTTTTCTAATCACCCTCCGTAAAAATCAGTCACCGTAATGTTTACTACCTGAGAGAAGGGTGCTCACTCACTGTAAACTACTCTAATTCTTGCCCTAATTAGATTAAAATCACCTTCCGTAAAAACCAGTTACCGTAATGTTTACTACCTGAGAGAAGGGTGCTCACTCACTGTGAAATACTCTAATTCTTGCCCTAATTAGTTTAAAATCACCCTCCCTAAAAACCAGTCACCGTAATGTTTACTACCTGAGAGAAGGGTGCTCACTCACTGTGAACTACTCTAATTCTTGCTCTAATTAGTTTAAAATCACTCTCCGTACAAACCAGTCACTGTAATGTTTACTAGTGCCAGACTTATTATTGAAAATGTGTCTAATGAGTAGTGATATAAAATGACAGTCATTTTAAAATAAAGTGACGTGACAGTCATTTTATAGGTAATTTTCAGTCATATTGAATCATTTTGGTCATTTATTTTTTAATATTTTAATGAAAAAATATAACATAAATTCATTATTAAGTATATACAGGGTATTTCAGGACTAGTGTAACAAACTTTAACAGCTTATTCCTGAGGTCATTTTGAACCAAAAATGTCATATGAACATAGGTCCTATTCTTTCTAGTTACCAAAATACAAGCGGTTGAAGTTCTGTAAATAACACGAAATTTTTTAATTTTTGTAATCCTGGTACTTTCGGAAAACAAGAGTTATATTGAAATATCATACATATCATACGTAGCAGTTAGTTTTTGTTCGTATATGTCCGTGACCGTCATTTTCACAACAAAAAACGCGTCATTTTAAAAATGACACTTGTGTCATTTTCAAAATGACAGAAAAGTGACGGTCGCGTCATGGAACTAAAATGACCTGACGATCATTTTCAAAATGATCGTGACTGACCGCTGTCATTTAAATTACTTACATCACTACTAATGAGACATATCTTCTCTAAATATATTTAATTTTTTATATTGTAACCGGCTTCTCCAATATTTTTCATTTTATTTTAGTTCAACAGAAACCTATTTCTATAATTCTTCGAACATTGTTTTGTAAACTTTTTGGTCTGTTTTGTGTTAATGTATGTTTATGTTGTACCGCAGCCAAATTTTGTTCACTGAAATGTAGTATTTGTAATTATGTTTGTTTTAATTTTATATATTAATATTAAACCCGTCTGCATATAATATACTTCAATATAACACTTACAACTATTTAATTTGAAGAAATAATTTTAATAGAACAAATTTTTGTTGCACACTTTTTCTTATTTTATTTTACATGTGTTATTTCCTGAATTGCTTTTGCTTCAAAGATGTAATGATATATTTATACACTCACATACATATACCGGATGTTGAAAAAAGGTCACAAAATTTAAAGGCGTAGTACATCAAAAATAGATCAAAAAGTCTTAATAAACATGGATTACTTTGAAACTTCCCTTATACAATAGTCATATTGCAATTTAATATTTTTTTATACTTTGCGTTAACAATTACCCTATTATTATATCGAAAACGGTTTAATAATCAAAGATATTGTTAAACTGTTTTTGGTATTTTTGTTGTTGTAAAATTGGTACTTCTAATAACTGCAGCCCACTTTAAATGTCAAAATAATAACCTCAAATATTTTTAAATCCTTTGAAATTAATTTTGTTTAGTCAATTATCATACTCAAAAATAATATAAATTGTATTAAATAACATTTGAAAATATTTGAGGTTATCAATTTGACATTTAAAGTGAAGAGCAGTTGTTAGAAGTACCAATTTGACAACAACAAAAATACTAAAAACAGTGTAACAATATTTTATATTATTAAACTGTTTTCGATATAATAATAGGGCAATTGTTAACGCAAAGTATAAAAAATCACTTTATATAATTGAAATTTTTTGGGAACCCCACTGTTTGAAAACCGAATTACCGTAACATCTACGGTACAAAACACTTAAAAAATATTACGGCTTAACAAATAAAAATCAAACTTTCTTAAATTATACATCGCTTTTAAATTAAATTAGCAAATAAAAATGAAGACTTTCTTAACTTATACATCGCTTTTAAATCAAATAAAGTTTCACATAAAAAAATAACGAAAAATGGTGGAGGATTCTATTGCTGCTGGTGGCGCGAAAACTTCGCATATTAGGACTGTGCAAATAATTTTTGAGTACAAAATATTTCTTTTTTGATTTGTAACTCATATTTATCCAGACATTTTGACTTTTTGAAGTACTTATGCTCTTAAATTTTTTTTTTGTTTATATTTATACACATACTTAACCCTTTATATATTTTTTTACACACAGAAAACTTTATTAAAACATTCAAATTCACTGTTAACTATTAACCACGCACAAATATAAAAACCATAAAATTTAAGCACAAACTAATAGGTAATAATTAATAAGTCTTCAGTATAACTTTATTACAAGTATCCACTTCACTTATTTTACTGACAATATATTTAGACAATATATTTTGTTTGCACTATTACCACTATATAACACTATACAACACTATACCACCCACGGTGCATATAACATACATAGTCTCCTCATCCCTTAACAGGCACACACATGCACGGACAGGCATACACGCGCACGCACACGCACCAACATGCGTGTTCCCGTCGAGAACAAACTACAGACTGAAGACTTAACACGTGATCTCAGGTCACGTGGTTTGGCACGGGTTGGGAGTTATTTATAATTTTTAGGATGACGGGAAGAGATCCTCAATTATGTTATTTTGTAGTACGTTATGCGTGGCTATGGTTTAGAAAAAAGAAAAAAGAGTATAAGTCTAAGAAGAGTATAATCTATTTCTCGCAGTTGATACTCACATCATCAATAGAGTTCTGAACAATTTTTTAATTAATTAATTTTTTCTGAAAAACAAAGTGAAATAAGCATAGTAGTGAAAACGCTACTAAAAAATATATTAATTTTTCGCCAATGATTAGTAATCTTTTAAACTGTTATTTGCACAGAGTATTGGTTGTTATTATATTCATATAGCTGAAATATGTTTGTATACAAATTTATATGTACTTGTATATAAATGAAAAAAATATGATGTGTCCAACACATTACCTTCCGCCACTGTAGTAATATATTCTATATAAGTTTTTCAGTACTTCCAATTTGTAGTTTTAAAATTAGTTTGTTATTACAGTTGAGAATACTTTTAATTCATTTCATATCTGAAATTTCCTTCATAAAATTTGTATGACCAAAAAAAAACAGCTATTTGTGACGTTACTATAAAACCGGAACCAAACTTACCTTAATTCACGCATGCATATATTCCTTATATATTTCTTCCACCTTTCTTAATTTGACAACAAAACTACTTCATATTTACTTATTTTTTCTTTTAAACTTACATCAAATTTGACATCAAATATCAAATTTAGTGAACTTATGAATAACTCATCTGTTTTATAGAAATTCTTCGGCTTAAACAATATTTAAAATTATTATAATTTATAATTTTTTTCTACATACCTACAAGTTATATATAAACGTAATTATGCAAATTGGTAAAAAAATTAAAAATCTTTATACTCAATAACAATGTAATTTGCGAAAAAAATGGTATTTAGAGGTATTTTTTAGGAAAAACAGTTTAAAAGCTTCAAGTAAAATACTACTTCCGGTTAACTAATTACCGTCGAAATCTAATCACTCTCAAATACCCAATATTATATTTTTTACATGTATCGTATTGGAGTTATCGTGGACGAAAAATCGTCACAGACACACACACACACATACACGGACATACAGATATCATCGTAAAAATAGAAAAATCGTATTCTAGGGACCCTAATTTGTGCTCATATGTTGAAAACTCACACTAGATAAATCTGACCAAAAACATTACCTCCCTTATCTATATATTGATAGGCGGGAAGTAAAAACGATATATACGTTGCCGTCTCCTTTAGTGTTTAGATGCATTAGAAGCGTGAGAATGATTAACAGGTTCATTTCTACTTAAGATGAATAATACTATACTTCGTTTTTGAACTATAGACAGCACTAGACGAAGTCACATTTACACCACAGCGTTAGTGAAATACTAGTAGTTCTGAAAAGAACTGGTTTTAATCGAGAAATATCACAAAAAGAGAAATGAAACAAAAAACACGTGCAAATTCTTAAAGTGATTTGACAACTACTGAGAGTTTGACGTTTCAGTTACATTTGAGAAGGTTAACTTGAAATTTTGTCTTGTTAAATGCGACTTTATTAAATGGCGCAGCAGCCAATCACAGACTTTGATTTTCTCACTAGAATTTCTAGTTACTGTCCATAGTTTAAAAACAGAGTATAATAGTATTTTACATTGTTAACAAGATAAACAATAAAATGTTACATTGCGTATATTGTACAATAGTTTATTTTTTATTCATTATTTCATACGAGAGTTTTACCGCAATAAGGCTATTTAGTACGCTAGTGTAAATGCTGCTTTATTTACAATAATTGCTATACGTCAACTACAATAAAACAACTTACATTATTGACTATTTCCACATTATTGACAGCTTTTTAAATTGAAATGTTGTGTACCTGAAACAAAAAAATAACAATCAAAAAGTGTTGTCACATGCAAACATGTAAAATATCGGCAAAATTAAAACCCTTTTCTATTTTGTGTAATAAAATATGAGTGATATAATGTTTTGTTCAAAGTTCATTGTGTTATAAAAAGTTTGTTTTGAAAATGAATTGTTTTATTGTTTAATAATTCAATTGTTATGTATACAAATAAAACATAAACCGATTAAACCTCAAATATTTATTTGATTTCCAACAAATATATTCTAATCCACAAAACCAAATTTTTCATTTAAAAATTTGCATTGGAAACAGAAATTTATGCAAATAAATATATTAAAAAATTCATAAATATTTATCGAATTCAAAGTTCTATTTTTGATAATAATATTATATGTAAAAGTTATTCTGAATATTTAACTAGAGAAAATTGTATCACTCATATCAATAATATTACATGTAGAATAAAATGATAACTATATAACAAGCAAATAATATAGTCGACAATTTGTAAAAAATACGTTATTACAGTGATGTGTCCAATACACTACCTCCTGCCACTGTAGCATATATACTATTTATATATTCTTTAGTATATTAAACATTTAGTTTTAAAATTAGTTTGTTCAGAAATTTCCTTGCATCAAATTTCTAAAGAGTTATTTTACAATAAAAACTTATATTTACTTATTTTACTTTTGCAAATTATTTATGTCAAATTTGACAACAGCATATGCCAAATTTTGTGAACATATTTTGGAGTTTCGTCCATGCGCCAAACAAGTCATGGCACAATAATACCGTCTTACAAAACTTGTATGATAATATAATGTAATAAAATTTTACAAAAGATGATGCATTTAGAAGTAAAGTTCGATGATAAGAAACGAATAGAAGTTGCAGCATCATAAGTGTATAATTTAGCGTACAAGGAAGTCATGTGGTGTCCACATCAGGAGTTTAATAATTACATTTTTTTATAAATATGTACTTCCCTACATACGACAAAGCCAATTCAAGATTTGAGTAAATATTGTAACGAGCGAGATTCTCCGCAGATGAGTCATCACGGCTGACCTGTCTGAGCAGGTAGTCGCGTTAAAGGTCAAATGGGAAATGGGCGACGTCCAGAAGGCTCTGGAATGTTCTAGAGATTAATTGGCGGCGGGTATATAGGGGTCACATCGCACGGACATGGAAATTAGTATCGGTAAGAGTTGGTGATATAAATATATTGTGGTAATAAATATTACACAGTTTAAAGTATTTAAATAAATGTTTGTAGTATTTAAGTCTTTATTAATAATAATTAGTTCTAAATTAGCGTTAATATTTGTTTATTCATATTTTTACTTTCTTTTGTTATTTTTCTATAATTTATTATTCGTTTATTAAACCTAGTTACAAATATTTGTTTCAATTATTTTCACACTTCACTTAAATAAAAAAAAACGTTACAATACAATATATTTTCTACAAAGATAAACTGCACAAATTACGGAGTAAGTAATCAATTCACCATATTTGTATGAGTCTTAACTCTTTTTTTACCTCCCGCCTATCAATATATAGATAAGCGAGGTATTGTATTTTTTCATATTTCTTGAGCGTGAATTTTCAATCTATGAGCATATCATGTTAGGTTCATAGACAAACTTTTTATCAATACCACACCACATTACAACATTGTGTAAGAAATCAAAATTAAACTTAAAATAAAAAGTAAAGTTTTGTACACATCGTTATAAAAACGATTCTAATTGAAAATTAGAACATACTTCTTGTTTAAACTCATTACCATACCAAGTCTACTACCGCAGTACATTCCATGTTGTTAGTATTCCTCTATTGTAGAGTACACAAAAATGTCTTTACCTGAAGTTGCTGCTGTGTTCGTTAAAGAAAAGAATAGAATAAATTAATTAAGCACAAAGGCTGGAGTCTAAGCTAATGCAAAGCTTTTAAAGGGAAATAGTTTGAGAAAAATACGAGCGAGTGGCGGACTGTAATGAAATGAGCTCGGCTGCGTAGTGTATGTTAATGTGCCCGTTTACCACTAGTAAATAACGTCTTTTCTCAAGGAAAAGAAATGCACAAACGGGGGTTGTTAAGTGGGGAACGTATTGTCGTTCGATGTCTAGGAGTTTATACTAGACTCTCATAAAGTTCTTGTCTAATTGAACTTCGCTTGAGTTTAGAAAAATGACAAACAATGAATGAGTATATAATTGTGGGAAATAGGAATTTATGATATACCAATAGACCACGTTAGTGAGGTTAAAATTTATATTTGACGCGAAACCCTAATTCAAATCTGAGTGTGTGCATTTCTTATGGAAGTACATTTTCAATTCACGATATTAAAGCATTTTGGCAATACTTAATTATAACATAGGGTTTTTTATATTCCAAAACATTAGTCTTTACTTTCCGTACAGAAAAAGTACAAATAAAAGAATAAATTAAGAAATATTTGTTTTTAAAGAAAGTAGTATCGCAAATAGTAACATATGTCGTTACTTGGTGCAGCAGGTTAAAAACGTCAAGTTAAAGTGACAGGTTCAACTGAATACTAAGACAGCTACGACATACGTTTTCAGAAGTTTGCAGCTACTGTTTAAATTGAAATTTATTAAATATTATTATGTTTTTTGGGTGTGTATATTACATTAGAAGATAGATAAAACATTAGAGCTTAGTATTTATAAGGTTTAATAGTTAAGATTTGCATTTTATAATACTTTGTAGCAGTTTAAAGATAGCATATTTTGATTCCCATAAGAATAACATGGGCGTATAAATCGGCAGAGGCGAGTTAGGGTTTCAGTTTGAATTTGGCAACACAAAATGACCGTTACACTAATGCATTTTATTGTCGTTCGATGTCTAGGAATTTATACTAGATTCATAAAGTTGTCATTGTAACAGGTACGGTCGCCTAAGACGAAATCTAGTACCTGACATACAAGGGTCTCAGATTATGAGTTATAATTGCCTCAAAAGTAATCCACAAAATATATTAATGAACAACTTTTACACGAGACAAGGGTAACGATGGTTGCTGCCACCACTATCACTTTATTTAAAATTCTGCCGTGATAGAAGAAGGCAAAAGAAAGTTAATAATAGTCAAGAATTTAATATTTCAAACACTAAAATACTTAAAACTATATTTCAAATATTTTTAAGTATTTTATACATTTTGAATTATTTCACATAAAATTAATAAAAAAAAATCTAATTAAAATAACATTTTTACGGAGTTTACTATATATCCAATGGCAATGAGGTCTTTATATCCTAAAAAAGACTCTATATGCTTCGAATTACAATTATAGCTGATAGATAATAGAATAGGGAAATAATACGAGCGAGTGGCGGACTTTAATGAAATGAGCTCGGCCGCGTAGTGTATGTTAATGTGCGCGTTTACCACTAGTAAATAACGTCTTTTCTCAACGAAAAGAAATGCACAAACGGGAGTTGTTAAGTGGGGAACGTATTGTCGGTCGATGTCTGGGAGTTTATACTAGACTCATAAAGTTCTTATCAAATTGAATGCATTAGTGTAACGGTCATTTTGTGGCGCTAAATTCAAACTGAAACCCTAACTCGCCTCTACCGATTTATACGCCCATGTTATTCTTATGGGAATCAAAATATGCTATCTTTAAACTGCTACAAAGTATTATAAAATGCAAATCTTAACTATTAAACCTTATAAATACTAATCTCTAATGTTTTATCTATCTTCTAGTGTAATATACACATCCAAAAAACATAATACTATTTTATAATAAACTTCAATTGTTGGATAAATGTTTTCTCTTATTTCCATGGCTGTCTGATTTTGAACGAAAATATTAGATTTTAAATTTAATAAATCTCGCCCTGGAGACGAAATTACATATTTCAAATAAGTGTAATCCATAGAAATAATATTCTCCAATAAGCATACAAAATTTCAAGTTAATATCTTGCACTGGGGAGATACTATTCATAATTAACTGATTTCCCATGTAAAACTCCCATGTGTCGGTCGAGCTGGGACACCCGGTATATATATATATATATATATATATATATATATATATATATATATATATAAATAAATTGTCTTAAATTCATTGCAAATTTGAATTTCGCTACGGTGACATTTGCCATTTAACGTTTGTAAAATTGATATTTTAATAAGCACAATTGTTATTTGTGGTTTTTATGAGTTATGGAATCCCAACCATGCTTTGAAAAGTGTAGTATTGTACAAACACAAAAAAAGGTAAAACAATTAAAAACAAATTTTGAAATTGTGCTGTATATATAATGCAAAAACTTTCCTCGTGAAAGCGTATATGATATATGAGTAATTTATTTGAAAGTCCTTAATGAGATTAGTATAATTACAGCTGGATTTAGTTGTTTTTCGTTCCGCAAGGTGGCAGCGAGGTGAAATTAAATATACGAAGCGCAAGTTTTAATTAATGTTCTTACCAGCGCATTCGGTCGCTGGATTCTTCGAATACCTCAATTACTGGGTTTATCATTTCATTTCGTTTCGTTAAAGGTGAGATTGTTGAGATATTGCGAGGGCTCTCGAGTTGAAACACCTACATTGCTACATTGGTTCCACAGGAGTTGGTAATTGCTTGGCTGAGAGCGACGGTAGGTTTCGTTATTTAGCACGCAAGGATAGTAATAGAAGAAGAGGAGTTTATGCGTTTCTTTTAATAGTATTTACTTAAAAATGTTATTGAGCCATGCTCATAATCTTTTACTAAATATTGCAATACTATCGATTGCAACTTCTCACTATTAAATTATTAGTACCTAGTACCTAATAAAAGAGAAATTTAGTAGTGATAACTAGTAACATTAAAAGATAATTTTAAGTATCTACTATTACCTGTGAATTAAAGATTGTCGCAATAATTAATAATTATTTAATAAGATGGATAAATTAAAAGAAATAAAGAGAAAAAAGAAAAGAAAGAGGAAAAATACTATTAGAAAGACTTACAGAAATTCATTTTAAAAATATACAGATTCTAAAAGATACTGTCAGAAAAGTCATTGATTTAATAAAAAAATATATAAAAACAATTTCTAGAAACGGTATGGTAGTTTGCTGAACTACAAGTTTTGCAGAAGTTTTCATGCGTAGCCAATGCTACTTAATACTTTTGAGGTATATCTTTTGAGGTATATCTACTACTTGCCATCTTGGTGACTATTGATATCCAAATCAATTTCCGTTCTTTTAAAATCCTACTATGTTGACTTTTGATCTCTATAATTTAAAAATTTTCTTCTATTAAATTTAAGATAAATATTTTTTCTTCTTTCCTTATTTGCCATTCTTCTAATACCTATTACCAAATATTTTATTCAACAGCACACAACCGTTCAATAATATGTTGTTATTTTATAGGTTATAATACTAACAGATCTTTCATTCCATGCTAATATGTTTATTTCTCTATATATCTGTCTCTGTTATTCAACTTTTTTATTAGTAGCACAGGTTGCCACATATACTTCACTACTAGTTAAAATAAGTTAGTTGAGCAATTATTAGCACCTGTATCACTAGTATTAAACTAACATATTATATAACTTAACTTATAACTGTAAATAAAAAATATTTTAGATATATAAATATATAGATAAAATATTTTTGAAAATATTACTACGATATCTGCTTTATTAAAATCTAAGCGTATCCCTAGCGATTTATTTTTTATTCGTTTTAGCGTTTTATTATTGACAATATGACAATTATGTTTCTTTCACACTGTTTGCCCAGTTTACCTTATTTTAAATTTGAAACAAAAATATAATTAAAATCAAAGTTACCCAGAAATGGAGCAAATAGTTATGACATCGAAGCTTCTCGGGGTAGAGTTACTCCCAGTCTACTTTATGCTACCAATTTGTCTATACAAGTTTCACCCGGGTGCTTGCATATAGAACACAAGTTAGAAGTCACCAACCCATTCAGTTATTCCTTGTCCCTCCAAGAACCATCTACCCCTCACATCCCATCCCAAATCATAGAGAATGGTCGTAAAGCAATTATAATCCGCTATCCATTACCGCTAGATTGAAATATCTAATTTGGGGAGTGTCTAATGAATACGTAACTAGCCTCAGTGCAGCTCTGGCAGGACTTGTGGCAGGACTCTGGCAGGACTTGTGAAGGCTAGGGCGCTCGCCTGTCAGTTCCTAACGCAATCACAGAGTGCGCGCTTATCGACCCATTTGCCATGTTTGAGGAATTAGAGTTACCTGTAACGGAACAAAATGCTCCTGATTGCAGATTGCGAGATGGAAAAGCAAATATATCGTTATGCGATATATCGATCCAGAGTTAAAACCTTGGTTTAAGGAAAAGTACTGTATTAAGGTGCGTACTAACTGGACGAGCAATTTCGAGCACGAGCGAGCGAACAGCCGTTAGTTGCGAATGCTCGTCCAGTCAAGACGTATTAGCGGGCGAGCGAAGGCTTGTTCTTTAGTGCTCGCTCGTGCTCTATCATGATCCGTGTCTTGTAAGTACATCAAAGGAAACGGGTGCTAGCACTTGTTCAGTGTGGACAAGACAAGACAGTTGAATTCTTGCATTACCTCAGTAAACATCTGCAGTCTCTTGACAGAAATATGGAATGGACAAATGAATTAATTTTAAAAAAAATAGAAGATTGTAGAATCCGGTCATGCCGTGGCACGGAATAGGTTTATACAGAAGCGACAGTAA
The DNA here is from genome assembly GCA_035578165.1 of Stenolophus ochropezus. NCBI lineage: Eukaryota > Metazoa > Arthropoda > Insecta > Coleoptera > Carabidae > Stenolophus > Stenolophus ochropezus. Next base: position 17,823,747 of record JAQOWZ010000012.1, on the reverse strand, counting down.
GACAGAGAAATTAGAGAGAGACGGAGACTGCACAAATTTAAAGGGCTCATTGTTTAACATGGGAAAGTTTCCTGCCATGTTAGAGAGAGATAGGGTAAGAGCACAAATATAAAGGTGTACACAATGCTTCAAGGTCATAGAACTGGATAGAAGAACATGAAAGGTACCGACACGGAGTGTCGCTTCTTTATGTAACTATTCTGTGGCCGTGGGGTTCAAAGAATATTAAAAAAAAAAAACAGAAAAGACGATGCCTGGACAGAAATTTTTGTAGTTATAAAACGTAACAATGCAGAAATTACAATCTAAAAATCTGAACACAACAAAATCTAGAACATTAGTGAGCAAAAGAGAATTCGCTTGACTGTGAACGTTCAGCAAGCAAGACGAGCGAGCAGCAGTGAACGCGAGCAAACATTCGTTCGCTCGTGCTCGCTGTTGCGCGTCCAGTTAGTACCCATCTTTACAGTTGAGGCTTTCCTGAAACAGAGCCAGTGCAGTAGCTCTGGCAGGACTTGTGGCAGGACTCTGGCAGGACTTGTGATGGCTGAGGGGCTCGCCTGTCAGTTCCTAACGCAATCACAGAGTGCGCGCTTATCGACCCATTTGCCAATGTTTGAGGAATTAGAGTTACCTGTAACGGAACAAAATGCTCCTGATTGCAGATTGCAAGATGGAAAAGCAAATATATCGTTATGCTTCTAGGAGTGAGGAGTGTTCTTACAAGATTGTGAATGTTTCTTCGTGTGGAGGTTCTGTGGAGTGGTTGGAATTCTTGGATTGTATTGGGCAAGTTTTACAGTGGCATCATAGAATAGTTACATACAGAAACGACACTCCATGTCGGTACCTTTTATGTTACCCTAGTCAGTTCTATGACCTTGGGGCATTGTGTGGACCTTTCAATTTGTTAGCTCATTTACGCTCCAGATTTAAATTTTTGTATGTACGATAAAATAATTTTTAGAATGTAAAAATACTACTATTATAAATTTATCAATATAATAAAAGCAAATTAGATGAAATAAATAGGTTATGCTTATCGGAGTGTGTTCTTACAAGGTTGCTCCTGTTCTTTTATGGAGAATTTCAGTGGAGTTGTCGGAATTGTTAGATACCAATCTAAATAAAGCATTTTAATGGTCAGTTGCACAGTTGATACTTAACCATAACTTAAGTTAAACCTTAAACTGGCGTTATGCTTGTCGGAGTGTGTTCTTACAAGATCCTATTCCTTCAGGCAGGATTTCATTGGAGTGGTCGGAATTCTTGAATATCAATCTGGATAAAGCACTTTAAGGGCAAGTTTTACAGTGGCATCACAGTATAGTTATATACAAAAGCGACACTCCGTGTCGGTACCTTTAATGTTACCTTAGTCAGTTCTATCAATGACCTTGGAGTATTGTGTGGACCTTTAAATGTGTTGGCTGATTTACGCCCCACATTTAAATTCTTGTTTGAATGATAAAATAATTTTTGGAATGTAAAAATACTAAAATTATAAATTTATCAAAATAACAAAAGCAAATTAGATTAAATAAATAGGTTATGCTTGTTGGAGTGTGTTCTTACAAGATTGATGCTGTTCCTTCATATGGAGGTTCAGTGGAGTGGTCGGAATTCTTAGATACCAATCCAGGGCAAGTTTTACAGTGACATCACAGAATAGGTTTACACAGAAGCGACAGTAAGACAGAGAAACGAAAATTACAGAGAGATGGGGAAAGGCAACAGATTTAAAAGGCTCATTGTTTAAAATCGGAAAGTTTCGTCACATCTTAGAGAGAGATAGGGGAAGTCAACAAATTTAAAGGTCAATCTGAATAAAGCACTTTAAGGGTCAGTTTTACAGTGGCACCACAGGATAATTATATAAAGAAGCGACACTCCGTGTTATCCTAGTCAGTTCTATGACTTTGGAGCATTGTGTGCTAATCTTTGAGGAATCCAAATTACCTGTAACGGAACAAAACGCCGGTAATTGCTAGATGGAAAAGCAAATATATCGTTATGCTTGTCGGAGTTCAAATTTAAAGGGCTCATTGTTTAACATGGGAAAGTTTCCTGACATCTTAGAGAGAGAAAGGGGAAGAGCACAAATTTGAAGATCTACACAATGCTTCAAGGTCATAGAACCGGATAAGAGAACATGAAAGGTACCGACACGGAGTGCCGCCTCTTTATGTAACTATTCTGTGGCCGTGGAGTTCAAAGAATATTAAAAAAAAAAAACAGAGAAGACGATGCCTGGACAGAAATTTCTGTAGTTATAAAACGTACCAATGCAGAAATTACAATCTAAAAATCTGAACACAACAAAATCTGGAACATTAGTGAACAAAAGAGAATTCGCTTGACTGTGAACGTTCAGCAAGCAAGACGAGCGAGCAGCAGTGAACGCGAGCAAACATTCGTTCGTTCGTGCTCGCTGTTGCGCGTCCAGTTAGTACCCATCTTTACAGTTGAGGCTTTCCTGAAACAGAGCCAGTGCAGTAGCTCTGGCAGGACTTGTGCCAGGACTGTGGCAGGACTTGTGATGGCTAGGGCGCTCGCCTGTCAGTTCCTAACGCAATCACAGAGTGCGCGCTTATCGACCCATTTGCCAATGTTTGAGAAATTAGAGTTACATGTAACGGAACAAAATGCTCCTGATTGCGAGATGGAAAGATGGAAAAGCAAATATATCGTTATGCTTGGAGGAGTAAGGAGTGTTCTTACAAGATTGTGAATGTTCGTGTGGAGGTTTAGTGGAGTGGTTGGAATTCTTGGGGACTAATCTGGATAGAGTACGTTAAGGGTCAGTTTGACAGGGCAACTTAAACTTAATGCTGAGTTTAAACTTTGGTTTTGCAACGGGATCTACTAGTACTGGTAGACATTGAAAACAGAAAGCCGATTTTCAACTTTTTGAAAAATCGGCAACTATTTAAAAAAAAGTCGAAAAAGTCAAAATATCAAAAAAGTTAAAATATAATAGTCTGGAAAATCAAGTAGGTAGTCGACCCACCCCCAAAATATTGGAAAAAATTATAATTTTTATTAAAAAGATAGATAAATAAACAAATAATTACACTTGAGCGATTAAAATGATCGGATTTTTATTTTTATATTTTATAATTAAATATTTTAAATCCTGTAAATTTTTTTCATTATTTTATTATAAATTTAAATAATTAATCTATAGTTTTTCCTTTTAATAGATAAACGTTTAATACAAAGTAGGTCTCGCTCGCCAATACAAATATATTTAAGTGTTTCCGATTATTTCAATTGTTTAGTTTCTTTCTTTTACCATTTCTTCAAAAAATGTCTTATTATCCCACATTACAATATTACTTATAATCAATAGATAAAACACTACTTCTGAGGGTTTATCTCTATAATACGCGATTAAATCCTATTTGTCCGTATTCAGCTCTCGTATCCATCTTCTCCGTTAAGCCATCTTTAGCCAAAGACTCTCTCTATGTTTCATGATATTACAACCATATTCTGCAACCTTATATAAACCTTCTTTAACAACAGACAGCCATTTTCTAAATTACATTTGGCAACATATATTTCTTATTTATTTTTTATGAACACCAAATAATTCCAGAATTTTTACAATGTCATCAATATCATACACAAATTCTACCAATTTTATGACTAAACAAAAATGTATAAAAACGGCCCCTGTCATCTCTAAATAACTTACAAAAAAAATGTTTCATTATCGGTAATCATGAGAAGAATAAGAAATCTTATTAAAGCGTCTTGAAGTTACTTAATGAAGCTTCTTTAACGTTAGAGATGAGAGACGAATACGGGTCATTGTCTTTACCCGAAATTTTAATTTAAGGATTTTTTTAGAGTCTAATCAGAGTAGCTGTTGAAAGTGGGAAATCTACAGGTATTTGATAAAATAAAATAATTATATTCACATCAAATGACAGACGAAAAAAAATCTGATCTTGCCAAACAGTGCTAGGGAATATTACACTCTCTGGTATTCATCTTATGAACCTAAACAGCCAAAACCTCAGGTAAAGAGACAATTTGACAATATAACACTTATATAAAAACATTACATTCAATTCGTAAAGAGTTATCTCAATATTTTATTATAATCATTTATGGTCAAATTGAGTGTATGCGACCAAACCGATATTGGTAGACATTGACAGTTGGTTGTCTTTTGTTTCTGAGGGCGCTCGGCATTGTCTGAGGGCCAATATTGAAATAGACAGCCAGTTGAGCTGGCGAGTGTAATGCAATTGCTACTGAGTAGCCGCACGCCTTCGTGGTACCGGTGCCGTACCATAGTTGTGTATTGTTTATTTACACCCAAGTGAACGTGCATAAACCAGCGCTTCTACTGATACGACATATTCTTGAGCCTTAAGAGTTTGTGCAGAGCACAAATATAACAACGCTAACTTGTTTTTAGGACTTTCAACTAAGTCGACCTATTTTCGATTTTTCTCTGAAACTAAAAGCAAATTTGAAAAGGTTAAAACTTAACTAGCCGTTTTGGAACATGCAAAAACTTTTATATGAAGAATATATTTTTCTCGTAAATAAAAAATTAAAATATTTTCCCTCTTTGCAACTTTTATAGTTCCATGTAAATTTTTTAATATTTCTTTTTTGGACATTTCAGACTGTTAATTAGTCTATCATCACTATGATAGAATTAGGTTAAGCATTTCTCTAGTTATTATAATGTTACAATGTACTTACAATCCTTGTAGCTATAATTCCATTACATTTTAATTTAAAACATAATTTGTCGGCATGAAAATAATAATCCCAATTCAAACTGTTTAAGGGTTTTTATCCGGATATTTGTATAAATATTATAAATTTTATTAAACACCAAAATATAAAATGATTACAATTAAACGAACCACAATAATCTATTTGCCAAATACAAATTATTTAAAATAAACTAATTCATATGTTTTATTGTATTTATTTACATGAATAATTTGCAAATAACAAATACGAACATTATTTCATAACGGGATTGATACAATAATGGCATTTAAATGTTTTAATTTGTAGAATAAAACAAAATGTATCTACATTTATTAAAATAATTTTTAATTATTTCCATTAATTTTAATATACAGTGTTTTGTTATTTTTATTTACTTTTAATTATTTAGACTAATTTTAAAAATTTATTTGAAAACCATGTTTTAATTATAAAGAATATTTAATCGAAATAAAAAATTGTATATACAGTCATTTTGGTAAAAAAACATGTTTTAATGTAAATTTAAGATTCTATCTAACTACCAAGAATTTCGATAAAACTTTGTTACAATAGTTATTTGTATCACTAGTCCAGAAACTGAACTTTTACGAGAGCGAGCTTACTATACAAATAATGTTAGATCTTGCAAAAGAGTTTCTGGGCGTGTGATACACAAGATTTTTTGCGCTGATGACACTTTTAATTTATTTAAGAAATATTATTACTACTTAAAATTAATACACTAGAGAGTTGATTGAAAAATATACCGGGTGTCCCAGCTCGACCGACACATGGGAGTTTTACATGGGAAATCAGTTAATTATGAATAGTATCTCCCCAGTGCAAGATATTAACTTGAAATTTTGTATACTTATTGGAGAATATTAATTCTATGGATCACACTTATTTGAAATATGCAATTTCGTCTGCAAGGCGAGATTTATTAAATTTAAAATCTAATATTTTCGTTCAAAATCAGACAGCCATGGAAATAAAAGAAAATATTTACCTGACAGCTTAGTGAAGTATCACTGATTTTAATTCTTATTCCCTGTATTATAATATTAATTAAGTTGAAATTAGTTTATTTTTGTTAAATAATATACCAAAATTACAAAAATATACATATCTACAATGGCATATCCTTAACTGTCAGAACTGTCATATAGATATTTTCTTTTATTTTTAGGCTGACTGATATTTAACAATAATGTTAGATTTTATAATTTAATAAATCTCGTCTTGCAGACAAAATTACATATTTCAAATAATCCGTAGACATAATATTCCCCAATAAGCAGTTAATATCTTGCACTGGGGAGATACTATTCATAATTAACTGATTTCCTATGTAAATCTCCTATGTGTCGGTCGAGCTGGGACACCCGGTATAGAATATCTATAGGTTCAATACCTTTAAACAAATTCTAAAAATTCCAGCTTTAGATTTTGGAGAAAGAAAAATCTTGCAAACAAAACTGAATATAAATTTGTGTAAATATATTTGAAAAAAGTTTCAGGACAGATCAAATTGTCTTATACATCATATTATGCTAACATTGAAATTTCTTCCCCGAATTTAAATAAATTTTCACGGTGAGTCAATTTGGAAGAATAAGGTACGAATAGAATAATAAAAGGATCATTTCCATACATAAGAAAAATGTTATTGAAACTGATAGAATTTGTTCTTTTCATATTGGACTCAGTGTGAATATGTAACAACCTTAATTTTAATAATAGTTATTTAAGCTGCAAGTAATGTAAGTACAATACAATATAAGCTTCTAGAAGGTATCTTACCATACTATAACTTTTTTTTTACACTTTGCGTTAACAATAGCCCTATTATTATATCGAAAACATTTTCATAATATAAAATATTGGTGTTGGTATTTTTATTGATGTAAAATTGGTACTTCTAACAACTGCACCCCAATTTTAATGTTAAATTGATAACCTCAAATATTTTTAAATGTTTTTTCATAAAATTTATATTATTTCTGAGCAGGATAATCGAATAAACAAAATTAATTTAAAGGATATTAATACTTCATCACTCATAATGTATAGATTTATAAATATTTTCATTATATTTAAATGCATATTGACAGATAAATGTGCTTAACTTCATTCAACAGGGTTACCATATTTTACATTTATATATCCCTAGATTACAATCTGTTATTTTTTTTTAAATAAAAATTAGAAAATTTTGTAAAATAAAATACCATGACGTAAACAAATATACAAATATCCACAGAATAAATAAAATAAATTCTACAATTAATAGAATAATTAACAGCTAAATTTAAAAAAAATAACAAAAAAAAAAAACTCATAACAACTACAAATAACATGAAATGTCAGCTGAAATTCAAATTTGCAATGAATTTGACATTCAATTATCAGTGTAGACTTGTAGAGGTTCTCTTCTCTATACATGTATGAGTATATGTAAGTACGTATCAACCACAAATAACCATTACTGTTATAGAATAGCAAGTATACTTGTAGTTGATATTTGCAATTGATATCATAAAGTCCAAATAATAGCAACCTTAGTTATAGAATCTCACCCAAATGCTGATATTACACTTTGTGAGAAAAAATTCGAAACGTTGACCTCAATATCTCACTTTGGATTTTCACATTTTACATTAAAATATCAAAGATCATGAAGAAGCTTATTGTGTGGTTAACCCAGAATATGAAAATTGATGAATTTATTTATGCCAAGCTAAAACGAAACATATTCGAATACATCTTATCCCATATTCATTTTATCGCCAATAATACCTCCGGTATTTTTTATGAAGCTGTCAGCCCTTATCGCTCGCGAATGATGAATGATTTATCAATATCAATTTTACATCTAAGGTAGGAGTTTTCCTTAAATTGATCCCAAACTCCCAACAACAACCTTGTATGCGTCCGCCTTTATTTTTAAAAGATTTCTCAGGCAGGAAGATATAGGAGGCGCAAAGACAGGTGTTAGACGGGTATTAAAATATTACAATGACAGAAGATTAGAAAAAATGAGTTCTAAAAGAAAATGTTGGGTTGGGAAACAATTTATCATAAAATTTGCAAAGACAGCTCAATTAGTTAGCCGTGATATAAAAAATTATATACAGGGTGTTTCAAGAAAGTCTTGTCATAGGCATTTAAGCTACGTTTTCACCTTTTCACATAGTCACAGTTTTAGTTTTAGTCATAACCTTGAGATATTTGACAAACGTGAATATTGTTACATCGAAAACGGTTGAACAATATTTTAAATGTTGTATGCAATACGTATGTAAAATATTGTTTTTTGTCTACTTTACATTCTAGAGGCATAAATAACTATTTTATATTTTGCGTTAAGAATTGCCCTAATATTATATCGAATACAGTTTAATAATATAAAATATTGTTAAACTGTTTTTGGTATTTTTGTTGTTGTAAAATTGGTACTTCTAAAAACTGCACCCCACTTTAAATGTCAAAATGATTACCTCAAATATTTCAAATGTTTTTTTTTTAATAAAATTTTTAATATTTCTGAGAAAGAAAACCGAATAAACAAAACTAATTTAAAAGGATAATAAAATTTCGTTAGTCATAAAGTATAGATTTGTAAATATTTTCACAATATTTTAAATGCATTTTGAGAGAAAAATGTGCCCAACTTCACTCAACAGAGTTACCATTTTTCATATATTTAACCCTAGATTACATTCTAGTATTGTTAAAAAGATCAATTCAATCGGTAAACAGGAAAAAATCATTCGCACATAAGAAAGTAGACGATCTAGTTGCTTTTCTATAAGTTCTGAAAAACTGTTGTTGAATGGTTAATCAAAGGGTAATAATAATGATGTAACTGAAGATTATGAAAACAAATATACGGGAAGCAAGAAAATTTAAGAATGATTGGATAAAATGTGTAATTTGTCTCTAGAATGTGCAATTTTAAGAATCATTAACATTTTTAGAGGAAATGATAGAATAGTAAAATGGTCTGATAGATCTCTCGATTTTACACATCTAGATTCTTTTTATAAGTTAACTCTAAAATCACAAATTTGTACTGGGGGAAATCTTTAAAATTTATGTCAACTTAAAGTTCAGATTCAAAATGTTACAATTGCCCAAATAACAGCGTCTGTAATTCAAAAATTTTATAGAGATTAATGAGATTACTCATTGCTTAGCAGTTAATGGATGTATTTTTAAAAATTTATTGTAATTGTTGTTTAATAAACATTATTATATTTACATGTAGTAGATCATTTTAATATTCTACCATTTACTCTAAAATTATTAATGATTCTTAAAATTGCTATTGCACTTGCTGTAGGCCTGTCAGAAAATTTTATAACCGAAAAAGAAAATGTCAAATTCGATTTCTATGTTTAATTTTAAATGAGACAAGCAAGTATACATTGCTGTCAATTAAATATCAAGTCGTAACCATGGATGTAATAAATCCCCATGTTTCACGTTAAAAAATACTCACGGTAGATAATTAACATTTTTAATAATTTTTACATTAGGACAATCTATTTAATTCAAATATAAATACAATAAATTTCTTTAGAATTCATTCTCTTGGAAAGCCCTACGATACATGTTACAATAACAATCATCAAACATCACATGAAATCGTTTTCGTTTCTAAATTTTTATACATAAGTTATGGAAGATGAAAATATTTGTATTTCAGTTTCCAATCCAAAAAATTGTGTAATATTTCGTGATTTTTAAGAAGCTTGTCAAAACTGCTTACTTGCTAGTACATGTCTCCATGTACGCTTCACATAAATCTAGCAAGCGTGGGACTCGGAATATAAAAATATAAAATTTCAATTTGAAATTTACGGAACCAGTGTAGTGTATAAAGTCTTATTTCCCTAAACAAATTCAGAGCACAACTGATCAAATTTTCCATCCACTGACAATTGAGAGTGCGGCCCAGCCTTCAGATGTTTAAATAAAACAATTCAGACAGAAGAGAATCATAACTTCAAAGATTTACGTCATCCATAAACAGATGAATGCGAAATATTCGCTTACAAGATTTCTATCTTAAAATTCCAGTAGGCTTTGAGTTTTATTCCATGTTATTATTAATATATTACGACATTAGCTGTGTACCATCATTACAATCGAATTGAAGACCGATAGGTCGTTGTTCTGATTTCATGAAAGGACAGCTGTCGTTTTAAGTGTAAAAATAAAGTAATCTGAATTAAATAACATGTAGGAATACATGTAGTGTTGTCCTGTACAATATGGTAACTTATATACCATACTTGAATCGAACTGAAGACCTTTGAGTCCATGGATTGTTGTTTCATCTTTATAACCATGAATTGACAGCTGTCGGTTTAAGCGTAAATATGAAGTAATCTACATTAAATAAGTTGTAGGAATTCATTTAGTATTGGACAGTTTTTATTTTCCAAAAACTTTTTTTCTCATGTTAAATGCCTATGACAACACTTTCGTATACCAGCGAATGAAATAAAAACATCCAATACATTTGTGTATTTCTTTATGTCTCAATATGACTTCCTTGTACGCCAAATTATACTCATTTTTTGCTGCACTTCATTTAAACTTATTTCATTTGAAAGTGAAATCATTCTATGGCTAATCATTCTTCAACGTCCATTCGTCTCAGATCTTATAACTTCCTTTCGAAATGGACCATCTTTTGTAAAATTTTATTAAAATGCTTCTCACTATTCCTTATTGCTTTACACAGTCACAGATTTTCTACACTTATTTTAAGTGAAACTTAACTCCAAATAAATTTAACATAAAACGCGGTGCAAATGAATTTTACTATTAACTGTAACTTAAAGTTTAAGTATGTGCGGTGCAAATAGGCATAAGTTCATTTCCACCATGTATAAACACGAATTTAAAGACGGCTTCTGTCATTTTTAAATAACTAACACAAAAAGTTGCTTCATGCTAATCATGACAAGTGGATATGAAATCTTAGTGAATCGTCTTTAACTTACTTAATTGTTAGAGATGAAGCAGAATACGGACCATTATCTTAAAATTGTTAAAATTGCATAAACATAACAATTTAGCGACGAAAAAAACAAATTTCAATATAACAGTCGTATGTTTATCATATATTTAAAGTAAATTTCTATCGAGGAAAACTAATATATTTGGAGACGTCAGGGCCCCCTATAAATATCTGTCTTCTCTACCTCCAAGTCCAATAACAGACTGTCGACTGTCGACTGTCCCAGTGTCGCCAACGTTAGAAACTTTCCCACTTTAGTAACTTCCATCGGCTTAAACACTTTGTTACCAAACAATTGCCATTCGTATTTATACAAGGAATATAAAGATTGTAATATTCCCACAATAGCCTAAGAGGTTTATGGTCAGAGAACGGAGAATAATAAGAAGTTATGAATCGCTTTGTTCCAATTGTTTTATTTAATTGTTTCAGTTCTTATCATTTCCAAGGCGACAGTTTAAAATGCGACGTAAAATAAATTATACAAAAGGTCGTTCCGCGATGTTAAATGACAGGAGAGGAAATAGGGGCTGGAAAATGGGCGGCAAAATGGCCCTGAAAGAGAAACAAATGATAACTTGCTGGCTATGTCACACGTACAGTAAATTCTAAAATTAATATTACACATATACAGGTGTTCCATTTAATTGTGCCACCATTGCTATCTTGAGAACTATAAGAGTTACGAGGTTGGTTAAATTAGCAAAGAACCACCATTTTACAACACTAATACAATGAGCAAAAAAATGTAGATCTGGGATCTACATGTGTTAGGAAGGCTAGGACTTCCGTGGTTGTAAGTCTCTCCGGCAGAGTCGTGGGACTCTGTAGGTGGTTACAGTACCCTTGTGTGCAAGTAGTGGGTATTGGTAATGACGAGGTGCTAGGCCGCATTCATTATGGAGACTGGGCTAAGTACTGGATGTCCCGGGGGGTAGATACTAGCGTTCACTACTCGCGGAGTACCTCCCCAAGTCTAGGACTTGGGAGTCACCTGTCACACCTCCTTTCTATGTCAGGAGTTCATGTGCATGCTTGTGACAATTGTTGTAACTAGAATGACAATGTGTGTTTTGTACAAGTTAGGGGAACGGGTCCTAATGGTCCGATCCGACGCTGATGAAGAGAGAACAAGAGAACGCCACTGTCAGGTCAAGGAATATGAAATGTTTATAATGTATGTATTATCGTCATGGATTCTTATTAATAAATGGTAATATATTGTGTTTAATAGTAAGTTCTGATCTAAGCGCATCCTAAACATAGCCATGAAAGATAAATTGTATATTAATTATACTGCCCTTAGTTTGTGAAAACACTTTATTTTTATCGCTCTTTTAGTCATACACAGCCAAACCTTACAACCCATTTCTATACTCCGTTTTTAAACTATAGACAGCACTAGACGAAGTCACATTTACACCACAGCGTTAGTGAAATACTAGTAGTTCTGAAAAGAACTGTTTTTAATCGTGATATAACACAAAAAAAGAAATGAAACAAATCACGCAAATTCAATAAGTGATTTGACAACTACTGAGAGTTTGACGTTTCAATTACGTTTGAGAAGGTTAACTTGAAATTTTGTCTGGTTAAATGCGGCTTCATGAAATGGCGCAGCAGCCAATCACAGGCTTTGATTTTCTCTCTAGAATTCTTAGTTACTGTCTATTGTTTAAAAACAGAGTATAGTTAAGTAATTCTTCAGTCCTCCTTTTTCCCCTGTATTTCTTAAAGCGTTTAACTTCTTGTGCCGTCCTCCCGTCTATCAGACTCGCTGGTCGGAAGGCAGATACCGCATGTGGTTATCACAGCGTTGTCAAGTCTTCTCAGCTTGAAGCCGTTGAGATAAGGCGTCAGAGGCAACGCAAGAGGAGGTGAACACTGAACACGGGTGGGATTTATATGGAACCCATATGGGTGTGGAACCCATGGGGAGAAACTTACGGTGAGAGTGAGACTCACAGGAGCGTCTACAGCGCTGGTTTATGAATCGAGGTTTCATTAGTACATCTGGGATCTACATGTGTTAGGAAGTCTAGGACTTCCGTGGTTGTAAGTCTTTCCGGCAGAGTCATAGGACTCTGTAGGTGGTTACAGTACCCATGTGTGCAAACAGTGGGTATTGGTAATGACTAGGTGCTAGGCCGCATTCATTATGGAGACTGGGCTAAGTACTGGATGTCCCGCGTCCCGGGGAGTGAACACGCCAGGAGCTAGGCTTGATTGATATAGTAATGAGTGTAGATACTAGCGTTCACTACTCGCGGAGTACCTCCCCAAGTCTAGGACTTGGGAGTCACCTGTCACACCTCCTTTCTATGTCATGAGTTCATGTGCATGCTTGTGACAATTGTTGTAGTTGGAATGACAATGTGTGTTTTGTACAACTTAGGGGAACGCGTCCTAATGGTCCGACCCGACGACTGACGGAGAGAACAAGAGGACGCCGATATCAGGTCAAGGAATGTGAAATGTTTATAATACATGTATTAACGCCCTAGATTCTTATTAATAAATGGTAATACATTGTCTTTAAAAGGATTAGTTCTGATGTAAGTGCATCCTGAACATAACCACAGAATAGTTACACACAGAAGCGACATTCCGTGTCGGTACCTTCCATGGTCCCCTTTTCAGTTCTATGACCTTGAAGCATTGTGAAGACCTTTAAATTTGTGCTCTTCCCCTTTCTCTCTCTAAGATGTGAGGAAACTTTCCGATTTTAAACAATGAGCCTTTCAAATTTGTGTACATTCTCCATCTCTCTCTAATTTTTGCTTCTCTGTCTTACTGTTGCTTCTGTATAAACCTATTCTGTGCTTGCACCGCTAAAACCCACAGCTGTTCATATCATCCCGCTTTCACTTATTGTTAAACTCAAATGAAGTAAACAATTTGTCAATTACATACCATGGATATGGAAAAACACATTTTTTTTATCGCTCTTTTATAAATAAATTTAAAATTGTACTACAAATCTAAAAGAGCTATTAGAGTACTAGTAATTATTTGTGAAATTAAACAACCATGAACCTCATATACAGCCAAACCTTACAACTACAACCCATTTCTAGTACGCAATTCTTCCATCCTCCTTTTTCGCCTGGTTGTATTCCTTAAAGCGTTTAACTTCTTGTGCCGTCCTCCCGTCTATCAGACTCGCTGGTCGGAAGGCAGATACGCGTGTGGTTATCACAGCGGTGTCAAGTCTTCTCAGCTTGAAGCCATTGAGATAAGGCGCCGTCAGAAGCGGCAACGCTGGAGAACACGGGATGGGATTTATATAACGGGATGAGATGTTTTATGGGATTGATAGAAACATCACAGTAGGCTGGGGTTGTTGTTTTTACGTGGAGAGGGATGGAATGTTGAGGATTGTAAGGTATGAAGCGATATGTGGAACTGGGTTTGTAGGACAAATTATTCTAATTTGAAGGCATCACTTGAAAGGGAAAGTAATATATAATGGCAAATAAAACATAACAAATATTTTTATCTACAACTATTGAAATATGGGTACATTATACGTGTGATACTACATATAATATACTACTCATATTACACAAGTGTAATATGAAAAGTTGTATTACACGCTACACTTTTCTGTAATAAATAGAGCGTATAATTTAATACATAACATTTTAATAAACTGTTAATTTATTAATAATATATTTTTTTATTATAAATATCAATATAAATTATTATAAAAGTATAATAAATACAATTTGAATAATTATTTTGACATTTAAGTGCCACTGTGGCGCCATCTGTTAAGCTATATATGAACTACTCACAGTTAAATGAATATTTAACAAATAATTATCAGATTTTTTATATGCCTGATAGTTGTAGATAAAGTATAGTATTTGACTCGCATAATATGGCTACATTACACTCGGATGATTAAGAATACTCGCTATCGCTCGTATTTTTAATTGCATCCTCGTGTAATATAGCCTGCATATTATGCTTGTTAAATAATATACTATTTTTTGTTTATTTATGATTTTATTTTGATTATTTCACACTTGTCATTATCACCCAATTAAAATTCTTTATTTGATAACCTTAGATAGTTTTTCAGTGAAGAAATATGATAAAATCGCATTATCATTGTCATGGTTACATTTTGTTGATATCAAATATTTATGTTTGAACTGTTGTCTTTCATAAAATAATGAAGCAATTATAATTCGAACTATGAATTTAATTGGAATAATTTACTTATAATTCCTGCGAAGTAACGACAACTCAGGTCAAAAATGATCCTTAAATCACTCCAGATTTGTTGTCGTGATCTAAATCTTTTCAAGTTACAAAAAAATATATTTGGATATATTTTTATATATTTGACACATTAGATTTTTTAATAATGAATTAATAAAACTAGATTATATTTATTGCAATAAAATAAATGTTATATATAGGTTTATTAGGTCACATGATAAGGCAAATAATGAAAAAATTTCTGCATTACTATTGCTATAATTTTAATGTTATTGCTACAGTTGCTAGTACTTTTCAAAAGCAAACCAATATCACTAGTTAAACCATAATCAATTGTTTTATTACTGGAACCAATAGATAGATAGCATATTTAAATACCAATTCAAATTGTTTATCAATACAAGCGTCTGAAAATCAGTACTAGGGTGGGATTCTATAACTCATAACAACTACAAATAACAACTGCACTTGTTAAAATATCAGATATAAACGTAAAGCGTCAAATGTCACCATTGCTGAAATTCAAATTTGCAATGAATTTAAGATATTTCCACATCAGTGTTGACTTGTAGAGTGTTCTTTATATATGTACGAGTATATGTAAGTACAAATCTACCATAAATAACCATTACTGTTATAGAATAGCAAGTATACTTTGTAGTTGATATTTACAATTGATATAACATGTCCAAATAATAGCAACCGTAGTTATGGAATCCCACCTCTCATCTCAGTGCTCGTTAGTTTACTTCTTTGTTTTTTTTTTGTTTTTGTTCAGCTTTCACACGTAAAGGAAAGAGTTGGTTTTACTACTTTTCTGACGACTTCCGCCTTTACTTCTGCAAGTATCTGCTTTCGATTAAGAAATTTTGATTTCATGATGTTGAAAATTCTTCCAGTTTTAGCAATTCTTTCGTTAATTTCATCGTCCAGAATCCCTTTACTGCTTATAATTCCTCCCAGGTACGTGAATTTATCTACTTGTTCTATTTCTTGTCCTACTATCTTTATATTGTGTTTCATATCTGTATTTCCTATTACTTTCATAAGACTGTATAAAAAATATTTATTCTAACTAGTCAACCAATAAAAACTTTGCATATATTTCAAATAATTCTTTCTCTTTAACTGCTAAAACTAAAAAACGATTACACCACAAAAAGAGATCTATTATACTTTGTGTTTGACATTAAGTAAAACTAGAAAAGAAACTATACAAACATATTTCATTTTTAAAACATCGTTTAATATCTTTAGATTATATTAACATGAAAAAATCTGGTGTGTCCAACACAATACCTCCCGCCACTGTAGTAATATATTCTATTTAAGTTTTTCAATACATTTAATTTGTAGTTTTAAAATTAGTGTGTTATTGCAGTTAAGAATACTTTTAATTCATTTCATACCTAAAATTTCCTTCATAAAATTTGTGTGACCAATATGACAGCTATTTTTGACGTTACTAAAACCGGAACCGAAATTACTTTGATTCACTCATGCAAATTCATTCCTAATATATTTCTTCCATCTTTTTAAATTTTACAATAAAATTACTTCATTTTTACTTATTTTATCTTTTACACTTACTTGCATTAAATTTGACATCATATTTCAAATTTTGTGAACATATGAATAACTCATCTGTTTTATCGAAATTCCTCTGCCTAAACGATATATAAACGTAATTATGTAGATCGGTAGAAAATTAAAAAATCTTTATATTTATAATAACGAAATTTGCGAAAATATGGTATTTACAGGTATTTTTTAGGAAAAACGGTTTAAAGCTTCAAGTAAAGTACTACTTCCGGTTAACCAACTGTAGTCAAAATCTAATCAGTTCATCATATTAGAATATAAGTCATAAATACCAAATATTATATTTTTTACATGTCTCGTATTGGAGTTATCGTGGACGAAAAATCGTCACAGACACACACACATGGACATACAGACATCACGGTAAAAATAGCAAAATAGTATTCTAGGGACCCTAATTCGCGCTCATTTGTTGAAAACCCACACTCGAGAAATCTGACCAAAAACAATACCTCCCTTATCTATATATTGATAGGCGGGAGGTAAAAACAACGAAAGCTGAATATGTATTTGTAAAGTGTCAACGGTTTTCAGGCATAATGCGCTGTTCAAAACACAAACAATAATTAAAAATAAAGTGTGTACTCCGGTTTGGCATATAACCAAAATCAATAATAAACAAAATTAGGAGAAAAGTTAAAAAACAACTATGATGAAAGTGTTTACTAACAAACATGAAATATTCAAAATTGATTGTTGGATTGTATAAACGGTATGGACATTGAAATTATGAAAATTAAAATTAAATTGACATAAATTTCAAGCATACATCAATTACTTCTTTTTCTGATAATCACGTAAAAATAATAATGTAACGTTTATTTATTGAAATGATGTGTAAACATAAATAATGAAATACGAATATTTATACAGGGTGAGTTTGAGAAGACGAAACACCAAGCCCCCCCCCCCCCCCCCCCCAAACTTTAACTTTTTTATTATAAGTAATAGAAAAAAATGGCTCATATAAAAGTTTTATTATTTTACATATACTATTTGATGGCAGATGTAGATATTTTTTATAAAGTCAGGTTTACAAGATACGACTATCAACTTTTATTTTTCAAATGGTAACCTATAATTATTTTAATAAAATAGAAAAAGTCATTTTTTTCTCTTTTCAACCATGTATTATTTTTTATTAATGTATTTGACAAATTTCGAGAAAAATGAGATAATTTACAAATATTAAAAATAATTTTTAAACAAATATTATAGGTGGCTTTGTTTCTCGAAATAGGGTGAAACTCTTTCTCAGTGTTCTTAATCTCAGTTGCCAACGTCTAGAAAACCACTCCCATTTAAAATAAGAAAGTTGTGTCCCGTATTTTGAGAACCACTGGTCGAAAAAATAATGTTTTTCTTCAAACGTCATAAAAGTGACATCTTTTGTGACGTGATTGACAAGGTTGAAGTTTAATTTCTATGCTTCCGTAATATAATTTTTTATTCTAGCTGCCGTTTAATTTCTTCGCCGCCGTATGTAGAATCAAACAATAAGAAGTAACTTGCATAATAGAATAACTGACAGGTAACCTACATATTAAACGTCAAATAGTAGTTTATTTTTTAAAATTTCTAAGTTTAAAGAAAAAAAGTGTCTTTGTGTGCCTCGCATGCAATTGTCCGACTCGCTTCGCTCGTTGTGCAAACTTTCATACTCACCACACAAAGTATCACTTTTACTCTTAATAACACAATATACTATTTTTGCTCATTGTGTTAGTCTTGTAAAGTGGTGGTTCTTTGCTAATTTAACCAACCTCGTAGCTCTTATAGTTCTCGAGATAGCAATGGTGGCACACTTAAATGGAACACCTGTACCTGTATATTGATAGGCGGGAGGTAAAAACTTAAAGTGTTATCTTTTCAAATCTTGAGTTATCGTTTTATCACAAACATTAAACTAAAATAACTAGACGTCTCTTATCTAGTTGGCTTAAAAAGATAACAGAAATGTATAATAACATATAATATACAGGCTGTTCATTTTATTTGGTCCACTATTGCTATATTGAGAACTATAAGAGCTACGAGGTCGGTTAAATTAGCAAACAATTTCTATTTTACAATACTATTAACATGAGATAACAATTTTTTTATTAAACCAGTGGTTTTCAAAATACGGGTCCCAACTTTTTTATTTTAAATGTGAACCTATTTTTTTTATTTGCTTATACAATAAAAAATTTTATTCTGAATTCAATGATATAATATTATCAAACCCTAACATAACGATTTTTTTGAGAAAAAAGCATCTAAACTTTTATATTAATTTGATTAAAATATGACAATAATAAGAGTGCCAGGACGGGAAAAAACAGAATACAAGTCATTTTTAACCTGCAATTAGAGTGTCTAGACAGAAAGAAGTGAATAAAAGTATATTCCTTCTCTCAAGGCTATGTTAATAGTATTGTAAAATAGAAAATTTTTGCTAATTTTACCGACCTTGTAGCTCTTATAGTTCTCGAGATAGCAATAAGTGGACAAAATAAAATGAACACCCTGTATAGTACACATTACATTTTTTTAAATACGATTATATTAAGATAAGATAAAATTAAATGTGTATATTTGTACATCAAGATACGTATATATTTGCTAATTTCTACTAACGACAGAACATAGAAAATAAAATGAGTGAAAAAGAAGAAAAAGAAAAAGTAGAAGAAGAAAGTAAAGATGAGAAGCAACAGCCAAAAGAAGAGGAGAAACAAGAAATAAAAGAAGAAATATTAGAAGAAGAATTTGTCAATGTTAGCAGGTCCAGATCAAAAAGGAGCATTATTGACGCCGGAAGAAATATACCCCCAGGATGTGGTATTAACCATGAAGGAGACATAGTAGACGCATTTTATTGGTAAATATTCTATAGCAAAGTAATAAAATTTTACGGACTCATCTGTCAAAATTTAACTTTTATTCACAACCACTATTGTAATATGTCAATTCCTAACCTGTGAAAGGTTAGAAACGTATGTCATTTTTAACTGCAATGACAATCTCACGGGTGGGAAATACTTTTTCAGACGACCACACATGCAAGTAGCCATATTTACACTGTAATTAACACCAGAAAATGTAACATAGCACACGGCGTGTGTTGTAACACACTAGTGTGTTATATAACCGGATATGACGATTAGTGGTCTATAGATGGAACTTTGATAATGAAATGTAACAAAATTAATGAAAATTTGCTTAAAACTACGATTTCAAAATTGGTAGTGAATTAATAAGAAAAATAAAGAGACAAAATGTACTGATAGTTTTATTAATTGTTCAAATAATATGTACTAGACTTCCAAATCAGTTTCCGGTTAACTAATGATACTTAACGTCAATGCTTTCGTGAGTTGTGTTTGACATTGACACTTTTGTATAAACCCTGTTTTTATTATAATATTTTGTGGTCGTCTGAAAAATAGTGTACATAACTCGCTTGAAGGTGCATAGCAACGCTCGTGTATTAAATCACTCGGCGCTACACGCCTCGTTCTTCAATCTCTACACTCGCTTGCTATTTACCATTTTCCACGCTTTAAATAACTATTGTATTATAACTTATTATAAATGTTAAATGCAGATAATAGAGGCCACAAAACGTGCTTATATTTGTGATTTGATTCTAACATGAATTCAATAGTCCAGTAAACTTAAGGTAAAATGAAATATAAGTAATTTTATTTTTGTTTCAGATTTTTGAATACCGGAATAGTAATACCTAGTTACTTATCAAGAAAACGTCTCTAATTGTAAGTCAGAGTAAATAATTATATTTGTGTATCATATCAATATGTCAATATTATGTATTAAATTAATGTTTAAATAATTATTAAATACATAAAATAATAAAATAGGGATTAGCAAACGATTATATTTCTGATTATTCTAAATATAATCTATTTCAAAATAAGGATTGAAAATTTACCCAATAAACCCTGATGGGGTCATTTCACATTTTCTGTTTTTTTTTTCTGAAAGTCTACCATCTACAATATATGTAAATAATATTTTCATGTCATTTGGGTACATTGTTTTGTAGATATATTTTTTTGAGAATAGATTTCAAATCTCAACAGGACGCCATTTGCCAATACGTCACGAATCAAATTGATCATCAGCTCACTCTTGCGGACGAAGTGTAAACTAAGGCAGTTTAAAAAAAAATAAATATATAAATATGTTACACTGTGATGTAATTTCAATTATGTTTCCCGCTTACAATCCTGTAGTTCTACACTAATATAAACAAAACAAAAACCTGCGTACTTTTCCTCTGACAACTATATTAATTTTAGGTTACTTTACATCACGAAGTATAATATTATACTTCGTGCTTTACACTGACGTTCAACTTGTAACGCCTCGGTGTACGTGTATGTGTGAGATGTATAGTTTGACAAAAGATCTCAAGTTGACGTTTAAATTGTTTTATGGTTGTGGTATCTATACAAAGTTTTTCCCTGAGTGAAAGAACTAAAAGAAATGTGACCTTTATGCATTTGTTTTAGCCTACTTGATGGCAATTTTGAACACCTGATAAAATTTGTTTTAAACGATATTTCTCTGGAATTAATGATCGGATTTGAAAAATAAAAAAACAGTTGAAAAGAGAATTGAAAGGCCTTTCGAACTGAGTCACGTTTGACACCCTTTTCCATTTAAAATTTTTGAGGTGCAGTCCACCCCCATTTTAGAGTTGAAGTTATGCCATTGGTACTAATCCATTCAGGTGCCCCCTTTATACTATAATTGCCGTATTCGAGCGTTTTTTGCAAAATTGATGTTAAAAGGCCAAAAATTGCGCTGATAATTATCACTGGGCCACCCTGTATGTATATAATTTTTTGAAATCCCATGTTAAAGTCCTATGTTCCGCGTTTCGTTGCACACACTGTACATTTATAAATAACAATATAAATGTAACCCATTATAAAATGTCATATTGTTGTATGTTCTTGAAGTTAAACTCATGAGTTTCTTAATTTAGTTCTGACATCTATACATCGTTTCCCATTACTAAAG
Source organism: Stenolophus ochropezus (assembly GCA_035578165.1). Lineage (NCBI taxonomy): Eukaryota > Metazoa > Arthropoda > Insecta > Coleoptera > Carabidae > Stenolophus > Stenolophus ochropezus. The sequence goes on along the minus strand of JAQOWZ010000012.1, from coordinate 17,802,107 downwards.
TCTGATTATCTTCTGGAAAGTTTGAAATGTTTCATTTCAACTTAAACTACTATTGTTGATGTATGTTTCTTTAATTTTATTATTGTTCGTTTTATTTGAAAACATCTGAAGTTCTCTACATTGTTACGTTATTGATAGAAATATACAGAGTGCAGTAAAAAGAAGAGTGATAACAGCAGTTCTGAAACAATTTTCCAGAAGTAAAATTGAACGTACATGCAGTAAATTCAATCCATGGTGCTTTTATTATAGCCAAAAGCAATAAACACTTGCGTTGCTATAGCAATATTGCTGTTATTAACATTGGAACTGGGTTGTCAACAAAATTTGTAATTCAATTTGTTTCTACTAACTTAATATTTCATTTGTGTACCTATTCCATATTACCTTAGCTTGGGATTTATATGCGGTAAAAAACAGCAATACAGGGTGGCCCAATGAAATTTATCAGCGCAATTTTTGGCCACTTAACATTAATTTTGCAAAAAACGCTCGAACACGTCAATTTTAATATAAAGGGGGACACCTAAATGGATTAGTACCAATGGCGTAACTTCAACCCTAAAATAGGTGTGGACTGCACCTCAAAAATTTTAAATGGAAAAAAGTGTCAAACATGACACAGTTCGAAAGGCCTTTCAATTCTCTTTTCTACAGTTTTTTTTATTTTTCAAATCCGATCATTAGTTTTAGAGAAATATCGTATAAAACAAATTTTATCAGGTGTTCAAAATTGCCATCAAGTAGGCTAAAACAAATGACAGAAACTAAATAAACAATTCTTTCTACAAGTTGTTTGTAATAAACAAGTAATTTGTAAGTTGGATTTTTTTGTGGGGTTACTTGAAGTCTAAAGTTGATGCTACGCTACCCGAATTTTTAGAAAACGTACCGTAGCTCCAAAATTTTGAGCAAAATCTTTATTATTGTATGGAAGTTGGAAATAGTCATTTTGAACACCTAATAAACTGATACTTGAGTTTCTGTCATTTGTTTAAGCCTACTTGATTGCAGTTTTGCACACCTAATAAAATTTGTTTTAATCGATATTTCTCCGGAACTAATGATCGAATTTGAAAAGTAAAAAAACTGTTGAAAAGAGAATTGAAAGATCTTTCGAACTGTGTCATGTTTGACACCATTTTCTATTTAAAATTTTTGAGGTGCAGTCCACCCCCATTTTAGGGTTGAAGTTATTCCATTGGTAGTAATCCATTTAGTTGTCTCCCTTTATATTAAAATTGACGTGTTCGAGCGATTTTTGCAAAATTAATGTTAAGTGGCCAAAAATTACGCTGATAAATTTCACTGGGCCACTCTGTACATCTTTGCACGATCGGGCATTAGGAAAAGTTTATTAATTGAGCTTCCAAGACAGTAGGTTGTCTTTACTAGTTGCTACGTCTCACAAAATGGTAAGACCTACATATACCGTTCTAGAACGGTAAATGGTTTATAGTAGAAGTAGATGTATATGAAACCGATTTAGCGGATTTTACAACCTTTTATGGAGGGGTGGGAAGATTTGTGGTCAGGAGTTATAAATTATCCCAACTCAAAGATATCACTTGAAAAGTAATAACAGGATCGTATCATATTCTTCTCGTCATAGGATACATATTTGCGACTCCGTTTTTTCGACGTCGACGGCTGATCTGCTAGATGTTGAACTATTTCTTTCGAATGTTGTTTTTAGCATGACTAACGTCCACAAAATTATATTCCCAGGATCTCCACATATTCGTATTTACAATTTTATGCACACACACTACTAAAAACTGCAAGCACAGATATAACTTTTTGATGACTTGTTCAAAACTGACCGTTTACCTGTAAAGAAAATTTTTAATAACTAATGGAGGTCTTAGAATAATTGGAAATCCAAATGGAAAGAAAAATATTAAGAATGAACAACTCTCTGTGGATCACTCCGCTTAAATCTCTTTTTTACTATTGTAAAGCTAGTTAATACTTATAGTTTCTACATTTGTTCTTCTATGTATAAATACTAAAAATTTTCTGTAAAGTTTAATCATTAGCATTTCCTGATAATGGCCTTATAAAACGAAATATAAATAAAATTATTATTTATTAACATCCAAATATTTCTTACCTATATTTATGTCAATACTTAACTGTTTGTATTTAAAATTTACTCTAATCTCTTTTCAATTTTCAAATTGAAATTAGAAGACGTGCATTTAAAAGGCATTATTTTTTGAATATTTTAATCTAGATTTAAAAATACATAATTAAGAAACATTTTGAAAGAAAATTTCTGGTGCTACCCATAACAGCATACGACAGAAGAAACTTAATAAATTTCATATACCTATGCCTCTACTATAGTAAATTCATTTTTTCATAACATGCATAGAACTATATACTCGTACTTTCTAATTAAAAGGGTAAAAATAAATTAGCAGTTTTGGAACATGCAAAGTAAAACAAACAATAAAAATGTTTTTCCTCTTTGCAAGTTGATTCGTGGATATAGTGTAAAAAGAACAATGAATAAAACTTGATTTAAAATAATGTTAGAAAATATATTCAATCTCATATTTCATTTCTAAATAATAAAACAAATAATGTAATAACTCCGCATCTATGAACAGAAGTGTTACCAACTAAAAAGCAAAAAATTATGATGTATTATTATATTTTTAGTTTTCGGTGTAAAATTACTCAATATAATTTATTTTTAAACTTTATAAAAACTTTATGATGTTCGAGGGTTCTAGTTATAAACAAGGATGAGTTTAGTAATTATAATGAGATAGAGTAAGACAGGAAATCTCCCCTTTGAAAAAGAGACAGAAATAGCAAACTAATGAGAAAGACAAAGACGGGAAATATCATGTGTAGTCAAACTAATTTTAACTTCGGTAATTTTAAGATTTCCTTCATGGGCGTAGTATAGAAATTTCAACTCGGGGGCTATAGCCAGTAAATTGTACCCCGTAATTAAATTTGTTGGTTTTCATTAAAATTTTAGGGGGTGTAGGGGATATTACGCGCGGTTAAATTAAGTGTTATGAATAAAGAGAGCCGTAAAGGCTTTATTAACGCTCAAAGATGTTAATAAATACTAAATTGAGTGGAAATTAAGAGATGTGAAAGGAATTAAACTTGAGTTAGGCCTTTTATGTTAATAATTAAATGTTATTACGCCGTCCAAATTTTAAGATTAAAATTCCAAAAAAATATTTCAAAAGTTTATTGCAGATTTTATAGAGGGTCTTACAAAAAAAGTCATAAACTTTAAGGATATATAGGATGGAATCGAAAATTGACACATGGTTTTATTCGGAAATTACCACAAATACAAAAATCTGTGTCTAACATATTACCTTCCGCCACTGTAGTAATATATTCTAAATAAGTTTTTCACTATATTCAATTTGTAGTTTTAGTATTACTTTGTTATAGTAGTTCAGAATATTTTTAATTCATTTCATACTTAAAATATCCTTCATAAAATTTGTATGACCAAAAAAACAGAGCTATTTTGGACGTTACTAAAACCGGAACCGAACTTACCTTGATTCGTGCATGCAAATATATTCCTTATATTTTTTTTTTTAATTTTATAACAAAAGTACTTCATATTTATTTATTTTATCTTTTAAACTTACTTAGGTACATCAAATTATATGTATGTCAAATTTTGTGAACACATAACACTTACCTTCCAATATTTTTTGTAATTAATTTTGAAAGCGTTTTATGGATTATAGTATCGTAATATATTTTAAACAAGTCTTTATTTTTCTGAAAAATAGGTTCTTTCGCGCCTTGCCTTTGAAACTGGAATCATCATAATAATTATACTTGATATATACTTTCTGTCTCTAATCACTTTTTAAAAAGTATTATATTATATGTTTTTAGTAAAATTTGTAGTTCGTTTTGTAAAAAAAAAAATATATCAATCAATTTTGTAATGTTCAGCAAAAAGTTTAATATTGTCTTTTTTTAAAAATGCTTTAATTAAACAAAAGAAATCAATAATATTCTGATTTCTTAATTTATTTTATATTATTGGAAATAGAAAAAAAAATTAACAGTACAAAAGACAACCATAAGAACAACCGAAGTTAGCATATATTTCTCGAAAAAACCGGTGTCAATTCCACGTAAAACAGTATCTGTAGAATGTACAAACTAGAAACTTATATGAATTGAAATAAATTAACTAAAATCAGTTTTTTGCTCATATCTAGACACATCCTTTTTTCGGGAAAATAAATACATGATTAAAATGGGCAACTAATGCGACAACTTTGCCCCAATTTAACCGACTTCGTATCTCTTACGGTTCTCGAGATCCCAATGGTTAGCCTCTTAAATCGGACACCTGTACATATAATGTATAGCTTAGTAGAGCGGACAAAAATCAGTTAACTTATCATGTAAGGAGTAGGTGTTAACGTTCACCACTAAAACGCAAGTGAAATTGTCACGAAATAGATAGAATCCTTATCTAACATAAAACACAGCAACATTTTATCAATAACTGTAGTAAAACCACAAAATAGGTTTATACAGAAGCTATAGTAAGACAGAGAAACGAAAATTAGAGAGAGGTGGGGAATGCCAACAAATTTAAAGGGTTTATGTTTAAAATCGGAAAGTTTCCTCACATCTTAGAGAGAGATAGGAGAAGAGCACAAATTTAAAGGTCTACACAATGCTTCAAGGTCATCGAACTGACTAGGGGAATATGAAAGGTACCGACACGGAGTGTCGCTTTTGTGTGTACCTATTCTGTGCCCTAAGTATAAACTGTACTAAAAATAACTCAACTATTGCTGTCCACCGAGGGCATCATATATCGGAAACGGACAGTTATGTCTTTGGAAACAAGCTTACAGGAGCAAAGAAAGTGCGTCCTTCACCATAAATCTGTCCATTTTGTAACATTTGAAGTATTACACTAAGAAAAATTTACAAAAATACACAGCCGCCAAGCGACCGTATTACAAAATCCTTATCTAACATTGAACAGAACGATATTTTATCAATACGTATAGTAAAACAATGAAGTGTGGAAAACATTTGAGCCTAATTCGATCAAGGACTGTAGAAGCCATAAGAAGGAATATGTCTGCCGATGCAACTCACAAGCATAGACAAGCTCGCAGCTTTGCAAGCCTGTTCTGTCAAGTGCAATACTCGAGTATCACAATTTACAATAAGTTACGAATGCAACTGCTTGCCGTATTTCAATTTGATTTTCTTTGTAACGAACTTACGAACTTGACGTTTTCTTTATTCTCTGAGTAAATCTCATGTTTACTCTGTTTTATTTATGTGTACTTAACCATTCAACATCAAGAATATTACTTTGTGCTCCTATATGTCAAGGAAATTAGATATACTTGGTAAATTGAAACATGACAACATTCATTTCATCTTTGTGTTTACTGTTTTATTCTACATTAATAAATAATGTCTTGTGCAGTATTTACATACATTTTTATGATTTTTTAATGAGGTCTTTTATGTCGTTTCTCTATGTTCGAATCCAATTAGAGAGATGGGAAAAGCCAACAAATTTAAAGGGCTCATCGTTTCAAATCGGAAAGTTTCGTCACATCTTAGAGAGAAAAAGAGGAAGCCAATAAATTTAAAGGTTTACACAATGCTCCAAGGTCATAGAACTGAATAGGGTAGCATGAAAGGTACTGAAACGAAGTGTCGCTTCTGTATGTAACTATTCTGGGACAATACCACAGAATAGGTTTATATTATACAGAAGCGACAGTAAGACAGAGAAACGAAAATTAGAGAGAGATGGAGTCTGTGCACAAATTTAAAGGGCTCATTGTTTAAAATTGGAAAGTTCCCTCACATCTTAGAGAGAGATAGGGGAAGAGCACAAATTTAAAGGTCTACACAACGCTATAAGGTCATAGAACTAATAGAGTAACATGAAAGGTACCGACATGGAGTGTCGCTTCTGTATGTAACTATTCTGAGACAATACTATAATATTCGGAGAAGAGCGTTTTCTCAAGTTTTCAAGGTCGCCATCTGAGCACAATATTTTCATACCTAAAGAAATTTCTCTAAATCTTTTCAGGAATTAAGAAGAAAATATATATTTAGGATAATGTACAGTATAATAATTTGCTCCACCTACATTTTGTCTTTATGAACCAGATTGTCATATAAAAATCAAGTTTCTGCTTTTAAGCCTACTTGATTGCAATTTTGAATACCTGATAAAATTTGTTTTAAACGATATTTTTCTGGAACTAATGATCGGATTTAAAAAAAAAACTGTTGAAAAGAAAATTGAAAGGCCTTTTGAACTGTGTCATGTATGACACCCTTTTCCATTTAAAATTTTTGAGGTGCAGTCCACCCCCATTTTAGGGTTGAAATTATAGTAAATTGACGTGTTTGAGCGTTTTTTTTTTTGCAAAGTTGATGTTAAGTGGCCAAAAATTGCGCTGATAATAGTAACACGGTCGCTATGCGGCTGTGTATTTTTGTAAAATTTTGATAGTGCAGTACTCCAAATGTTAAGAAATGGACAGATTTATGGTGACAGACGCACATTTTGCGCCTTCAAGCTTGTTTTAAAGAAATAACTCTCCGTGTCCGGTACGTGATGCCCTCGGTGGACTCAATAGTTGGGTTATTTTTTTGCATAGTTCATACTTAGGGAATGAGAAGAGCCGGATAAACATAGGTTGAGAACTTCTGGATTTTTACCATTAAATGGTGCTCGAAAGTTTGAAATCTCTCTCTCTTGTTGTAATCGTCGACTGTTGTGGATGTCTTGACTGAATCATCAGACATACCTTGGTATTTCTTAGTGAAATAACCAATTAGTTGTTTTACTGTGTGTAAAGGCTCTCTCATCGTGGTATAAATTTGTAAGTAGTTTTTATTATATTTTGTGTGGATTAATATTGATTTGTAGATCGATGTAAAAAGATTTTCAAAATTGTTTGTAAATTAGAAAAGTAAGAATTTAGAGTTTATATAGAATCAAGTTACGCGTTGTAGTTTATTTGTACTGTATAAATGTTTTTGATCGCGGTTGATTATTAAAATTTATATAATTTTGTTATTGTTGGTCATAAATTAAAACCCTTGTATGTCAGGTACTAGATTTCGTCTTAGGCGATCGTACCTGTTTTCATTGGCCATACTGTATACAAAACATGTTACAAATAATAACCCACCAGCAATATGCTTAATTATTTTTGCATATGTGAACATAATTCAAACACATTTGTCATGCATAATAAAATGAACATGAATACATAACATTAGTCCATTTTTGGAGCAATAAGCCATTATGTGTATTTTTGTGGCTGTAATATAAACATGAATTAATATAAGCTATTAATTAAATTGAAATGAAATTTCAAATCCATGGTCGATGAGTTTTACATTTTCCTCTGTATTCTGCATGCATAATTATATGATAATATTGTTTACGTACATATAAGCAAAAATTACAATTTCAAACAAAATATGAGCTGGAATTTTTCAGTTTTACCAAATAAACAAGTAAAGGTATAATGAAAAACAAAATACTTTATATACCTGTATAGATACACATGTTTGAAATTACATATTTATTCGCTTCACAAAAACATGTCATTTTTTGATATTAATTACGAGTACTTATTTGTGTTTTTGAATTGTGATTTTTGAAATATCTAACTAATTATTGGACAAATCAAAACAGAAAAGAATAGTAAAATTGAAATGTACAGGGTGACCAATGAAACTGTTTAAAAATTGAGATCTCGAGAACTATAAGATATACGAATTTGTGTAAATTAGACAAAAGTTGCCTCATGTGGGGATCATTTTAAACATTGTTTTGTTTTTCCCAAAAAATGTATAAGTGACTAGATATAAACTAAAATGTATATTTTTCAATTTCCGTTTTTACCTCCCGCCAATCAATATACAGAGTGTTCCATTTAAGTGTGCCACCATTGCTATCTCGAGAACTATAAGAGCTACGAGGTTGGTTAAATTAGCAAAGAACCACCATTTTACAAGACTATTACAATGAGCAAAATAATTTTTTTTTTTCGACCAGTACTTCTCAAAATACGGGACACAACTTTCTTATTTTAAATGGGAACATATGTTTATTTTTAGGTTATTCGACAGAGTATAAATAAGGGAGATATTGTTTTTGGTCAAATTTCTCCAGTGTGAGTTTTCAACATATGAGCACGAATTAGGGTACCTAGAATACGATTTTACTATTTTTACCGTGAAGTCTGTATGTCCGTGTGTGTGTGTGTCTGTGACGATTTTTCGTTCACGATAACTCCAATAAGATACATATAAATAATGCAATATTTGGTATTGAAGACTTATATTCAAATATGTTTTTCCAAAAAAATACTTCTAAATACCATTTTCTTTCAAATTTGGTTATTATTAAATATAAACATTTTTTTAATTTTCTACCGGTCTGCATAATTACGTTTATATATAACTTCTAGCTAAACAGATAAAATATATAAATTTTCATCAAAATTTCGAATTAGACAACAATATATTTACACGAATATTTTTATAATTATATATTTTTTTAGAAAATACTTTTTATATAAATATTGAACAATTAATTTGTATTAATTAAAGGTGTAGGATATTGCTTATATGAGTTAGTAAAAAAAATAGAATATTTTATGCTATGAAATAAGAAATATGATTTTTAAATTTAATCAAAATCAAAGAAATAAAAAATTGTGCTTGCTTATTGATGAACTTGCAAAATACAGACATTTTGTTTAATAAAAATGTTTACAAAATATAATAATGTACCTATTAGTTCCATCCAGTTTACTTTTATTATATAGATACTTTTATAATTTTATAGTTATTTACATTGCAAGACCGTTATACAGAAATTGACAGGTGAGCACAAAAAGGTGTTATCTGTGTGAGACTGTAAATTTCAGGTAACGGTAGAGCCTTGTACAATGTTTTATGGGCTTTTGCATCGCAATATATTTATGTTTAATAAAATTCATTGCATTTGTGCAACGTCAATATCAATGTCAAAGGATGTCAGACGTTTCAAATAAGATATGTTGTCATGGTATATTCATGTCAACAGCCCGTTATAATTTTTACACGGTCTAGCCCGTAAAACGTCTTGTAACCCCTAGAAACAGAGCTAAATAAACAGTTCTTTACTGTCTAAATGCCCATAAATATTTTTGAATTCTAAAAATTCTTTTATCATTCAAACAAAAATTTAAATGTGGAGCGTAAATCAGCCAACAAATTTAAAGGTCCACACAATGCTCCAAGATCATAGAACTGACTAGGGTAACATCAAAGGTACAGGCACGAAGTGTCTGTATATAACTATTCTGTCTTTAAACCAATTAAAAGAATTTTGTGTTTAATGATTTGTTGTTAAAAGCAAGTGTTTAATTTGGCCCTTAATTTCAAAAGCATGAAGACCTTTTGAGAAGCGTTAGAGCCTCGAGAACTTCCTTTTAGTAAAAGTGGAAAAGCCCTTTGGTCCCGGATAATTCTAAGAGTGCTAAAAACACGTCTTGCTGTGACAAGACAAGACCATTTGAAAACTTCACCGCGTTATATAAAAATAAAAACTTACTTCGCCTTTTAGAAATATAAAACATAAGTTTAAAAGCATAACCTGCGAATGTAGCCGCGCTTTTTATTTTCCCGCCGTAAAGTCCGACTTCCGGTTAGGCGCGAGTCAGTGGCGGATCCAGGCAATTTTCTCAGGGGGGGCCTTAGATGAGGTATAATATAGAGATATGGCATTGCCCAAATATATTGTCGAAAGATCTAAGATTTAAAATCGCTTGCAGCCAGCTGTCTGAGAACAGTGGACCAGTGGAGTAGTTATATGGAAAACTCAACCAAACAAATAATGAGGATAGGTGACTAACACTATGACCAATATTTCGTTCGTCTAACTGTAAGTGTGCACTACTCAGCTGGCGGATTGTTCTCACGCAGTTGACTGTTAGGCGATTCTCGACCATACATGTTTTGCTTGCTCAGTAGTACGTAGCTATAGGAGTGTGCTATATCTCTATGTTATACCTCATCTAAGGAGGGGGCATTGGATTCATGTAGGGATGTAAGAAAATAAAAAGTACAAGTAATTCATTTTTGCATCTTTATTTAATTTGAATATTTATATAAAATTAAACTAGAATAAACTTTTTAACAATTAAATAAAATTATAATCAGAATTTTACTTACAAATATATAACACTTATGCACAGTATAGACCACGTTAAGATTTACATTTGGCGCGAAACCCTAATTCAAATGCATTTCTTATGGGAGTACATTTTCAATTGACGATATTAAAGCATTTTGGCGATTCTTAATTATAACAGGGTTTTTTTATATTCTAAAACATTACTCTTTGCTTTTCGTACAGAAAATGTACAAGTAAAAGAATAAATTAAGAATAATTTGATTTCAAAGAAAGTAGTATCGCAAATAGTAACATATGTCGTTATTTGGTGCAGCAGGTTAAAAACGCCAAGTTAAAGTGACAGGTTCAACTGAATATTAAGACAGCTACGACATACGTTTTCAGAAATTTGTACCTACTGTTTAAATTGAAGTTTATTAAATAATATGATGTTTTTTGGGTGTGTATATTACATTAGAAGATAGATAAAACATTAGAGCTTAGTATTTATAAGGTTTAATAGTTAAGATTTGCATTTTATAATACTTTGTAGCAGTTTAAAGATAGCATATTTTGATTCCCATAAGAATAACATGGGCGTATAAATCGGCAGAGGCGAGTTAGGGTTTCAGTTTGAATTTGGTGCCACAAAATGACCGTTACACTAATGCAGTCTATTATTAATGAAATATCAATAATACCGACATAGTGTCGCTACTTTTCAGTTACCTATTTCTTTTTGTTTGTTTATACTCTGTTTTAAAACTATAGACAGTAAATAGAAATTCTAGTGAGAAAATCAAAGCCTGTGATTGGCTGCTGGGCCATTTCATGAAGCCGCATTTAACCAGAAAAAAATTCAAGTTAACCTTCTCAAACGTAATTGAAACGTCAAACTCTCAGTATTTGTCAAATAATTTGTTGAATTTGCACGTGTTTTTCGTTTCATTTCTCTTTTTGTGATATTTCATGATTAAAACCAGTTTATTTTAGAACTACTATAATAATTTCACTAACGCTGTGGTGTAAATGTGACTTCGTCTAGTGCTGTCTATAGTTTAAAAAGGAGTATAATAAGTATTATGTTTTCTGTTTATCTCTACAATATTTAAGTTTCTCCTAAATAAACAATATCACATCGGAATAGAATGTGAAATGAACTATTCCAAATTGCTGTCAAAATTTCCATTAAGTATAATTTTTTTGTTGAAGTGTTGCTTAAACTTTAATCCTTGTTGGCACAACTATTTTATAATAATAGTCATTTTTACCCTCTCTAAAAAAATATTCTATGGGTGCCCATGGGCCCACCCCGTAGTTCCGCCACTGACTCGAGTGAAGTTGGACCGGATGTGTATGCTAGGTGCGCGCCATTTATAAATAGCGTGTTTGAACATGTTCGCGGACATCAAAGCGAATCGCAGAATCAGATGAAATTGTGGCGGGAGGTAAACAGGGACGGATTCACAGGGTTTTTTCACACAGGACCGTAATGAGCAGATTAGAGAGTTACATCTCAAAATTGCTGCGTGATTCACTTTGCAATTTGCATTTGCAGTCACAAATATCGATTGTGACAAAGTGAATGCTAGATAGCTTACGCATCGTTTAAATTCTTTTTTCTTCAAACGTCATAAAAGTGACATTTTCTGTGACGTGATTGACAAGGTTGAAGTTTAATTTCTATGCCTCCGTAATATAATTTTTTATTCTAGCCGCCGTTTAATTTCTTCGCCGCCGTATGTAGAATCAGCCAATAAGAAGTAACTTGTATAATAGAAATCTGTAATATCGCCCTACATGTCACTATAAAAACTAGATAACCTAAGAATAAAGTTACTAAAAATTATGAATAACTGACAGATAACCTACATATTAAACGTCAAATACTAATTCATTTTTTAAAATTTCTACGTTTGAAGATAAAATAGAATGTGTTATTCAGAATAAAAGTGTCTTTGTGTGCCTCGCATGCAAGTTTCGTCACATATTTGGGAGAGATAGCGGAAGTCAATAAATTTAAAGGTCTACACAATGCTCCAAGGTCCTAGAACTGAATAGAGTAACATGAAAGGTACCGACATGAAGTGTCGCTTCTGTATGTAACTATTCTGTGGTTTAACAGTGATTTGAAATAATTAAAGATGTACAAATATTTAACTTTTTATAAGGACCCTTAAAAGTACAAATCTGGCTGGATGGCTAAGCGAGCTAGCGCACATCTCTAATTCGCTGTGACGTCATTCGAACTTGAGATCGTAGGTTCAAGTCCCAGCGACCGACAATGTGTGATTTGTCGTAAAATATAAAACACAGCTACTTGAGTATCACACTCGGATGCTATAGACTTGCCATCTATACATCTTAGATAGAAGTAGCGCTGGCATGAAACAACCGACAGTACGGTAGTTAGAACTGCGGCTCGGTGAGTTCGGTTGCCCTACGCTCCGCTTGGGAGATACAGGAACACATTATTATTATTTAAAAGTACAAATCGCAGTTACCTATATGTATGTACAGGGTGCCCAGTGAAAATTATCAGCGCTATTTTTGATCACATAACATTAATTTTGCTAAAAACGCTCGAACACGTCAATTTTAATATAAAGGGGGACACCTAAATGGATTAGTACCAATGGCATAACTTCTATCCTAAAATGGGTGTGGACTGCACTTCAAAAATTTTAAATGGAAAAGGGTATCAAACATGACACAGTTCGAAAGGCCTTTCAATTCTCTTTTCAACAGTTTTTTTATTTTTCAAATCCGATCATTAGTTCCAGAGAAATATCGTTTTAAACAAATTTTATCAGGTGTTCAAAATTGCCATCAAGTAGGCTAAAACAAATGACAGAAACTAAATAAGCAATTCTTTCGACAAGTTGTTTGTAATAAACAAGTAATTTGTAAGTTGGATTTTTTTTGTGAGGATATTTGAAGTCTAAAGTTTATGCCACGCTACCCGGATTTTTAGAAGATTTACGGCAACGTACCGTTTATCCAAAATTTTGAGCAAAATCTTTATTATTGTATGAAAGTTGGAATTAGTCATTTTGAACACCTAATAAACTGATACTTGAGTTTCTGTCATTTGTTTAAGCCTACTTGATTGCAGTTTTGCACACCTGATAAAAATTGCGCTGATAATTTTCGTTAGGCCACCCTGTATATATCATGCATAATCCGAATCTCATAGGAAAATAAATTAACAAAACCATCGATTTATATATAACGAAGAAACGGATTTTCTTTTTGTCTGCTTCTACACAGATGTCATCTTCTGGAGAATTCTAAAAATAATTCCAGATGAAAAGCAAATGTTATGGAAAGATTTAGATAGGCATGAAACATAGATGGCGTTAAATAGAATGTTCCGCCCGTAATTTATAGACCGGTCTATTAGCTCAGAAGGTTATATTTAACTTCTTAGAAGCAAACATTGTGACAGAAAAGTTAGCATCCGGTTACCTTTATTATTTTATATCACAATTAGATGAAAATAAATTAAGAAATTAGAAAATTATTGATTTTATTCATTTCGGCCAAGTGTGCTTGGAAAACAAAATCGAAAATGTTTTGTTTCAAACTAAATTTTGACTATACTCTGTTTTTAACCTATAGACAGTAACTAGAAATTCTAGTGAGAAAATCAAAGCCTGTGATTGGCTGCTACGCCATTTCATGAAACCGCATTTAACCAGAAAAAATTCAAGTTAACCTTGTCAAATCCAATTGAAACGTCAAACTTTCAGTAGTTGTCAAATCGTTTATTGAATTTGCGCGTGTTGATTGTTTAATTTGTCTTTTTGTGATATTTCACGATTAACACCAGTTCTTTTCAGAACTACTAGTATTTCACTAACGCTGTGGTGTAAATGTGACTTCGTCTAGTGCTGTCTATTACAGTTTAAAAACGGAGTATAATCAATTCAATTAATACAACCGCATCCGACGTAATGGCTTCTATTTTGTAGAAATTAAGCAAATATTGAATGGGGAAGTTTAGCGTGGTTGAAATTACATGTGAAATATCTTTTAGTCGTAAGTATATGAATAATTATAACTTAAAATGTAATTGAAAGTTAAAATTATGTTGCCAATTATTTATAATTAATGATTTATCTTCGAGCCACACTGACGTCACAAGTGAGTTATGCGCTTGCGCAGAAGGGATGGTGAGACCGGACTTTTTGAACGTAGGTTGTATTTTGAAGCATTACACCACACGCTTCTCTGTTGCCATGGGAACCCAGCGCGCGCTTGTTAAGATAGACGATACGTTCTCCGCGAGCCACACTGCATCATTTTTGTATAAAATTTGATTTTTTGAGAAATTTAGGCATCTTTGGATGAAATAAAATGTATAATATAACTTTTAAGGGCAATCTTGATAAAATAAAAAAATTTAAAAAAAATACGCTAAACATCCTCATTACACGAGTATTTTTTAGATTATTTCGGTTGTGGGTATATAATAGTATATTATAAACTAAGATTGAGAAGACTATCAAGGTGCGAAGCAAACGAAGGACATACGGCGCTGGTCAATAATGCTCTTCTGAACCGTGGTATTTATATGTCTGTCTTTGTTTTTATATTTGACATCTCAGTTTTTCAACCTCACTTTTGATTTTTAATTTAGATTTGTTTGTTTTATGTATTTCATTTAGACAGTATATTTAAATTATGAATCCAAAGAAAATGTGTAAAATTTGTTTAAAAAAAATATTTTTAAGTTTCTATTTACTTTGTAATGCAATATACTTGGAGAAATAACTATTACCCCTATACAACTAGCATATAAACGCTCAAATATTTTCCCTAGTGCTCTTATTTAAAAATAAACCATGTAGTGTACATTTGAAAATTGGCGATACTAGGATTTGAACCTAAGATTAGGGGTGGGATTCTACAACTCATAACAACTACAAATAGCAACTGCACTTTTTAAAATATCAATTAAAAACGTCAAATGTCAAATTGTCATTATGGCCAAAATTCAAATTTGCAATGAATTTAAGACATTCCCACATCAGTGTAGACTTGTAGAGTGTTCTTTATATATGTATGGGTATATGTAAGTACGTATGAATTGTAAATAACCGTTACTGTTATAGAATAGCAAGTATACTTTGTAGTTGATATTTGCAATTGTTATCATATCATAACAAGTCCAAATGATAGCAACCGAAGTTATAGAATCTCACTCCCGTTCATAAAGAACTCGTTAACTAATAACCCACTTCTGTTTTCTTTCAAGTCTATAAGACAGATTTTAATAACTTCAAAGAAATTGAAAGAAATTGCTCAGGTAGTAGAAGGATAAAAGGATTGAAACATAATTGAATGTATATTAGCTTCATTTTGAAATAATATTCAGTTATCTTAAAATGATATCCAATTTAATTAAAGAGACATTTTTTGATCGTTTTGCCATCCTTCAATTCATTTAATTGAATGATTGAATATGCAGCTGAAATAAAAAATATTCACTTTATTATACGATCTGTAATTTAGTGAATACAGTGACCGATTGCAATTCACAAAACTCGAGTTCGAATCTACATATTAAAATAATAAATTTTTCACAAAAAATAATGTCTGATAAATAGAATCTATACTAGTTACTAGTATGTCCCACAAAAGTGTTGTTATATATATTTAACATGGGAAAACAGTTTTTGGTAAATAAAAACTGTCCGGCTTATAACTAAGTCACCATATTGTACAGGACAATAGTACATGTATTCCTACATGTTATTTAGTACAGATTATTTTATTTTAAAAGCATAATACTATGATATTTACAAAAATAATTATAGTTATTTATGGTACAAGTGTGTTACATTACAGATAAGTCACGTGGGGAAAGTTTAGCTCACGAGGCCGTTGGTATTTTTTCAAATGACTTAGGTAATTAACACACGTGTGCCATACAACATTTTATCCGACACATTTTAATCATTGATTTAAAATACATACAAGATTTTTGACAGATGGAAATTCGAAATGACATTTAGGAACAAAATAGTGTAGAGAAGGTTTTATAACGTAGTTACTATGATACGAACCAAAAAACAGTGAGCTAATATATTTAGCTCACTAGTGACTTATGACCTACTTTATTTATCTAAAAACAGCATACTTATATCGTTATAATTACACGGTGTTGGATAAATAACATTATGTGTTTGTAAAACGTCAGCTAGCTATAGAGACGGGGATGGCTGTGATAACAAACGTACTGTCAAAGTGTCAAATATTTCTTTATAATTTTCATTTATACTTACACCTGCTTAGGCGTAGTCTACATGAAATCAGATAAATTATTATCAAAGGTAAATAATAAATAAATTCACCAATAATATTATAGAATTATATGTTTGTTATTTTAGGTAGTTCTAAAATAAACTGCAAAAATATAATACTATTAAAATGTAGGTTAATTCAGTTTGACAGATGAGTCCGTAAAGTTAAGTTTTGACATAAGAGTATGTAAAGTTTTACTTTAGCTACTACTTTGCTTAAATTCACGGTGTGATATCGTGTACTTTAGTATAGATTTCGAAAAAAAATTACAATAGCTTTTCTGTAGGCAGTCAGTAAAAATGGTTGAATTTTAAATATGAAGAACATTAAATCTGTCTGTATCTATAAAGAGAAGGTGAATTTCATGGAATTTATTGGACATCTAATTCACTATAATATTCTCGTAGTGAAAGGAAAATGAAAAAGAGGCTAATAAAAAGGGTTTCATATATGGGGCGTAACGTTTTTTCATAAATATGTAAATTTTATTAGCTTTACGAATAAAATTCTGAATTAAGTTTTTGGGTACATATATTAGACTTTATATGATTTAATAATCACAAAATTTTCCCTACATATAAGAGCAGAGAAAGATGGGTTTTATGTTTGTAACGGTAACACTTATTCACACATTTCAAGATTTGATTCGTACTATTAATATATAACAACTTTTTTTATTAGCGACTCAATAAACTTGAAAAATTATATGCAGGTCATGAAAAAAAGATAACAAAATTCAAAAGTGATACACAGTATAATTTAGAACATAAAACAATAGATTGAACTCAGAGAAAATTGATGTATCTATTTATAAAAAATCTGATGTGGACACCACATGACTTCCTTGTACACTAAAGTACACGCATTTTTGTTGCACTTTATTTAAACTTATTTCGCTGTAATGTAACAAACTTGTACCATATATAACTATTATTTATGTTTTAATTCATAATTAAACAATTTCGCAAATAATATAATGTATATTTAAGGACTAAAGTATTTTTTATTCTTCACATAGTTTATTTTACGAGGCGATACCTTACCCGTACTTACCCTATTATGTTTGTTATATTACATACTTGTAATTAATTAAAAAACTTTTTGATGATGACGTGAATTCATACCAAACTAGTACCACTTGTACCTATATATAGTTTAATAAAGCTGACATAACATATTTTCTCCACTTACGATAAAACTTTTGATTATATTCTAAGCCAGTGAATTACTGGTTTAGTACAGTTTAAAAATCTTATTAAAAGTTTTAGTTAATGAACTCATTTTGCACGAGTATTATAGTTACTCACAAATTACCGGAAGAAGCCAAATTGTATTTCTTTCCAACTTTTTCAATTTTGTAATGCCGTGAAACATGAAAGGAATAAATAATTTTATGCTTTTCATAATATTTTACCTGAATGGGGAATATGACCATATTTATTTTTCCATTTTATGATTCTGTACAAAAAAAATACAAGTATTTTTTTAAATGGCTTAATTGTTAATAATTCTAGAAAAAAAAAATTAAGTTTTGGATCAGGGATATGTGACATCACGTAATTGACTTAGATAGAGAATTTTAATTCATTCGACAAAAATCATATACAGGATGGCCCAGTGAAAATTATCAGCGCACTTTTTGGCCACTTAACATTAATTTTTTACAAAACGCTCGAACACGTCAATTTTAGTATAAAGGGGGACACCTGAATGGATTAGTACCGATGGCATAACTTCAACCCTAAAATGGGGGTGGACTGCACCTCAAAAATTTTAAATGAAAAAGGGTGTCAAACATGACACAATTCGAAAGGCCTTTCAATTCTCTTTTCAACAGTTTTTTTATTTTTCAAATCCCATCATTAGTTCCAGAGAAATATTGTTTAAAACAAATTTTATCAGGTGTTCAAAATTGCATTCAAGTAGGCTTAAACAAATGACAGAACTAATGTTATAATGTACTTACATTCTTTGACACTTAAGTAACTATTAATTATAGTTTCAAACATCAGCTATATTACTTTAAGGTTTCTTTTACCTAAACACCTAAACTTCATATTTGTTCCAGGCTCCGCTAGCTCCGCCTCAGTTCATACCTCCTCTAATGTTATAATGTACTTACATTTCATGTAACTTAAAAAACTTTTAATTATAGTTTTAAACATCATCTATCTTTATGGTTTTTTTTTTCACTAATCTAAACATTGTTCCATATATGCCATTGTCTTTTATGAGTACTAGCGAATCAACAAAATTTACACTTTAAATTAGTTTTTGTGGATTGCAAACCAACAAATAAACACCGGAATGTGAAATAACAAATGACAACATCAATTTAGTGCAAAATTAACTGTGGCCAATATTTTCCATTTTCAAGTAAATGTGTTTCTACAATATTCACCGAATTCGACAGTATTTCATAAAAACATAAAATTCCTGTCATTATTTTAGGTCGCAAAAACTAAAACACGGACCCACCGGGGAAATCAGGGGCGCCAAACATTGGGTTACCATATTTCACATTAATATATCCCTAGATTACAATCTATATATTTTTAAATGAAAATTTTAATATTTGTATTAAATAAGTGAAGCAACGTATAAAAAAAAGTATATTATACATGATTTATACGACATATTGTTCCATTCGTGTTTTTGGAATACTCTTCACTCATGGAACAATATGCCGTCTTATAAAACTTATACCGGGTGTCCCAGCTCGACCGACACATGAGAGATTTACATAGAAAATCAGTTAATTATGAATAGTATCTCCCCAGTACAAGATATTAACTTAAAATTTTGTATGCTTATTGGGGAATATTATTTCTATGGATTACAGTTATTTGAAATATGTAATTTCGTCTGCAAGACGAGATTTATTAAATTATAAAATCTAACATTTTCGTTCAAAATCAGTCAGCCATGGAAATATAAGAAAATATCTATGTGACAGTTCTGACAGTTAATGACATGCCATTGTAGATATTTATATTTTTGTAATATTGGCGTATTATTTAACAAAAAGAAACTAAATTCAACTTAAATAATATTAAAATACAGGGAATAAGAATTAAAATCAATGATATTTCACTAAACTGTCAGATAAATATTTTCTTTTATTTCCAAGGCTGTCTGATTTTGAACGAAAATATTAGATTTTAAATTTAATAAATCTCGCCCTGCAGACGAAATTACACATTTCAAATAAGTGTGATCCATAGAATTAATATTCTCCGATAAGTATACAAAATTTGAAGTTAATATCTTGCACTGGGGAGATACTATACATAATTAACTGATTTCCCATGTAAAACTCCCATGTGTCGGTCGAGCTGGGACACCCGGTATAATAATGTACTATTGTACTGGTACCATTTTTATGAAAATCCAACTTTAATATTAATTTTCTGTGCAAATCAGCAATTAACACTTTCAAATCAAATATATGAACACTATTTATATCTAACAATGCTAAATGTTTGATTTTTAATTATTTTACATATCCTGAAAGATCGCTCAATGGCAGTTACAGTCACAGTAGAAAAATGCACGTAATTTTTAATAGGATTCATTCTTTGTAGTATACGAGAAAATTATTAAAAATTTTGGAAAGAGATATTATAACGTCAGCATGGTAAAATCGTGAAAAAAGAGACATACCTGCCTTTTTCCACGATCCTAACATGTTGACATCACATGTCCTTTCTTTAAGTTACTAATGACTATATTATTGCAAAGTGGTTAGTTTTTATATTTTATAATTTATATAATGAACTTCGACTATGGTCACCTACTCCATTGTCATCAGTTTGTGAAAGTAGTATCCCAGAAGCGACAATTTTCTAATTATTGGCAACAGGAGATTTCAAACGTGCTCAATATGCAGGCGTTGAAAAAGACATGAAAAATTAATGGTGCCGATATATTGTCGCTATTGTTTATTTATCTATTGATTGTGGTTTAATAACCTTGAACCTGACATGTTCATTCAGAGAGAAACAAAAGTAAAACTAATACAGAAACTGATGTCTCTGAAGTCTCTTCAGATATTACTTTGACTTTGAGAGGTAGGTTTTACTTCTTATGGAAGAATGATTCTACAGGCCGTTTTAAACTGGCCTATTGGTAAGAGCCAACAAAGTGGCTGACATCTGATGGCAAAATAAAACATCTAAGACGTAGGGAAAACATTGTACTGTCACATAAGGTTATAAGTAAACAATAACCAAAATTGACCAGCAAGTGGAAGAGATATTGTTTTGTATTTATTGGCTAGTTTTGACATATTCGTTCTTTATTTCCCAAAAAGAAAAATATTAAAAAATACGTTGAAAATCGCATTAAAAATCGGAAAGCAAATATCACTGTTCATGGATATTTATACACAATATTTTTTACCTAGCTATTTTATTTCATGTAAGCATTTATAATAATTTATGCTTCAAAACATTATTAGATTGTTTTGTAGTCATTAAAAGAAATAAATAAATTACCGCAAAGAAAATTCCACAGAACCTCAATAGAGAGAAAAAAAATAGAGAGACGTTACTTGTAAGTAGTAATTATTATTCTTTAATATTATATATTTATGTTAATTTTTATAGGAAAGAGAGAGAAGAAGAAATGATAAAAATACGAGAAATTGAGCCACATCAAGAGAAAGACGTGTAAAATAAAGAACATGATGTACATGTTTATATTTATGTACCTATCGAATAAAATATGTAACATTAAAAAAATAAGGAAGTTATAGGTATTCTAAAATATATATTTTTTATTTTTTTATGGTGTATTTATATAAAAAATAAATAAATATAACAAAGCAACGATTGCTTGCACTACTCTCCATCGGCTTTACAGATGCATACACGTTTCTCCGAAGTGATAAATGTATTTAATGTTATTACGATAGATTCAAATGAGATATTTGAAGAAACAGCCTAATTATTTCTATATTATTCCATTTATCTAAAAAAGCGATAAAAAAATTTGAATCGAATTAAAAATAACAAAATATCCTGAAAACAAAGCATCAAAATAACACTAGCACTTATGTAAAATACAATGTTTTCCCTATAAGTCAGTCAGAAGTGCTGCCATCTCTAGGAAGTGGCTCTCGCGGATAAATTGTATAAGATCTTGCATCATTTCTGGTAAAGTAAATTGACTAGTATCAAACAGAAAATTGGTTGAACTATTGTACACGATCGTAAATGTGTTGAAAAAACAGAACATATCCTCTTTTCCATACAATCTTTTATCAATGTTACAATATTCACCGAATTGTTCGACGTATTTCATAAAAACATAAAATTCCTGTCATCATTTCAGGTCACAAAAACTAAAACAGGGACCACCTGGGAAATCAGGGGCGCCAAACACTGGATCCGTTCAACGTCGGTGTTCAGTGTGTGCATAAATTCCAGTGTGTCATGTTGAAAGACTTTCGCAGGTGACTTTTCTATGATATTTACTTCGGGAAATCTATAGCGAAGTCTTATATACAATACTCGTACGTACATATACTTAGAGAGAAAGAATAGTAAAACAAATACGTTTCTGTATAGGTATACAATACGTAGATATTCTTAGAGAGAGACAATAGCAAAACTAATACTGAAACAGTTGGTCTCTTCGAATATTATTTTGAGTGATAGGTTTTACTTTTTATAGAAGAGTGTTTCTAAGGTATAGTTTTTTTAAGAACATTTATACAGGGTATCCGTTTTAAGAGGGTAACCATATTCACAAAAAATAAATGTCAAATATAATTATTTCACAAATATCATGATTGTTAAAATAACTAGTAAATTTTTTGCGTTGAAAGCTAATTTCATGTTACAAATTTAGCGTCAAAAATATGTTTTATGGGCATTTGAACAGCAAAGAACTGTTTATTTAGCTCTGTTTCTAGACGTTTTACCGGCTAGACAGTGTAAAAATTATAACGGGCTGTTGACATGGATTTACCATGACAACATATCTTATTTGAAACGTCTGACATCCTTTGACATTGACGTTGACGTTGCACAAATGAAATGAATTTTATTAAACATAAATATATTGCGATGCAAATGCCCATAAAATATTGTACAATGCTCTACCGTTACCTGAAGTTTACAGTCTCACCTGTAAATTTCTGTATAACGGTCTTGCAATGTAAATAACTATTGTATGATATTCGGATGTCATAATTAAAATGTCAAGCATAAAGTATATAGGACTTTTGATAAATATGTATATTGAAAACTCAAAGTTATTTAAAATAAGAAGACAAATGAAATTGTGCTTGATTAAAAATTACCAACGAATTTATTTGTGTGTTTAGGAATTGTACACGACCTACAACACAGTTGTAAACGTTTTGTATGATAATTTAAAAAAAAAAGATAATTTTATCTTCAGAAAAATTTAATACTGGATATTTCACCTAATTATAAGTATGTTAATTGCATAGGCAATAAAATGAATGGCAGGTACAATTACAATGTTTTAAAGATCAAACGTTGACGAAGATAAAATGTGTGGAAAATAAAATGAAAGAAAGATAAAATGTGTGGATGATAAAATGTAGGCAAGATAAAATGTGTGTAAGATAAGTTTTCTTCGCGGATTAAAAGTGTGTACGATAAAATGTGTGCAAGATTAAAAGTTTGAAAGATACAATATCGAGTAATATAACATGTGTGAAGGATAAAATGTATACGCCTCAATTGTCCAAATTAAACAGAACCGATTCATTATATAACAGTGTTAGAGATCTTGAATATATTTGTCTTCAATATTCTTATATTTTTCCAAGCTTGCTAAAAATCTTCTTTACTGCTTCTAGCCATATTTTCCTTGTTCTCTTTTGGTCATAAGTATATTGCGATGACATATTGTAATAATATATATTTACTATGAACATGTGGTAGAACAATAAAAGAGACAAAAACTTTGACATATATACATGTATACGCTAGAATACTATGTGTCTGTTTTGTATATTAAGCACCATACTATGTAAACAAATTAATATGTCATCGACATCATTCTCGTAAGTATGATAAACATGATGATACATAGATGAGCGCTCTAGAAAAATAATAATTTTTAAATATACTTTTATAGGTTCACAGAAAAACAGGGAAACATTTTTTCTCTGTTTCGGAATTAGAATATCATATTCCAGCACGCTTATTGATGTTAGAAGGAGCTTCATTCTTAAACGATTTTTGGTTATATTTTGTTATTTGAGATTGGCATGGCTGCATTAAATACACAAAATATCTAGGCAACTGACAAAGTAATTCTAACTTACCTAGGCAACAGACGAAACAGAAATCACTGTCACCAACCTAACTATTCTATCAAAAAATCCCTTAATGGAAATTGTCAAATATTATTATAAAAAATAATGTAAATAAAAGCCGAAACAGAGAAAATAGTATAAAACATTCGTTATAGAAGGCAATTCAAGCACTCGTTCGTTCGGGCACTCGCTGCTTCGCGCTCGTTCCCGAAATTCAAACTCGTGCTTGAAAAGGTTGCCTTCTACAACTTATGTTTTAATATACTATTTCGTATCCGTACAGTATGTAATTGACAAATTGTTTACTTCATTTGAGGTTAACAATGGCATAATAATAATTTGATTACAACAAAATACTGTTCAAGTTAACTCTAAATTACATGATAATTTTAATTATTTTTCAATTTTCACATAAATTTATTATAGAAATTATCATTTAAACCAAAATTAGACATTTATAATTTGATGTTGTATGTCAAAAAATCTTTTGGAATGGCGTTTACATTAGGTATTTTGTTACCTGTTGTCTTGGTATCAATAGTAAATAGGAAAGCGACAAATGTTTTTGTGTTCTACATTAAAAAATTAAGTATTTTATTTAAAAGATTCTTCTCAAGGATACGGAAAATAGCTTGTGCCCTACGGGAATCTAACGGCATAATTTTTTTTTGTTGTCCTCGCTCACTATGCTCCCTCGTGTATCAGAAATCTTTGGGATGTAATATGCCTTTATCTTCCCTTATATAATAATATAAAATATTGTTAAACTGTTTTTGGTATTTTTATGTAAAATTGGTACTTCTAACAACTGCCCCCACTTTAAATGACAAATTGATAACCTCAAATATTTTTAAATGTAATCTAATACAATTTATATTATTTCTGAGAATAAAAACCAAATAAACAAAACTAATTTAAAAGGATATTCAAATTTCGTAAGTCATTATTGAGGACTATGAAGTTAGGTACTGGTTAACCGCTAAACCTTTGAGATGATTATAATTAATCATGACCTATGACATGTGGTTTTTGTGGTTTAAATATAAATTTGTTCAAAATTCGATAAACCACAATTTATCCATCCATCCCCTTTATGACATTTAATTAATCTATCTTTGTTTAAAATTCGGATCTGGCTAGGAAATAAATGTTATTATTTTTACTTGTTTCAGGATATGAAGCCTTTTTTTAACAGAAAAAATTAAGCTTTATATTTTTCTTGAGTTATATGATTCAAACAATATTTGGATTTGGAGATTTGAGTTTTTTTAAAAAGTGTCAGTTTTCATTATCGACCATGCTTAATAATAATTTATTATTGACCTAGGTGACCATGGTTACCAAGTAAGCGGTAGTGAAAAAAAATCTCATGTCAAATAAAGATTAATAATGATGGTTCTCTAGGATAGTAGTGAAATAGTTATTTACATACCAAGTGTGGGAACGTTATTTTCTCAGATGAGTAGGTAATGGAATGAATTTGGAAAAAAAGTTCAAACAAGAGGTTTGTATATTATTATTTATACGAAAATCATAAAATCAATCATTTGTTTTTATTTTCGTGCAAATATTTTTAATAATTGCAAACATACACTATTTTGTGGTTATCTGTTTCAATATTGCCAAATGCTGTCAACCTGTCAACATGACAACAGTTGTTACCACCATGGTACGCTAAATGCACTAAATTTATTTCTTCCAAATTAAATTTCATTCAATAATACATTATTTTCTTTTATTAGTGTTATGTGAAAGAATGTTGGGGCAATTAAACTTTTTTATTATAAATACAGTTTTTTTAATAAATGCTTTAGAAGTAGAAGTGTTTTTTTTTCTAAAATTTTCCGCACGCTAATCTAGGGGAGACGTGGGAAATTGAGATTCCCGACGTTAATTTGGTGACGAAAAGTAACAGATTTTATTTTAAGAATACAAAAAAAATATATAAACTTATGTTCCCAAAATAGTTCTATCGCATCTAACCAGGAACAAAGAGTTTCCACACTTGAGTATTTTATTGTCAAAATCAAAAAATATTTTTTTGAAACACCTGCACAGTAAGTTACCCGTTAATAACAAAATTTAAACACAGTAAGTGGAACTTTTATTGCAGATTTGGTTTCCATGGTTATAGTAAACACTTCCCGTGCACGGTGGGCAGTAAGTGTGTTACAATTCATGGTGGATGGTAAGTAATTAGTTTCCACATCATCATAAACATTCATGGCACTCTTACTCTCAATTGCAATTCAACTTTTATTTTTGACATCAATCTGACAGACGTTAATTTTGAAACCTATTTTTCTTTTTCTATTATTTTTGTAGATATTGCAAAAAATAGCTTACTAACCTTGAACTGTAAGTGATATTTGAAGTCTCGAATGTTTAGGAAATCTCGACCCTTCGGGTCTCGACTTCCCAAACAACATTCTCGACCTAAAAACTGTCACTTACAGTTCACGGTACGTAATATACTATTTTTTTATAAGGAACAGATAATTAAGGATTAATACCAAAAGGACATATGTTGCACACTTCGTAATGATTAATTAATTAATTGAGAACTGAGAAATTTGAAAAAACATTATTTCGTTCAAACCTAATACCTGTATAATTGTTCTCGTTAAATATTTCACAAAGAATAAACAATATATTTCTTCAATAAACTTCAAATCCCTATCATTTATTTCTCTAAATTAAAAAATAAAACCTCTATAGATATAACCATTTGTATTTCCAGTATCGTTTTCAGCTTTTTGTGCATTGTTGCAATCTAACCTCCTGTACAATATTTCTCTCTATTTTCATCTATAAATATCTTAATGCTCCGAAACGAGACCATATGTCATTAGAAGATAATAACGAAAAACGATTTTTCTCCGGAAAATTGTAAATAACAACGTATCGGAAAACCGGCGAATAAAAGCATAAAAGAGATAGTTAGTGTTTTTTCCAGCAGGAGAGGTTGCAGATAATATCACACGCAAACAGCTGATGCTGTGCGTCCATATTTCGCCAGTGACGTATCTGGTTATAAGCTAAACTTTGCAAGGGGTTTATTTGTTGGATATAGTGATAGTTGCAGGTATAGTCTGACATGAGATCTCGAATTGACGTTTAAATTGTTTTCTCTGTTTCGGAATTAGAATATCATATTCCAGCACGCTTATTGATGTTAGAAGGAGCTTCATTCTTCAACGATTTTTGGTTATATTTTGTTATTTGAGACTGGTATGACTGCATTAAATACACAAAATATCTAGGCAAGTGACAAAGTGATTCTAATTTACCTAGGCAACAGACGAAACAGAAATCACTGTCACCAACCTAACTATTCTATCCCTTAATGGAAACTATTAAATATTATTATAAAAAATAATGTAAATAAAAGCCGAAACAGAGAAAATAATATAAAACATTCGTTATAGAAGGCAATTCAAGCACTCGTTCGTTCGGGCACTCGCTGCTTCGCGCTCGTTCCCGAAATTCAAACTCGTGCTTGAAAGGGTTGCCTTCTACAACTTATGTTTTAATATACTATACTATTATGATTGTGGTACCTATTCAAAGTTTTTCCCTGACGAAACCATTAGTAAACACTGTTTATTCCAGGTACCCAGCTAAGTACTGGATTTGAAAATCCCAAAGTAACATTAACAGCCTAACTTCATAAAGATGGGTTACTGTACGACATGGAAATAACAAGACAGGGATGCTAATGTTACTTTGAGATTTCCTAATCCAGTACCTGGAACAAACACTGTATACTATAATGGATTTCGTACAATTCTATAGCCCATAGCAGAATGTATAAAGGTCACATTTCTTTCATTTCTTTCACTCAGGGAAAACTTTGAATAGATACCACAACCAGAAAACAATTTAAACGTCAACTCGAGATCTCTTGTCAGACTTTATAGAATTGTCCAGTATAGTAGAAGTAGATGTACCTATATGAAACCGACTTATGCGGATTTTACATCCTGTTATGGAGGGGTGGGAAGCTTTGTGGTCAGGACACAGAATAGGTTTATACAGAAGCGACAGTAAGACAGAATAACGAAAATTAGAGAGAGATGGGGGAATGCCTAAATTTAAAGGTCTACGCAATGCTTCAAGGTCATAGAACTGAATAGGGGAACATGAAAAGTACCGACACGGAGTGTCGCTTCTGTATGTTACTATTCTGTGGTCAAGAGTTATAAATTACCCCAACTCAAAGGTATCACTTGAAAAGTAACAACACGGTCGTATCATATTCTTCTCTTCATAGGATACATACTTGCAACTCCGTTTTTTCGACGTCGGCGGCTGGTCTTCTGCTAGATACTATGAGTATATCGTTAATTTTTTTAACGTGAAACATAGGGTTTGACATAATCATGGTTATGAATTTGACACCTATGTATACAGGGTGGCCCAGTGAAAATTATCAGCGCAATTTTTGGACACTTAATATCAATTTTGCAAAAAAAAAAAACGTTCGAACACTTCAATTTTAGTATAAAGGGGGACACTTGAATGGATTAGTACCAATGGCATAACTTCAACCCTAAAATGGGGGTGGACTACACCTCAAAAATTTTAAATGGAAAAGAGTGTAAATCAAATACGACACAGTTCGAAAGGCTTTTCAATTCTCTTTTCAACAGTTTTTTTATTTTTGAAATCCAATCATTAGTTGCAGAGAAATATCGTTTTAAAAATTTTTTATCAGATGTTCAAAATTGCAAACAAGTAGGTGTTCAAAATGACTACCACCAACATACAATAATAGAAATTTTGCTCAAAATATCGTCGTACATTATGGGTGTCTAAAAAATATATAAATTCTTGACAGAAATAGTTTATACTTGATTGATAAACAAACACCAAGACATCGAAAAAAAATCGGGTAGTATCTAAGAATTCTTATCTTGTGAAACATAATGGGTGTCTAAAAAATATATAAATTCTTTACAGTTGATTGATAAACAAACACCGAGACATCAAAAAATTAAAATCGGGTAGAAGAGACCTTGAAACGTACTTATACATCAAAAACTCGATATACATTTTACCGGGCGGGAGGTAAAAATATAATATTACTTTTTTATAAACTCTTTACAAACACATATATAAAACTTATTACGTATTCTATGAGAAAAAACCCTGTATATACGTGTACACAATTCTTTTCACGCCCGAAAGACCCCGCTTTGAGAGTAGTAAATTTTCACCTTAACCTTACAATATGTTATTCAAACGACGAAAACCTTTAAAGAATCGAGTGAGTGAGCGAAAAACAAAGGCAGAACGATTTAGACACAAAACAAAGATAATAACAAAACTTGACGGTTTCCACGACGCCCGCATATATCGATCAGACCATCAGACCCGCTTGGGAAAGTTAATAGACCTGGAAAATAGAACAAGTAGGAATTCAATTCCTCTAAAGTATATTTAATGGTATCTCTTACTTTATTTGGTCGTACTTATACAATTCAATATAGATAATGATGGAAAATGCGCAAGAATAAACTCTGATCAGTGGCGTAACTAGGGCACTAAGGGGACCACACGCCTATATTATTACACTACAATAAATAGACCACGTTAGTGAGGTTAAGATTTACATTTGGCGCGAAACCCTAATTCAAATCTGAGTGTATGCATTTCTTATGGGAGTACATTTTCAATTCACGATATTAAAGCATTTTGACGATTCTTAACCATAACATAGAGTTTTATTATATTCTAAAACATTACTCTTTGCTTTCCGTACAGAAAAAGTACAAATAAAAGAATAAATTAAGAAAAATTTTATTCTAAAGAAAGTAGTATCGCAAATAGTAACATATGTCGGTACTTGGTGCAGCAGATTAAAAACGCCGCGATAAAGTGACAGGTTCAACTGAATACTAAAACAGCTACGACATACATTTTCAGAAATTTGTACCTACTGTTTAAATTGAAGTTTATTAAATAATATTATGTTTTTTGGGTATGTATATTATATTAGAAGATAGATAAAACATTAGAGATTAGTAGTTATAAGGTTTAATAGTTAAGATTTGCATTTTATAATACTTTCTAGCAGTTTAAAGATAGTATATTTTTATTCCCATAAGAATAACATGGGCGTATAAATCGGCAGAGGCGAGTTAGGGTTTGACTTTGAATTTGGCGCCACAAAATGACCGTTACACTAATGCAGTCTATAATAGTTTACATTGCAAGACCGTTATACTGAAATTTACAGGTGAGCGTAATTATACCTTTCATTCATTTTATTGCCCATGCAATTAACATGCTTATAATTAGATAAAATATTCAATATTAAATGTTTCGGAAGATAAAATGTGTAAAAGATAAAATAAGTGGAAGATAACATGTGCGGAAGATAAAATGAGTGTAAGATAACTATTTTCGCGGATTAAAAGAGTGCACGCTAAAAGGTATGCAAGATTGAATATGTGCAAGATACAATTGTCGAACAATATAACATATGTAGAGGATAAAATGTATACGCCTCCTATGTTTCATTTTAAAAATATATATAAATTATACATAACTGTCAAATACATAACCATGGTTATGTCAAACCCCATGTTTCACGTTATTAGTTATTTATTTACAACCACTATTGTAATATGTCAATTCCTAACCTGTCAAAGGTTGGAAACGTATGTCATTTTTAACTGCAATGACAATCTCACGGATGGGAAATACTTTAAAATCCCTTGGGGGGGAAGTGTTTACTATGGTTGCCTAGTAATACTGTCATAAATCTCTAAAAGTAAGGTGATCAGTGCTGTCACGCGTATTAAAATAAATTTAAACATTTGTTTTCATAGACTACTACCGTACATTAATTTAGTTTATTGGAAAAAGGCGATATACGAGTAGAAGTTAATTTGGATAATTGTGAATAAAATAGTATACATAGTTCGGTGGGAGTTTCATTACAGTTTTGCGCTATATCTGAGCCTCTCGGTTATATAATAAGCCCTCGGCTGTAATGAAACATTTCCCACCTCACATGTAATATACTATTACATTGCAAGAAAGTTATACAGAAATTGACAGGAGAGCACAGAAAGGTAACGAGCGAGCTTGTTATCTGTGTGAGACTGTAAATTTCAGGTAACGGTAGAGCATTGTACAATGTTTTATGGGCATTTGCATCGCAATATATTTATGTTTAATAAAATTCATTGCATTTGTGCAACGTCAATGTCAATGTCAAAAGATGTCAGACGTTTCAAATATATAGATACATTGTCATGGTATATCCACGTCAACAGCCCGTTATAATTTTTACACGGTCTAGTCCGTAAAACGTCTTGTAACCCCTAGAACAGAGCTAAATAAACTGTTCTTTACTGTTCAAGTGCCCATAAGAATATATAAATTATAAATAGCTTCCAAATTTATAACTCCATGTTTCACGTTAATAGTTATTTACGTAATAAGTGGTAAATAGCAAGCGTGTGTAGAGATTGAAGAACGAGGCGTGTAGCGCCGAGTGATTTAATACACGAGCGTTGCTATGCACTTTCAAGCGAGTTATGTACACTATTTTTCAGACGACCACAAAATATTATAATAAAAACAGGGTTTATACAAAAGTGTCAATGTCAAACACAACTTACGAAACATTGACGTTTGGGTTTGAGGTTAAGTATCACTAGTTAACCGGAAACTGATTTGGAAGTCTAGTACGTATTATTTGAACAATTAATAAAACTATCACTACATTTTCATTCTGTATTTTTGTTATTAATTCACTACCAATTTTAAAATCGTAGTTTTAAGCAAATTTTCATTAATTTTGTTAAATTTCATTATCAAAGTTCCATCTATTGACCACTAATCGTCATATCCGGTTATATAATACACTAGTGTGTTATTATAACACACGCCGTATGCTATGTTACATTTTCTGGTGTTAATTACAGTGTAAATATAGCTACTTTCATATGTGGTCGTCTGAAAAATAAATTTACGGTATAGATATAATATACAGTGGACAATCCTATACCTGCAACTATCACTATACAAAACGAATAAACCCCTTGCAAAGTTAATAGA
This sequence comes from Stenolophus ochropezus, assembly GCA_035578165.1. Lineage (NCBI taxonomy): Eukaryota > Metazoa > Arthropoda > Insecta > Coleoptera > Carabidae > Stenolophus > Stenolophus ochropezus. The sequence goes on along the minus strand of JAQOWZ010000012.1, from coordinate 17,770,248 downwards.
CGTGGAAAATAGAACAAGTAAGAATTCAATTCCTCTAAAGTATATTTAATGGTATCTCTTACTTTATTTGTTCGTACTTATACAATTCAATATAGATAATGATGGAAAATGCTCAATTCTCAAGAATACTCCGCACTGTTTGCACAAAAAAACCAACATGGTAACAATGGACATAAATCAAATACGAAACTTTAGAAATATATCTTCAAATACATTATCTATTATCTCGATATTGTAGAGGACTTTGGTCTTTGGTTTGGTTCACGGAAATATCAATTTGAAATACATATGAAGGAACAAAAAACAGTAGAAAAATATGCCATGTTTTCCCTTCTGTGTACTGATTTTAGTAATTCCTCCACCTCCATGTCTTATATTTCACTAATCACTAATGCCCGGTTTTCTAAAAGTCAGTTAACTAAGATATCCGATTAAATTATTGTATCATCAAATATAAATTTGTGAATATTAAGTAAGAATTTAATGTTCATGTCAAAATGTTATTTATTATTTATATTATTTTCATTTTTCATAATCTTCAGCTTCTTCGTTATTATCACCCTCTGATTAACCATTAACAACAATTCTTCAGAACTTATGGAATAACAACTAGATCGTGTACCTTTTTATGTGCGAATGATATTTTGCTGTTTACTGGTTGAATTGATCTTTTTAACAATAAAAATCCTGTGGTCCATCTCTCCTCAGCATAGGTGGTCCATCTGTCCTCAGAGCAGAGGTTAAATGGATCACTAAATTACTTATGACTGTGTACAAATAGAATCACATTTTTGGGTTACGTTAAGTTTTATACACATGTTTATAAAGTATGTATATAAATAATTAGTTTAAAACTACCAAAGTAGTAATTAACTAATTGTGTTTATTAGGTACGAAATTTTTAGGCAATTTTTTAAGTAAATCTTGGATTATTCAGTGTTGCCTGCATTAGTTTTCAAGCGGCTACTTACACTGTCTCTAAACAACAATATTAACATTCCCTATGAGAGATATCACTCTAATTTACTTTTAAGACCAAAAGTCCATCTCTTCTAACTTACCCTATACATTCCCTATACGTTCTGTCTCTATATATAGAGTTATTATAAACAACTTTACTGTGACTGTATTCATAATGTAAGAGAACTAATTTTCGTTATCCATAATCTGTTTCGCGAACATGAATTTGCTTGAATATACGGTGAACCAGAGCACACATATTGTAAGATAAACATGAATATTCCACAGCAGGAAAACTTTCATACATTTTTGATATCGCGGTTGTGTTGTAAACATACGAGCGCTAGTTTGTTGTTTTATTTTTACCACATTATAATAAATTTACATGGCTGCTTTATTATAAAAGACTAGCATCAAAAATTAGTATTCAGGGGGTATCAACATAAAATAATCAGCTTCATCTACTGTACTGGATTACTATACTCCGTTTTTAAACTACAGACAGCACTAGACCAACTCACATTTACACCACAACGTAAGTGAAATACTAGTAGTTCTGAAAAGAACTGGTTTTAATCGTGAAATATCACAAAAACAGAAATGAACCAAAAATCACATGCAAATTCAACAAGTGATTTGACAACTACTGATAGTTTGACGTTTCAATTATGTTTGAGAAGGTTAACTTGAAATTTTGTCTGGTTAAATACGGCTTCATGAAATGGCGCAGCAGCCAATCACAGGTTTTGATTTTCTCACTAGAATTTCTAGTTACTGTCTATAGTTTAAAAACAGAGTATAGGTTAACTCGTAACAAAAAACCAAGAATGGTAGTTAGGGCAAAGTATTGGCCACTTGATTCAAACCATGATGACATATGTCATTGTCAATGTCAAGTATCATATGTCAAGGCACATACCCATTCCCCCTATAAAAATACATAGAATTAGAAAATACTTCATTAAATAAACAAAGTATAGCAAAGAATAATAATAATAGATGGAACAACATTTAAGATACTTAAGGTACTTGTGTCAAAATAGTTATTTGTATACCAAGGGACTGAAGTATTATGTTTTATTATGCGTATGGAATTTATTTTATGAGGCGATAGTAGAGGAGAATAAACTATGTGAGTAATAAAAAATACTTTAGTCTTTAGATATACATTATATTTTTTCCGAAATCGTTAAATTATTATTTAAAAATATAAATAAATAGCATTATATGTTTGTAAAACGTCAGCTATAATAGCTGTAATAACAAACGTACTGTCAAAGTGTCAAATACATCTTTATAATTTTCATTTGTGCTTACACCTGCTTAGACGTCATCTGCATGCAGGGCCGTCTTTAACCTATTGGAGGCCCTGGGCACTTTAGGATAATGGGGCCCCTATATATGAAGTAAATTAAAGTTTTTTCTAAAAAACATTTTTGAAAATGTGGCTGAAATTCACTCCTCCTAATGACGAAGCAAAGGACATGGTTAATTCAATAACATGGCCGCTAGACGGCAATCGAGTAACAAATAAGAAAACGTTCTTTTCAAGTGTCAACATGATTTTTGAGTAAATCAGTAATCTCTACTCTTCTCTATATGGATAGAAAGGTAAAAGACAATGTCAAATTTAAAACGAAAACACAGTTTTCCGAATGTTACACATATATATTGTCTTGTTAGTTGAAAAGCCACTACTTAGATGGCGAAACAGTCATTTTAACCTGCAATTAGAGTGCCTAGACAGAAAGAATATACTTTTATTCACTTCTTTCTGTCAAGGCACTCTAATTGCAGGTTAAAAAAGACTTGTATTCCGTTTTTTCCGTCATGACACTCTTATTATTGTCATATTTTAATCAAATTAATATAAAACTTCAGATGCATTTTTCTCAAAAAAATCGTTATGTTAGAGTATGATAATATTATATCATTGAATTCAGAATAAAATTCTCTATTGAATAAGCAAATAAAAAATATAGGTTCACATTTAAAATAAAAAAGTTGGGACCCGTATTTTAAGAACCACTTGTTTAATAAAAATTTTGTTTATCTCATGTTAATAGTGTTGTAAAATAGAAATTGTTTGCTAATTTAACAGACCTCGTAGCTCTTATAGTTCTCGAGATAGCAATGGTGGCCCATTTAAAATGAGCACTCTGTATATTTATAGTCAGTAATTATCGTTTGATTTTCGGAAAATAAATATATTTATCAGTAATATCGGTAATCTTTTGTTGATCTGGTAGGAACTCGGGGGCCCCATGGATCGCGGGGCCCTGGGCACTTGCCCAGAGTGGCCAATGGAAAAGACGGCCCTGTCTGCATGAAATCAGATAAATTATTATCAAAGGTAAATAATGAATAAATTCACCAATAATATTATAGAATGATATATTTTATATTTTAGGTAGTGCTAAAATAAACTGCAAAAATATAATACTCGTACTATTAAAATATAAGTTAATTCAGTTTGACAATTGAGTCCGTAAAGTTAAATTAGGCATAAGAGTCTGTAAAGTTTTACTTTTTTACTTCGCGGAGTGATATCGAGTAATATACCTAGTATTCAATCGTTTTTTTAAGAATTAATGACCTTCGTTACTGTTGCTAATTGAACTGTATTGATAGTTGGAATAATATTATTCAATTGTTATGTCTAATTTAAATCATAGCTGGCAAAACAGTAATAACCAAATTACTTTTAAGTAACTACATAAAAAGCCAAAGATACATCAGTTTTTTCATTTTTCATACCTTTCTTTTCATTTTGAACTTAAATTATAGGTAAATAACACTAGAATTAATTGACTTTTGTTAAGTATACTCTGAAACAGTGACGCGAGCTATTGTTATTTATCTGTCAAAGTGTGATGACATATTTATTTATAATAAATATACCGTGAGTTTCAGCTAAGATGCATTATATTCGAATCTGTCATTAGTTATTACTATGGATATCACTTGGTATATGGTACCGTATCATTTGAGATACAATGTTTACCAATGAAGAAAAAATTCAAATAGTTATATGGTACAATAGTGGATACAGTATAAGTAATGTTTGTGACATGTGCGTTCATTTATATCCTGACCGTCCTAGACCAAATCCTACCACAGTTTCAACTATATACTCAAAACTTACAAGTAGTGCATGATTAGATACAAAATGTAATAACTGGAGAAGATTAAAACCAGTGCGAAATGAAGATAATAAAAATATGTATTACGAGCAATAGAAGAAAATAACCAACTTACTACAAAAGATTTGGCAAATGAATTAAATATCAGCAAAACATCTGTATATCGGTTAATAAAAGACGAAAAATTTCATTCGTACCATTTTCAAAATCACCAAGAGTTAAGAAACAATGACCATGAAAACAGAATTTCCTTTTGTGGACTACTTTATGAGAAAATTAATATGGATCAAAATTTCAAGAACAAAATTTTATTTACTGATGAAGCTACTTTTTTACAACAGGACAAGTAAATTCGCAAAATTGTAGATATTAGAGCAGGCATAATTTACATTTATATAAAGAAAGTAGAACTCAATATTCAATAAAAGTTTAAATATTAATAGAGAAATATATTTGGAACTATTACAAAATCAGATTATACCAAGTTTAAATAATTTGAATTTAAATATGGACGAAATATGGTTTGAGCACCACGGTTGTCCAGCTCACAACCATCGAATAGTAAATGAATATTTGGACAGAATATCATCGCTGGATAGGACGTGGGGGAGAAATTAACTGGCCACCGCGTTCACCAGATCTCTCTCCTTAATCACTTCTTTTACTGGGGTTTTTTAAAATCTAAAGTTTATACGGAAGAAACTGAAAATTTAGAACAACTTAAATTCAAAATTAGAGAAGCTTCATTTACAATAACTCTCTATATATTACAATAAGTAATTGATAATTTTTGTAATCGTTTAAATTATTGTTTAGTTGTTAATGGTGAAGTTTTTGAAAATTTGTTGTAATTCGTTATATATGTTGTAAATATATTGATGTTCTGTAAATACTTATTCTACTTTACATTAATTATAAATAAGTAAATTATGATGACAAGTGCATTTGACATTGACAACCAGATCTCTCTCCTATTAACTTAAAATTTTAATTGAAGACTTGTTTTGAACTTGCTTTTTGGTAATACAAATTAACTACAGATTAGTAAGGGACCTACAGCTTATAGTGAGTTTTGAACCACTCTATCAAATATCAATAACTGTAAGATTTGAACTCCAGATCTGAGCACATTAACCATTTAACCACCACCGTTTTTTTGGTCCATTAGGGATCGGATTGTCAATCATCGGTTAGTGCTTCGGTTAGAGATAATCATGGTTAAAATGCGCAAATGCGTTTTCCAATTGCTAATCGTGGTTAAATATTACTGTTAACCGGTGATTTCCTAACCAGAATGGATGACATAAGTTTTGACGAAGATTTTGAATTAATTAATCGTAAGATTAATGAAAAACACTCACAGTAAGACAAAGACCAGATCATTTTAACGAATAGGATAATGCGGAATTTTCGTTTATCTAAAGGTTCAGTGCTATATTTACTGGAACTTATTAATGAGGTTATAAGTCATCCAACAGAAAGGTATATGTAACAATTATAAATTTATGTATATATAGTACTCTCATTATATTATATTTTGTACTAATATTTCTTCTAGAAATAAGTTTTCATATTTCACCCTTAATTCTTTACATGTTCTTCTCCGAATGCCGCTTTTTGCATTGAATATATCGGTAATTTTGTTCCAGCAATTTTCTTTGTCTTTTACTGTTATTAAATCTTATATTCCTTAATTGAATTCACCATAATAATAAACTCTTCATCGGAAAAATTTGCCCCTCTGTTACGTTTTGCAGTCATTTTACATATATTCTGTCACAATAATCTTCAAATATAAATAAACAAATACAAATGAACTGACAGATCTAGTAATATGAAGAGAGCAATCGTATATTTTTCTTGCAAACCTAAATAAGAAAGTTGATAACCAGGGTTAATTTAACTGAGAATGTCTACATGATTGAAAAACGCTCTTTGCACTAACCATGATTAACTATGCTGGTTAAATCTAATCGTGATTAATTGACAGTAACTTATGCTGCAATTCTGTGCGTATCTGTAAGACCTGTAAGAAAATCTGTAAGACCTGTAAGTCGTTACGGTTAGAATGCAATTCTATGCATAACTCGTAGCTTATAGTTTCTCGTAACTCTCTTACGATTTGTAAAACATTTACAGTGACAATTTTCTTCCCTGTAAGGTCTGAATACTACAATATTATATGTTAAATAGTGCAACAAACTATTTTTTTTGTATTTTAAACTGAATAATCAGATCAGAATTTTATTTATTGGAGTGCTTGTAGAAAAGGATCGTAATAGGAAATAATTTTGTTAAATGCGTTAACCTAAAAAAATTGTACAATAGAAATTTTATGATTTAAGGAATTTGATAGCGTCAAATATATTTCATATCTGTCTTTAGTGGTATTTTTGGTTGTTTTTATTTTTTAATAACTTGCTTAGAAACTGCTTGTATGTGTTCAGCACTAAAAATAAAAAACCTTACAAACAAAATTTATTTAATAAAATAAATATAATATCGTTATGAGTATAATAATTTATAATACGTCATGTTAAAATTTGACACTGACACTACACGTATTTGAAAATATAACCTATAAATTCTTCAAAAAACAAGTAGGTAGTTATTTTTATAAAAATGAGTAAGGTACCAACTTAATTCAATTTAAAGAAAAAAAAATATTCAGTTTATCTGAATATTTTTTGCATTTACTTTGTACAAGGAGAAATAATTAAAAATATATATTACTATTATTTAAAATAACTATCCTTGATACTATTATAATAGTATTCACGAAGAAATTCAATACCAATAAAAAGCATGAATATATAGTTGGCAACATTCGAGAAATGTCAAAATATATGTAGTAATCGTGAACAAACCTTTTTCATAAGAAATAATCTGTAACTTCAAGTGTTATAGATGTGCACACAGAATTGCATTTCTCATAAATCTATAGGGAACTCTTTTACGGTTTTTCTGTAAGCTACAGATTTATGAATTTACAAATTTATAAGTTGTGACACAGAATTGCAGCATTAACCAGTTATTGAAAAACCGGCCCTATTGTATTGTATGGATATGAGGGTTTAAGCGTTTTGTCGCTTTTTGTCAACGCGACCTAGAAGATCTATTGTGACATAGCCCTTACTTAGTTTTCCGGAAGTAGATCCAGATTTTTGGTGAAGCCGATTAGGCCTCAAGTACCTGAAGTACTTGTTTCGTGACATGTTTTACTTGCATTTTAGTGATGCAGGTTGTCAGCCTACAGTCTCTGCAAGGCCAGCACACACCGAGCCGTTGTGCGGCAACCCATCCAATTGGACAGGGCGGGCTATGTTGCTTATCTACACGATCAGACAAGACACGCCACGACCACACAACCGTACTGGCTGACCGGCCCTAAGTCATTTAATTAAAAAATGAAATTATAATAATTATGAATAAATAAAAACGAAATGAGAAACATGAGATATGCTCGACTTCCCTTGACTTCCTTTAATAAATAAAACAAATTTAAGGATGCTATGAATATTTCATGGCGAGAACGACTGAAATTTGCCTTTTTCAGGTAAATGACGTGACTTGGACAACGGTTGACGTCCTGAAATTTATGAACTATTGTATATTTGATGAGGTGACCTGACTTCAGCGAGAATTCAGAGTTTCAGGCTTCAGCTTTCAGGGAATCAAATTTTAACAAGGCTCAAATTATTTATTAATGTTTTTTGTTCTTTATTTATTTATTTCTAATAAAAATAATGTTTACAAAAAATATATGTATATGTAATTTTTTTAAGGGAATTTTTTCTTCCATTTTATGATTTAGTACAAAAAATAACCGTATTTTTTTTTAAATCGATTAATTGTTCATAATTCGAGAGAAAAACAATAATAAAGTTTTGGAGAGGGAATATGTGACGTCACCTAGGAGACTTTGATAGAGAATTTGAATTCATTCGACAAGAACCATCTATCATAGAATAATGTAGGTACATTTGACAGGTTACCCAGGTTTCATTTTTTAAACTATTTACGTAAACACTAAACAGCCTTTAAAAATCATGGGACATTGACAATTTTGAGAGATGAGTACAGACTTTTGAATGTTAATTAAATTTACACCAAAAAAATCTATTATGAAATATCATAATATTTTTATTTTATTTTACGAACTGCCTGTATTTATATCTTAACAACATTTTTTCGATATAATTAAGTAACTACATAAAGTACATACATTTGAATTTCAAATGCTAATTTCAGTGAAATTATAAGATAGTATATAGTTTTTGTCATTATTATTGGTAGTTACAATGGTTAATTTTTAGTTTTTATACTTTTTTCCTTTAATACGACAATGGTCATATAGCCCATTGGGTTTCCAAGACAGTATGTTGGTTTTACTTCTTGCTACGTTTAACAAGACGATAAATACTTACATAACGTTCAGTAAATTGTAAGTAATTTCAAGGTTATTGCTAGTAAAATTAAAAGTGCAGTTACTAATATTACAAGTATTAAGAAATGATGGTATGTTGTAAATCATTTTCGCAGTTATTTCTTATTATATATATTTATATATATATATATATATATATATATATATATATATATATATATATATATACAGGGTGTTCCATTTAAGCGTGCAACCATTGCTATCTCGAGAACAATAAGAGCTACGAGGTTGGTTAAATTAGCAAGGAACCACCATTTTACAAGACTAATACAATGAGCAAAAAAGATTTTTTTTTTCGACCAGTGGTTCTCAAAATACGGGACACAACTTTCTTATTTTAAATGGGAACATATATTTATTTTTAGGTTATTCGAGACAGTATTTTTTTCTGAATTCAACGATATGAACATATCATATACTAATATAACAAAATAATTGAGAAAAATGCATGTTATATTTATATGTATTTTATTTATATCTGGCTGAAACAAGAGTGCTATGGATAAAAAACATAAACATATTGTTCTGTCTAACATTGTTTCATTATTTCTTGTTAAATTTTATGTTTTAAACTGACAGTTTTAAGAAGAAAATGAATTGTTTTCTATCCAAAGCACTCTTGTTTCAGCCAGAAGTAAATAAAATACATATAAATCTAACATGCATTTTTCTCAGTTATTTTATTACATTAGTATATGATATGTTTATATCGTTGAATTCAGAATAAAATACTCTATCGAATAACCTATAAAAATATGTTCCCATCAAAAAGAGTTGTATTGTTTTGGTAATACAAATTTAATGAAAAAAAATTTTAGGTATGAAATAAATTTAAAATATTCTGAACTGCAATAACAAATTAATTATAAAACTACAAATTGAATGTACTGAAAAACTTATATAGAATGTATTACTACAGGGGCAGGAGGTAATGTATTGGACACATCAGATTTTTTATATGAATCTCAGACAATAATTGGAGTCATAGGTCTCCTAAATAATCGGTAAAATTTCCTTCTCGTTCTTAATATTTGTTCTAATCAGTATTTATTGGTTTGATCTTATGGTGATAAGTAAAATCGTCAATTATTCCTGAAATTAGTTGAAAAATCAATAAAAATTTGCGAAAAGAAAACTATATTAATATTAATTTTTTTTAAATCAAAGGCTCATACTTCGAACGCACTTTTTAAATAAAACGTTTTTAGGTAGCGTGCTTTTACACTATAATCTAATGAAGCCAAAAGTCACTTTTTACAAAAGCTCTCTATAAAATTGTGTTTGTAGTATGAGCCAATTTATTGCACACATTTGATTTTTTACTACCATGTGTTTATGTAGGTAATATATATTTTATGTTTCTATGTCAAAATGCTTTTATTTATCAATTAATATTTTCCGATCGTTAAATATTTTTAATTGCTTGCCTATAAACATGAAATGTACTTCATTTATATATTTTTATAATCGATATGTTTTCCATGTAATATACTACAGTTTCTACAATTTCTGATATATTTATTATCTCATATTTGCTAGTAAGTATATGTTCTAGTATTTTCAAGAATCGTAAGAGATACGAAGTCCATTGAATTAGGGAAAAAAAATCTTCCTTGTACAAAGTCAAGGAAGTATTGTAATAATATCCAGTTTGACTATCCCTGAATCCATTTCGACTAGTTTCGGCGTGACGTCTGTACGTACGTATCTCGCATTTTAAAAATGATTAGCCGTAAAATTTTTAAATTTTGTCTAAGGAACTATTATTGTTATAACATCTAATTATGTACCTCCCTTTTTTATTGCAGTTGGAAATGCCAAAAGAGCACTTTGTTTGTAGTTTTTTTTTTTAAATTTTCACATAACTGAAAAACGATTATCCGTACAATGTTGAAATTTCGTTTATTGAATATATTTATTTATTTATTTTATACCATATCCTACAGGACTAAAGTCCCAATTATAGGAAGATATACAATTACATAAAAATTTAATTAACAGCCTTGTTCATGTATATACAAAGTAAATTAAGTATAATGATTTAAATCATGAAAATGGACAAATATTTATAAATACAGAATAAAACAATTTTTATAAATCACAATTTCGTTAGCCAAGATAAAAACTTATTAAGCCCTTTCTAAATAAATTATAAGAATCTGCATAAATATCTAAGTTACAAGGAATTTCATTATAAATACTGCACATTTACCAAATTGGAGATTTTTTTCATAATTTATTCTTACTCTCTTGCAATGAAACGTATTTTTACTTCTAGAAGCAGAGCGTGGAATTTTAAAAGAAAGCTTGCTCAGAATGCAAGAGTCAATAATAGCATTGTTTATTAGTTTGTACAGAAACAGGCAGCATTGTATCTTTCTCCTATGAATTGAAGAACATATAATATTTCAATTAACAAACTTTCATAGGTTAAGTCAAAACTGGGATAAATATGATGTATCTTAAAATAACAGTACTTAAAGAAGCATTTCTGAATTGAATCAATAATATTAATAAATTTGTTATAAATGGGATTCTATACTTGACAGCAGTATTCAAGTTTTGATCTAACCAATGAAAAATATAATTGTTTGACGGTAGACAACTTTTGAAAAGATTTGCTAATACGAATAATGAAACCTAATATTCGTAACGATGATCTAGCTAGATTGCTTATGTGCATGATAAATGATACTTGTTTATCAAAAATTACACCGAGGTCTTTAAAATGATGTACTCGTTCAAGATGTGTATTTTCCATGAAGTACAGGAAAGTATAAACAATTTTTTTAATAAGGTAACTCATTATTTTGCATTTGCTAAAATTGAATTGCTATAATATTCAATTATGCACCTCCATTTTTTGTTCCAATTGGCCTTGTCAAAAGGACACTTTATTTTTGACAGACACAATTCAGTAAGCTTTTAATTTTTGTAGGAAACATACATGACGAACCATGGTTTACCAAGACTGAAAGATGTTAATATCATTCTTGCAGCCTCCCATCCCTACATCCTAACACTATATCAAACCTTGAGGCGTGAAGATGATGCCAGGGTCCTCCCCCTTCATCTTGTGTATTTCCACCGTGGTGTGGTAGACGGGACGGTTTGTGGTTGGTTCGGATTGCACGCTCGGAGCCGAGTGCTTGCCCGAGTCTTCGGACCATGTTGGTGACCTGCATTTCATCTCTGAAACAAACAAAGGATTTCGTTAGTTTGTATATTATTATACGTAAAGAAGTAAAATAAAGATACCCATGTTATAATAAGGGAAGAATTTACTACAATAAGAATTAAATGTGACAGCAGTGTGTGTCGTGGTGTCAACACCTATGAGTTTGTACTCCGTAAAGAAATCAAAATATATATGAAATGAGAGATAAGAAAGCAAGATACTAAGATTAGAATTAGCACCTGGATTGTCAGAACTATGCTACAGTTAGGAAAAACGCAAGAAATAGCTGCAAAAATGTTAAGGTATAAGCAGTAGGAATTAGCAATTGGAAGAACAAAACAAGCGATAGGGAGTTGTGAAGGAACATTATAAGGAATATATAAGAATCAGTAACGATTGATCCACTCCAGTAAAATTGGATCTAGAAAGCTTCGAAGGAAGCGGTGCAACCCCACGGGGATGTTAAGCCTCTATATATATATATATATATATATATATATATATATATATATATATATATATAGTAAGTGTGTTACTAGAATAGATATTTATGTAATAAGTATATAGTGTAGGTCTTTATTGGCGAGTCCTACAGTTTATGGCAGAGTGAGCGAAGCGAACGAGGTAAATAAATAGGGCGAGTCAATAAAGCCTAATTATGTACGAATTGCATACAAAACTTTATGTACGATTGCGAAATCAGTTTCTCTTATAAAAAAAGTCAAATGTTCACGGTTTTAGAAGAATGAATCAAGTGTACTTTTCTGTTGTTTGAATACGTATTTATTTGGTCCGGTGTCAATGTCATAATTTTGTTTGAAGCAAAATGCAAGCGTGTCGGTCTCAGAGTTCTAATAATGAAAAAATAATAAAGATTCACTATTTCCTCAAGCAAGCATATATACGAAGAGACATACAATGCGAATCGGAAATCTCTCCTACTGGTCCATGTTTGAATACATTTCCTACTTTTTGTTGTTTTATTTTACACTAATTAGAAAATACGATAGCCGGTAACAATCAAATATGTACAATACCTTGCTTTATTAAAAAAAAAATAACAAACAATACCTCTGTTACCTTTACAAATCAAAAAACTTAACATCATGCTAACAAGCAACATATTTTTGATAATTAAAGCAAAAACAGTTGGAACTTTAAACTCTGCTACTATAGGTACACCTATTTTTATTGTACACCAATTAGTAACTTGTACAAGTTAAGTTAGTTTGCAATTCAATCTATTTTTAGCAATTACGAAAAACGGAACAATAAAACCATTCCATGAGTCTACCATGGGCGCTCATAAGGGGGGGCAAGAAGGGGCATTTGCCTTCCTTAACTTTTTGCCAATTTTAAAAAGACGACAGATTACGTAATTATTTCACCATCGATATGTTCTGTAAGAAATTTATTAATGTTTGCTGTATTTTAGGGCTTAATGTGTGGAACAAGTTATCCAGTTATTATTTGTGCTTAGTTATTTCAACTGTCATTACCAAGTAGAAGCAACACAATTACCTACAATAAACCTAATTTTAGCGAGGTTCTTAAAAAATTTTTCGACGGATTTTCGAAAGATGGAAGAAATGTAACAATTACCTTTACAAACTAATCCAAAAAATAAGGAAGAATTTTTACTTTATGCTTTACTTTTGAACAATTCTACTTTTTTTACTATAAATATATGTTTTCTGTTTATCTCTATGATATTTAAGTTTCTCTTAAATAGGAAATACCACATTCAAATAGAATGTCAAGAACTATTCAAAATTGCTATCAAAATTTCGATTAAGTATAATTTTTTTGTTGGTGTTGCTTAAAATTTAATCCTTATGTGTACAACTGGGTATTAGAATATACCGGGTGTCCCAGCTCGACCGACACATGGGAGTTTTACATGGCAAATCAGTTAATTATAAATAGTATCTCCCCAGTGCAAGATATTAACTTCAAATTTTGTATACTTATAGGAGAATATTAATTCTATGGATCACACTTATTTGAAATATGCAATTTCGTCTGCAGGGCGAGATTTATTAAATTTAAAATCTAATATTTTCGTTCAAAATCAGACAGCCATGGAAATAAAAGAAAATATTTATCTGACAGTTTAGTGAAATATCACTGATTTTAATTCTTATTCCCCATATTTTAATATTATTTAGGTTGAATTTAGTTTATTTTTGTTAAATAATATACCAATATTACAAAAATATAAATATCTACAATGGCATGTCATTAACTGTCAGAACTGCCACATAGATATTTTCTTTTATTTCCATGGCTGACTGATTTTGAACGAAAATAGTAGATTAGATAGAAAATATTCTATGGACGCCCATGGAGTCACTGTTGCTCGAATGAAAAACTTGCAATTAGCAATTTTTCAATTTGCTTAGCTCGGTGAAGCTGGTAGGAGTACACGATTTAATTTTCCTGTTTCCACGTTCGCTCGATATTTAGGAGCGTCGTATATTCTCTCCCTGTCCGAAAGATCAGATGATAGCGTAACTGACAGTTGTATCATCCCTGAATATTGAAACTACAAAGGTGTATTGGTGTATGATGTATTCAATCTGACATTCTGTTGTCAGGTCAAAAAATCGGATAGTACCATAAGCATTGGATTTAGAGAAATATAATAAATAAACGTTGATAGGTATAGTACGACAAGAGATCTCAAGTTGATGTTTAAATTGTTTTATGGTTGCGGTATCTATTCAAAGTTTTGTTCCAGATACCCAGCTAAGCACTGGATTTGGAAATCACAAAGTAACATTAGCATGTCTAACTTAATATAGTTGGATTACTGTACGACATGGAAATAACTAGACAGGGATGTATTTAAAATTTTAATACCGTTAATTTCTTAGCAATAATCATTATCTTCGTGAAAATGCCAAAAATTTTTGCATAAAAGCGAAACTGCTATAACATAAGGTTCTTATTACAAAGTGTACATCAACGTTACCACAACTTGTGACAATTATTAGAGTATTTTTCATAACACACGGTATTAAAATTTTAATACATCTCTGTCTAGTTAGTTCCATGTTATACAGTAACCCATCTATATTAAGTAAGGCATGCTAATGTTACTTTGGGATTTTTAAATCCAGTGCTTAGCTGGGTACCTGGAACAAAAAGTGTATTCTAATGGATTTCGTACAATTCTATACCCTAGAACACAATGCATAAAGGTCACATTACTTTCAATTCTTTTACTCAGGAAAAAACTTTGAATAGATACCACAACCATAAAACAATTTAAACGTCAACTTGAGATCTCTTGTCAAACTATAACATAAATATTTAATTTATTTACTTTTGTATTATGGTTGTTATTATATACCGTGAGTATTTTTTAACGTAAAACATTAGGATAATGTGACCAATATAGGCTGTATTTATTTGGGTTTTTTAAAGTAACCTGATTGCTTAATTATATTTACTTGGTACTATTGAAGTAATCAGGAACAGTTCTCAATCTGATCCAACTGCCCCAGCTATTTTGCAAGAGTGGTAGATTCAACCAAGGTTTAACTCTTTTGCTATCTCTTTCTTTCAACTTATGTTCCTTGTTTCCTATGACAGGCATGACAGCACGGCGGTTAATTTTTTAAGTATATTTTATATTCAAAGGTAGATACAGCATACTAAATTAAATAAACGACACATGGTTTCATATTTATTTTTATGTTGAAATTTACCGCTAATTTTATAACTACTAAAGTAAAATGCAACATTTATTTGGATGTAAAACAGTTATTTTTGGATGAGTTCAGGGTTGAACCTAAAGGTACCACATAAATAAGGCAGTGATAAAATGTAATTTACCAAATTTGTTTTTGGCAATTATATTTTATACCGTGAGTATTTTTTAACGTGAATTTTGGCATTTATCATATCCATGGTTACGACTTAATATTTAACAGACAGCAATGTATATTTGCTTGTCTCTTTTAAAATGAAACATAGAGAACGAATTTAATATTTGCTTTTTGAGTTATAAAATTTTCTGACAGGTCTCTACCAAGTACAACGTCAATTTAAAGAAACATAATAACTTTAGAGGAAATTATAGAACATAGTAGAATGGTCTGCTAGATCACTTTATTGGTGACTTAAAATCAGAAGTTTATACTGGGGGAAATCTTCAAAATTTAGATTAGTTAAAAGTTAAAATTCAAAACATTTCTCAACATATTATAATGAATTAAATATCATCGTATATAATTCAAATATTTTGTAGCCGATTGAATCATTGCTTAGCAATTAATGGATGGATTTATGATTTTTTTTTTGTAATTATTGTTTAATTGTTCGTTATTATATTTACTTGTTTATTAGTTTTTTTTTATTAATTCTATCAAATTCATTCCCTATGTTTCATTTTAAATGAGACAAGCAAATACATTTCTGTCAATCAAATATCAAGTCGTAACCATGCATACAGTAAATCTCATCGTTCAGTTTAAAAAATAATCTACCTACACATTTTTTACTGCACTTCATTTACGCTTATTTCAACATTTTACAGCTAATCGTTATGATTTACGCGAAAAACTCAAAAAAACTTTACGAGCAAAGTATTCTATTGGCACTGCCGATTGCAATAAAAAGGGAGGTGCACAACTAGATATAGTCCCATATACAAAATGTCAACATTCTGGTTTAATCATTTTTGTTACGTAATATACCATTAATTTAAATATAAACAAACTGTAACAAAACAGATACTATTTACTCCATATCAGATTATTTGAATCAACCTCAAATCCGTTACTCCACCAACCAATCTCCATTTACGTTACATTTCCCATCCTTTCCATCCCTTGTTTCGCTTTTCTTTACAAGTTCTTGCAATTTTCCAGCATAATGCCTTGTTGTAGTTAAAAGGGAAAATAATAATGATTCAATTTCCCGCAATGTGTCCCCAGGGAACGGGTCTCTTCCCTCGGGAACTGCCACCGAGTTCCGGGAGCATCTTGAGATATATGGGATGCCCCCCAATCCCAGATAGCTGTGATTAATTCGGGAATTAACAGATGTATGATGGCAGGTACACGGGAATTGTGTTAGTGATTATGTTGCTATATGCGAGTGTATTCCTGGTAACTACAGATTGGATTTTATAGTAGAAGTAGATGTATATGAAACTGACTTATGCGGGTTTTACAACCTTTTATGGAGGTCTGGGAAGCTTTGTGGTCAGCAGTTATAAATTATCCCAACTCAAAGGTATCACTTGAAAAGTAAGAACAGGGCCGTATCATATTCTTCTCGTCATAGGATACATATTTGCGAGTCCGTTTTTTCCACATCGACGGCTGATCTTCTGCTAGATGTTGAACTATTTCTTCCGAATGTTGTTTTCAGCATGACTTACGTCCACAAAATTATATTTCCAGGATGTCCACATATTCGTATTTACAATTGTATGTACACACTACTAACAACTGCAAACACAGAAATAACTTTTTGATGACTTGTCCAAAACTGACTGTGTTAGAATAATTGGAAATTCAAACCTTAAGAATGAACAACTTGACTAAGTCAAATCTCTGTTGATCAATTCGCTTTAATCCCTTTTAGTTTTAGTTTCACTTCTGGGCTCGTAATTAAATGCACTACTTTGCTCACTAGTATTAAAAATAGCTATTAAACTATATTTCTTTGGAACTAATAATTGTATTTGAAAAATAAAAAAAAATGTTGAAAAGAGAATTGAAAGGCTTTTCGAACTATATCATGTTTGACACCCTTTTCCATTTAAAATTTTTGAGGTGCAGTCCACCCCCATTTGAGCGTTGAAGTTATACCATTGGTACTAATCCATTCAGGTGTCCCCCTTTATATCAAAAATTGACATATTCGAGCGTTTTCTGCAAAATTGATGTTACGTGGTCATAATTTTCATTGGGCCACCCTGTATATTAACAATTATTGTACAAAAGAAAGTATTTATGTTGCCTATCAACGTTTATTTATTATATTTCTCGAAATCCCCATGATTATGGGTACCTATTCTGTAACTTATATCACTAGTGATACGCGTTCAAAATTGTTATAATCTGACTACCATCTAGCGGTTTTTGAGTGCAACAGGGCAAATGACGTCACTCATTTTGTAAACGATTCACTAGCGCGAAGGGTAGTGTTATATTCATTTCACTAGTGTTATACTGACGTTTGGTTTGTGCATTGGCGGTATTGTTTGAAATTTGAGTGGTGACATTTTGTGAAAATACTAAAGAAAATCTAGAAATTATGCAAAGGTACGCTATTGACAACGCATTGACAATAAACACAATTTTGTACAATTTGACATTTGTACCAGGGAGTAGTGCCAACTTAAAAATTATTTTACTAAAACTTTCAAATAAAAAAGTTCCTAAGATTACAACATTGAACATTTGACACGAGACGTCAAATAATATATCACTTCAAATCGTTGAAAAGTTACAGAAAAGGTACCATGGTCGCATGAGAATTTTTCACCTAACAACAGAATGTCAAATTTAATACATCATACACCTTTGTAGTTTCAATATTCAGGGATGATACATCTGTGGCCAAAAATTGCTCTGATAATTTTCATTGGGCCACTCTGTATACGCTCGACAATGCTTCCTCTAAACCTAACGTCATTTCAAGTCAGAACACCCGTTTAGCATCCCGCCGGCCTTCAGTAGCGTTCGCTTGTCATCGCAACTCGAATGACAGCTCAGGTTGTTGATGTTGAGGTTAATGTTGATATCATCATCAATGGCACAACATTCCTATGTGGACCAAGGCCTCAAGTACCTGAAGTACTTGTTTCGTGACATGTTTTACTTGCATTTTAGAGATGTAGTTTGTCAGCCTACAGTCTCTGCAAGGCCAGCACATACCGAGCCGTTGTGCGGCAACCCATCCAAATGGACAGGGCGGGCTATGTTGCTTATCTACAAGATCAGACAAGACACGCCACGACCTCACAACCGTACTGGCTGATATAATGTTGATATCTAGTTAAATTATTCTTATTTGGGTTGACGATTGTCAAGTATAGTGGCATGGATAATACTCTAAACTTAGAAACTACTTCGGTGTCTTTAATGACTCTCTATCTTCTTTTTTGTCAAGGGTACATTGCTTTGCGCATGTGCAAGAAATTTCAAGTAATGTCCGTGTGTCTGCATATTTTTCTAATGAACATTAACTTCAATTGAGAATTTACTTAATGATCATTATTTATACTTTGTGTCCCCGGCATAAATCTAACGTCATTCCAACTCAGAACACCCGTTAGACTCCCGCCAGCCCTGCAGTGGCTGTTGATATGTTTACCCATTTTTCAATTTGCGGCGATGAAGCACGGCTTGTGCACGATTTAATTTCCCTGTTTCTGGCGACTTCGTGATGCGACAGAGATTAAACGTACGTCCCTCGGAATTATAAATGTTGCTGGAAGATAAAAATGATAGCACGTGATGTACGCCAGGATGTAAAGCGGAGAGGAGGAGGATTTTAAAGCGGAGTAGTTTGAATAAGGGAGACAGGAGAGACAAAAGTGAACAGCCTTCACATGTTGGGGTAGAACGGGATAACTTTACAGTAACAAGCTTACGTGATTTTGTCTTTCAAACAAGATGTACGTCATACCGTTGATTGAAAAATATATAGATAGGCAAGCTTATAAGAAAATTCGTTAAAATGGTTTGAGGTGTAAAAAAAGTAAACAGTGGATTTATTTCTAGTGTATTTATTAGTGACACAAGTCTTACAAGCTTTTTATTAGACATTTTTCGCACCACCGTTTATATAAGTATAACTTACTTCCACAGCAACATAACCGTGCCTCTTCTATACACAACTGTAACACGGTCGCTTGGCGGCTGTGAATTTTTGTAAATTTTTGATAGTGCAGTACTAAATATTACGAAATGAACATAATAAGGTGTAACAAGTCTAAGTCAGCACATTCTAGTGGCACCAATTAAGTTAGTAGGAAATGGATGTAATACATAAATAATGTTGTGTAAAGGTAAAACTAATATTTGCTGACTTAGTACTTGTTGTTCATAGTATATATAGTGTAAGGTAATGGTTGTTAAAGAGAGAGAAGAGAAAGAGAGAAGCCAGTAGAGAAGTAGTGTGGTATAGTACAATGGTAGACGGCGGTGGTGGACAGAAGTGTCAATGGAGACCAAACCAATTGTAAACCATTATTTATTATATTATTTATATTTTTATACAAATGTGAGTATTCTATTTAATTCAATATCCATCTCCTAATACTTGCTCCATATCCGGTATGACAAAGAACCCATATTAAATATTTTGTAATACCTACTCTTTTAAGGAGAGGGTCACAAACTGGTAGCAGTGGTCCTGTAAGAATGTTACAAGTTTGTAGTAATGGAAATTATTGAAAGAATGTACTACAGTTTGATGACGCCAAACTCCTTGGAAAGAAGTGTTACAAATGAATAACTGTCCGTGTCCGGTACGTGATGCCCTCGGTGGACATCAATAGTTGGGTTATTTGTAGCATAGTTCATACTTAGGGGATGAGAAGAGCCGGATAAACAGATTGAGAACTTCTGGATTTTTACTATTAAATGGGCTCCAAAGTATGAAATCTCTCTCTCCTGTTGTACTCATCGACTGTTGTGGATGTCTTGACTGAATCGTCAGACATACTTTGGCATTTCTTAGTGAAATAACCAATTAGTTGTTTTACTGTATGTAAAGGCTCTCTCATCGTTGTGCAAATTTGTAACTAGTTTTTATTATATTCTGTGTGGATTAATAATCATTTGTAGATCGATGTAAAAATGTTTTCAAAATTGTTTGCAAATTAGGAAAGTAAGAATTTAGAGTTCATATAGAATCAAGTTAAGCGTTGTAGTTTGTTTGAATTATATAAATGCTTTTGATCGCGGTTGATTATTAAAATTTTTATAATTTTGTTATTGTTGGAATATCGTGTCTGTTTCAGCCCATCCTATTCCAACCCCTGTCTTTGTGACGTGGTAGCACAACGCGTAGGTAAAACTTTCTTATTCTAATATTACTAACCTGCACCAATTTGACCATATAGTGAACCGCGTCTGTTATCATTATTAACATTCCCCTGTCTGCTTCTATCACGGCAGACTTTTAAATAAAGTGATAGTGGTGGCAGCGACTATCGTTACCCTTGTCTCGTGTAAAAGTTGTTCATTAATATAATTCGTTGATTACTTTGGGGCAAGTAAAACTACATAAATTACAAACCCTGTAACCTGTTATAAATGGTTTGAGATGCACAAATAGCTGTTTATGTAATAAGTACATAATGTATATCTTTATTGGCGAGTCCTACAGTTTATGGCAGAGTGAGCGAAGCGAACGAGGTAAATAAATAGGGCGAGTCAATAAAGCCTAATTATGTACGAATTGCATACAAAACTTTATGTACGACTACGAAAATCGGTTTCTCTTACAAAAAAAGTAATGTGTTCCTGATGTTAGAAGAATGAATCAAGTGTGCTTTTTTGTTGTTTGAATACGAATTTGTTTTGTCCGGTGTCAATGTCAAAATTTTGTTTGAAGCAAGATGCAAGCGTGTCGGTCTCAGAGTTCTAATAATGAAAAAATAATAAAGATTCACTGTTTCCTCAAGCAAGCATATATACGAAGAGACATACAACGCCAATAGGAAATGGTGTTCTAGTATTTATTTGTATTTGATAAGTGTGTGTATTTTATTATAAACAAATCAGAATATATTTTATTCGTCCTAACGCAATTCTCCTTCCTTAAAAAGAAAAACAATATTTCAAATCGTCAATCACATCAAGATTTGAGACAGAAACTTATTCCTTAAAGTTGCGAATCTTACTAATTTGCAATTAAGAAAAGCGCAAAATAAGACGAAGTATAAATAAAATAAATTTTTTAACAACCAAATATTTCTTATATTTATGTCAATAACGGTTTGAAAATTTATTTATTCTAATCTCTTCTCAATTTGAAATTAAAAGACGTGCGTATAAAATGCATTATTATTTGAATATTTTAACCTAGATTTAAAAGTACATAAATAGGAAACATTTTGAAAGAAAATTTGTGGTACAGCCCTTAACAGCATACAACGAAGAAAGTACCTGCCTAAATGAACCATTACCGCAAGTCCCATAAAACTTTATAAGGGCCAATCGGCTTATCCGAAAGTGAATTTCATATATCTATGCCTCTAGTAGAATTTACATCTGATAAATGTGCGTATAGTAGAAATTTAGTTATATGAAACTGAAGCGGGTTTTACAACAATTTATGGACGGGTAAGAAGCTTTGTGGTCAGGTGTTATAAATTATCCCAACTCAAAAGTATGACTTGAAAAGTAAGAACAGGTCCGAATTAAATAAATTCATATTGTACTTACTTTGTATAAATAAATAACTAATAATGGAGTTCTTAGAATATGTAATTGGAAATCCAAAGATCACTAAATGAAAAGTCCCATAAAACTTTATAAGAGCCAATCGGCTTATCCGAAAGTGAATTTCATATATCTATGCCTCTAGCATAATTTACATCTGATAAATGTGCGTACTTATGTTATTCGTCCTAACGTAATACTCCTTCCTTAAAAAGAAAAACAATAATTCAAATCGTCAATCACATCAAGATTTGAGGCAGAAACTTGTTCGTTAAAGTTGCTACTAATTTGCAATTAAGAAAAGCACAGCCAAGCGAGATTATCTACTTGGGAACTAGTATGTCGGATTCTGCGACGTATTGTATATTAATTTGCTCAACTTCTTCTTCCAAGACGTGGCGAAAAAGTTGGCGAAACTTCCAGAGAGTTGGTAAAATTTTATGAGAATCAAATAGAAGTGAAGAAGAAATAAAGTTTCACGGATTACGGGATAATAAACTATATAACGACCTATATTTAGTTATTGTACTTTTCCAGAATTTTTTACTAGCCTAATAAATAATAAATGGGCAGAATGACAGACGCCATAGTCACATTAAATTGGGTTAGTGAGTTAAATAAAAGTTTGCTATTAATAAAAGAGAAACTAAAATAATAATATTTCTATAGTATCAATAAGTAATAATGCATCATATTACAGTTGAAATGAAATAAGTTATTATGCTTAAATAAACAGAGTGTCCCGTAACGCGACAGTCATAACTAAAGAGCGGATTATATGCACTAAAAAAGTGTCAAAATATGCATTAAAAAATCATCAAAATATGCATAATATATGCAAAAAAGTTATAAATATGCACTTTACAATAAAAATATGCAAAAAAACTAATGTCATCAGGCACGTTTTACTGATATCATTGTCTTATTTCTATTTTTACATGCAGTGTTTTATTTGGAACATTTCATGAAATGTATAAGGACAATAAATATCACAGGTAATTCTAACAAAAATAAGAAAATCTCGAATTCATATTCATATTGAAAATTACAAAAGCTCTTTTTTGAAACAAAAATCAAAAAAGTCATCTTTAATGAGAAAATTGCTATATGCTCCTCATATTTTTCATACATTTTTTTCGGCATTACTAATTGTTGTTATAGTTCCAAACATACGAATTTCAGTGACAGATATTATTTATTTATCTTACTTTCAAAATAAGAATTACGTTCTAAACAGTTCTAAAACACTGATAGAATCACTTTTTTTTGTTTTGACGAGAAATTAAATATGATTGTAATGGTTTCAATGAGTACATTTTGTATAAATGCTCACTTGTTAAAAGTACGATCAAAATTATAGTTCTTGTAATATACTGTTTTCAAAAAAGAACAAAATTTGTCAAAAATTAATTTTTGTTTTTGAAAAAAGTCTTAAAATATACACTAATATGCAAAAAAATCAAAATATGCAATAAAGTCTCATTAAATGCAAAATATGCATTATTTTTTTTTGATATTGCATAGAATCCGCTCTTTAGTCATAACATATAGGGGACGTATACATTTTATCCTCCACACTTGTTATATTGATCGTCAATGTACCTTGTACTCATTCAATCTTGCATACCTTCTATCGTGCACAATTTAAATCCGCGAAAAAAGTTATCTTGCACACATTTTATCTCCCATATCATTTTATCATACACACATTTTATCTTCGCCAACGTTTGATCTTTAAAACATTGCAATTGTACCTGCCATTCATTTTATTGCCCATGCAATTAACATACTTATAATTAGATGAAATATCCGGTATTAAATGTTTCTGAAGAAAAAATATGTAAAAGATAAAATGTATGCAACATAAAATGAGTGGAAGATAAAATGTGTGTATGATAAAATGATATGGAAGATAAAATGTGTACAAGATAACTTTTTTCTCCGATTAAATTGGGTTAGTGAATTAAATGACAGTTTCTATTATGAGAAGAGAACTTAAAATATTAATATTTCTACAGGCTGGCCCAATTAAAATTATCAGCGCAATTTTTGGCCACTTAACATCAATTTTGCAATAAAACGCTCGAACACGTCAATTTTAGTATAAAGACGGACACCTGAATGGATTAATACCAATGGCATAACTTCAACCCTAAAATGGGGTGGACTGCATCTCAAAAATTTTAAATGGAAAAGGGTGTCAAACATGATATAGGTCGAAAGGCCTTTCAATTCTCTTTTCAACAGTTTTTTTATTTTTCAAATCCGGTCATTAGTTTCAAAGAAATATCGTTTAAAACAAATTTTATAAGATGTTCAAAATTGCAATCAAGTAGGCTTAAACAAATGACAGAAACTCAATAAACAATTATATTTACAATGGCCAATATCGCCAATTCTATCACCGTTAGATTTCTTTTTGTGGGGTTATTTGAAGTCTAAAGTTTATGCCACGCTACCCGAATCTTTAGAAGATTTACGGTAACGTATCGTAACTGAGTGTCGTCAGATTACTCTACAAATCTCTATTATTGTATGGAAGTTGGTGGTAGTCATTTTGAACACCTAATAAACTGATACTTTTGTTTTTGTCATTTATTTAAGCCTACTTGATTGCAATTTTGAATACCTGATAAAATTTGTTTTAAACGATATTTTTCTGGAACTAATGATTGGATTTGAAAAATAAAAAACTGTTGAAAAGATAATTGAAAGGCCTTTCGAAATAAATAGAAACAGTAGTGTTATCGTAATAAGGATATTAAAAATAATGTTATTCATGTCATTTATTAAGGAAATTTTGACATCGGCAATTTGTGGTTTATTGTATATTTTAATGTTGGATGTTTCTTTAGTTTTAATCTACAACTCTTTTTGTATATATCACCATTACTATATTTGTATCTAACACTGTCAGATTTGACATTTATCATCATCGGAAATCACACGATTTCACCCGACAAGATCATGTTATAACATATTGACGATATACTGAAAAATAATAGCCAGATTAACACACTATGTCTTTTAGTTTTTTATTTTTTAATCACAAGCCTAAAATTATTTCGGTACAATAAAAACAACCAATTTCTTGTCTTTTCAAGGATGTATATATATATATATATATATATATATATATATATATATATATATATATATATATATATATATATATATTAATTGACATAAGTGACTACAAAAAAATCAACAACAACGAATAATATACGAAACTTGCAATACAAAAATGCAATTAGAACTTGTTCCTTACCAAGGATATTTTTCAATTTCTGAAAATTCATTATTGGGGCAGACGACTAAAGTTGCCAAATGCGTTTTAAAAATTAAACGTCACTGAAAATGAAATTTACAGACGAAAAATCAATGGAGTAAAAAATGATGACACTTTCGTAATTGCTTTCATGGGAACTGTTGATAAAAACAATTTATTTTTTGTTTCAACAGGGCCAACTGAGAATTATCCCTATAGAAAAATAAATAAATCAACATGACACTTTATTATTGAACGTGCAAACATAAATAGAGTATGGAATAGGTCTATAATACAAATACACAATTTTGAAACCAGTGTTTATTTAAAAATTGTTATAACGTGTCAATAATTCGTAGGTTTAATGTATCAAAATTAAATACAGCATCAAAATGTCAGCAGGATTTTGATTTCTACATACGAGGTGTGTAAATTAAGTAATAAGCACAGTATAGTTATACCGGGTGTCCCAGCATGACCGACACATGGGAGTTTTACATGGGAAATTAGTTAATTATGAATAGTATCTCCCCAGTGCAAAATATTAACTTGAAATTTTGTATACTTATTGGAGAATATTATTTCTATGGATTACAGTTATTTGAAATATGTAATTTCGTCTGCAAGATGAGATTTATTAAATTATAAAATCTAACATTTGTGTTCAAAATCAGTCAGCCATGGAAATAAAAGAAAATATCTATGTGACAGTTCTGAAAGTTAATGACATGCCATTGTAGATATTTATATTTTTGTAATATTGGTATATTATTTAACAAAAAGAAACTAAATTCAACTTAAATAATATTAAAATACAGAGAATAAGAATTAAAATCAGTGATATTTCACTAAACTGTCAGATAAATATTTTCTTTTATTTCCACGGCTGTCTGATTTTGAACAAAAATGTCAGGTTTTATAATTTAATAAATTTCGTTGCAGACGAAGTTACATATTTCAAATAACTGTAATCCATAGAAATAATATTCCCCAATAAGCATACAAAATTTCAAGTTAATATCTTGCACGGGGGAGATACTATTCATAATTAACTGATTTCCCATGTAAAACTCCCATGTATCGGTCGAGCTGGGACACCCGGTATACAGAAACGACAGTAAGACAGAAAACGAAAATTAGAGAGAGATGGGGAAAGCCAACAAATTTAAAGGGCTCATCGTTTCAAATCCCAAAGTTTCCTCACATCTTCCTGCCTCGAGTTTATCTGTTTATCAATCATAGGCACGACTACAAAATTTTCAATAAGGGAACAATAATAAAAATATAAAAATACAGAAATCGATTTCTAAGAAGCAACTAATATACTATCACTTTGATGAAAGTTAGGAAAATAATTATCAAAAAGAAATTTTTATATTTCCCATACTCGAAAGGGGAAGAAGCTGTATCAGCTTTCCACACTTTGTCGACGTCCATGTATACGATGATACTGGCTGATTCAAAGTTGTACTTGGTAAATAATTGTTAAAAAAATACACAAATGTGAAGCTTGTGAGATGTTTTTTCAACAAAAGTTTGAATTAGACGACAATATATTTTTTTATATATTAGTTTTACACGACTATTTTTATAATTACATATTTTATTTAGAAAATACCTTTTATATAAATATTGCAAAACTGATTTGTATTAATTAAAGGTGTACGATACTCCTAATACGAGATAATAAAAAATTGGGTTTCAACTCGTGAAATTCTCCACTACATTATTAAGAAAATTATATGTAAGACACAGAATATTTCATGGTATGAAAGAAGTAATATGAATTTTAAATCTAATCAAAAAAAAAGTAATAGAAACTTGTGCTAATTGATGAACTAAAATGTTTACAAAATATAATTATGTACCAACTTTTTAATGTACTTTGCTTTTATTATATTGTTAAATTTATAATTTTATTATTGTTACATTCCAAAAATTCTTTTATTATTCAAAAAAAAAAAAATGTGGAACGTAAATCAGCCAACAATTTAAAGGCCCATACAATGCTCCAAGGTCATAGAACTGAGTAGAGTAATATCAAAGGTACCGACACGGAGTGTCGCTTCTGCATATAAGTATTCTGTGGTTAAGTAATAAATACAGGACGCATTATTATAACAAATATTAAAAAAGATAATAAAAACAACAAAAAATCGTGTCATTGATAATAATATTATATGGAAATTAGATTATACGATACATTGTTGTTAGAAATATTTAAATACAATTTATAGTTTTCATTTTACATTAAATTATTAAAATATCCCTCTTTTGTTTTGCGCAGTGTTTTATTATTATTTTACAAAATTATTTCATAAAAAAAACTGTCATAACTAATTTTGTTAAAATGTAAATACATTGAAATTAATGACAATTATGTCTACATTTCATAAAGCACAAAAGAATATTTAATATTATTATTTTAACTATATTTGTTTTAGTGTATAATATATTTATACGTTCATAGTCACACAATGCTAAATATTTATACAGAGAACAATTCATTCTAAAGCAAATTTATTTTGTTCTCATAAATTTTGTTGAAATAAAACAAATTTGTTCATATTTCCATGTATAGTAGTTTATTATTCTGTTTTACTTTAACCAGTGCTTGTAAAACTTTTAGTGTGAAACTGTGAAGAGGGTTAGTTAACTTTGCCAACATAATAATCTATATTAATTATTAAATGAGTCGTCTATTTTACTACAGGCTGTTCCATTTAAGTGTGCCACCATTGCTATCTCGAGAACTATAAGAGCTACGTGGTTGGTTAAATTAGCAAAGAACCACCATTTTACAACACTAATACAAAGAGAAAAAAAAATTTTTTTTCGACCTGCGGTTCTCAAAATACGTGACACAACTTTCTTATTTTAAATGGGAACATATGTTTATTTTTAAGTTATTCGATAGAATATTTTTTTCTGTTTTCAGCGATATAAACATATCATATACTAATATAACAAAATAACAGAAAAATGCATGTTAGATTTATATGTATTTTATTTATATCTGGCTGAAACAAGAGTGCTTTGGATAGAAAACAATTCATTTTCTTCTTAAAACTGACAGTTTATGAACAAAAAATTTAACAACAAATAATGAAACAATGTTAGACAGAACAATATGTCTATGTTTTCTATCCATAGCACTCTTTTTTCAGCCAGATATAAATAAAATACATATAAATCTAACATGCATTTTTCCCAGTTATTTTATTATAGTAGTATATGATATGTTTATATCGTTGAATTCAGAAAAAAATACTCTATCGAATAACCCAAAAATAAACATATGTTCTCATTTAAAATAAGAAAGTTGTGTCCTGTATTTTGAGAACCACTGGTCGAAAAAAAATTTTTTTTGCTCATTGTATTAGTCTTGTAAAATGGTGGTTCTTTGCTAATTTAACCAACCTCGTAGCTCTTATAGTTCTCAAGATAGCAATGGTGGCACACTTAAATGGAACAACCTGTATACCGTATGTTTTGTTATATGGGGAGAGACTTACGGTGAGAGTGAGACTCACAGGAGCGTCTGCAGCGCTGGTTTATGAATCGAGGATTCATTAGTAGATCTGGGATCTACATGTGTTAGGAAGTCTAGGACTTCCGTGGTTGTAAGTCTCTCCGGCAGAGTCGTGGGACTCTGTAGGTGGTTACAGTACCCATGTGTGCAAATAGTGGGTGTTGGTAATGACGAGGTGCTAGGCCGCATTCATTATGGAGACTGGGCTAAGTATTGGATGTCCCGCGTCCCGGGGAGTGAACACGCCAGGAACTAGGCTTGACTGGCCCATTCTGCTGTGATGGTATAGTAATGAGTATAGATACTAGCGTTCACTACTCGCGGAGTACCTCCCCAAGTCTAGCACTTGGGAGTCACCTGTCACACCTCCTTTCTATGTCATGAGTTCATGTGCATGCTTGTGACAATTGTTGTAACTGAAATAACAACCTGTGTTTTGTACAACTTTGGTCCGATCCGACGCTGATGAAGAGAGAACAAGAGAACACCGCTGTCAGGTCAAGGAATGTGAAATGTTTATTATCATATCTCTATAAAGCATGTATTAACGCCCTGGATTCTTATTAATAAATAGTAATACTGTAATACATTGTCTTTAAATGGATTAATCCTGATGTACGTGCATGCTGAACATAGCCAATGAAAGAAAAATTGTATATTAATTATACTGCCCTTAGTAGTTTAAGAAAACATTTTTTATCGCTATTTTACAATATTTCTTCGTTTTTAATCATCGTATTTATTTTTGTAATCAATTACATAAACGAAATAAATATCCTTTTTACGACTTTTATATAAATTTTCTAAACTAGGTTAAGGTTTATGAGTACCAATAAACGAATATATTTTATATCCTCATATATCAAGCATTTATACTTAAGTCAATAATTCCCAAATAAACAAAATAAAAAGAGTAATATCAAAATATATATTTATCGTAGCTCCCTTAACTGTTTATAGCAACATATGACCATATTTATCCTGGTAATCCGTCGATACTGCCTGGTAAATATCAGTTAAATTTGCCTATAATTTACCATAATCGGCACAAGCTGTATTGATGACATGCCTGCATTATGAGTATTTATTTCTAAATGACAACCAGTGGCGTAACTACGGGGAGCACACGCCTACAACGCGGGGCCTCACTTTGCTTCTACAAAACTAAATATACTATAGTAGAGGCATAGATATATGAAATTCACTTTCGGATAAGCCGATTGGCTCTTATAAAGTTTTATAGGACTTGCGGTAATGGTTCTTTTAGACATGTACTTTTTTCCGTCGTATGCTGTTAAGGGCCGTACCACAAATTTTCTTTCAAAATATTTCCTAATTATGTACTTTCAAATCTAAATTAAAATATTCAAATAATAATGCATTTTAAACGCACGTCTTCTAATTTCAATTTGAAAATTGAGAAAAGATTAGAGTAAATTTTAAATACAAACAGTTATTCATATAATTATAAGAATATATTTGGTTGTTAAAAAATATAATTTTATTTATATTCTGTCTTAAAAGGCCATTATCAGGAAATACTAATGAATATACTTTACAGAAAATTTTTAGTATTTATACATAGAAGAACAAAGGCAGAAACTAAGCATTAAGTAGCTTTACAATAGTAGGAAAATCTAAAAGGGATTAAAGCTAAGTGATCAACAGAGATTTGACTGAATCAAGTTGTTCATTCTTAAGATTTTTCTTTTCATTTGAATTTCCAATTATTCTAAGATCTCCATTATTAGTTATTAAAAGTTTTCGTTAGAGGTACACGGTCAGTTTTGGACAAGTCCTCAAAACGTAACGTTATTTCTGTACTTGCAATTTTTAGTAGTGTGTGCATAAAATTGTAAATACGAATATGTGGAGATCCTGGGATTATAATTTTGTGAACGTAAGTCATGCTGAAACAACATTCGGAAGAAATAGTTTAACATCTAGCAGATCAGCCGTCGACGTCGAAAAAACGGAGCCGCAAATATCTATTCTATGACGAGAATATGATACTGCCCTGTTCTTACTTTTCAAGTGATACCTTTGAGTTGGGATAATTTATAACTCCTGACCACAAAGCTTCCCACCCCTCCATTTTAGGTTGTCCGCATAAGTCAGTTTCATATACATCTACTTCTACTATAAAAATAATTAGGTAAATAAGAAGTAGCGACACTATGTGTATTCTAGTTACGCCACTGAATGTATGGGTATATGTCAATGATATTACGGTGAATGGAAGGCATAAAGATGAAAAATATTTAGCGTTTAATAAAGACTGGGTAAGCAGATAGCGTGCAAACTGATGAGTCAGATTCGAATCTGACCCAGATCGGGATATTTGCATACAGGCTTGCTTTGTTTAAATATGTGTACGTAGACTGAATTTAGGTCATTTGTCGTTAATTAAATTTGGCGTATCAATGTGCATTTTGGTTATGAATTTTATTCTATAACTTCGGTTGCTATCATTTGGACTTGTTATGATATCAATTGCAAATATGAACTACAAAGTATACTTGCTATTCTAAAACAGTAATGGTTATTTATGGTTGATACGTACTTACATATACTTATACATATATAAAGAACACTTTATAAGTCTACGCTAATATGGGAATGTTATAAATTCAAAGCAAATTTTAATGTCGGCCATGATGACATTTGACATTTGACGTATGTAAGTGATATTTTAACAAGTGTAGTTTCTATTTGTAGTTGTTATGAGTTATAGAATCTCACTCAAGATTTGACTAAGTTTAAAGTATCATTCCCAGTTACTGTTTTAATTTTTATTTTATGTTTTAGTTGCAAGAAAAGTACATTATATGCCTAGGTGCGTAATCATTCTGTGCATATGTTTTAGTTTTAATTTCATGTTTTAGTTGCAAATTTATGCAAACTTCATACTTTCTAAAGCTAAAAAATTACAACTATCAGCTGTCACAAAATATCAAATTTATGGCTCCGAATATATAAAAATTAAATCATAAATAAATATTAATAATATCCAAAATCGAATTTAAAAAATATTACAAGTTCTACTTCATTGAACTGTCCCATATATATTTTTTTATTTCCATGTTGGTCTGATATCTAACGAAAGCGTTACATTTTATATTTAATATATCTCGTACTGCAGACGTCCTGTTGCATCAATTATGATATCTGATCAAGAGAGACAGTATCCGCAATTTTTTGAAATCCCATGTTAAAGTCCTATGTTCCGTATTTCGTTGCATACCCTATATATTGTAATATTTATTTATTTGAGTAAATTGTAAAAATAATTGAAACACGAATATTTATATACTCTGGGTTCTATCCTCCACATGTTTTTTCTCGATATTTTATTTTGAACATATTCAATCTTACACTTCTTTTATCGTGCACGCTTTTAATCCGCGAAAAAAGTCTTCCACACATTTTATCTTCCAAATCATTTTATCATCCACACATTTTATCTTGCACTCATTAATTTCATGGCCTATGAAATGAATGAAAGGTATAATTACAATGTTCTAAAGATGAAACGTTGGCGAAGATAAAATGTATGGAAGATAAAATGTGTGCAAGATAAAATATGTTTAAGATAATTTTTTCGCGGATTAAAAGTGTGCACGATAAAAGGTGTACAAGATTAAATGTTTGAAACAAAGTCGAGCAATATAACATGTGTGGAGATAAATATATGCACCTCGAAAATATACCCTAAATAAAAATCAGCAAATCTATAAATTCCGTTATCACCTCTCACCCACACAAACAAAACCACAAAACCAGAAAAATGAAAAATCATATCAATATTTATTCACTTCTCCAAACCGAATAGAAAATGGAAACAACCCCACAATTTATCCAATGTCTGAAATAAAAAACTACCTTAAGTTGGCTATAAATAACCCTTGTTACCTACACACACACACACACACACACACACACACACACACACACACAGCGTGTAGTGGCAACCCCAGACAAATCTACTTCACCTTCGGCCCCTGTCAACCCCTGGGGTAGTGGCGGATCCAGCGGCGGGCACAAGGGGCATTTGCCCCCCCTGAGAATTCATGTTTTAACTAAGAGATTTTTTTTTTCTTGTTTTTTTTCAATTTAATAGTAGTTTCTTATACTGTTTCTACTCTTAAAATTTTGTATTTTAAATGGTACAATAATTACTTTTTTTGGCATTTGTATTTAGTTCAACAATAGCATATTGTGTTATTAAGAGTAAAAGTGATACTTCATGCGGCGAGCATGGAAGTTTGCACGACGAACGAAGCGAGTCGGACAATTGCATGCGAGGCACACAAAGGCACTTTTACTCTGAATAACACATTCTATTTTTTCTTCAAACGTAGACATTTTAAAAATTAATTACTATTTGACGTTTAATATGTAGGTTACCTGTCAGTTATTCATAATTTTTAGTAACTTTATTCTTAGGTTATCTAGTTTTTATAGTGACATTTCGGGCGATATTACAGATTTCTATTGTACAAGTTACTTCTTATTGGCTGATTCTACATACGGCGGCGAAGAAATTAAACGGCGGCTATAATAAAAAATTATATTACGGAGGCATAGAAATTAAACTTCAATCTTGTCAATGACGTCACAGAAGATGTCACTTTTATGACGTTTGAAGAAAAATGTCTAATTTTGGTTTTAATTATTATTTCTATAATAAATTTATGCGACAATTGTAATTACATTCGTCTATTTGTATTTTTAAAAGTAATGTAGAGTTAACTTAAAAAGTATTTTGTTGTAAATGAAATTATTTTTACATTAAATTTTATCGGCAGATGTCACGTCGTATGCTTGCACCGCTAAAACCCACAGCTGTTCATATCATCCCGCTTTCACTTATTGTTAACCTCAAATGAAGTAAACAATTTGTCAATTACATACCATGGATACGGAAAAATAAATTAATTTTTGTTTTCTTACATCCCTACATGATTCTAATTTTCTAATACCCCCCTGAGAAAATTGTCTAGATCCGCCACTGCCCTATGGTGGTGGGGAAACGGGGGAAAGGGGCGGCCAATAGCAATACAAGCAAAAAACAAAACTGGCGGAAATTAGGAGAACAGAGAACATGTGTTCCCATAAAGAGATAAGGGAAGTGTGTTAGTTGGTTAGTGGTTAAGACGCTACGATGGAGGATTTATGAAGTCGGACCTTCGGAATTAAGAGCGTATTTATTGCGGCTTTTTTGGCAATGAGTGTGATTTTCTCTTAATAAATTTACTGGGGTTTTTATCTTCTTAGATAATAGGTGGGTTAGTCGTGGAGTATATATATTTCACTTAATATTGAGTGGTCGTTCCAAATGTTTATATAAAAAATCTGATTTCTACAATACATCACCTTCTATGTTTTCTAAAAGATGCTTAATGAGAAATAAATATACCTAATTAATAAATTATAAAGAAATATAAATACCATGCAGTAAATACATTTCGTTAAAATGTATTACATTTAATTACTTATCATTAAGCATCTTTTACAAAATATAGTAGTAATTATGTAGGTTTTAATATAAAAAAAAATTGATGTGTCCAACACATTACCTCCCGCCACTGTAGTAATATATACTATATAAAATTTTCAGCACATTCAATTTGTAGTTTTAAAATTAATTTGTTATTGCATTTCTTTGCTAATTTAACCAACCGCGTAGCTCTTATAGTTCTCGAAATAGCAATGGTGGCACGCTTAAATGGAACACCCTGTATATTGATTGGCGGGAGCTAAAAAACATTTAAAAATATTTGAGGTTATCAATTTGATATTAAAGTGGGGTGCAGTTGGTAGAAGTACCAATTCTATAACAACAGAAATACCAAGAACAGTTTACCAATATTTTATATTATTGAACAGTTTTCGATATAATAATAGGGCAATTCTTAACGTAATAAAGTATAAAAAATATATTTTGACACTGATATTAAAAGTATGGGATTCTATAACTCGTAGCAATTACAAATAATAATTGTACATGTTATTATATCAATTACAAACGTCAGACGTTAAATGTCACCATGGCGGATATTCAAATTTGCAATGAATTTGATACATTCTCACATCAGTGCTGAAGTGTACAGTGTAGGTACATATCAACTCTAAGTAACAATTATTGGTACAGAGTTTCAAATACAATTTGTAGTTGATATTTGAAATTGATTTCATAACAAGTCCAAATAATAGCAATCGAAGTTATAACATATATCTAGGAATGATTAGTCGTAAAATGATCTCACTTTCAAGTGAAATAAGTTTAAATGAATGTAACAAAAATATGTATAAGTCATGTGGTGTCCATGTCAGATATTTTAGTAGTCTCGAGAAATTGCGTTTTTCTTCTTTTATTCATAAATAATTATTTCGGTATTGTAATTTGAATTTGTCAGTTATTTTAGTTCTATATTATTTTATTAAGCTTCTCAATTTTAAAAGGTATTTAACGCAAATAGTGTTTCACGAGAATCTTGTATTTTTCTTGGTTTTGCATCAGTCTTGCTACAAATTTCAAAGCAATACTAGGCAAGAAATTGTCTTGAAAGAAATGTGCAAGAATTTTCAATTCTTGTACTAATTATAAACATAAATTAATAAAAGTACAAAAATATGTAAGTATTAAAAAATTAATACATTTTTTTTAAATATATATGTAAATTTCATTTTCAAAAAATATATAATAGTAATAATTATTGACTAGTTAATATAATTATTCTTCAAAGTCATGTAACCAAGAAACAGAACAAAAAATGCTTTCTTATAACCAGGGATGTTTTGAAGACAGCTTTTCTGCTTGTACAGATGTCGCTGTTTTGCTAATCTATACGAATAGTATGTGCAGCTATACGATTCTTATTTTTATAATATTTATTTAATAATAACACTTAATTGTATTATAAGAAATATATTTGATAACTGACATTTATATTATCTAAACAAAAAATGTAGGTACGTGTGATACAAGATTATTTATATGTTCAAGGTCATTTGCAAATATTAATATGCAAGACAAGAAATATGCAAGAGATTGACGATCAAGACAAAAAATTTATATACAAGAGTAATGAAAGACTAGATAATTAAAAACTCGCTAAAATATTATTTATAACATGTTAAAAAATAGCAGGTTACTTACAGAATACACCCCAATACATAAGAATATGTAATTAATTTAGTGACTATTGATGAAATAAAACCCAATTTACAATATGTCAAAACGTATTTCAGGGTAAATATCATGACATTGATATATATACGTGCAATATCATCAACCGTCCAAACCAATGCACCAAAATAAGTCCAAATCAAGTATATATCCGCGAGTTTTTAATCTTTTCAATCCATCAACGCTGCAGAGAAAATTCAATCAATCCTGTAAAAGGAAGTACAAAACAGGACGAGTAAAAAGCCAGGTCCTGTAAGGACTCGTCCCGAGTAATCCTGGACAGGATACAGGCTCAGGACCCGTGTCCTCCGGATAGGACAATAGTTTTTGCCAGGATGCTTAATCGATAAAAAATTTACACAAGTAACGACGTCTGGTGACAGCGGAGATAATAATACATCATCGCGGCTTATGTCTTTGGGTGCTTCAGGACTTGTAGTTATAGTTAGGTACAGCTTATAGCAGATGTGGATTACTTTAGCGATAATTAATGTAAATTAGGATGATGTACAAGCGAATCAATATAGGCTTAGAAAGACCATATTCCTGGGTCCCTACTTAAAATTCGATAAGCTCAAAACTATTATTTATTTATAGCTCTCTTGAAAACTATATAAGGAATATATTTGCATGCGTGATTCAAGGTAAAGTTGTTTTCAGTTTTAGTAACTTCAAAAATAGCTGTTTTTTTTCTCAACTGCAATAACAAGCTATTAACTAGTACTATTTAATGTATTCTTTTCATTTTCACTACAACTTGAAATTGATTTTTTTTAAAACAAATGTTCGATATTACAATTACAATTTCATTATTTTTATCCCTTATAAAAGGGCTTGAAATAAAAAAAATTAAAAATATATCAAAAGTTAATTGAAAAAATCAAAATCTAATGATAAAGTAGTTAACTTTATAGAATGAATCCGAATTTAATAGACCAATTTAATCACGATCGTTTTGTCCTCTCGGTATATATATATATATATATATATATATATATATATATATATATATATATATATATTTTAAAATTAACTAGAAGGGAATGACTTACATCGATTTGTGTATTTGGTCATTGACAGTATATTTCTTTGAAATGTAAAATTTAGAATCACCACTGTAATGAAAGATTATTACCTGCTTATATAATGGTCGGCAAATCCTGTATTATTTTTTGTT
Organism: Stenolophus ochropezus; assembly: GCA_035578165.1. NCBI lineage: Eukaryota > Metazoa > Arthropoda > Insecta > Coleoptera > Carabidae > Stenolophus > Stenolophus ochropezus. The sequence continues at coordinate 17,732,936 of JAQOWZ010000012.1, read as the reverse complement.
TATTGCATTGCATTGCATCTATATGAGACGAACTATAGGACTATAGAATGTGATAACAGTGGAACGAACAAGAAACGCTTTGATGATTTTATAACTATGTTTTTTTTTATAGAAGCAAAATAGATAAACAAATTTATATTAATAATAGTATTTCATTTCATTATTTAATCATTTAATTATAACCAGCAAAAAAAAGTTTAGTCATATTGATTTATAGCAGACTTATTTCATATTGCAAACTCCTACTTTTTTAGTTTCAGCTAAAAATATCCCTAGTGTAATTCTTTTTATTGTTTACATCTTTAAAATCTTCAGTACCTTCATTGCTGTATGAAACGAACTAACTATAACTTCCCAAAAATATATTTCACACTACGAAAATAGACATCATTTTCACACTAATAATATCCCCATATGTTAGGGCATAAAGTATAAGTGCGCACACATGTGTAAAGTTGAGGGTAGGTTTTAAATAGAAACTAAACAAAGAAACGCGATACTTGCGGTTTTTCACGCTGGTAACATAAAACTATAAAACGAAAATCTTGTTCACAGAATTAACGCCACTACCACAAAGCCAGAGAATAAAAGCAATGAGTTTTATATTATGTAATATTTATTTTGTTGTAAAATCTGTTGAAAAATGAAAGGGTATTAGCTTACAAAGGAACCAAAATAATTGTTTATTGAAAATATCTTTTGATGTGTTTATAATATAGGTTTTTATAAATTATGATATCAACTGTAAACATCAACTACAAAGTATACTTGCTATTCTATAATAGTAACAGTTATTTATGGTTGATACGTACTTACATATACTCATATATGTATAAAGAACACTCTACAAATCTACACTGACGTGGTAATATCTTACATTCATTGCAAATTTTAATTTTCGCCATGGTGACATTTGATATTGATATTCTAACAAGTGCAATTGTTCTTGTAGTTGTTATGTGTTATAGAATTCCACCTCTGGTTTTCTATACCGTGTGTTCCAAAAAGAAGGAGGTAAATTAATTCTTTAATATAATTACAATTAGGGCTTTATTACATATAGACATAGATATATCGTGTGTCTCAGAGAAATATTGTCATAGGCATTTAACATGGGATAACAGTTTTAGGTAAATAAAAACTCCGACTAACAATTAAGTTACTATATTGTACAGAACAATACTACATGTACTTCTACATCTTATTTATAGCTATTAACATACCTAGGATAGATATGAGTATCATAACCGCCTAAGATGTTAATTGAATTCTGATGTCGGAGAGCGAGGTTTTTAAGACATCTAAAACTTGGTATGATTCATAACATCCATGGTTTGTTCAATAGTTTACCGGTTTCACATTATTAATAAATATTATTTTATAAAATTCTCTTGTTGTTTTCCACTCCTGTAAATTCGGAATAGGAAGGGTGATCTATATATAAATAAACGTAAATAATTGATTTCTGGTTCTGTAATTAGGCGAGAAGAGTGAAGAAGTGTTCTGAAATATGGTTACCATAATTAATCAAAAAAATTGAAATAAAGGATACAGGAGTAGAAAAAATCTATTATTTCTTTTTCGTCGTCACTCTCACTAGTGTTTCACAAAATAAGATTTCTTGCCTTGCTTAGTAGTTTCTTGTCTTGTTTCGAAATGAAGACAAAAAAATTAAGTATATCTTGTCTTCCATTACTCTTGTATATGGAAATATTTTCTTGATCGTCAATTTCTTGCATATGTCTTGTCTTGGATGTTAATATTTTCGCAAATGATTTTGAATATATAAATAACCTTGAATTACACGTACATTTTTTTCGATAATATCAATGTCAATTATCAAATATATTTCTTATATTATTATTAAATAAATATTACAAAAACAAAAATCGTATAGCTGCACGTACTATACGTATATTTTAGCATAACATCGACACTTGTACAAGCAGAAAAGCTTCCCAGGTTATAAGAAAGCATTTTGTGTCTTAACTCTTGGTTACATGATTTTGAAGAATAGTAATATTATTTAGTCAATAATTATTACTATTTTATATATTTTGAAAATTAAATTAACATACATATATTAAAAAATTGTATTAATTTTTTTAATACTTACATATTTTTGTACTTTTAATAATATATATTTTAAACTTACTTAAACCTTATTGCAACATGTATTTTTAATACCGTCTACATAGACTACGTTTTGGTTAGAAAATACCAAGAGCGATCCTTTCCTTTCGCAAGTGGGGTATTTATGTAAATCCGTTATTGTCCCGCATTCGTTGTACCCTGTGTATACATTTCAATCATTCCCACCACATTATCTTATATTAGTCCTTACATATACATTATATTTTATTAAATTAATAGTTATTTACATTGCAAGACCGTTACCTTTCTATGCTCACCTGTAAATTTCAGGTAACGGTAGAGCATTGTACAATGTTTTATGGGCATTTGCATCGCAATATATTTATGTTTAATAAAATTCATTGCATTTGTGCAACGTCAATGTCAATGTCAAAGGATGTCAGACGTTTCAAATAAGATATGTTATCATGGTATATCCATGTCAACAGCCCGTTATAATTTTTACACAGTCTGGTCAGTAAAACGTCTTGTAACCCCTGGAAACAGAGCTAAATAAACAGTTCTTTACTGTTCAAATGCCCATAAAAACATAAATAAATAGAATTATATGTTTGTAAAACGTCAGTTAGCTATAGAGACGGGGATGGCTGTAATATCAAACGTACTGTCAAAGTGTCAAATATTTCTTCATAATTTTCATTTATGTTTACACCTGCTTAGACGTCGTCTGCATGAAATCAGATAAATTATTATTAAAGCTAAATAACAAATAAATTCCCTAATAATATTATAGAATGATATGTTTGTTATTTTAGGTAGTGCTAAAATAAACTGCAAAAATATAATATTATTAAAATATAGGTTAATTCAGTTTGACAGATTAGTTCGTAAAGTCAAATTTTGACATAAGAGTCTGTAAAGTTTTACTTTAGCTACTACTTTGGCTTTCTTTATAATATTCTCCAGTAAAGAATAAATAGATTCCAAATTTGAGAAACTTTATTACAACATGTATTTTTAATAGCGTTTGCAAAGAATACGTTTTGGCATTGATTGAAAAATATACATATATGTAGATAGGCAAGCTTATGAGAAAATTCGTTTCACCTATATAACTATGTGTCTGGTTGCATTTGGGTTAATATCAGGTGTTTCTGTCAAATGTTCAAAATAATTAATAATACAAATTAGTTCTGTTTTAAAATATACAAATGAATTATTGAAAGAACCATTTTCATAGATACCAAAAAATTCAGTAAATATGTAAAACATGTTTATTTATCTGAAATTTTTGTCTGTTTAATTCCGCAAAGTAGTTGATGGAATTATGAACGAGATGGCTCTGTCGAATCTGATTCCAAAACATAGGTACGCAACAACATACAGGCTTGCCTATCTATATATTTTTCAATCAACGGTTAAGAACAGGTTGACAAATAGAAATTAGGGATCAATTTTAGGGAAGACGAAATATTAAGTTATTCATTTGTCAACATTTATAATGTAGTGATTTCTGTATAATATTGACTTCACAACCGAAACTGCAATAAAGAATAAACTAATTTTTAATTTTAATGTACTTTAACCTTATTGCAACATATATTTTTAATAACGTTCGTGTAATGTAGACTACGTTTTGGTTCGTCAATAACAACACCGATCCTTTCCTTTCGCAAGTGGGGTATTTATGTAAATCCGTTATTGTCCCGCATTCCTTGTACCCCGTGTATACATTTCAATCATTCTCACCACATTATCTTATTTTAATCCTTAGATATACATTATACATATTAAATTATAAACATAAAGAAATAGCATTATGTGTTTGTAAAACGTCAGCTAGCTATAGAGACGGGGATGGCTGTGATAACAAACGTATTGTCAAAGTGTCATATATTTCATTATAATTTTCATTTATGTTGCTTAGACGTCGTCTGCATGAAATCAGGTAAATTATTATCAAAGGTAAATAACAAATAAATTCACCAATAATATTGTGTGTCTACGACTGTAAAATCAGTTCTCATTTCAAAAATGGCCGAAATATCGGTCTGATTTAAATATAACGCGTCACTAGATGTTTAAATGAAGTGGTTATTACAGCTAAAATGTGACTAGTAAAGTCCTAAAAAGACTTCTTAACAGTAATGCCGTGAGAGAATATGTCAACCGACGTGATAGAACAGCCAAGTGAGCCGTAGCTCAGTTGGTAGAGCAACATCACGGCAAGATGTAGGTCTCGGGTTCAAATCCCGACATTGACATATTCTTTTTTCACGACATGCATAGAAAGCTCTACTTTCTTCTAGCGATATAGAGAGGAAATTTACTTTTCCCTCTCTAGAGAGGAAAATGTACAGTGTTACCAACCGTATAGTACGTAATATTGGAAAAATTCATAGTAATATTAATTTTTTTTATTTAATAATGATATTCTTTAATAAAATTATGGCAATTATGTCTTGTTCTTTTATTTTTTCACATTATTTCGCAATTTAACAACTTAAATTGACATATTGGAAATAAACAACTGCATCGGTAAACGTCAAAGTTTACAGTACAGTCAGTACAGTCATAACCTAACTTATCATAAAAAGATACGCTTTCCTCTCTAGTTTAGTCTAAATAATTATTTCACAATTTATTTCAGTGTGTCTACGACTGTTAAATCAGTTCTCATTTCATAGGTTAACTCAGTTTGACAGATGAGTCTGTAAAGTCAAATTTTGACATAAGAGTCTGTAAAATTTTACTTTAGCTACTACTTTGGCTTTCTGTATAATATTCTCCAGTAAAGAATAAATAGATTTCAAATTTGAGAATTCTTATTGTAACATATAGTTTTAATAACGTTTGTGTAGTGTAGACTACGTTTTGGTTCTTCAATAACAACACCGATCCTTTCCTTTCGCAAGTGGGGTATTTATGTAAATCCGTTATTGTCCCGCATTCCTTGTACCCCGTGTATACATTTCAATCATTCCCACCACATTATCTTATTCACTGGAGCCGTTACTACCGTCTCTCCTCTCTCGTCTCTCGTCTCTCGTCTTATTGTACGGAGTAGCTATCAATTTAATCGCGTCGATCTGAACAAATTCTTGAGGTAGGAGAATAAAAATTCCTTTTCTGCTTTTTGGGGCAGCAGCAGCAGTTGCAAACTTTTTGTGTCTGCGCTCAAGCGGTTCGGTTTGGGTTTCCCTCATTGCGAAAAGAGGTTAGGAAAAGAGGTTAGCTTTTGTTTGCAAGCATCGATCGTATGCAAAGCTGATGGAAGACTTGTCTGTGGGTATTGGCACTACCTACACTTCACTACTTTCATTATAAATGTGAGAATTTTAAATGGAAATCAATTTTTTGATATGGTAGCAAGAACTACATTCAATGGGGAAGTTTAGCGTATTTTTTTTATTTTTTATTTTATCAAGATTGCCCTCAAAAGTGATATTCCACATTTTATTTTACCCAAAGATGCCCAGATTTCTCAAAACATTAAATTTTATGCAAAAATGACGTCAGTGGCACGCGGAGAACATATCGTCTATCTAAACCAGCGTGCGCTGGGTTCCCATGGCAACAGAGAAGCGTGTGGTGTATGCATCAAAATACAACCTACGTTCAAAAAGTCAGGAGTCACCTTCCTTTCTGCGCAAGCGCATAACTCACTTGTGACGTCAGTGTGGCTCGAAGATAAACCATTAATTATAAATAATTGGCAACATAATTTTAACTTTCAATTACATTTTAAGTTGTAATTATTCATATATTTACGACTAAAAGATATTTCACATGTAATTTCAACCACGCTAAACTTCCCCATTGAACCTGTGATATAACCACAGATATAATACAGAAGCGACACTCCGTGTCAGTACCTTTCATGTTACCCTATTCAGTTCTATGACCTTGGAGCATTGTGTAGACCTTTAAATTTGTTGGCTTCCCCTATCCTTCTCTAAGATGTGAGGAAACTTTCCGATTTGAAACAATGAGCCCTTTAAATTTGTTGCCTTTTCCCATCTCTCTCTAATTTTTGTTTCTCTGTCTTACTGTCGCTTCTGTATAAACTTTAGATGAGGTATAACGTAGAGATATGGCATAGCCCAAATATATTGTCGAAATATCTAAGGTTTAAAATCGCTTGCAGCCAGCAGTGTGAGAACAGTGGACCAGTGGAGTAGTTATATGGAAAACTCAACCAAACAAATACTGAGGATAGGTGACTAACACTATGACCAATATTTCGTTGGTCTAACTGTAAGTGTGCACTACTCAGCTGGCGGATTGTTCTCACGCAGATGACTGTTAGGCGATTCTCGACCATACATGTTTTGCTTGCTCAGTAGTACGTAGCTATAGGAGTGTGGCATATCTCTATGTTAAACCTCATCTAAGTGTATAAACCTATTCTGTGATATCACTTAGGTTAGCTTTTGTTTGCGGGCATCGATCGTATGCAAAGCTGATGGAAGACTTGTCTGTGGGTATTGGCACTACCTTTCTAACCAATTTGGTTTGGGTAACTTCTTTCATTATAAATGTGAGAATTTTAAATGGAAATCAATTTTTTGATGTGTGTCACTCTACCTACCTACACTTCACTACTTTCATTATAAATGTGAGAATTATAAGTGGATTAAATAGAAATCAATATTTTGATGCGTGTCACTCTACATGGTAGTAATAGCTACCTTCAATTGAAAGTAATTCTTTCGGTATTTTGAGAAATCTGAGTTTTCAAACTTACTCAAATAAATCGATAAATACAAGCTATTAACATACGTAGTATGCAATGCTTGACGATAGAAATAAGATCTATGCTTCGCTTCCATATGTTGAAAACGTCATAGAAAAGATAAGTAGAATCCTGAGCAAAAAGAACGAGACACCAATAAAGTATATTAATAGATCAATTGATGTAATTTATAAATAGTGTTGTGTAAAGGTAAAACTAATATTTGCTGACTTGTAGAGAAAGAGACGCAAGTAGAGAAGTAATACGGTTATAGTGTAATGGTAGCGGCGGTGGTGGACAGAAGAGTCATTAAAGAAGCAGCCAAATGTAAACCATTATTAATTATATTTAGTTATACTTTCATACCAATGTGAGCATTCTGTTTATTTCTATATCTATCTTCTAATACTTGTTCCGTATCCAGTCTGACAAACAACCCTTTTATATATATTTTGTAATGCTTTTCCTTTCGAGGAACGGGTTACTAATTAGTGGCAATGGTCCTGTAAGAGTGTTACAAATTGGTAGTAATGGTAGTTATTGAAAGACGTGCTATAGTTTGGTGGCGCTAGTTTCCTTCGAAAGCGGTATATAAAAATTTTCGAAAGCGGTGTTACACTATGTTGAGACAAGTTAAAGACGTCATCCCTCTTCAGTCTTCAGGAATTACCAGATTCCTTATAGGTCTGTGGGAAAGTGTACAATGGTCAGACTGGTACAACTATTTCTACAAGATTAACTGAACATCAACGATCGATTAGATTGAACCAGCCTGAGAAATCGTCAGTCGCAGAGCGTACCTTAAAGGATTTTCATGAAACAAAGTTCTCATAACTACCATAAATGTCAATTATGCGAGAATTTTAAGACATTTAAATCCTGGTAATGATTCATAACATTCGTAATTTTTTTGAACAATTATGACACCAAAAATAGTTATTTGTATATTAAGGGACTGAAGTATAATTTTTTATTATGCATATGGAATTTATTCTACGAGGCGATAGCCGAAGAGAATAAAACATGTGAGCAATAAAAAATACTTTAGTCCTTTGAAGTACATTATATTTTATTAAATTAAAAACATAAATAAATAGCATTATGTGTTTGTAAAACGTCAGCTAGCTATAGGGACAGGGATGGCTGTGATAACAAACGTAGTGTCAAAGTGTCAAATAATTGTATATAATTTTCATTTATGTTTACACCTGAAATCAGATAAATTATTATCAAAGGTAAATAATTAATAAATTCATCAATGAAATGTTTGTTATTTTAGGTAGTGCTAAAATAAACTGCAAAAATATAATATTATTAAAATATAGACCAGTCCATAGTCAAATTTTGACATAAGAATCTGTAAAGTTTTACTTTCGCTACTACTTTGGCTAAATTCGTGGAGTGATATCGTGTTCTTCGATTTCGAAAAAATATCTTGCATTGTCGTTAATTTTTGTCTTGTAAGAACTATAAACTTTCTAACAATTTTAAATCTCTTTTCATGACGCTTTTAATGTATGGTTTACACCAGGGTCGTGTAACTTAAATGGGTGACATTGGGCTCGTTTTATCCTCCTATCTCTTGGTTACTTCTTAGAAGTTTAATAGAAATAATAATTTAGTTGGCTTTAATTTTTATACAAATCATTTGATTTTTTGTTAATAAACTTGTACGATTGACAAAATTGACAATGTCAAAATATATTTAGTGAGAAGTATGTAGCAACAACTCTTTCTTTGCAAATTTTTGAGCGATAAAAATAATTTTGTGTAGTGACATAAAAAACAGTGATAAACATTTTAATAAAATTTTGCAAAATATGATCCATTTAGAAGGGAAGATTGAATAAATGAAACGAATGGAAGTAAAAGTGTTGAGACAAGTTACATTACGTTGGATCAGTTCAGAGTGACAAATGGAATACGCTTTTAGATTCACATCAGAAATAAAAATCGGAGGAGTAGTTAGAACATTTAACATACCTATAAATGAAAATGTTAATAAATTATGTATAAAAACTTAAATATTCGCTAGAACCTGTAATACAATAAATGACTTAAAAGCATAAATGGTTGCCTGTAACATGTAGCTCGATTGCCTTAATATCAATTAGTTGGGGGAGCAAACACCGAGTGGCACTGATAGCTGTCCCAATTGATATTATTGCAGTTTCGCATCTATAATACACAAAAATATTATATATAATCTATGGTTAACACTAACCACTGAAACCATGCAATGAGAGCATCTTAACCCGAAAAGCAAATGTGAAATTCGTTTCCTGTGTTTCATTTTAAATGAGACAAGCAAGTTTACATTGCTGTCAATCAAATGTGAAGTAACCATGGATATGATAAATCCACATGTTTCACGTTAAAAAAAACTCACGGTAATATTATATATGTATAATCTATGGTTTACAGTAACCATTGAATTCATTAGATTAAAGCATCTCAACAACACTAATAACACAAACAAGATCACATTACCAGACCTCGTCTTGGCTAATCAAGCCTCTGGAGTCGAGAGCCTCACATGGTAAGAGAAGAACCCACCAGGGGCCCGAGGTTGTTAATAGCAAACGACATCCGCCTTTCCAATTATCTTCTGCAAAATATCCCAACGGGCGGCTGGGACGTGTGTGTCCTTCAACGTGGTCGAGGTTCCACGTCACGAAGTTTCATGGTGAAAAGTCAAGTGAATAAAGGGAAAGGTGTAGGAAAAAGTTAATTTAAATTGAATAGTATTAATAACTCGAATCGTAGTTGTCGATTCTATTTGGAATGAAATGAAATGAAATAACATGATAATTATGTAATTTGTAGTTTCGTAATTGAGAAAACATGACTTAAGAAATATATGCTTTATAGTATTTTATCCACAACTGTCAAGTAATGTAGATAGAATGCAATCGTTTTTTATCAATTAATGATCTTCGCTACTGTTGCTAATTGAATAATATTGACAGTTCAATTTAATAATATTATTCAATAGTTTTGTCAAATTAAAATCATAAAACAATTTTTCAGACGACCACATATGAAAGTAGCCATATTTACATTGTAATTAACACCAGAAAATGTAACATAGCACACGGCGTGTGTTATAATAACACACTAGTGTGTTATATAACCGGATATGACGATTAGTGGTCAATAGTTGGAACTTTGATAATGAAATGTAACAAAATTAATGAAAATTTGCTTAAAAGTACGATTTTGAAATTGGTAGTGAATTAATAACCAAAAAAAAGAGTCAAAATGTACTGATAGTTTTATTAATTGTTCAAATAATACGTACTAGACTTCCAAATCAGTTTTCGGTTAACTAGTGATACTTAACCTCAAACCCAAACGTCAATGCTTTCGTGAGTTGTGTTTGACATTGACACTTTTGTATAAACCCTGTTTTTATTATATTTTGTGGTCGTCTGAAAAATAGTGTACATAACTGGCTTGAAAGTGCATAGCAACGCTCGTGTATTAAATAACTCGGCGCTACACGCCTTGTTCTTCAATCTCTACACACGCTTGCTACTTACCACTTTCCACGCTTGTTATGTAAATAACTATTACAAGGTCTAGCCCATAAAAGGTCTTGTAACCTCTAGAAAAAGAACTAAATTAACAGTTCTTTGCTATTCAAATGCCCATACAGTCTCTAACATCTCCTTTTAATATGCGATTTACACTAACCACTGTAACCACGCAATGACACCATCTTACCAACACTAATAACACAAACAAGATCACATTACCAGACCTCGTCTTGGCTAATCAAGCCTCTGGAGTCGAGAGCCTCACATGGTAAGAGAAGAATCCACCAGAGACCACGAGGTTGTTAATAGCAAACGACATCCGCCTTTCCAATTATCTTCTGCAAAATTCCCCAACGGGGCGTTTGGGTACGTGTGTGTCCTTCAACGTGGTCGAGGTTCCACGTCACGAAGTTTCATGGTGGAAAGTCAAGTGAATAAGAGGAAAGGTATAGGAAAAAATTAAGTTAAGTAGAATAATGTTAATATATATAACTCGTATCGTAATTGTCGATTCTTTTTGGAATGGTTTCTATAGCATAAAATAACATGATAATTATGTCAGTAATTTCGTACTTGAGAAACCCTGACTTAAGTAACATGTTTTATAGTATTTTATCCACAACTGGCAAGTAATGTAGATAGATTGCAATCGTTTTTTATCAATTAATGATCTTCGTTACTGTTGCTAATTGAATAATATTGACAGTTCGATTTAATAATATTCAATCGTTTTGTCAAATTTAAATCTTACCTGGCAAAAGAGTTAAAACCAAGTTACTATTTAGTAAGTTTTTCTACATAAAAAGCCAAAATTACATCAGTTTTGTCATTTTTCATACTTTCCTTTTCTATATAAGAGTAAACTGTAGCTAAATAAAACTAAAAATAATTGTCTTCCGTTAAGTATGCTGTGAAACAGTGAGGCGAGCTATTGTTATTTATCTGTTAAAGTGTGATGACATATTTGGTTATAATAAATATATTTTTTTCTGTTATAGTTGTGGATAAAGTATCGTATTCTATTCGCATGTAATGGCTATTACACATTCGAATAATTTACAAACTTCGTTCTCTTAAGTAATAGTACACATTACATACTCATTGTATAATATACCATTACTGTGTCATTTGTTTAACCCTACTTGATTGCAATTTTAAACACCTGCTAAAATTTGTTTTAAACGATATTTCTCTGAAAGTAATGATCGGAGTTGAAAAATAAAAATTCTATTGAAAAGAGAATTGAAAGGCCTTTCGAAGTGTATCATGTTTGATACCCTTTTCCATTTAAAATATTTGAGGTGCAGTCCACCCCCATTTTAGGATTGAAATTATGCCATTGATTTTAATCCATTTATAAAAGAAAGAATTTTGCACCTCAACTCTTGGTTATATGATTTTAAAGAATAATTATATTATTTAGCCAAGAATTGTTACTATCATATATTTTTTTAATGAATTTTATTTTTTATAATAAACCAGGATTTCAAATTAACGAAAAGTATAAGAATTGGAGAAAATCATGCTATTCTTGCACTTTTCTTGCGAAACAATTTCTTGCATTGTCCTGTTTTTTGTGGCTCTTGTATTGTTCTTTCTTGCATTTTTTTGCAAGACTGAAGCAAAGCCAACAAAAATGCAAGACTTTTGTAAAACAGTAATTTTTCTCCAAAATTATTAGTTTTCTGAAAAAACCACTGATTATTTTAAAGAAAACACCTTTTATACATATATTCAATACTCATTAATCCATCTCTTTAAGCAAAACTCCACCGTTTGGATACCTGACACTATCAATTACTCGAATCCGGCTTATTTACACCATCTCATCTCAGTGTCTGGTTTCCCTATCTCCCTGGCTCCGCCCGCTCCGCCTCGTTGGGAAGCGCTCGGCTCGTGTGACACATTGAAGGTACATCGATATCCAACACTCCAGTCGTCCGCGTGCTGACCGGAGAAGCCCAAGGAGAGACACTGTCGCGAGGTCTCACGGTCCCACAAGGGAAGAGGGGTTCATTATACTTTTGAGAGGAGATGGTATGTGTAGTGTAAGATATAGTATAAGAGGTGTTGAAAATGTGTGCCAAATTAATGAAATAGTGACCACTGTAAGTGTCCTTAAAACTATACAGGTGTGCAACGAAATGCGGAACATAGGACATGAACATGGGATTTTAAAAAATTGCGGATACTCTCTCTCCTGATAGATTTAGAACAAAACTACAACAGTACAAAGTTCCAAATTAAATTCTACATCATGTAAGATCATAATTGATACAACAGCAAATCTGCCTATTCTGTAACTTATAACTCTAGTGATTCGCGTTCAAAAGTGTTATAATCTGACTACCATCTAGCGGTTTTTGAGTGCAACAGGGCAATATGACGTCACTCATTTTGTAAACGATTCATTAGCGCGAAAGGTAGTCTTATATTCATTTCACTACTGTTATACTGTCGTTTGGTTTATGCGCTTAGCAAATTAGGAAATAACAAACAAATTACTAAAGAGAATCTTGAAATTATGCAAATGAATGCAATTGACAATAAACACAATTTTGCACAATTTGAAAGTTGTGCTACGGAGTAGTGCCAACTTAAAAAATATTTTTCTAAAACTCTCAAATACAAAAGTTCCTTAGATTACAACATTGTATATTTGACACGAGACGTCAATCAATATAACACTTCAAATAGTTGAAAAGTTACAAAATAGGCACCCTGCAGTACGAGATTTATTAAATATAAAATGTGACATTTTCGTTCGAAATCAGACAGCCACGGAAATAAAAGAAAATATCTATCTGTCAGTTGTGACAGTTAATGACATGTCATTATAGGTAATGTAATTTCATATTTATTATTAATTTATGTTACAGCACAGAATAGTTACATACAGAAGCGACACTCCCTTTCGGTACCTTTCATGTTCCCCCTATTCCGTTCTATGACCTTAGAGCATTGTGTAGACCTTTAAATTTGTGGTCTTCCCCTATCTCTCTCTCAGATGTGAGGAAACTTTCCGATTTTAAACAATGAGTTCTTTAAATTTGTGCACATTCTCCATCTCTGTCTAATTTTCGTTTCTTTGTCTTAATGTCGCTTCTGTATAAACCTATTCTGTGGTATTAGTCTAAAATATTGTAACAAGCGAGACACCCCACGGATGAGTCATCACGCCAGACTTGTCAGGGCAGTTAGTCGCGTTAAAGGTCAAGTGGGGTAGGAGCGACGCAGCTATTGTTCAGGGAATTTTACAGTCTGGAGGCTGTAGAATGTGCTACATATTAATTGGCGGCAGGTATATAAGGGCCGCATCGGGAATTCAGTAAGTTAGTATGGGTCAGAGTGTACAGAGAGTCACTGAAGAAAGTCAGTGTTGGTCTGTACATATCTGTCTCTTCAAGCAAAACTCTCCCATCTACCGATACCTGACACTATCAATTACGCGAATCCAGCTTATTTACACCATCTCATCTCAGTGTCTGGTTTCACTATCTCCCTGCCTCCGCCTGCTCCGCCTCGGTTGGGAAGCGCTCGGCTCGTGTGACACATTGAAGGTACATCGATATCCAACACTCCAGCCGCCCGTTGTCTGACCGGATAAACCCAGGGAGAGACACTGTCCCGCGGTCTCACGGTCCCACAAGGGAAGAGGGGGTTCATTTTACTTTAGAGGAGATATGATATGTGTAGTGTAAGATATAGTATAAGAGGTGTTGAAAATGTGTGCTAAGTTAATGAACTAGTGACTACTGTGCGAGTTCTAACAACTATACAGCTGTGCAACGAAATGCGGAACATAGAGCTTTAACATGGGATTTGATTTCAGAAAACTGTGGATACTCTCACTCCTGATAGATTTATAACAAAACTACAAAGTACAAAGTTGTTCCAAATAAAATTTTACATCAGATAAGATCATAATTGATGCAACAGCACGTCTCCAGACAGCCATGGAAATAAAAGAAAATATCTATCCTGTCAGTTGTGACAATTAATGACATGTCATTATAGGTAATGTAATTTGATATTTATTATTAATTTATGTTATAGCACAGAATAGGTTTATACAGAAGCGACAGTAAGACGGAGAAACGAAAATTATAGAGAGATGGAGAATATGCACAAATTTAAAAGGCTCATTGTTTAACATCAGAAAGTTTCTTCACATCTTAGAGAGAGATAAGGGAAGAGCACAAATTTAAAGGTCTGCACAATGTTTCAAGGTCATAGAACTGAAAAGGGGAACATGAAAAGTACCGACACGGAGTGTCGCTTCTGTGTGTAACGATTCTGTGGTTATAGTCTAAAATTAGTTTAAAATGAATGTGTCGCCCGTAAATATTGTAACGAGCGAGACTCACCGTGGATGAGTCATCACGCATGACTTGTCTTGGCAGGTAGTCGCGTTAAAGGTTAAGTGGGATAGGAGCAACGCATCTATTGTTCAGGGAATATTACAGTCTGCAAGGCTATAAAATGTGCTGGACATTAATTGGCGGTAGGTATATAAGTGCCGCATCGGGAATTCATTAAGTTAGTATCGGTCAGAGTGTGCAGAGAGTCACTGAAGAAAGTCAGTGTTGGTCAGTACATGTCTCCGTCTCTTCAAGCAAAACTCCACCGTTTGGATACCTGACACTATCAATTACCCGAATCCGGCTTATTTACACCTCTCATCTCAGTATCTGGTTTCACTATCTCCCTGCCTCCGCCTGCTCCGCCTCGGTTGGGAAGCGCTCGGCTCGTGTGACACATTGAAGGTACATCGATATCCTGCACTCCAGCTGCCCGAGTCCTGACCGGATAAGCCCAGGGAGAGACACTGTCGCGAGGTCTCACGGTCCCACAAGGGAAGAGGGGGGTCATTATACTTTTGAGGAGCCATGGTATGTATAGTGTAAGATATAATGTAAGAGTTGTTAAAAATGTGTGCCAAATTAATAAAATAGTGACTACTGTACGAGTCGTAACAACTATACAGGATGTGCAACGAAATGCGAAACACGTTTGTAATTGATATAATAACAAGCACAATTGTTATTTGTAGTGGTTATGAGTTATGGAATCCCACTATAAGTTTTATAAACGAATCATGTTTCTACGACAGCAGCTAAGTGAAAATATAGGAAACCATGTGATTCAAATCACCAAAGTGAATGTCATTGGTGATAGGACATCTATTCGAATTACGGACACTATCTTTCCTGATAGATTTAATGCAAAACTACAAGATTATATAATTGTTCAAAATTAAATTCTACAATAAAAAACATCGTAATTGATTGAACAGCACATCTGCAGTACGAGATTTATTAAATATAATATGTAACATTTTCGTTCAAAATCAGAGAGCCATGGAAATAAAAGAAAATATCTATGTGTCAGTTGTGACAGTTAATGACATTTCATTATAGGTAATGTAATTTGATAATTATTATTAATTTATATTAAAGCACAGAACAGTTACATACAGAAGCGACACTCCGTGTCGGTACCTTTCATATTCCCCTATTCAGTTCTATAACCTTGAAGCATTGTGTAGACCTTTAAATTTGTTGCCTTCTCCAATCTCTCTTTAAGATGTGAGGAACCTTTCTGATTTTAAACAATGAGCCCTTTAAATTTGTTGCCTTTCCCCATCTCTCTCTAATTTTCGTTTCTCTGTCTTACTGTCGCCTCTGTATAAACCTAGTCTGTGGTTATAGTCTAAAATTAGTTTAAAATGAATGTGTCGTCCGTAAATATTGTACTGAGCGAGACTCACCGCGGATGAATCATCACGCCTGACCTGTCAGGGCAGGAAGTCGCGTTAAAGGTCAAGTAGGGTAGGAGCGACGCAGCTATTGTTCAGAGAATTATACAGTCTGCAAGGCTATAGAATGTACTAAAAATTAATTGGCGGCAGGTATATAAGAGCCGCATCGGGAATTCAGTAAGTTAGTATCGGCCAGAGTGTGCAGAGAGTCACTGAAGAAAGTCAGTGTTGATCAGTACATGTCTCCGCGTCTTTAAGCAAAACTCCTCCGTTTGGATACCTGACACTATCAATTACGCGAATCCGGCTTATTTACACCTCTCATCTCAGTGTCTGGTTTCACTATCTCCCTGGCTCCGCCCGCTCCGCCTCGTTGGGAAGCGCTCGGCTCGCGTGACACATTGAAGGTACATCGATATCCGACACTCCAGCTGCCCGTGTCTGACCGGATAGACCCAAGGAGAGACACTGTCGCACCGTCTCACGGTCCCACAAGGGAAGAGGGGGTTCTTTTTACTTTTGAGAGGACATGGTATGTATTGTAAGATATAGTTTAAAAAGTGTTAAAAATATATGAATTAGGGACTAGTGTATATCAAAAATAAAAACTCTGATGTGTCTAACACATTACCTCCCGCCACTGTCGTAATACATTCTACATAAGATTTTCAGTACATTCAATTTGTAATTTTATAATTAGTTTGTTATTGCAATTCAGAATATTTTTAAGTAATTTCGTACCTAAATCTTCCTTCATAAAATTTGTACGACTAAAAAAAAAACAGCTAGTTTTAACGTAATAATAAATCCTATAAGGACATTATTAAAATATATTATGTGTTCCATGAAAGTTTTAGAAAGAAAGGCATATAACATGGGAAATCAGATTTTGGTAAATAAAAACTGTCCGGCTAACAACTAATTCACCTCATTGCACAGGACAATACTACATGTATTTCTATATCTTACTTAATACAGATTACTTAATTTTATTGTAAATTGAATGAATTTTACAAAAATAAATTAAAATGAAAAATATTTATGTGTCCAACATATTACCTCCCGCAACTGTAGTAATATATTCTATATATTGTTTTAGTGCATTTAATTTATAGTTTTAAAATTAATTTGTTATTGCAGTTCAGAATATTTTTAATTCATTTCATACCTAAAATTTCCTTCTTAAAATTTGTATGACCAAAACAACAGCTTTTTTTGGCGTTATTAAAACCGGAACCGAACTTACCTTATTAGTTTTACAATAAAACTACTTCATGTTTACTTATTTTATCTTTTAAACTTACTTACATCAAATTTGACATCATATGTCAAATTTTGTGAACATATGAATACGTCATCTGTTTTATAGAAATTTCTCAGCCTAAACTATATGTAAAATTGCTATTCAATCAATTACGATCTTGTGTAATGTAGAATTTAATTTTGAACTAGTTTCGCTCTAAATCTATCAGGAAAGAGAGTATCTGCAATTCGAAATTCATGTCATCAATCCTTTTTTTCACTTTGGTGATTTGAATCACATGATATCTTATATCTTAACTGCTGTCGTAGAAACATATAACTAGTTTATGAAACTTGTTACGTAATGTATTATTTCAATGTTTAATCTTGAAATTTAGAATCATTATTTTGCCATTACATTTACGTTTCTACGAGTAGTACACCACTGTAAAATATCCAATTCTTTTTACGTCTATTTAGGCAAGCTCTTCCAACGAAATAATTAAGACGAATAGCTTTACCTACGTCTTAAACAAACGTAAAAACTTTAGAATAGAACTCTACTTCTCATTACTTTAAAACCCATTTAAACTAGAAGAACCCTGCCAATTCCTTTATTGTAGTTTATCTTAGTTCCGGCTTAATCGTGTCTCTGATTGACGCTCGGATCTAGACGGCTACGAGATTCATTTTTTACTCGCATCATTTATTAAAAGTACTTTTCTGCTTTGCTGTGATGTGATGAAAATGTGCTCCTGTCAGCCCAATGAAAAAATGTGGAGTTTTAGATGTTCTTATAACGAAATTCGAGGGGCTTAGGCTTAGTAACAGCGAGTACAGGATTGTTAAATATACAGATTTGGACTCGCAACCAAGGAATTCTCAGTATGAATGCGAACTATAGGCTGTAGGTAAGCTGGTAGACAACATGCATTGGTAAAATGCAAGTAAAATTGACTAGAAGCAGGTAGAACTGTCATATCGATTTTATCTTCTCTATGTTCTTTATGGAATGAAACAAATTATCTGTCTGTCAGTTTAGAGAAGTATTACTGATTATAATTCTTATTGTCTGTATTTTAATATTATTTAAGTTGAATTTATATTCTTCTTTCTTAATAACATACCAGTATTCCATACAAATATTACAAATTTAACGTAAAAAAAGTATTAAATACAAATAAGATAAGTACAAAAAAAAATTTAATATATTTACGGACGACACATCCATTTTTAAACTAATATTAGACTATAATATAATTTAATAATTAATATCATATAACATTTTCTATAATAAGTTGTCATTAAGTATCTCAACATAGACAAGACACAGATATTTCCTTTTATTTCCATGGCTGTCTGATTTTGGACGAAAATATTACATTTTATATTTAATAAATCACATATTATAGACGTGCTATAGCATCAATTAGGATCTTATTTAATGAAGGATTTAATTTTAACCAAACTTTGTACTCTCATAGTTTTGCTCTAAATTATCAGTAGAGAGAGTATCCGCAATTATTTGAAATCCCATATTAAAGTCCTATGTTCCGCATTTTGTTGCACATCCTGTATATACAGGGTGTTCCATTTAAGTGTGCCACCATTGCTATCTCGAAAACTATAAGAACTACGAGGTTGGTTAAATTAGCAAAGAACCACCATTTTACAAGGCTAATACAATGCGCAAAAAAATATTTTTTTCGACCAGTCGTTCTCAAAATACGGGACACAACTTTCTTATTATAAATGGGAACATATATTTATTTTTAGGTTATTCGATAATGTATTATTTTTTGAATTCAACGATATAAACAACATATAGTAATATAACAAAATAACTGAGAAAAATGCATGTTAGATTTATATGTATTATATTTATATCTGGCTGAAACAAGAGTGCTATGGATAGAAAACATAGACATATTGTTCTGTCTAACATTGTTACATTATTTGTTTTTTAATTTTATGTTCTTGAACTGTCAGTTTTAAGAAGAAAATGAATTGTTTTCTATCCAAAGCACTCTTGTTTCAGTCTGATATAAATAAAATACATATAAATCTAACATGCATTTTTCTCAGTTATTTTGTTATATTAGTATATGATATGTTTATATCGTTGAATTCAGAAAAAAATACTCTATCGAAAAACCTAAAAATAAAAATATGTTCCCATTTAAAATAAGAAAGTTGTGTCTCGTATTTTGAGAACCACCGGTCGAAATTTTTTTTTTATAAATATATATATATATATATATATATATATATATATATATATATATATATATATATATTACACTTCGGAACATAACTCAACCTTATTTCAGGTACAGTTACAATACATTACATTCAGAATATCTCCCATATGTTCCGTAGTCAGGAAAAATAAAATAGTTAATTAAAACACAAAACAATTACCGTTTGCAGTAATTAGAACAGCAACACGAAAACAAAACACAATATTATTTCTAAGGGATTAATTCGTGTTGTACAACATTTATTTCCTTTCATATTTTTGCCTGCATTAAATTGTTAGTTTTTGAGACCGGGAACATTTAATTGAAACGCGGATTATGAAATAAATTCAAATTACCTTTCAGATAAAAAACAAGCACAAGCCTTTCGAATTTAATAAAGCAGTTTCAGTTGCGTACGCTCGGATTTATAAAGTTTCAGAGATGAAAGTTGTGTTATAGTGGAGCTTTAGCGGCAATGGGAAAATAATGAATGTTGTGTAAGAGAAATATGCAAGGGGGAAATTTTATTATTCAAAGGCAAAGTAATGTCATTTCATCCATTTGAATCTATAGATCATTTTATATAAAATAACGTTATAACAATTGGACTATAGGGAACAATTTTTATAATTTAATGAAGACAGGAATAAGCGACTGATGTTGGTGATGGAATAAATAAATAAACAGGACTGCAGTCGGAAATAATTTATTTGGCTAGTCTAGGTTAACGTTTCGCTGCCTATTGCAGCTTCTACAGGGCAAAGACTAAAAGTATATATATTGTTTTATTTATACTTTAATATTTATTAATTTTAATATTATTGCAGTTACACCATAGTTTGATTTATGATTTGTTTATTTTTCAATTGTTTTCTATCCAAAGCACTCTTGTTTCAGCCAGATGTAATAAAAATACGTATTAATCTAACATGCATTTTTCACAGTTATTTTGTTATATTAGTATATGATATGTTTATATCGTAGAATTCAGAAAAAAATACTCTATCGATCAACCTAAAAAGAAACATATGTTCCCATTTAAAATAAGAAAGTTGTATCCCGGATTTTGAGAAGCACTGGTCAAAAAAAATTTTTTTTTGCATTGTATTAGTCTTGTAAAATAGTGGTTCTTTGCTAATTTAACCAACCTCGTAGCTCTTATAGTTCTCGAGATAGCAATGGTGGCACGCTTAAATGAAACAGTCTGTATATATGCAGATTGGTAGGAAATTAAAAAATCTTTATATTTAATAATACCGTAATTTACTAAAAAATAGTATTTAGTAAAATACTACTTCCGGTTAACCAATTGTAGTTAAAATCTAATTAGTTCATCGTATTTGAATATAACTCTTTAATACCAAATATATTTTTTTTTTACATGTGTCGTATCGTATTGGAGTTATCGTGGACGAAAAATCATTCCAACACATAAACACAGACACACACACACATGGACATACAGATACCACGGTAAAAATAGTAAAATCGTATTCTAGGGATCCTAATTCGTGGTCATTTGTTAAAAACTCACATTCGAGAAATTTGACCGGAAACAATACCTCCCTTCTGCATATATTGATAGGCGGGAGGTAAAAACAGAAAGCAAGAAGGAATCCAACTGAGAACCTTTGACTCTGTAGTCTATTACTCTAACCTCATAACCACGATTTGACAGATGTCTACGTTGCGTGTAGAGAGCAATAAAAATATGAAGCGAAAATTTTTTAATTATTTTGTAAATTTCATTGAATTATGCTATAAAAATTAAGTAGTCTGTATTAAATAAGATTTAAAAATACATGTAGTATTGTCCTGTACAATATGGTGACTTAATTGTTAACTGAACAATATTTATTTACCAAAAACACTTTTGTGAAACACACGGTATGTTTGCAAATATTTACAAATTTAAATTAAATATTTGAGTATTTAAAATCACCATCTAAATATATGATTTAACATAAACCAATTCTAAAGCAAAAGAACATACCAAAACTATGATTCATTGCACTAATGACAAATGTATAAACTTCTATTCGTCCGCTATTTTTAACTTCAGAGGCATTGATCATATAATGCATGTAAGTGAAACTAGGACATGAAAATCAGGATTTTTATATTCAGAGCGTTTCTTACAAATATATAAAATCCGGCAGAGATATGAAAATCTCCAGAGGGCTTCCAATTTATTCGATCACAGTTCCATTATTTTAAATCCATTTGAATTTCAAGTTCGCTTTTCCCCGCGTAATATTTCACAGATGATGTTACTAATGGCTAGAACGTGGTGGTCACGTACGTCGTAGTGTGTAGCGAACAATGAGTTTTTGTGTTATACCAATGGCCGTGGTTATACTAATGGCCTTGGTTCAAATGGCCTTGGTTTGTTGCACTTTGTGAAGAGATGTAATTCTATTTTTCTATGTCGCTTGTAAGCAAAGTTGTACAAAAACGTTAATTGTGCCTTTATGGATAAATACATTTAAGATGGATGTTTTTGTTGAAGTACAGAAAAATCTGGTGTTTCCAACACATTACTTCTCGCCACTATAGTAATATATTCTACATAAGCCTTGATTGCAAAATATATAGATACGTAAACCTGTATGTTTTTGCGTACCGCTGTTTAGGAATCAGATTCGACAGAGCCATCTCGTTCATAATTCCATGAACTACTTTGCGGAATTAAACAGACAAAAATATCAGATTAATAAAGAAGTTTTACATATTTACTGAATTTTTTGGTAACTATTGAAATGGTTCATTCAATAATTCATTGGTATATTTTAAAATAGAACTAATTTGTATTATTAATTATTTGACGTTTGCTCTTTTTTATAATATTTGACAGAAACGCCTGATATTAACCCAATTGCAACCAGACACACAGTTATGTAGGTGAAACGAATTTTCCCATAAGCTTGCCTATCTATATTTTCAATCAACGATATAAGTTTTTCAGTACATTCAATTTGTAGTTCTGAAATTAGTTTCTTTTGGTAGTTCAGAATATTTTTAATTCATTTCACACCTAAAATTTCTTTCATAAAATTTATATGAACAAAAAAAACAGCTATTTTTAACGTAACTAAAACCGGAATCGAATTTACCTTGATTCACGCATGCAAATATATTCTTTATATATTTCTTCCACCTTTTCACCTTCGCCTATCAGTATATAGAGGTATTGTTTTTTCAACATAAGAGCATGAATTAGGGTCCCTAGAATACGATTTTACTATTTTTACCGTGATGTCTGTATGTCCGTGTGTCTGTATGCATTTGTGTTTATGTCGATTTTTCGTCTATGATAACTTCAATACGATACAAGTAAAAAATATAATATAAGTCAGCAAATGAATTAAGTAAGTTTTAGAAAACTGGAAGTATCTTGCTTATAAAAGATTTCTTTCTTACAGTTCTATTCTTTAAATTAAATGGGATTATCCCATATTTCAGTAACGTCGTGACTTTTACGAGCATTTGGGGCAAAATAAAAAAACCATTAATATGCAATATACACACAATGTAACTTTTAATTAAAATAACTAGTATATTATACACCAAGGTTGAAAACACTATCATTATTGACGTAGTCCAGAAATATTTTGGTATCTAGATAAGTACAAAATCAATGGTCCTTCACTATAAATTTATCTAGTATAGTATGACAAGAGATCTCGAGTTGACGTTTAAATTATTTTATGGTTGTGGTATCTATATAAAGTTTTTCCTTGAGTGAAAGAATTGAAAGAAATGTGACCTTTATGCATTCTGCTGTGGGGTATAGAATTGTACGAAATCCATTAGTATACACTGTTTGTTCCAGGTACTGGATTTGGAAATCTCAAAGTAACATTAGCATCCCTGTCTTGTTATTTCCACGTTGTACAGTAACACATCTATATTAAGTTAGGCGTGTTAATGTTACTTTGGGATTTCCAAATCCAGTACTTAATTGGGTACCTGGAATAAACAGTGTTTACTAATAGTTTCGTCAGGGAAAAACTTTGAATAGACACCACAACCATAAAATAATTTAAACGTCAACTCGAGATCTCTTGTCAAACTTTACCTACATACATATATCTGGACTAGAAAACAAAAGAAATACCGAAATAAACAGTCGCTAAGCCAGCGTGTCAGAATAATACATAATGCGCTCTACTTTAAATTGAATTAGGAATAAAATATTTTGTGTATTTCCGTTAAAAATAACATAAATAAGCCCATTAGTAACGTACAAATTGTTTTGCCTTTCGTTCCATCAAAATCCCGAATTGCGATTTCCCGAAACGAAACAATTTATCTTCTGGGGCCCTCCTAATGAATCAATTTTATTTCCTCGTAAACATGTAGGGAAAAAATATGTGATAGCAGATAAAAAATTGCACTTGCCAAGTTTACCTGGGCCATTTTTCAGAATTAATATCGGTTGTCATAGTACAAGAGTTCGAGATAAATGGCTACAACCGCATTAATAAATCAGAAGGAATTTACAAATTCCGGGCTCCGGCGTCTTAAGTATGCTGTGAAGAATAAATCTCAATATCACCGCAGCTATGCGGGTTGTTCTGCACAAACAAGTCTTGTAAACAATACATGCTTCTTTTTTGTTCATTGTTCCGAATTTTAAAGGGATTATCTTATGGCTACGACAAAATCTAGTATAGTACGACAAAAGATCTCAAGTTGACGTTTAAATTGTTTTATGGTTGTGAAATCCCAAAGTAATATTAGCATGCCTAACTTAATATAGAAGGATTACTGTACGACATGGAAATAACTAGACAGGGATGTATTTAAAATTTTAATGCCGTTAATTTCTTAGCAATAATCATTATCTTCGTGGAATTGCAAACAATTTTTGCATAAAAACGAAACTGCTATAACATAATGTTCTTATTACCAAGAGTACATCAACGTTACTACAACTTGTGACAATTATTAGAGTATTTTTCATAAAACATGGTATTAAAATTTTAAATACATCCCTGTCTAGTTATTTCCAGGTTGTACAGTAATCCATCTATATTAAGTTAGGCATGCTAATATTACTTTGGGATTTCCAAATCCAGTGCTTAGCTGGGTACCTGGAACAAATGGATGTCGTACAATTCTATACCCTATAGCAGAACGCGTAAAGGTCACATTTCTTTCAATTCTTTCACTCAGGGAAAAACTTTGAATAGATACCACAACCATAAAATAATTTAAACGTCAACTCGAGATCTCTTGTCCAACTATACCTTACATACAAGGGTTTTAATTTATGAGTTTTACTTGCCTCAAAAATAATCCACGAATTATATTAATGAACGACTTTTACACGAGACAAGGGTAACGATAGTCGCTGCCACCACTATCACTTTATTTATTTATTTAAAAGTCTGCCGTGATAGAAGCAGACAAGGGAATGATAATAATGATAACAGACGCGGTTTACTACAATTGTGGTCAAATTTGTGCAGCGTAGTAATATTAGAATAAAAGAATTTTACCTATGCGTTGTGCTACCACGTCACAAAGACAGGGGTTGGAATAGGATGGGCTGAATCAAACACGATATTCCAACAATAACAAAATTATATAAATTTTAATAATCAACCGCGATCAAAAACATTTATATAATTCAAATAAACTACAACGCGTAACTTGATTCTATATAAACTCTAAATTCTTACTTTTCTATTTTACAAACAATTTTGAAAACCTTTTTACATGGATCTACAAATCAATATTAATCCACACAGAATATAACAAAAACTACTTACAAATTTACACCACGATGAGAGAGCTTTTACTCACAGTAAAACAACTAACTGGTTATTTCACTAAGAAATACCAAGGTATGTCTGACGATTTAGTAAAGACATCCACAACCGTCAGACCACCATTTAATGGTAAAAATCCAAAAGTTTTTAACCTATGTTTATCCGGCTCTTCTCATCCCCCAAGTATGAACTATGTTAAAAATAACCCAACTATTGATGTCCACCGAGGGCATCACGTATCGGAAACGGACAGTTATGTCTTTGAAAACAAGTTTGAAGGCGCAAAAAATGTGCGTTCTTCACCATAAATCTGTCCATTTCGTAACATTTGGAGTACTACACTAACAAAAATTTACAAAAATACACAGCCGCCAAGCGACCGTGTTACACATCTGAGAGAGAGGTAAGGAAAGAGCACAAATTTAAAGGTCTACACAATGCTTCAAGGTCATAGAACTGACTAGCGGAACATGAAAGGTACCGACACAAAGTGTCGCTTCTGTGTGTGTAACTATTCTGTGGTCTGACGGCAGATTTGTGAACTAGAGAAATAAGTCATATACAGGGTGTTCCATTTAAGTGTGCCACCATTGCTATCTCGAGAACTATAAAAGCTACGAGGTTGGTTAAATTAGCAAAGAACCACCATTTTACAAGACTAATACAATGAGCAAAAAAAAATATTTTTCGACCATAAATCAGATTATCTTATGGCTCACAAAAGAAATAACTTTTGTTGCCAATTAAATTACCTCTCACTATATGGCGAATAATTCGTCAACCGGCAGATTTGTGAACTAGAGGAATAAGAAAATTTCGTAATTCAGCATTCATTGAGACGTATGTAATTTTAAGTTGTTTTTGGAGTTGCAGTCATTTAATAAAATCCGCCAAACTTTGGACTGTAATTCAGTCTTCATCAGGGTGATTTTATCCACAACTGTCAAGAAATACAACTAGAATTCAATCGTTTCTTATCAATTAATGACCTTAGTTACTGTTGCTAATTATATAATATTGTCAGTTCGAAGGAATAATATTATTCAATCGATATGTCAAATTTAAATCTTAACTGACAAAAGAGTGAAAACCAAATAACTTTTAAATTAGTTTTTCTACAAAAAAAGACAAAGTTGCACCAGTTTTGTAATTTTCCATACTTTCCTTTTTTATATAAGCTTAATCTTTAGCTAAATAGCACTAGAAATAATTGTCTTGCGTTAAGTATGCTGTGAAGTAGTGATGTGAGCTATTGTTATTTATCTGTCAAAGTGTGATTACATATTTGATTATAATAAATATATATTTTTCATGTTATAGTTGTAGATAAAGTATAGTATTTTATTCGCATGAAATGGCTATTACTTATTCGAACAATTTACAACATTCGCTTTCGCTCGTGTTGGCAAACTTCATTCTCATAAGTAATAGCACACATTATATACTCATTGAATAATATACTATTAAAATATTATCGAGTATAACATGTAAATTATTTTACAGAAATCTTTGCGACCCTTATATAGCTGCCGCCAATGAATCTCTTGAACATTCTAGAGCCTTCCGGACTCCATAAAATTCTCGAACAATAGCATCGTCGCTCCTATCCCACTTGACCTTTAACGCGACTACCTGCCCAGACAGGTCAGGCGTGATG
Organism: Stenolophus ochropezus; assembly: GCA_035578165.1. NCBI lineage: Eukaryota > Metazoa > Arthropoda > Insecta > Coleoptera > Carabidae > Stenolophus > Stenolophus ochropezus. The sequence continues at coordinate 17,705,891 of JAQOWZ010000012.1, read as the reverse complement.
ACTCACCTGCGGTGGTCGCATCGGGTGGTTCAGGGAAGTTAGTATCGGTCAGAGTCACTGAAGAAAGTCAGTGTTGGTCAATACATGCCAGCGACATGTAAAGTGGAAATTAATAAATAGTTGTTGGTATAAATGAATAGTTGGTGATATAAATATATTGTGGAAATAAATATTATGTTTAAATAAATAATTACTTCGAAAATAGTGTTAATTAGGTGTGATTTATACAAAACAATGAATTCATTGACTTAAGTAAAAATATCAGAAACATTAAACCCAACATAACCTATAAAATTAATTAACCTAAAACTGTATTTACCTCTACATTTACTTTTATGGTTATATCACCTCTTCACCACCTACCATATGCAATATTTTTAATGAATTCTTGTTGAAAGTGATTTTGAGGTTTACCCTGTCCCCAAATTTCATTGTCCTGGTATAAATGACGGTAATTATTTTATAAAAGTACCTGTATTAATGGAAATGAAATGTCGTTAACTCTTATTATAAATTGGGAGCTATTAACCTTTTCACAAAGTGTAATGTGTAGGCTGTTTAGATTTCGTCTTTTGTTATTCTACCCACAGAAGTTTTAAAATAATTAAGGGATGTATTTATTTCTTAGGTAATTTAGAGTCGACAAATATTTACAATAATTTTTTATTTGCTCATGTTTGACATTTTATTCTGCCTACAATGAATGTTATTTTTGATTTCTTATTTATATTAAACTCGTGCTGTACGATTATGATTACTGTAATTGTTGAAAAATGTCAATTTACATTCGTTTTATTTTTTAGATTGAACGAATGACACAATTTTTTTTAGTGAAACAAGTGAATTGTTAGTATGTATATCCCTGTGAATCGAAGATGTTACTTACATACAATTTTAAGTAGTAGCAAAAATTCTTGTATATCACACGCCCAGAAACTCTTTTGCGAGATCTCGCGTTAGTTGTAAATTTAAATTGAGCGCCCTTTATTTTTTATAATAATAAAATTAAATTAAGGGAAAAATTAAAAACATTTTTATTTTGAGTAGTGTACATTAGATAGGTATACGTATTAACAAATATAATGCACGTAATAATGAAGCAAAATGTTTGAAAAAATAACATTATATTAGAACTAAATTTACGAAGATCATAGGCCCAGTAGTATTTTTAAGCATTAGCAAAGTAATTTTTGTTAACTCTACGTAATAAGAAGATTCCATTTCTTGATTATATTAATAAAATACAGTAATAAATTTTTGACAAACTTAAGTCTTTCTAATGTGTAAATTCAATTATTTAATTAACGACGTAGATATAATCTTTTGAACCGCCATTCATTAGAATTACTTCCCGTAAACTACTACAGTTTTGAAGATTGAGAGTCAATTTTACCCAATTTTTCTACCACAAACGTAGTAGTTCTTTTATATTATTTGAGCGTCGTGTTTTACACATTTTTTAAAATAAGTTAGACAAGCTTCATTTCAATACCTTTCGATATATTACATTCTGTAATTGATAATTTTTATTATCGTTTAAATTATTGTTTAGTTGTTATTGGTGAAGTTTTTTCAAATTTGTTATAATTCGTTATATAAATAGTAAATATATTGATTTTTTTATTAATACATATTGTACTGTACGTTATTTATAAATGAGTAAATTATGTTGACAAGTGCATTTGATATTAACAACCTATGTTTTGTATCTTGTATTTTATCGGGAACGATACGGTGCCACATAACAAGTGTTATCCATAATAGACTAATGAGAGATTTGAATATGTTGCATCTTAGCTGAAACCGTTGATTGAAAAACATATAGATAGGCAAGCTTATGAGAAAATTCGTTTTACCTACATAACTGTGGGTCTGGTTGCATTTGGGTTAATATCAGACGTTTCTGTCAAATATTATAAAAAAGAGCAAACGTCAAATAATTAATAATATCTATAAATTAGTTGTATTTTAAAATATACCAATGAATTATTAAAAGAACCATTTTAATAGATACCAAAAAATTCAGTAAATATGTAAAACATGTTTATTTATCTGATATTTTTGTCTGTTTAATTCTGCAAAGTAGTTGATGGAATTATGAACGAGATGGCTCTGTCGAATCTGATTCCAAAACAGTGGTACGCAAAAACAATATACCTAATAATAGGTATATGGCAAAAACATACAGGCTTGCCTATCTATACATTTTTCAATCAACGCTGAAACTAACGGTATGGAGTTGGTTTGAATATATCCTTCCTTCACAATTACCTATTGAAAGTAGGGATGTCACTATGTCTCACCTGTACTTACCGGGACAAATGACAACAGCAAAAACCGTAGTAGGACAAGATAAGGTTAAGCGATGAATATAGAGATTTGAATCAGACCCAATCAGAAACCAGACAGTGGGTCACGAATCTCATTACTATGTACGAACTGTTGGGAATTCATTCCGTGTGGTGAATACGTCTTATTATTTCATCCCGGATAATCCGCCAGTTGTTATTTACCCCAAATCCGCCAGTGGCGTACCTAGAGGGGCATACCCCTGCAACGCGGGGCCTCATAGGTTAGGGAGCCTCACTACTGTTCTACGTTATTCAGCCACAACAAATAGATAAATAAGCAGTAGCGACAATATATCGGCACTATTGACTTTTCATATCTTCTTATGTAACACTTATTCTTTAAAGGAGATTGGCGTTATCAAACTGTAGCACGTCCTTTCAATTATTTCCATTACTACCAACTTGTAACACTCTTACAGGACCACTGCTACCAGTTTGTGACCCTCTCCTTGAAAGGATAGGTATTACAAAGTATATATAGGGTAAAATAGCCTAATTTGGACCTTAGCCTAATTTGGACCGCTGTGGTATCCAAAGATTGATAAAATCTGTGCGATTTTAAATATGCAACTTGTTATACATAGATATAGTTAAAAGGTTCTATTGTTGTAATTTTCGTTAGCGGTCCAAATAAGGAAACCGGTTTCCTATATTGGATCGATGACAAGATTTTTTTGAATTTATTTTTTACTATTATAAATAGTATTTAATAAATGGTTTTATTTTGAAGGTACACTTAGTGAGTTTCTTTTCTACTACTTAATTGTTATTGACACTTCTTCCGTGATTTTATATAGTGAATATTATAAAATTGGTCCAAATTAGGCTACCTTCCCCTAAATGGGTTCTTTGTCAGACCGGATACGGAGCAAGTATTAGGAGATGGATATTGAAATTAAACATAATAATCACATTTGTATAAAAACATATATAAATATAATATATAATGCTTTACATTTGGTTTCGTCTCCAATGACACTTCTGTCCACCACTAACTATACCACACTACTTCTCTACTTGCTTCTGTCTTTCTCTTTTCTCCTCTTTTATAACCATTACCTTACACTATATATACTATGAACACAAGTACTATGTCAGCAAATATTAGTTTTACCTTTACACAATACTGTTTATGAATTACTTCAATTGACCTATTAATATACTTTATTGGTGCCACTAGAATGTGCTGACTTAGACTTGTTCAATGAATTCTAGTTACGCCACTGAAATCCGCACACTGTAATCCAACAAATTCAAATTCCGCAACTTCCAAATATAAAATTACTCAGCTTTTAAATATGCAAACAACTCATGCAAATTTAAAAGACAGGCTCGTCGTAAATTCAAATAAAATGGCAGGATTCGTCCTGAGTTGTACAAGTCGTAAATCAATCCCATTCTTTAATAAAAACGAAAGCGAGGACATTTGTTAGTGTTGGAATTTGTATTCTAAAAGAGTTATGTTTTGTATTTTCATCGTTGTTAGCCATTGCTGGGTGTTTACCAACTTGATATTATCGCACGATGTGTTTATTGAAATGAAACGAAACAAATTATTAGAGCTGATAGTTTTATACACAAAAAATATGCGTATAATACGCACAATATAGTATATTATTATACAAGTTTAATAAGATGGTATATTGTTCCATGAGTTGTTTGGGGCACGGAGTGTTCCAAAAACACGAATGGAACATATAATATACTATTTTTTGTACTTTTCTTCACTTTGTTTATTAGGTTTTTCTACTCAGAAATAATACGAATTGTATTAAAAACATTTAAAAATATTTGAGATAATCAATTTGACATTTAAAGTGGGGTGTAGTTGTTAGAACTACCAATTTTACGATAACAAAAATTCCAAAAACAGTTTAACAATATTTTATATTATTAAACTATTTTTGATATAATAATAGGCCAATTGTTAACGCAAAGTATAAAAATAATTTTAACAATTGCCCTATTATTATATCGAAAATAGTTATCTACCGATAAAATTTAAAATTATAATAATTTAATTATTTGATAATTTTAATTATTTTTCAATTTTCGCATAAATTTATTATAGAAATTAACATTTAAATCAAAATTAGACATTTATAATTAGAAGTTGTATGTCATAAAATCTTTTGGAAAGACGTTTACATTAGCTATTTTGTTACCTATTGCCATGGTTTCATTAGTAAATAGGATAGCGACACACGTTTTTGTGTTTTACATTAAAAAAATTTATTTAAAAGATTGTTCTGAAGGAAAGGGAAAAATAGTTTGTGCCCTACGGGAATCTAACGGCATAATTACATCCCTCGTGTATCAGAAATCTTCGGGATGTTATATGCCTATATCTTCCTTTAGAATACAATATACTATTTCATTGAATTATGTTATTAAAATGAAGTAATCTGTATTAAATAAGTATAGAAATATATCTTGAATTGTACTGTACAATATGGTGACTTAAGTTGTTAGTTGGACATTTTAATTGCCTATGACAACACTTTCTTAGAATATTGTAAAAAAAGGAGAAGAGCTTGTTTACATAGCATTTTTGGTTATAAGAAAACATTTTGTGCCTCAATTCTTAGTTAAACATTTTTATAGAATAATTATGCCCAAGATTTCTCATATTCACCCTAGCTGTATATGTAATGTGTCTTTATCTCCACCAGATCCCAGCATCACCCTTGGCGTGACCTCAGCCACTCCTCCCCGTGCGTGTGTAGCCCAGTGACACACACGGAAGGTCGCGACCCCCGCGGCTAGAGACGCCTGCCGTCGCGGCGTCAGCGCCTGTCACTCCCAGCGCCGCCGCCGGCTAACTATCCCAGCCAGTCCCAAATTACATTCCCATTCCGATTTCTCCAATCTCTACACGGAGTGAGGTGAACACAATACACTGCACGGAGAGGATTGGGAAAACTCAATGTGGGTAACGTTAGGTGAGATGTAAATATTCTAGTTTAGGTTTTTACAGTAATAAACTATCAGGTAATGTTCCCTATAGTTAGTCTTAAGATTCCGGTTTCTTCAATTTCTACCGTCTCAAAGTGAGCACAATACAAATGGCATACATATGGAGCTGAGGATTGAAAATCTCAATGTGAATAACTTTGAGCAAAACACGTATCGTATTCTATAGGCGTTAGATTCCGATTTCTCCAATGTTGTGGTGTCTGTGTACTCGAGGTGAACACAATACAGATATTGCATATGGAGATGGATCTCAACATGGTTAACATTGGGCAAAACTGATAAGCATGATATTTAGTTTTCAAGATACATAATGTAATAAACTATCAAGTAACATACACTGTAATTCGTCTTAAGATTCCGATTTCTCCAATGTCGAGGTGTCTGCTGACTCGAGGTGAACACAATACAGATATTGCATATGGAGATGAAGATTGGGAATCTCAATATAGTTAATGTTTAGCAAAACTAGAGTGGTATTCCATAACTCATAACAACTATATATAACAATATTACTTGTTATTATGTCATTACAAACGACTAACCTCTAATGTCACCATGGCACAAATTCAAATTTGCAATAACATTCTCAGAACGGTGTAGACTTGTAGAGTGTTTCTTTTATGTTTAAGTATCAATCATAAATAACGATTACTATAGCAGAATTTGCAATTGATATCATAACAAGTCCAAATGATAGCAACCGAAGTTATGGAATCTCACCTCAAGTAAATATGCTATTTAGTTTTTTAGGAAATACATTGTAATAAACTGCCAGGTAACAAGTAACACACGCTGTAGGTCGTCTGAGGATTCTTATTTCTCCAATCTCTACCGTATCGAAGTGAACACAATTCAGATATTGCATATGATGATTAAGGTAGGAAATCTCAATGTGGTTAATGTTGGGTAAGATATAAACATCCTATTTAGTGTTTTAGAGATTGTAATAAACTATCAGGTAAAGTATCTTATAGTTCGTCTTAAGATTCCGATTTCTCTTATGTTGAGGTGTCTGTAGTCTTGAGGAGAACTCAATACAGATATTGCATAGGAAGATGAAGGTTGGGAATCTCAATATGGTTAACATTAGGTATAGCAGATAAGTATGCTATTTAATGTTTTAGGAAATACAGAGTAATAAACTATCAAGTAACACACGCTATAGGTCGTCTAAGTATTCTGATTTCTCCAATCTTTACCGTCTCGAAGTGAACACAATGTAAACATTGCATATAATTATTAAGGTTGGAAATGTCAATGTGGTTAATGTTGGGCAAGATATAAATATCCTATTTAGTGTTTTAGAGAGTGTAATAAACTGTCAGGTAACGTACCCTGTAGTTCGTCTTAGGATTCCGATTTCTCCAATGTTGTGGTGTCTGTAGATTCGAGGTGAACACAATACAGACACTGCATATGGAGGTGAGAGGGAGGAATCTCAATATAGTTAGCGTTGGGCAAAACAGATTAATATGCTATTTAGTTTTTCAGGAAATACAGTGTAATAAACTGTCAAGTAACATACACTGTAATTCGTCTTAAGATTCCGATATCTCTAATGTCGAGGTGTCTGTTGACTCTAGGTGAACACAAGATAGGATTTGGGAAATCTCAATGTGGTTAACGTTGGGCGAGATACAAACATTCTGTTTAGTCTGTCGCTTTCTCTTTCACAGCTTCAATAGTGTCAAATCTTGTTCCTTTTAAGACAGACTTCACCTTAGGAAACAGACAGAAGTGAACACCCAAGGTTTCTAGCATCCTGTACACCCAATGAGTCTCTACCTCCACCAGATCCCAGCATCACCCCTGTGGGTGACCTAGCAGCTACTCCTCCCCGTGCGTGTTTAGCCCAGTGACACACACGGAAGGTCGCGACGCCCGCGGCTAGAGACGCCTGCCGTCGCGGCGTCAGCGCCTGTCACTCCCAGCGCCGCCGCCGGCTAAATATCCCAGCCAGTCCCAAATTACATTCCCATTCCGATTTCTCCAATCTCTACACGGAGTGAGGTGAACACAATACACTGCATGGAGAGGATTGGGAAAACGAAATGTGGGTAACGTTAGGCGAAATGTAAATATTCTAGTTTAGGTTTTTAGATAAACTATTAGGTAACGTACGCTATAGATTGAAATAAATAAAGGAGAGTGGCAACTCAGGGTTATTCTAGTTATAAGTATTGTTGATGCTCATGGATGAATTACTGAATATTATTCACTGTTTGTGTATTTGTTGTGCATGGTGTAAATGTATCAAGATGTACTATTTGTCTGTGGCCGCAAATGTAGAGTATACCTTCCCCTACCTGGTAGGTGTCTAGGACGCCCTCGAACCTACTAACGGAATCGGTGTGGAACCCATGGGGAGAGACGTCTGCAGCACTGGTTTATGAATCGAGGATTCATTAGTAGATCTGGGATCTACGTGTGTTAGAAAGTCAAGAACGTGGTTACAGTACCCATGTGTGCAAACAGTGGGTATTGGTAATGACGAGATGCTAGGCCGCATTCATTATGGAGACTGGGCTAAGTACTGGATGTGAGTGAACACGCCAGGAGCTAGGCTTGACTGGCCTATTCTGCTGTGATGATATAGTAATGAGTGTAGATACTAGCGTTCACTACTCGCGGAGTACCTCCCCAAGTCTAGGACTTGGGAGTCACCTGTCACACCTCCTTTCTATGTCATGAGTTCATGTTCATGCTTGTGACAATTGTTGTAACTAGAATGACAATGTATATTTTGTACAACTTAGGGGAACGCGTCCTAATGGTCCGACCCGACGCTGATGGAGAGAACAAGAGGACACAGCTGTCAGGTCAAGGAATGTGAAATAATTATTATCATATCTTTATAATGCATGTATTAGCGTTCTGGATTCTTATTATTAAAGAGTAATACTATAATGCATTGTCTTTAAATGGATTAGTCCTGATCTGCATGCATTCTGAATATAGCCAATAAAAGAAAAATTGTATATTAATTATACTGCTCATAGTTTTTGAAATAATTTTTCTCACTCTTATCAGTAGGTACAAAATTAAATAATCTAATCAACGGTACTACACCACAGAATAGTTATATACAGAAACGACACTCCGTGTCGGTACCTTTCATGTTCTCTATCCAGTTCTATGACTTTGAAGCATTGTGTAGACCTTTAAATTTGTGCTCTTCCCCTATGTCTCTCTCAGATGTGAGGGAACTTTCCGATTTTAAACAATGAGCCCTTTAAATTTATGCACATTCTCCATCTCTCTCTAATTTTCGTTTCTCTGTCTTACTGTCGCTTCTGTATAAACCTATTCTGTGACTATAGTACAAAAAACTGTTTTCCCATGTTAATTTCCTATATCAAAGTTTCTAGTATTCACCCTTTATTCTACTACATCCTTACATTTTTGTTCCGGCTGTATTTCCCTGTTATAAAAACCAGGATTAGAGAATAATTTTGAAATCCACACCACGCGTGTATATATTTTAATTACCCTCCTCTGTACATCCTAACAAGAGGTAGAATAACACTCAAAATTTCACACAATGCACATTAGATTTTACGCACACTTTGCCACACAAATCCCACCCTTATGGCATTGTCCCCCAAGGGCGAGAATTCCACAGCAGGAAGCCATGCGGAGCACATTGTGGCCCTAATTGATGTATTTACAGTACAATTAAAGGCTTTTATTCCCGCTGTAATGCGTTTGAACTTTTGGATAAACATCGTCAAGACGTAAACGGGTTTAAATTTAACGACCTGAGTAAATGGACCCCATGTTTGGACAGATGGACTGAAGGTTTTAAAGGGATATACATAGATGAATATGTTTAAAAAATAGACACCGTAAAGTATTATGGTTTCCTGTTTTAAAATTTAAATAACCTAATTATTTATTTAAATTACTTTCGCAGTTAATACCATGTTTTCACTAGCAAAATAATAAAATTATTACTTCTCTCGAAATCAACATGGAAAGTAAGCATATATAGACAAATTACCTACCATCTACAAAATAATATATTGTACGTGTTTTATTTTCAAAAATCGATCGATTAATTTTAAAAATATCTTGTTTTGAAAGTTTTGATCGGTCTCCATTTTGTTATTTGATAAAATGGAAAATAATTCACAATAGAAATGTATTAGAGAACCGAAAGCAAATGCTGAAAGATTTTGTATTTTTTAAATATTTCTTAAAATAAGGCAGTAATGACGATTTTTCTAAAAACAAAAGAACGCCAAAAACTATGAATCAAAAAGAAAAGTTGCTTGTTTCAATGAGTTCTAACTGCCGTTTTCGAGTGTTACAATTTAGTATTAACACCGTGTATACTATTTTTTTATACTTTGCTTCACTTATTTAATAAAAATCTTAAAATTTTCAATAAAAAAATAACAAATTGTAATCTAGAGATATATAAATGTGAAATATGGTAAATGTATTGAATGAAGTTGGGCACATTTATCTGTCAATATATATTTAAATATTATGAAAATATTTATAAATCTATACATTATGACTTATGAAGTTTTAATATCATTTTAAATTAGTTTTGTTTATTCGGTTTTCCTGCTCAGAAATAATACATATAAATAGTATTAAAAACAGTTTAACAATTTGACATCTGAAGTAAGGTGCAGTTTTTAAAAGTACCAATTTTACAACAACAAGAATACCAAAACAGTTTAACAATATTTTATATTATTAAATTATTTTCGATATAATAATAGAACAATTGTTAACGCAAAGTATAAAAATGACATTTAGATCACGACAGTGAAAAGTAAGTTTTGACCCGAGTTGTCATTACTTCACAGGAATTGTGAGTAAATTTTACTTATTAAATCCATAGCTCGAATTATATTTGCTTGATTATTACATGAATGACAACAATTCAAACATAAAATATTTAGTATCAACAAAATGTAACCATGACTATGATACTGTGGTTTTATCAAATTTCTTCACTGAAAAACTATCTACGTCATCAAATGCAGCATTCTCATTTGGTAAAAATGACGTATGTGGAATAATCAATGTAAATCATTATCAGTGATAAGAAGACTATTATATTTTGTATATATATATATATATATATATATATATATATATATATATATAAATAACATTCTTGGAATACCAGTTGTTTTTACTTCTTAAAAAGTTGAAATAAACATCAGCACATATGAACAAAAAGAACGGTGACAATAACTAAATTAACTGATGTGATTGTGATAACTTATGTACAAAGAATACATCTATAGAGAAGATTTCTAAAGTAGTGAAACGGCTGTATATAAACTCATAAACTTCTTGTAAGGAAATCGATCCGTAGGCAATTAAAAATTTATTACAAACAGGAAGTCTGAAAATTTAAATACGTAAACATATAAACGAAACACATTTCCGTATAGAAGAAGGAAATAAATTTTTATGCAGAGAATATGGCGAATGGCGGTAGCTATAAATAATTTTTATAAAAGGAAATTCTTTACATTTTTCAAACTGATAAATTTTCGTACCATGCTATACATAGCTCGTTTTAAAGTTTTATATATTTGTGATAAAATTGCACCGTTTATTTACATCAACATTATTCACATGTATAGAAAAATATTTCAAAGTTTTTATACATTACAAATTTTCCGTTTTCACTATAAATATGTATTCATATTTTATTAAACAGGGATTACTTTTTTATTCATCGATAATGAAAAATAACTAAATATTAAAACCTACATATCGTTATATAATTGTACGATTTAAAATAAAAATATTAATAGGGAACAATTTTAAATGAAAATCTTTTGAACAGACATAATATTTATTTGGAAAAACTATTTCCACGAATGTAATATAGAGAGAGTGAAGACTTATATTATAAAGAAAGACGGATAATGAAATGTGCTTTAAAAAGACAAAGACTACCTTAGACAAAGATAAAATATAGTAAAAGAAGCTTTTAGAACACATAATTAATCAAAAGACAATATAGGGTCTATATATTTATTTATAATATTGAGAAAGGTAAATAAATATGTAGGAAATAACTTCTTGACTGGATTTGGATATGGCCAATAGATTTTTCTGAGGTGCAGTCAATAAAACGAATATTTATTTACTTTAACGTTTCGATCCTACCAGACTGCATCCCAGAAAAATCTATTGACCGTTAATAAATATATTAATAGCTTTTTGTATACCACAGGACTAAAGTATAATTTTTTATTATGCATATAGAGCCATATGAGTAATAAAAAATATATTAATCCGTAGATATACATTAATTTTTTCCCAAATTAATGTTTCACAAGTCTTGTATTTTTTTTGGTCTAGCATCAGTCTTGCAAAAAATACAAGACAAGAACAAAAAAGAGCTTCATATTTCGGAGCAATACAAGGCATGACATTGTTGTTGCAAGAAAAGTGCAAGAATAGCAAGATTTTCTTCAATTCTTATACTCTTGCTTTTTTTGTTAATTTGAAATACGAGTATATATTTATTATAAAAATATATATAAAAATATATGTCACTAATTAAGAAAATAATGAAGTATGTACTTTTTAAATATAGCAACATTAACATATAGATTTTATTTACCTAAAAGTACACAAATATTTAAATATTATGAAAATGAAAACATAAAATTTTTCAATATACCTACGTATGTAAATTTCATTTAAAAAAATAGATATTAACAATAATTATTGGCTCAATAATATAATTATTCTTTGAATTTATACTACCAAGACTTAAGGCATAAAATGTTTTCTTGTATTTGGGAAAAATTTCTCTGTTATAAAGATATCGCTGTTGTACTAAAAAATCTTTAAAGGAGTGCAGCTGTATTATCCTTTGTTTATTATTATATTTGATAATCGACATTGATATTTTCTGACCAAAATAAAAATGCACATGTGACACAAAAATTAATTAGATTTTCATTTGCGAATAGGGGAATCCCTACGTTATAACCAGCAAGAGAAGAAATATGCAAGAAAATGACAATCAAGACAAGATTTTTATATACAAGAGTAATGAAGGCAAGATATATTTAAATTTCTTATATTGTTTTTCGAGACAAGAAAGTAAATAACAAAACAAGACAAGAAATTCGTTAAATTATTAATTAAAAACATAAATAAATAGCATGATGTGTTTGTAAAACATCAGTTAGCTATAGAGACGGGGATGGCTGTGATAACAAACGTACTTTCAAAGTGTCAAATATTTCTTTATAATTTTCATTTATGTTTACACCTGCTTAGACGTCGTCTGCATGAAATCAGATAAATTATTATCAAAGGACAATAATAAGTAAATTCACCACTAATATTATAAAACGATATGTTTGTTATTTTAGGTAGTGCTAAAATAAACTGCAAAAATATAATACCATTAAAATATAGATTAATTCAGTTTTACAGATGAGTCTGTAAAGTTAAATTTTGACATAAGAGTCTGTAAAGTTTTACTTTAGCTACTAATTTGGCTTAATTCACGAATTGATATCGTGTACTTCAGTATCGATTTCGAAAAAACATGTGTGTAATTCAATAGACATAGAAAGAAGTCGTGTGGTATTTTTAATCCTCTTATATTTTATGACATTTCAAAACGATGGTTAAAATAAAAAAGTATAAATCTATAAAAGATTTACTCCTTTTTTCACTATTTTAATTAAAGTTGTTTAATATAACTGTCATTTCTGGAGCATATTCATCATTAATTACTGTAATTAACAATTTAATTAGTTCGTTAATTAAATATTTTGGGGAAAGTTGGGATAAATTAAGGAACATAATTACAATTTCATTATTAGTGAAGGGTACACCTTGCTATTGTCTCGGTAAATATTGTTTCACAATTAACCTGCGTCAAATATTCATAAATTCCATTAAAATTGTTAATAACTACACTTTATATAAAAACTAAATTAAGTTTTAATGCATTGTGTCTCTAATAAATTATAACTCAACTAATATGCAAATTATTGTAAACAATTTTCCAATTTAAAAGTGTGGCAGTCTTGATACAACCTCGATATTATATTATATTATATATACAGGTGTGCAACGAAATGCGGAACATAGGACTTTAACATGGGATTTCAAAAAATTGTGGATACTATTTCTCTTTTGATAGGTTTAGAACAAAACCACAGAATAGTTACACACAGAAGCGACACTCCGTGTCGGTACTTTTCATGTTCCCCTATTCAGTTCCATGACCTTGAAGTATTGTGTAAACCTTTAAAAATTGTGCTCTTCCCCTATCTCTCTCTAAGATGTGAGAAAACTTTCTGATTTTAAACAATGAGCTCTTTAAATTTGTGCACATTCTACATCTCTCTCTAATTTTCGTTTCTGTGTCTTACTGTCGCTTCTGTATAAACCTATTCTATGACAAAACTACAAGAGTAAAAAGTTGTTCAAAATAAAATTCTACGTCAGATGAGATCATTATTAATAAAACAGTACGTCTCCAGTATGAGTTTTATTATAGTTATTTATGTATTAAGGGCATAATCATAAAATTATAGTACAAGGGAATGTTTAAAGCTCTCCGCTCCGCGTCGAGCTTTAAATTTTCTGATAGCTATTAATCTTGATTATGCCCGTGGAACATACAACGTTTTATTTCATTTTGGTACTTGAAATGAAAAAAAATTGTAGATATATATTCCTCCTGTGCTTTCTTTATTGTTGGCATTGTTAGATTGTATGTTTTTAAACAAATTTAATATATTGAAAGAAGCTTTCAGAACTCATAATTAATAAGTAGACAATATTTGGGTTTAAGTTCTGTAAATATATATGAAACGTCACGTACTGATTATTCCGGCGAAATATTAATGGAATTTGAGGCTATACAGACCAAGATTTCTAAAAATTGAAAAGATTTATATGAAAAGGAATTTGAATAGTTTTGTGAGTACTAAATACTTACTTAATCAAAATTGAAATATATTATATTGTTTAACATTTATTCATAACCACAATTTTAATTGGTTTGAGTGTCTATTGCTTAGCAACTTTATACGCCCTCGGGCGATAAAAACCAAAATGTTATATTGACGTTAGAAATCAGACAGTCATGGAAATAAAAGAAAATATCTATGTGTCAATTGTGACAGTTAATAATCAGTCATTATACATAATTTTATATTTTTGTAATATTTGTATATTAGTTTAGAAAAAGAATCTAAATTCAACTCAAATAATATTATAATACAGAAAATAACTTCAGGATCCAAACAAATCCTTAAAGAAGAAATTATAATCAATGATGATACTTTACTAAACTGTCACATGAATATTTTCTTTTATTTTCATGGCTGTCTAATTTTTACCAAAAATATTACAGTTTATATTTAATAGATCTGCTGTTGCATCAATTATCATCTGATGTAGAATTTGATTTTGAACAACTTTGTATTGTTGTAGTTTTACTCTAAACTTATCAGAAGAGAGAATATCCGCAATTTTTTGAAATCTCATGTTAAAGTATGTTCCACATTTCGTTGCACATCCTGTATATAAAACAGTAATTAAGTGAATAATGATAATGTGTTTTACACATCACATTTTTTAATTTACTTTTCGTATTTTGTCATGTGTGAAAATACATTTGCTCTCATATAAACATTCTTTTCTTTTCGAAACATTTTCTGTAGAATGTGTTAAACAATCAAGTTTTCAATTTAAACAAATAGGTGTTTCGTTATTGGATTCAACAAAAAGAAACAATATCTACAAAAATACCTGCAAATAATTCGTTGCCAGAGAGAAAAACAAATGAAATAATCGGCAAACTTTTGTGAAAGGACGGCAAAACATCGAAAAACTTCACGAAAACAAGAATAAAAAATTTGATGGGGTGATCTTCCATGTTCCTTTTGGCTGCCTACGCTTCAGAACTATGTATAATATAAAGGAAAAGTTATACAAATACACATTTCAGTGAACGTCTGACTTTTATACCATTTTCTATTTTTTCTTTTCATTTTGCTGTACGGTACAGTTACTGCCAAAGCTTGATTCGTTGAATAAAAGAAACAATCTAACAAGTATTATTAAAGTTTATCGAAAATTTGAAAGATGATACTTAAAAATATCTGATGTGGGTACCACATGACTTCGTTGTATGTTCATTAAATTATACTTATTTTTTAGCCAAAGTAATAGCTAAAATAAAAAGTTAAAAATTAAAGTTAAGTTAAAAATAGGAGTTTATAACACAGTGAATACTTTTAAATTGTTGTCACTGACAACGAATTAAAAGTAAAAACAAAATTTACTTTTAATACTTATGTCAGTTGTTCATAGCAAATACATCATAACCTGTTATAAATGTCATTCTATAATGCTTAGTTTTTATTTACTAATAATAATAATAATAATAGTACAAGAAATCTTGTCTTGTTGAGTAATTTCTTGTTTTGTCTCGAAAATTATTATTATATAATTATTATAAAAACAAAAATCGTATAGATGCACTACTATACGTATATCAGCAAAACAGCGACATATGTACAAGTAGAAAAGTTTTTACCAAAGCATCCCTGGTTATAAGAAAGCACTTTGTATGTTAACTGTTGGTTACATGATTTCGATGAATAATTATATTATTTAGACAATAATTATTACTATTATACTGTTTTTGAAAATGAAATTTACATACATATGTCAAAAAAAATTTTTATTTTTGTATTTTTATTAATTTATTAGTAGGTTCTATAAAAAAATGTACAAGAGTACAAGAATTAAAGAAAATACTATTCTGGCACATTCCTTTCAAGACAATTTCTTGTCTTGTGTTGCTTTGACATTTGTAGTTCATGTCTTGCATTTTTTGGAAGACTGAGGTAAGAACAAGAAAAGTACAAGACTTTCGTGAAACACTAGTATCTACAGCATACATTTAGTTTTTAAATACTCAGACACAGTTGTTTTTATTTAAAGACAGGCGTAGTTCGAATCGATGCCATTTCTACCCATACCTGAAAAAATAAGAACCTCACTAATCCCACTGAAAATCTGAACGATCGTTTGTACAAATGACCAACCCTACAACCTTCCAGGCCTAATAGTCTTTTGCATCCTTTGCGTCCTTAATTAATATTTGATTACCATCCGTTCCCACAAAAACTAACCCTAAAACGAATGAGAATCAATGTAAATAAAAAACGCAGGAGAAAAGGAAAAAGAACGTCGTCTGCAGTAGTTATTATGGTCTGACAACAGACATATGTTTTTATGTATACGCTCTGAGTCTCATATTCATGTACAGCGGAGAAATAAATAGCTGAACACTGAACGTCAGGCAAACGAGACCTTGTACAGTGCTGCCAACACAAACTCGGATATTTATATGACAACTAATCGCACAACATCACGAGCGAGGAGTAGGGGGGAACGAATTTGTCTGCGGAAAAAACTAGACTTACATACTTATTCTATAAAATAAGCTTTCGTTACAGTTATATCTCCTGATAGGTTTAGAACAAAACTACAACAGTATAAAGTTGTTCAAAATAAAATTCTACGTTAGATAAGATCATAATTTTTTCAAGAGCACGTCTTTAGTACGAGGTATAAGAAATATAAAATGTAATATTTTCGTTAAAAATCAGACAGCCCTAGATTTCTTGTCTTTCATTACTCTTTTATATAAAAATGTTGTCTTGATCGTCATTTTCTTGCATATTTCTTGTCTTGCTTGTTAATATTCGCAAATGACTTTGAACATATAAATAATATTGTATCACACGTTTTTTTTGTATAGTAATATCAATATCAGTTATCAAATATATTTCTTGTAATAGAATTATATATTTTATAAAAAAAGTTTTTTCAAAGTATCCCTGGTTATAAGAAAGCATTTTGTGTCTTAACTCTTGGTTACATGATTAAGAAAAATAATTATATTACGTAGCCAATAATAATTATTATTATATATGAAAATAAAACTTACATACATATGTTAAAAATATTGTATTAATTTTTCTGATACTTACATATTTTTGTACTTTTATTTATTTATTGGTAAGTTTTTATAATAAATATAATTTTAAAATTAGCAAAAAAATGCGAGAGTACAAGATTTGAAGAAAGTCTTGCTATTCTTGCACATTTCTTGCAAGACAATTCAAAATTTTGAAGTTGGCAGTTGGTTAAGCTTTTGTTATAGGATAATCAATTATTATAACATTGGATTCTATATCAGTATAGATTTGTAGACTATTCTTTATACATGTATGAGTATATGTAAGTTCGTATCAACCATAAATACCCATTACTTTTATAGAAGAGCAAGTATACTTTGTAGTTGATATTTGCAATTGATATCATAACAACTCCAAATGATAGCAACCGAAGTTATAGAATCCTACTCCTGTATTTCTCAGCTTTACTTTCATAGCAAACATGTTTTTCATGAACAGAGAATCCTAGTTTCTAGTGGTCGACGCGAAATAAACTACTAACCATCAGAGTACTCGCCCGTACATTAATACAAGCTGTACGATGGTCAACCGTGATATATAGATGATGTATACCGGGAATTAGTGGTATACAGCATACAGCAGGTGAGAACTTGTACACGACATGTTTGTACACTATTTTTAATCCCGGTAGAAAAATGAGGGATGGTCAGAATAAATATGAAGTAAATATATCATGGACCTTAGATGTATTTATATCTGTCTGCTTTAGTTTGGAAAGTGGGAAATGTATGATACGAAGTACATATTTATATACCTAAGATATGTTTTACACTGTAAAGTTTCTATTCAGAAATGAAGGACGATTTAACAACTTTTAAGATATATCTTTTACGTCTATCATAATAAGACAGGTACTTACGTTTCAAGATCCCTATAATCCTATTCTAATATTTTCCGATAATGTCTATGTGAGTATGTATACTGTAACGAGCGAGACTCATCGCGATGAGTCATCACGCCTGACCTGTCTAAGCAGGTAGGCGCGTTAAAGGTCAAGTGGGGTACGAGTAACACTGCTATTATTCTAGGGACTAATTGGCGGCAGGTATATAAGGGTCGCATCGGGAGACTCATGGAGGTTAGTAAGTTAGTATCGGTCAGAGTTTGTAGAGAGTCACTGAAGAAAATCAGTGTTGGTCAATACATATCAGCGACATATAAAGTAAAGATAAAGAAATAGTTGGTTATATAAGTAAAGAGTTGGTGACAAAAATATATTGTGGAAGTAAATATTACATAATTTTAAGTGCTTAAATAAGTAATATTAGTGTTTAACACTCTATTATTAATAATTACTTCTAAATTAGTGTTAATATTTGTTTATGTATATTGTTACTTATTTTTAATATATTTTTATAATTATTCGTTTATTAAACTAGATATTTTTCAAACTTATTTTGTTTAATTTTGTTGTTTAGTAGAATGTTTGCTATTCTAGAGTGTGATTTGGAAGTTAGGGCAATGTTATGTTGCTGTACTGTGGTTGAGTTTGTTGTATAATGTTATTGTATGGTAGTGAAACGTTGTTTTTGTTGTGTACACTGTGGAGGTATATTAAATTTGTAAGTTTGGTTTACAAAATATTATTATAGACTCGTAGGTTTAACATGTAATCTGTTGTGTAATTATTGTTATAGTCTTAAATTTATTTTGGAACATAAATCGGAAAAAAATCTTTTTTTTTATTCTGGGGGAATTATTGTTAAAAATATCAATAAAACAGTTAACAAGAAAAAGTAATGGGCACATAAAATGGTAGACCATCTACGAGCCCCGTCTCATTGAATTTGGCCCACTCACTTATAAGTTGCAATTATGAAATTTGCGCCAAAAGTATAATTGATCTTTAAACTCTTTTTATAATTTTATCTTCTATTATTACTTTTTAAACAATTTTTATCAAAACAATTGATTTTTATTGCGAAGTAGATAAAATTCCAATAGGTTTTTCTACTTAGATCATTCCTTCTCATTCCATCTCTTTTGTATAATCATACATATGTGCTATGTAAAAATAAATGAAAGACATTTGACGTTTCTAAAGGTGTAAGCATGGTGTAAGAATTCTTGCTTTAAACACGTTAAATTTAACAAAAATGGTCCGTGGAAAGTCAGTACCAAAAGATATTCGAAAAATAATAGTTTCTCTATCAGAATCTGGAAAGTCTGCTGCAAAAATAAGTGAAATTGTAAACTTATCACGATATACGATACGCATCATCATTCGTCTTTATAAGACAACCGGTTCTATTAAGGAAAAGCACAACATTGGTAAAAAATCTTGCGTAACTGATCTTAATAAAAAAGCTTTACTAAGGGTACTTAGCAAAATAGGCGCTCTAATTTTGGCGAACTGAGTGTTTTATGGAATAACGCTACTAGAAAACGTTTATCAAGAGCCACTTGCCACAGGACAGAGAAGGAACTTGGTTGTAAAGTTAACAAGTAACTTTTTATTCAATTTATTTAAATCCTACAAATCATTAAAAACCGATATATTTTGTACGCAAAAGAGAAACCTCTGCTAACGGTACAGCAAAAGAAAAATAGACTGTATTGGGCAAAAGAACATCGCAACTGGACTTAAGATCAGTGGGCTTCAGTACATTGGAGTGATGAAGCCACATTTAAAGTCTGAGTAGGTGATAGTCGGAGCAGGATTATTAGGACCAAAAACGAAGCATACCATAATGATTGATTAAAGAAGAAAGTGAAGTTTCCTGCGTCGGTAATGGTTTGGGGTTCCATGTCGGCAAAGAGAGTAAGTATGCAGGCTTCACTTTGTGGAAGGAAATGTCAATGCCGAGAAGTACATTGCGATATTGCAGGCTTATCTTAAGCCTACAATAGAGGAATGTATAAATGCTGATATGCAGTTTACCTTCCAGCAGGATGAAGCTGCGTGCCATACAGCTAAAAAAGTAAAAGAGTGGCTCTTAGAGAATGAAATCCCATTATTAAGATGGACATCTAATAGTCCGGACCTATCACCAATAGAAACATTATGGCGTATAATGAAAAACAAGTTACGGGTTCATCCTGCGAGAACGTTACAAGAATTGAGATCTCGCCTTCAAAAGATCTGGAATAGTTTTACCCCAGATGAATGCCAGAATCTAGTAAGCACAATGCCTAGACGTATACAGGCTGTTTTAAAAAGAAAAGGTGACGTCACTCAATGGTGAAACAAAATTTATGCGACCTTGCAATATTGGTTAATTTAAAATGATATATTTTGTACTTTAAAATCGCCAAAAAATTCTCTCATTTGCTAAATATTGCTTTTGTTTTGTTGTAATTTTACTAAATGGTTATTAATTCATTAAAAATAATAATTAATATACTTCGCCTATTTCTTTTAACAAATATTTTAACACCTTAACAAAATTTTATAGATTGGGCCAAATTCAATGAGACGGGGCTCGTAGTCGCTATTCCATAAGATCTGAAGAACTGTTATTAAACAGTTAATCAGTGGGTAATGATAATTAGAAAGTTGACGATTATGAAAACGAATAAGTAAAATGCAAGGAAAATTATAAAAAAAAAACGATAAAGAAGGATGACTGGATAAAATGTGTAATTTGTAGTGCTATTAACCAGTTTATCTCCTTATAGGCTTGGTCCGTCTCACCTATATAGTATAGGAGTTGGACTTTTATGAACTCAAATAATAGTTATTTGTATATCAAGGGACGAAAGTATAATTTTTTATTACGCATATGGAATTTATTCTACGAAGTGTGAGCTGAAGAGAATAAAACATGTGAGTATAAAAAATACTTTAGTCCTTAGGTATACATTATATTGTTTCCAAAATTTAAATTATTAATTAAAAACATAAATAAATAGCATTGTGTTTGTAAAACGTCAGGTAGCTATAGAGACGGGGATGGCTGTGATAACAAACGTACTGTCAAAGTGTCAAATATTACTTTATAATTTTTATTTATGTTTACAACTGCTTAGACGCCTTCTGCATGAAATCATATAATTTATTATAAGGTAAATAATAAATAAATTCACTAATAATATTATAGAATGCAAAAATATAATACTATTAAAATATAGGTTAATTCAGTTTGATAGATGAATTAGCAATGTTAAATTTTGATATGAGTGTACTAGTGTCGATTTTTCGATTTCGAAAATTTTGTGTTTTAAATGTTATTCTTACCCTACATCTTGTATGGGACATAAGAGACATTAATCAATAAAATTTAAAGTGTAATATTTTGCGTAAACGAATTCGTAAATTTTAATTGCCGAAATTCTTCAATCAAGAGCCAAAATTATCCACTGTTAAAACCAGAATTTCACTTAGCTTCAAGTAATTAAAAGATGACAGCTTAAATTAACACATTTCCTAAAAAAACATTTCCATAACCCAACATCTCAGAACCTTTACAATTGCCGTTCTATAACACAATAACAACAACTCACCGTGCATTTCAGGGCCATTGGTGTAAATGATTCAATCAAAATACAAAATTATCCACTGTTGAAACCAGTGACAAATAATTAAAAGACGACAGTTTAAATTGACACATTACCAATAAAACATTTCCATAACCCAACAACTTAGAACCCCCCATTCAATATATTCACCATTCAACATTCACCATTCAAATTTCCCATTCTACAACACAACAACAACAACTCACTGTGCATCTCACGGCCATTGGTGTTATTGGCGTTGTAAATTTAAAATGTAATATTTTGTGTATACGAATTTGTAAATTTTAATTGCCGAAATGATTCAATCAAAATACAAAATTATCCACAGTTAAAACCAGAACTTCACTTAGCTTGAAGTAATTAAAAGACGACAGCTTAAATTGACATTCCTTATAAAACATGTTCATAACCCAAACATTTACATTTACGTTTGGCGTTCTATTTTTCCTATAAATCACTTTGATAATACAATATACCAAGATCTTAACAACCTTTACATTCACCATTCGCATTTACCGTCCTGCAACACAACAACAACAACAACTCACCGTGCATCTCAGGGCCATTGGTGTTGTTGGCGTTGTAGATGTAGCTGTTCCGAGCCAAGACCTTCCAGAGCTTCATCTTGGCGATATGCGCATCTTTGGCCTTCAGCTGTCCTAGAACGTAAACTGAGTTGTTAGCGAGGGAGAGAGAGAGGGAGAGAGAGAGAGAGAGAGAGAGAGAGAGAGAGAGAGAGGGTGGGAGCGAGAGAAGAGGGGGGAGGGGGGTTAGTGGGAATAAGTGTAAGCGTGCTGATGCTGCTTGCTAGAGTTTGAGGGAATGGGGATATGTTAAAAAGATGTTGGTGATACATGCACAGATTATAGAGTATTGTTATTGAAGGGAAATTTTAAAAGGAACTAACAATTTTAATTTGAAAACTAACAGTTACTATAAGTTCTACAAAATAAAAAAGAGCAGCTAACAATTTTATTATTTTGTAAATTCATTTTTACCTCCCGCCTATCAACACATAGGTAAGGGAGGTATTGTTTTTGGTCAAATTTCTCCAGTGTGAGTTTTCAACGTATAAGCACGAATTAGGGTCCCTAGAATACGATTTTACTATTTTTAGCGTGATATCTGTATGTCCGTTTGTGTGTGTCTGTGACGATTTTTCGTCCACGATAACTCCAATACTTACAATACATGTAAAAAATTAATATTTGGTATTTAATACTTATATTCAAATATGATGAACTTATTAAATTTTGACTACAATTGGTTAACCAGAAGTAGTACTTTATTTGAAGATTTAAACCGTTTTTCTCTAAATACCATTATTTTACAAATTACGTTGTTATTAAATATAAAGATATTTTAATTTTCTACCGATCCGCATAATTAAGTTTATAATTAAATATGAATAAAATACGGGGTAGGTATATCTTTCTTATTTTAAATGGAAACCTACTTTTTCTATTTGATTATTCGATTATATTTTTTTATAAATTGAACGATATCCATATGTAATACCCTTACATAACAAAATTTTTATGACAAATTCAAAATTATGTATGTATCATTTTTATTTAAATATGACTATTAAAAGAGTGCTATAGGCTGTAGTAGAAAACAAGTAAATCAAATGCAGAAATAATAAAAGTACACTTGAAATGTTTAACAGCAATAATATTAACAATTGTTTTACTGATTTATTCTCTGTTTCTAATTTGTTTGCTAATTTAACCGTCCTTGTATTTCTTATAGCAATAGTGTACTACTTAAAATGAACATCGTGTATATAAGGAATATATTTACACGCGTGTATCAAGGTAAGTTTGGTTCTGGTTTTAGTAAGGTTAAAAATAGCTGTTTTTTTTTGGTCATACAAATTCTATGAAATCAATTTTATGTATGAAATGAATTAAAAATGTTCTGAACTGCAATAACAATAACAAACTAATTTTAAAACTTCAAATTGAATGTACTGAAAACTTATATAGAATATATTACTACACATTACAAGTGGCGGCAGGTAATATGTTGGACACATCAGATTTCTTGTTTATTGTGTCGTATTTCTCAAATCTTATTTTCGAACTAATAGAGTTTCCCCATATGAACTAGGAACTAAGTACACCACTGATAAAAAACTCAACGAAGGGTACCTATGTTATTGTTTACTTAATATAGGAATATACGTCTTTCACACTGGTCCATATCTATATAAGACGAACTACTATAGCTCGTCCAATATAGAAATGAACCTGCGCGAAAGACGCATTTTCGTTCATATTTTGAGCAACCAATGGGAGAAGGTACCCCCCATTGCGTTTTTTACCAGTGGCGTACTTAGTTCTTAGTTCATATGGGGAAACTATATTAGGAAATTATTATATAATATTAAGGAAATTCGAAATTAAGATTTAAAGAACATATAATTGCAATGAACAAAAAACAGCCCAGGATTTGCCGAGGATTATATTAGCAGGTAATAATCATTTATGGAAAGGGTGATTCGGAATCTTCCATGTAGCAGAAAAAGGATTAACTATAATTTGGCTTGAAAATCTAGAGATTAAAGAAGCTGTTATTTCAAAAGAAAATATTGTCAGTGACCAAACCGATGTAATCCATTCGCCTCTACTTAATTAGAATTTTTTTATGATGTTCATAAATGTGATATTTTCTTTTGTTATTCATAAACATTATGCATTTTAAAATATAAATATTTACAAAAATTCAATTTGTTATTGAAATAATCCCACGCCAATGGTAGATTGCTTTCCCATTTATGGTTTAGGCCCCTAGTTTATTAGATCAGTGCAGTTTTGAACTTGGTTGACATGGGGTAGGCATAGCTACATAACCCAGAACTGCACAGGGCAACTGGTAGGCCAGGCATGGGTCTACGATACGTTTAGTATGTACTGTGCGGCACATTGAACACCATTAGAAAAAAGTATATTTATGTTGCCGTCTCCTTCAACTTGTTTGTTGCATTATATGCGCGAGAATGATTGACAGGTCCTTTTCTATTTTGGACGAGCTATAGTAAAGAACTTAATGAAGGGTACCTTTCCTTATTGTTTAGTCAATGTACGAAAATGCGTCTGTCTCTCTGGCTCATTTATATATGAGACGAACTATAATAAATATTGATGCTCTCCACTAGTTCTATCACAGTCACAAATAAAATTTAATGCACTTATTTCTGTTACACTCTGCATATTATAAATAAAATAATAGATACTAAATAATGCATGAATAATTAACAGCAGATATTATTATTTCAGCTTAATTATATTGCACTTTGAATACAGGTATAAATACATTCACAGCGGTAATGCAAATAATATGAAATGTAATTTTACATATTTATGCGATATAGATTTTGGGATTATTGCATGCTGTGTAAATGAATATGGTTGATATTAGATGTGATTATATGTTGAAAATGAAACACCAACACTAACACTGCTACGGTATATCCTGCCTTTAGATGTGGTTTCATATTAACTCGGTGTTTTGTCATGGAATGTTGTTTATAATTAAAAACAACACGATAGTAGTCCTGTTAATAACTACATACTTTATGTAATTACAAAGAGTACAAACGGGTATTAAATATATTAATTAAATCTCATTACTGCATTTAATTTGGTGTTTTCATATTTTTCTTCAAAATTGCACTAAAGCTTTCAAAAGTTCTTTTGTATTTATTATATTTCATAATTTTCTTTTTATTTTAAACTAAAACTATAGCTAAATAACATTAGAAATAATTGCCTTGCATGAAGTATGCTATGAAACAGTGTCCCGAGCTATTGTTGTTATAATAAACACACATTTCATGTAAAAGTTTTGTAAAAAGTATATTATTTTGTTAAACTTTGGATTAATTCAGCAGTAACTTTGTGATACATTTTGTTTTATTCTTCATATTAGTTTATTCGCATGTAATGGCTATTACTCATTCGAATTATTTATTTATTTTTTACACCCAGATTCTTAAAAAAATTAGCCACTAATTCGGGTTAGTTATACCCCTTGTCCCTTGTTAACCTCCTAAATACAGAAAGTCACCTATTTCCCACCTTGTGTGATTCCAGCACTCGACTTCGTCTCGCCTCGTAGGAAATAGGCGACTTTCTGCTCTTGTTGCACAATTTCACCCTGTATAAACCGTGCATATTTTTTAACGTAAAACATGGGGATTTATCATATTGTAACGAGCGAGACTCACCATGGATGAGTCATCACGGTTGACCTGTCTGAGCAGATAGTCACGTTAAAGGTCAAGTGGGGTACTAGCGACGCCGCTATTGTTCGGGAATATTATAGAGTCCAGAAGGTTCTGCAATGTTCAAGATGAGCTGTCCGCAGGTATATAAGTGTCGCATCGGGTGGAACTAGGAAATTAGTAACGGTCAAAGTGTGCAGAGAGTCACTGAAGAAAGTCAGTGTCGGTTAGTGCATGTCAGCTCCAAGTAAAGTAGAAATAAATAAATAGTTGATGGTATAAATGACAAGTTGGTTGGTTTTTATTAATAATAATTACTTCTAAATTAGTGTTAATTAAGTGTGACTTATATTGTTACTTACTTTTATTATCTTTTTATAATTTATTATTCGTTTATTAAACCTAGTTATATAAATATACGTATTTCACATATGTTTACACTTCACCTAATAAATGAACGTTCCAATATCCATGGATACGACTCGATATTTGATTGACAGCACTGTATATTTGCTTGTCTCATTTAAAATGAAACAAAATGATAATATTGTAATCTCAATTTATATTTGCGTTATTATTCTATGAGTGACAACAGTTCAAACATAAAATTTAAAATATGCTTTTGTAAATTTATAATTTTTTCCCCAAAAACACTGCCTTCTAAAAACCTGTCAAATAGTAGGTTAAGGAAGACATTAACCTAAGCTAGGTTAACGAAAGCACTAACCTAAATTTGGTTAAGGGGGTACTAACCTAAGTAAAGCTGTTAAATATCAAATATAAATATTTCACTGACGCCGGAGGCCTAGGAAATATTCATTGTATCACTCATATGTTTTGCTAATGCTCCTTATTATAATTACAGAGAACTTGGTAACATATAAGACATATAAATGAATGTATGAGAAAATGTTCTTGTACTTCTGTGAATACTTATATAAAGAAGCCTCAAGATACATGTACTGTTATTTATCTTGAAAAAACACGCCTAATTTAATTTACCTCAAAAATTTTCAATTTCAGAATAATAACATAACATAATTAAATTTAGCTTGAAATTGTGTGGGAATAAAAATTTCAGGAAATTTCAGGAAAATTCCTGGAAAATTTGTGTGAGACTAACGGAATAATGAAATTAAATTCAATTTTTAATCCGGATTTCGTTATTAATTTGTTTTTTATTTTGTTGATTATTATTAAATTATCACAAAAAATATTAATTCCCCCACATTTTAAAATCCTTTTAAATTACTGTACAAATTTTAATTAAATATTAAAATAACATTATTTTACTGCGAAAGAAATTCTTAGATACAAATATCCAAGCCAAACTATCATATATAGTGTGTGCAACGAAATGCGGAACATAGGACTTTAACATGGGATTTCAAATTGCGGATACTCTCTCTCCTGATAGATTTAGAACAAAACTGCAAGAATACAAAGTTGTTCAAAATTAAATTCTACATCAGATAATTTATGTAAAAGCACGTCTGCAGTACGAGATTTATTAAATATAAAATGTAACATTTTCGTTCAAAATCAGACAGCCATGGAAATAAAAAAAAATATCTATGTATCAGTTGTGACAGTTAATGACATGTCATTATAGGTAAATAAATAAATAAAAAAAACTCATTGAGTTCTTTATAAATATCTCATTTTAAACTTATATACAATTAGGAGATTAATTCAATTAAATTGTCAGTAGTTCTGACTAAATAAAATGTAACGTTTACTTTGATAAAATAACATATGACCTTCTCCTATTCGCTTTCGTTTTTTATCCCATTAGTAAGAAAGTGATGCACTGATGAGACAAACGCTTAACTATCTTAAAGAGCGCAAACATGTGTATGACAAAGATAGTAGATATAGTACTTGTTATTTCTAGGTCCGAAAAACAATGACGTGAAGCCTACCACATGAAAAATGAACTATACATTTTTCGCAGTTGATCCTCATGTCATCAATTTCTGCTGCAAGAATTATCAAACGTTTATCTAGCATATTTGTCTTATACGTATAGCATAGATAAGACTTTTATTTGCTATCTGTTTGTCGTACGTGTTACAGAGGGGTGTATATGCTATCTGCATCTAACCAAGGACAAAAATGAAATAGAAACAGTAGTGTAAACGCGGTAATGGATATTTTTAACTATTTAATAAAATTAAGTATGTTATTTATGTAATAAATGTCATTTATGAAGGTGATTTTGACATTGACAATTTGTGCTTCATTGTGTATTGGTAGTTTTTGAATTTAATCACCAACTCTTTTTGTATGTTTTATTCATTATTATATTTGTATATAATACCACAGAATAGTTATACACAGAAGCGACACTCCGTGTCGGTACCTTTCATGTTCCCCTAACCAGTTCTATGACCTTGAAGCATTGTGTAGACGTTTATATTTGTGCTCTTCCCCTATCTCTCTCTAAGATGTGAGGAAACTTTCCGATTTTAAACAAACAGCCCTTTAAATTTGTGCACATTCTCCATCTCTCTCTAATTTTCGTTTCTCTGTCTTACTGTCGCTTCTGTATAAACCTACTCTATGGTATAACCGCGGTTATGGATATTTTTAACTATTTAATAAAATTAAGTATATTATTTATATCATTAATGTCATTTATGAAGATGATTTTGGCGTTGACCATTTGTGCTTCATTGTATATTGGTAGTTTTTAAATTTAATCAACAACTTTTGTGTTTGTTTCATCCATTATTATATTTGTATGTAATACTGTAGGTTTTGTTATTTATTTACATCGGAAATCAAACGATTACCCCAAACAAGATGATGTCATCAATCCCCCTTCCCTCAACGATTTGAATCATATGGTTACAATTGATGACGTGAGGATCAATAGCGAGATATAGAGCATAAAATTTTGAATTTTTCATTTTTTGTTATTGTATTTCCATGATTTTTTAGTTTTAAATTTAAAACTTCTACCACTTACATATCGTTCAATGAATTTAATATATTGCAGCTAATTCTGTTTCGTTTGGTTTTTCTTTAGTATTACATAATAATTTTTTAATGTAAGCTTTTTAAAAATTTCTTGAATTTATTTTTCAAGTTTCATAAAAAGGTATATTATTCCATGAGTTGTTTGGAGCACTGGGTGTTCCAAAAACACGAATGGAACAATACGTCGTTTAAAACCAGTATAATATACTATGTTTTATAAGTTGCTTCACTTATTTAATAAAAATCTTAAAATTTCCAATTAAAAAAATAACAGATTGTACACAAATGTGAAATATGATAACTCTCTCTGTCAATATGCATTTAAAATATTATGAAAATATTTATAAACCTATATATTATGAGTTATGAAATTTTAATATCCTTTTAAATTAATTTTGTTTTTTTCGGTTTTCATAATTCAAAATAATATAAATTGTATTAAAAAAACATTTAAAAATATTTAAGGTTATCAATTTCACATTTAGAGTGCGGTGCAGTTATTAGAACTACCAATGTTACATTGACAAAAATACCAAAACAAGTTTAACAACATTTTATATTATGAAACTGTTTTCGATATAATAATAGAGCAATTGTTATCGCAAAGTATAAAAAGTAAATTTAGATTAAATAAAATTAAATCAGAAATAAAAACCATTATTATTTCGACTTCAAAAAGATCACAAATAATATTGAAACAAAGTGCATCGTACCACAAGAACTAGACGTTCTACGAAAAAATAAAAACTGTGGTGGGATTCCATAACTCATAACAACTACAAATGACACTTGTACTTCTTAAAATATCAATTACAAACGTCAAATGCCAAATGTCACTATGATCAAAATTCAAATTTGTAATGAATTTGAGACATTTCCATATCGTATAGACTAGAAAATTGTTTTTATATACGTACGAGTATATATAAGTAAGAATCAACCATAAATAACCATTACTTTTATAGAATAGCAAGTACTCTTTGTAGTTGATATTGGCAATTGATATCATAACAAGTCCAAATGATAGCAACCGAAGTTATAGAATCCCATTCCATTTGAAATCGGCTTTCAAAAAACTATCTAGTCCAACTAAAATCATGCTTGATAAAAAGTTTGTTAACCAGTGTAATTAAAATTAGTAGGGTAAAATTTTATTAGTTATTAATATAACGCATGTTCAAGACAACTTGTTACATTATTTACTTTGTAGTATAGTTATGGCATAATTAATTCATAAACTGTAATAGACATATTAATATATGTTTCATGCTTGTAAATTCATTATATTGTCAATAATTAATTATCTATTAATATCAAATATTAATAGACTCAATACAAATACGGTTGTATTTAACTTATTATGTGGAACAAATATGTAATATTTGGTCCTAAATGAACAAGTATTATTACAATTGTTCTAATGCCCTTTTTGTGTTGAATATTTATTAATATTAAAACAATAAATTGTTTTGATTTTAGTAAAATTTTAAAAATACACTCATATCAATTAGTCTCCGTAAACCAGTAAAGGATAAATGTTTTATATTCCTTTAAAATTTTTCTTTTGATAAATATACACGAAATAAATTTTGTATTATAACTTATTATATTAAAAATAACAGTATATTGTGTTATTAAGTGTAAAAGTGATACTTTGAGTGGCGAGCACAGAAGTTTGCACGACGAGCGAAGCGAGTCGGACAATTACATGTGAGGTACACAAAGACACTTTTACTCTGAATAACACATTTTATTTTTTCTTCAAACGTAGAAATTTTAAAAAATAAATTACTATTTGACGTTTAATATGTAGGTTACCTGTCAGTTATTCATAATTTTTAGTAACTTTATTCTTAGGTTATCTAGTTTTCATAGTGACATTTAGGGCGATATTACAGATTTCTATTGTACAAGTTACTTCTTATTGGCTGATTCTACATACGGCGGCGATGAAATTAAACGGCGGCTAGAATAAAAAATTATATTACGGCGGCATAGAAATTAAACTTCAACCTTGTCAAACACGTCACAGAAGATGTCACTTTTATGACGTTTGAAGAAAAAATAATGTATTGACTTCCTTTTTTTTTGTAATGAAATCGAGAAAAAAAAATTATATTTGTTAGAATAACTAAGTACGCCAATTTAGTCTCCGTACACCTATAAATTATATAGAATCAATGATCTTTTGAAGCGCTATTCATTAGAATTACTTCCCTTAAACGGTTTGTCACACTTTCCACCAACTTTCTTGGAGTTTGGAATTCAATTTTACTCAATTTTTCTACCATAAATGTAGTAGTTCTTTTATATTCTTAGGGCGTCTTGTCTTACACATTTCTGTAAGTAAATCACAAAGATGTTCAATGGGATTCATATCTAGAGACTGTGAAGACGTTTTTAATTGTTGTCTACAATTTTACAATAAATGGCTATTCGTATTCTAGCAGTTTATGTGTAGTATGTTTGGGGTCATTACTTTGTTGAAAGATTTAAGAATCCTTAAACCCTATTTTTTAGCACATTTTTAGAAATTCTCTCTTAAAAAATTCAAATAGTACACTTTCTCATTAATAAAAATTAAGTTTCCCACCCCTTCTGCACTCATACAGCCCCATACAAGCACAGAATCACTTTCATATTTCACTGTTGGGCATAATTTTTTTGTTTTCCTTTGTTCATTCTTCTTTTCCCAAACAATAATTCGTCCATCTGATCCAAAAAGGTTTATTTTGGTTTATAGAAACAATTACTGAGTTGCAGAAGGTTTCAGGGTGGTTTGTACTTTTCAAAAACAAAGCGTATAAAGATGTGTACGGAGACTAGTTGGTTTGAGTTTATATTACCTGATTTAATATGCGTTTTATTATATTTTATGAAAGAATTGATTTGGAATTTATATATTTAATTGAAAATTCAAAATAATTTTAATTATACTCAATCCATTTAACAAAATAATTAAAAATTAATAATAATATAAAAGGTTGCAAATGGTATTTATTCATAAATTTGACATATTCAAATTAATTTTAATAATTATCCATTTACGATTTATTAAAAATTTATGTTTTAAAAATAAAAATAAAAATATATTGTCACCGTGTTTTGTACATTATACAGATGAATACGAGAAATCTTAACACAGGGATTTAACATAGGAAAATAGTTTTTTGGTATTAATATCTGTTTCGGTAAATACAAAGTGTATAAAGTAAGTAATAAGACCGATTTTTTAAAAATTGTTCGAATAAAATTACAATTCAATATTGTCTCCCCAAAATAACTTCTTTGGGAAGCCACACAGTGCTGAAGACGGTTCTTCCTATCCTCATGGCAGTGCTGGAACTCGGATACTGGACCTTCAGCTGCTCGCTTATAACCGTTTAAATGTTTTGCAGTGTCCCAAAATTAGTTACCTTGAGGTGATTTTTCAATATCGGGAAAAAGAATAACAAAAACTCATTCATTCATTTTTTTAAAACCATTTTAGGTAGATTTTTTTTTCATCCCAATGAATTAGTCAGAATTTAATGAATGAAGGTGTGAATAAAATTTAACTCTTTCCCAATTATTCAGTACTGTCAACCGACGTTCTGAATACACAAGATCTCAGATTCGGTCGACATTTTCATAATTTCTTGAAGATGAAGGCCTTCCGCTGCGTGTTTCATCTTCAATCGACTCTTTTCCTTTTGAAAATGCCTAAAACCACTGAAAAACCTGGCCCCTTTAAATAACATTGTCTCCATAGGTCTGCTTAAGTTTGTAAAAGTTTTCATTGCCCTGTGCCTATGTTTGAAGCAAAACCTGATAGCACACCGTTGTTTGAAATATACGTTACTCAATTTTAAACCGGTAAAATTTTTTAAAAACACATTTGAGGAATTTTTATCTACTAATACAGTGGTGCATTGTTTCTTTTTTATTGCATATTTTCATGTTCGTTAATTTTTAATTTAAAACTTTTACCTCTTTATATATATGACGTCGCAATTTTTGCATGGAATTTGATATATTCCCGTTAATTCTGATTTATCTGGCTTTACTTTATAATTATATTATAAATTGTAAATGTCGGCTTTTTACAAATTTGTTGTAATTTTCTATAGTTTTCCCGTGTGATCTAGTAACTAAGTACGCCACTATGTCGTTTCAAATAGTAATTCTCGCGCATCTAATGCAACAATCAAGTTAAAGGAGACAGCAACGTTTATATCCCTGTTTCCAATGGCATACAATGTGCCGTACAGTACATACTGCAACCGTCCTAAACCTTCATCTCGCCTACCAGTGGCCCAGTACAATACAGGGTTATAGTGGCTATATCAAGGTGAGTTCGATTCCGGTTTTAGTAACGACCAAAATAGCTGTCATATTGTTCATACAAATTTCATGAAGGAAATTTTAGGTATGAAATGCATTAAAAATATTCTGAACTGCAATGAAAAACTAATTATAAAACTACAAATTGAATGTACTGAAAAACTTATATAAAATATATTATTACAGTGGCGGGAGGTAGTGTGTTGGACACATCAGATTTTTCCTTCTAATAATAGTCTTATATGCGAAACGCATTGTTCTATCTTAAAAGTTATTTAAAATGCTTTACCGAGAGCCAAGAAGCAATCCAATCAACCTTTTAACATTGTTAAACTGTATAAGTTATTATTTTGATTGCAACAGCAGAAAATTGCAGTGCAAGATTGAACAAGATGCAGTTGCTGTTTCTATTTGAGTTAATGACCTTGGAATACAATACAAAGTTTATGAAGGAAATATTAGGTATGAAATGACTTAAAAATATTGTGAACTGCAATAACAAACAAATTAAAAAACTACAAACTGAATATACTGAAAAACTTATATAGAGTATATTACTACAGTAGCGGGAAGTAATGTGTTGGACACATCAGATTTTTCCTTTTAATAATGGCCTTATATCCGAAACGCATCACCGATAGTTCTTAACCCATTATTGCCCGAATTTTTTTTTTCTTTAATTTTTATATTTATTATTTATAAAATTGTTAGATAAGGAGACTTAAATATAAATAAGTCAAATTTTTTCAAAAATTTATTGTAATTTTTTAACAATAATGTGTTCCATTAATGGAACACTGGGAAATAGAATGTATATTATTGCTTACAAAAATAAAATAATTCTTAGAAACCTATCTCAAAATTATATGAATTACTATAACTTTTAATGTACGACATCCAATAATTAAATTACATGAAACGATTTGAAGCAGCTTTCATGCAGATGTATTTTGCATTTTTCACAATATTTTGTGGAATTTTTTTTACATAATGCGCAGCGGTTCTGTTTTTCTGCTGGAGCAATCCAGTGATCATATCTATCGTATCGTACTGAATTACTTACTCTGTCATCTAAATTTTTGCCTGATCTGGGCCTTCCTCCTCCCTGGATTTCAGTTCCATATTTCTGTAGATAAGTTTGTACAATTTCTCGTCGAAAACTTAAGTAGGATACTTTATCACAGTTTTCTTGCTTTCTATATATTTGCCAGGCATTGTGAACACTTGAATCTAAGCAAAATATAAACAGTGCCCACCACCACTTTTTGGAACGAATTCCTACTCGGTATTTGTCTATATTTTCATCCATTCGATCCACTCCTCCCATATATTTATTGTACTGTGATATCACATATGGTTGTGTAACAGGCATTTTCTTCTTTTCCGCAGATATCCAGCGATTTGCATATCCAATTGGTAAAGCTTTGTCACAGGAGCTTATAAGTAAAACAGCACTATTATCATTCCATGCCGTAATAGTTATATTAGTATTTGTATCTGTTACAAACTCAAATGAACCGCGGTCTTTTTTCTTGAGATCTTTACTAGATATAATTGGACAGTGTTCGATACGGTTTGACATAACAGTACCAGTGTATCCAATTCCTAAATTCTGAAGACGATTGACAAGTTTCGGAGATGAAAAATATCTGTCGCCATATATCTTGAAACTATTTGACGGTAAACATTCGACTAACTTCATAACTGTAGAGCCTCCAACGCCTAAATCCATATGTGGTCTGTTCTCTTGCTTGCCTTGGTAAGGTTCAAAATTTATAAGGTATCCACTTGGTTCACATAAGCACCACATTTTATAGCCGTAACGTATGGGTTTGCCCTTTATAAATTGTTTCGTTCCGTGTTTTCCATAATATGGAATCATGCTTTCATCAACAGAAAGTTTTTCATTCAAAGGAGCATGATCTTTATATCTTTTGTTCAACAGATCAAATAGCGGTCGCAGTTTTGCGAATTTATCTCCAATAATTAGATTACAATTATCGGCGCAATGAGCGTACTTTTTTATTTGTTCAAAGCGATTTCGTCTCATAGATTTCGCTACCAAATCATTGTACGTTTCGCTACCAACTTCCCAAAACATTCTCCATCTTGGAACTTTCAAATATCCGGACAGTAACAAAATAGAAAGAAAACATTTTATATCTGCTACTGACAAATCAAAATTGTGATCACCATGTTGTCTTGCATATAAAATAAACATATTTTGTAAAAACTCATAAACTTCTTTATCAAAAAATATTTCAAAGCAGCTGACAGGATCTGGATATATTGTTTCAGTTAACTTTGTTGATGAAAAGGGAGTAAATGCAGGATCCATATCAATATTTTTCGACCATTTTCGTTTCTGTAAGCATGTATTCAAGAGAGATTTTTTCAATTCCGACAAAGGAATATTATCATCGTCTGAAAATTCTTCTTCTGCACCCAAAACTTCAATTGTGCCGTCTTTACGATGTAATGTAGCGACTGCTTGAGCTTGCAATTGACGCCCACTCAAATGATCAAAGCTTGGAACCTCGTCTTCTCTATCGCTATCTTCTTCGCTATTGACTCCATCATCTGGAGGAGTTATAAAAACATTTCCTTCCCAAAACTCTTCACTTTCAATTATATTTAAAATTTCCTCAGTGCTTAGTTGTCTGAAAATCAATAGACAGCTTATTTCCCAGTGTTCCATTATTGGAACATGCAAAAAGAATCATGCGTATTGATATAATTAGTAACAAATAAAAAATATATATTTATTGTAAATCATAACTAACATATTAATTGATATTTTGAATATTATATTATTAAAAAATATAAAAAGCTTATAGATAAAAATACTTACTTGTAACGGTCCGTCATGATCAATAAAATCTTAAGGTTTTACAAATTTATTTAGGTTATATAAATAGGAGTAAATTCTCAGAATTCTACACAAACATTAGCACCAAGTCTGCTAAATTGAGAAACAAACTAAGCAGCGCCGCATAGCTGCATACTGTTGTAATACAAGGGGGAGTACCCTTTGTTCCAATATTGGAACTCTGGGAAATAATGGGTTAATAGTTATTTTCTTGGCCAGCGGTGTACGTTAATCTGTACAGGGCGAGCTGAAAATTTTTAAGGCGAGCGACGAAGGATCGAGCTATTATAATCCAGTGAGCCCAGTAAAGATTACTTGCACACGTGCCACGTACAAAATCTTATTTCCACCTTCATAGCGTTTTTTTTTTATTAATTTACTTTATTCTTCAAAAAACCATTTACTCTATTTTGGAATCAAAGATAACTGGCAATGGTAGAACAATTTATAGCTAGATGTTGTCAAATGATTTTCGCCAGTGAATCAAACTGTACTACAAATGTGTATAATTACTTACATAAACCTAATTATATTAAGTTTGTAATATTTATAATAAAATGCATAAAAAACGCTCACTATTTCCTATTATTTTTTATGAGTAGTGTAAAATTTTATAAGGCTAGCCTTGTAAATTTTTACAGGTTAGTTACTGTAATTGTTTATTTACTTAGCTACTAAGAAACCTGTAAAGTGAAAATTATATAGGAGGTGGAAATAAACGTTATCTAAAATATTTCACCGAGAGCCAAAAGGCAATCCAATCAACCTTTTAATATTGTTAGACTGTATAAGTTATTATTATGATAGGGGCGTAAACATTTTATTCTCCATGCTTGACATTGTATCTTTCAAACATTTAATCTTGCACATCTTTTATCGTGCACACTTTTAATCCGCGAAGAAAAGTTATCTTACACACATTTATGGGACTTGCGGTTTTGCTACTTCTAGGCAGGTAGTTTTTTTTTGTCATATGACGTTAAGGGCCGTACCAGAAATTTTCATTCAAAATGTTTCCTAATTATATACTTTTAAATCTAGAGTAAAATATTCAAAGAATAATGCATTTTAAATACCGTCTTCTAATTTCTATTTGTAAATTTTAAATACAAACAGTTATTAAATAAATATAAGACATACTTGGTTGTTTACAAAAAATGAATTTTATTTTTATTCATATTTCGATTTTTAAGGCCATTAACAGGAAATACTAATAAATATACTTCACAGAAAATTTTTAGTATTTATACATACAAAAACAAAGACAGAAACTAAGTATTAACCACCTTTTCAATGGTAAGAATATCTAAAAAGGATTAAAGCGGAGAGATCAATGGAGATTTGACTATGTCAAGTTGTTCATTCTTCAGATTTTTTTTTTCATTAATGGATCTTTGGATTTCCAATTACATATTCTAAGAACTCCATTATTAGTTGTTTATTTATACAAAGTATAGTATGAATTTATTTAATACGGACCTGTTCTAACTTTTCAAGTGATACCTTTGAGTTGGGATAATTTATAACACCTGACCACAAAGCTTCTTACCCTTCCATAAAAGGTTGTAAAACCCGCTTAAGCCAGTTTCATATATCTAAACTTCTACTATATGCAAGATTGAAAGTGTGCAAGGTACAATGTCAAGCAATATAACATGTGTGGAGGATGATATGTATGCGCCCCTTATGATAGCAACAGCAGGTAATTGCAGTGCAACATTGAACAACATACAGTTGCTGTTTCTATTTGAGTTAATGACCTTGGAATGTTGGCTGTGCGAGCCGGCACTAAATATACCATCCGTATTGTACATCTGCTGCGAAGTTGTAGTCCGACCAGAAACTAGAGTTATCCTCTGAATTATCCTTTGGGTTCAACTTACATTCATGGGGATTTCACACTAAGTATGACAGGTATAAACTTGGTTTAGGTTTGGAGTGCTGAACTTGAATATTCAGTGGTGTTTTCTTCGTGTAGGTAAGGGAAGCAGTTCTTGCATATGTATGTATAATTGTTAATATATCTATATTATACAGGGTGTTCCATTTAAGCGTGCCACCATTGCTATCTCGAGAACTATAAGAGCTACGAGGTGGGTTAAATTAGCAAAGAACCACCATTTTACAACACTAATACAATGAGCAAAAAAAATTTTTTTTTCGACCAGTGGTTTTCAAAATACCGGGCACAACTTTCTTATTTTAAATGGGAACATATGTTTATTTTTAGGTTATTCGATAGAGTATTTTTTTCTGAATTCAACGATATAAACATATCATATGCTAATATAACAAAATAACTGAGAAAAATGCATGTTAGGTTTATATGTATTTTATTTATATAATAAAATAAGAGTGCTTTGGATAGAAAACAATTCATTTTCTTCTTAAAACTGACAGTTTAAGAACATAAAATTTAACAAAAAATAATCAAACAATGTTAGACAGAACAATATGTGTATGTTTTCTAACCATAGCACTCTTATTTCAGCCAGATATTAATAAAGTGTCCAGCATTTTGAGAACCACTGGTCAAATTTTTTTTTATATATAGGTATATATTTGTATATAGGTGAGTCATTGAAATGCCCGTCTTCGATATCTCCGTTGTATTTAGAGATACACAGAATTTATTCGTCCATTCAAGGAGTACATTGCATTGCATTACGGCTCGGCGAGAATTGTTTGCCCTTTTTATATGGAAAACCGTATATATTTTTATACATTTTCATTGTATTTTACGGACATATAAATTTTGTTTTATTGTTTATTCTATAAAAGATAACAAATACACGCACTGCTTTATAAAGACAGACTGAAGTTATTTTAATAGTAATAATTAAGAATTTTTTTCTGTACAACTGTATATACAGGTGTTCCATTTAAAAGTGCCACCATTGCTATCTCGAAAACTATAAGAGCTACGAGATTGGTTAAATTAGCAAAGAACCACCATTTTACAAGACTATTACAATGAGCAAAAAAAATATTTTTTTCGATCAGTGGTTCTCAAAATACGGGACACAACTTTCTTATTTTAAATGGGAACATATATTTATTTTTAGGTTATTCGATAGAGTATTATTTCTAAATTCAACGATATGAATATATCATATACTAATATAACAAAATAATTGAGAAAAATGCATGTTAGATTTCTATGTATTTTATTTATATCTGGCTGAAACAAGAGTGCTATGGTTAGAAAACATAGACATTAGGCAGTCCAGAACAAATGAAATTGGCAGAGGGCAGCTGTCAAAATATCATTTCAAGTTTATTAAAAATTTACTGGTAATAGAATAAAATAATTCTTTTCATGTGTATCGATATTTTGCATTGAAAAGATATTGTTTAAATTATATATTCACTCAAACTGTCAAAAACTTTGTCAAATATATATAATAGTGAAGTCTGACCTGACTATTAGATATATTTGACAAACTTTAAACAGTTTGAGTGAAAATATAATTTAAACAATATCTCTACAATGCAAAATATCAATACAGATGTATAAAATTATTTTATTGTATTACCAGTAAACTTTTAATAAATTTGAAATAATATTTTGACAGCTGCCCTCTGCCAATTTCATTTGTTCTGGACTGCCTAATACTCTATCGAATAACCTAAAAATAAACATATGTTCCCATTTAAAATAAGAAAGTTGTGTCCCGTATTTTGAGAACCACTGGTCAAAAAAAATTTTTTTTGGTCATTGTAATAGTCTTGTAAAATGGTGGTTCTTTGCTAATTTAACCAACCTCGTAGCTCTTATAGTTCTAGAGATAGCAATGGTGGCACTTTTAAATGGAACACCCTGTATAATATATGTTCTCACATCTTTTTTTATATGTGATTATACAGGGTGTTCAATAAAGCAAATCAAATTTACTCAATTTCAAATGATTATAACTCGTCATTTTCAAATGGAACAGCTTATATTTTATAATTCAATTTGGTGTCTTTTTGTATTATCTTCACATGTTATTAATCCTTTGCCTAAATTCAATAATTTCCGAGTTTTTTACCATTTTTGTTTATGTTTCATTTTAAAGAAGACAACAAACGACTAAAACGAAATAGAAACAGTACTGTAACCACAGTAACGAATATTTCAAAATATTAAAAAAAATTGAATGTCATTCATGTCTTTAATGTCATATATAAAGGTAATTTTGGTGTTGACAATTTATGCTTCATTGTGTATTGGTAGTATCGATAATTTAATTTACATCTCATTTTCTAAGATTGTCATTTTAATATTTGTATATAATACTGTCAGTTTTGACATTTATTTACATGACAAGATGATGTCATCAATACCCGTGCCGTCAAACGATTTCAATCACATTTTTACAATTGATGGCATAACTGAATAGTGATTAGCTGTATAATGTTGAAATTTTGTATGTGGGACCACTATACATCTAGTAGTGTATCTTTTCTTTTTATTGAAATCGACAGTGCCAAAAAGACACTTTACTCGAAAGGTTGTTTTGAATTTTTCACACAATTCGAAAACGATTAGCCGTAGAATGTTGAAACTTTGTATGTGAGGCTGCTATACATCTAGTTGTGCAACTCTTTTTTATTGCAATTGGCAGTGCCAAAAGGGCATTTTGTTTGAAGAGTTTTTCACATTACTCAAACACGATTAACCATAGATTGTTGAGAAATTTTGTATCTGAGACTATTTTAATCTATTTGTGCATTTTTCATAAAAGGATGTCATGTGGTCGCCATATTAGATTTTTTAATTTTTATATGCGGGGAAAATATTTCTTCATGTAAACTGACCCTGGATTCTCCTATATGGCCCCTCCTGTAAAATTGCTCAAACTCCGCCACTGGTAACCATATATGTACGAACAAAATGAGGTATTATAGTACTCGTACTGAAAACCTTATATCGAGATTTTGAGAATTAAATACATTTGTGCTCTGGATACATATCTGTATTTATATATCTGAACAAATACAGACTTACAATACACTTAAAATACAGGTTCATTATCTTATTAAATATCTAATGAAGTATATACCTACATCAGGATTTGAATTCAGGTCTCTGATATCTCTAAATATATTACTTATATTCATAGCTCATTTATCAAAAACACATCATTGACTAACTTGACCTCAGGCAATAGGTCCCTTACAAATAAAACTTTATATGAAGTTAAGGCACAATTCGTATTGACCAAATGAATTATTCATATAAAAATATTTATGTAAAC
Organism: Stenolophus ochropezus; assembly: GCA_035578165.1. Lineage (NCBI taxonomy): Eukaryota > Metazoa > Arthropoda > Insecta > Coleoptera > Carabidae > Stenolophus > Stenolophus ochropezus. The sequence continues at coordinate 17,664,453 of JAQOWZ010000012.1, read as the reverse complement.
TTTATTATATGTAAAGATATATAAAGCATAAAATATTCAAATGTACAAGTAATAAAATAACAATAAATTCAACCATGAAATATTATTATTTTCTCAAATATACATATTGTTTTATTAAAATACCTACAATACAAAATACAATTCAACTAAAAATAATAAACAGTTATAAAACTTCTGCTGCAGGCTGTTATTAAAATGCAACTAAAATAACAAACTTCATCTCCAATGCAAGTAAACAGGCACAATGCAAGCTCTAAAATTAAAATAAATAGTTAATAAACACAAAATATTATTATTTTATATGGATGCATAAACTACAGACATAATCTACATCAACATCAACATTAAAATTAAATCTATTCTAAAGCTGGCTTTAAACTTAGGCAACCAAAAACATCATTGTTTTTACCTCCCGCCTATCAATATATAGATAAGGGAGGTATTGCTTTTGGTTAGATTTCTCGACTGTGAGTTTTCAACATATGAGCACGAATTAGGGTTCCTAGAATACGATTTTATTATTTTTACCGTGTTGTCTGTATGTTCGTGTGTGTGTGTCTGTGACGATTTTTCGTCCACGATAATTTCGATACGACACATGTAAAAATATAATATTTGGTATTTGAGTTATATACAAATATGATGAACTGATTACATTTTGACTACAATTGGTGAAACGGAAATAATACTTTATATGAGTTATATGAGATAATTTTTTTCGCAATTTACGTTATTATTAATCATAAATATTATTTAATTTTCTACCGGCCTGCAAAATTAACCTTTATATATAACTTTTAGCTTAACAAAAAGAAATTAATTATATAAATTTTACACATCGTTTAAGCGGAGGAATTTCTATAAAACAGATGAGTTATTCAAATGTTTACAACATTTGACATATATGCTGTTGTCAAATTAGTCGTAAATAAATTTCAAAGATAAAATAAGTAAATATGAAGCCTTTTTATTGTAAAATATACAAAGATTGAAGAAATATACAAGGAATAGGTTTTGGTTACGCCAAAAATAATTATTTTCTTTGGTTTCCGGTACAGTATTAGAAATTTGATGCAGGGAAATTTCAGTTATGAATTGAATTAAAAATATTCTGAACAAACTAATTTTAAAACTAAGTATTAAATATACTAAATAATTTTGTTATAGAATATATTTCTACAGTGACTGGAGGTAATGTGTTTTACACATCAGATTTTTTTATTTTGTTTTCTGAAAGAAAAGAGTAAAATAAGCATAGTAGTGAAAAACGACTGAAAAATATGTCGTGGTACGCAAAATATAAATTTTGGTCTCTGACGTCATATGTCTTCGCTAGTGATGAACAAACTGTTAGTTGTACAGGGTATTGTTTATTTTCAAATTCGTATAGCAACAATATGTTTATATACAAATTTGTATGTATATGAATGAAAAATTTATTAGGCATAAATTAAATTAAATTTTTGTAACAAAAACAAGAACATACAGTAACATTACTGCCAGGTCAAATGCATTTTTCCTTCAGCAAGTTCTAAGAAATGCGGTCACGCAATTGTCTTTTTAAAAGCAGGCAACCATAAAATTGCTAAAGACAAATGACATCGTTAGACATTGTAACAAAATTTAACCTCTTTAGGTCGCGAACGAAATATTGAAATGAAATATTTTCACTAATATTCACTAATTTTTGTATATTTTCATATTCTTCTGCAAAATGGTATTTAGTGCAAACAAAATAAATCCATGCTTGTTCATACTATCGAACTGTTCACAGAATCGGGTTTTAAAAATTTAAGATATGGATAGTAAAATACGCACACTTATTTAATATAAATAAACATTTGTTTATAAATTAATAAATTATTTGGCAGTTCAGCTAATTTTAAATTACCATTTTTAGTCGACATCATCACCGAACTTAAAATTTATTTTAAACAATGGCTCGAAGGGTTAATAAATAGTTAATTGAAATTTTGAACGACAAATTCAAACTTGAATCATCATTTTAACCGGTATTTTAAAGCTAAAAATACTGGTAAGCTTTAACCAAAAAAAAATAGTAACACTAATTTTAATTTTAATGTTTCATCTATTTGTATTTGAATATGAATCACGACAATTTTTATTTTATAGGTCATAGGTACTCCCTTTGCATGGTTTGGCAAATTTACAATTGCAAAAAACGACCTGAATTTCTCTCAAGGTATTATACAAAAAAAACTCTGTCCGTAAAATGAATGTGATATTTTTTTCAGATTAAGCATTATGTTTTGTTTTGTTTACTTGTTTTTGTTTTGTATATACGAGAACAGGTAAATAGATAAATAATAAAAATTTAAGAATTAAATTTTACTTGGTTATTTTTTGAAATTTGAAAACACCGTGTTCCATAAATAATAACAAAAAGCATGAAATGTACATTACAACCGAGATATACATTATATATTTTCTATGACCACGATATTATTTCCTAACTCATTTATGTTTTAATAATAAAGAAATCTTTATTTCACTACGTCTTCGCAACAAGCTACAAAAAAAAATTATACAATAAGATTTTTGACAGAACTGTAAGATAAGAATTTATAACTTAATGTTGTCTATGGTTACCGTGGGAAATGAAAATGTGTTTACAATATACTATTTATCCGTAGCAATCACAAATCGTAGAAAAATTTTAAATGCAGTGTAGAAATGAACTTAATGTCATAAATTTAAGAATGAGTAGTATGACATGTGTAGATTACGAAAGTGAAAGAATTTTTCAAAAATTCACATATTTGAGGGTAGTTTTTAAAAACTAACATTTTTGGTACCACTGGACTACTGTAAACTCATTTGCATTCTTCTGTAAATAAAAACATAACTTACTTGAAATTATTTCAAGTAAGTTATGTACAGCAAGTAAAAAAAGTTTCCTTAAGATAAGACGAATTTTCGTTTTTCGAATTTAAAAAAAAATCTATCACTTTCGTAATCTACACATGTCATACTACTCACCCTTAAATTTATGACATTAAGTTCATTTCCACCCTATATATTATGTATCCGTAGCAATTACAAAAATACTACAAGCATATATCTTAATGATTGTAGAAAAATTTACTAGCGAGAAAAACAAAAAAAATGTTATACCTTATATTTAATAATATATACAGTCTATAACCAGCTTTACAATTTGTATTTGTTGAATTATGTCTATTTTTATTTATATTAATTTTAAAATTATAATATATTAATTATACTTACTGTATATATGTCTAACTATTTTACACTAATAAAACACGTACTATTAAAATTCATATTTTATTATTTATATATAACATTTTATACTTTAACATTAGAAACATCTATTTTTATTTATTATTATGTAGTCCCCATATTTACAGACAAATTATCTATAAATATTTTTTTATTCAACTCACTAACACTCAATAACCACGATATATAATATATGAAAACAAAACAAAGTTCACGTGTCAACGTAACGAACCCGGTGCGCACACGTCCGTTCGCGATCACGACCGACGTTCAACTGTTCGCGTTCAACTGTTCGAGAGTTGAGATGCGAGATGCGCTCTTGTTTTCCCCCACCAGTGGGGAAGGTAAGGGTGAGACAGCAGACAGGATTGAACGTGCATGGAAAGTGGACGGAATAATAGTAGAGGAAGGGTATGCATTGTTTTGTTTGGTAACTGGTTATTTATTTTTTTTTATTTAAAATATATAAATTTATGGATTTAAAAGTAAGTTTAACATACTTTCGTAGCAACATAAGTAAGTTAGTTACTATTGTCTAAAGAGAGTTACGTTAAAAAATAATAGCCTATTAGTAGCATAATAAAGAAAATAATACGAATTTCATGTACATTAAAGTCTGATTTATACAGCGTTAACATAATCATTGTTGTAATCATAATCTCTGTCGTAATCATAAGAATGTGAACCGTTTATCCAAAAATTTTGATATGATTGTGATTTGGCAATTATAGAATTTAAGTTTACATTATATTAGTATTGTAAAAATGTTATCATTAAAGAGCGGATTCTATGCAATTGCATGTTTATTTTTCATTAGGTATATCAACAATTTCTTTTCATATATTCACGTTTCGTCAAAAGATAATTTCAAATAGCAAAAAAAAAGTAATGCATGTTTTACATTTAATGATACTTTACTGGATATTTTGAAACTTTTTGCATATTAGTACATATTTTCATACATTTTTAAAAACGAAAATTTAGTTCTTTTATGGAAGCAGTACATTACAAGAAAATATAATTTTAATCGAACTTTTAACAATTAAGCCTTTATATGAAAAAAGTACACATTAAAATCATTACAATCATATTTAATTTCTCCTCAGAACAAAACCAGTATTTGTATCAATGTTTTAGAACTGCTTAGAACTTAACTAATTCTTATTTTGTAAGTAAGGTTAGTAAATAATAGTTATCATTGAAATTCGTATGCTTGGAATTTTCGTTTTTCGAATTTTTAAAAAATTCTTCCACTTTGATAATCTACACATGTCATACTACTCACCCTTAAATTTATAACATTAAATTTATTTCCATCCTGTATACAGTGCTTTGGATAGAAAACATACACATATTGTTCTGTCTAAGATTGTTTTTATTATATATTGTTAAATTTTATATTCTTAAACTGTCAATTTTAAGAAAAAAATGAATTGTTTTCTATCCAAAGCACTCTTGTTTCAGATATAAATAAAATACATATAAATCTAATATGTATTTTTCTCAGTTATTTTGTCATAGTATATGCTATGTTTATATCGTTAAATTCAGAAAAAAATACTCTATCGAATATCCTAAAAAAAACATATAATCCCATTTAAAAAAAGAAAGTTGTGTCCCGTATTTTGAGAACCACTGGTCGAAATTTTTTTTTGCTCATTGTATTAGTCTTGTAAAATGGTGGTTCTTTGCTAGTTTAACTAACCTCGTAGCTCTTATAGTTCTCGAGATAGCAATGGTGGCACACTTAAATGGAACACCTGTATATGAAATGAACAACGCTTTTCGGCCTTTTGTAACATAAACTAAATAAATTAATTACATTAATGCGATTTGCAATTTTAATTAATATAAATTATCGTGTCCGATCAAAAGTATTATGTTTACATATTATATAATTATTGTAACATAATAGGCTGGACAAGTGAATATCTATTTGGAAATCGCAATTTGAAATATGTAATTGTTCGTATTGGAACATTAATTACAGAAATAATGCCGCTGATTATAATATCGAGTGACAGTCTTTGTTCACAAAGGAAATTATTAATAAAGTAATTAATTTGTATTTTAATTAACGTAGTAATGTATGTTATTATTTTCCGGGAATATGAAGATTGATGAGCATATAACTCATAGCTTTCTAGATGCATCTGTGCTTAACTTAGTAACAGGATGTAAAATCGGTTTCCTTGAGTTGATACTCACGTCATCAGATTCTGGTGCAAGGTTTATTAAACTTTTTTGTAGCATCTTTGTCGTATATACCGGGTGTCCCAGCTCGACCGACACATGAGAGATTTACATAGGAAATCAGTTAATTATGAATAGTATCTCCCCAGTGCAAGATATTAACTTGAAATTTTGTATGCTTATTGGGGAATATTATTTCTATAGATTACAGTTATTTAAACTATGTAATTACGTCTGCAAGACGAGATTTATTAAATTATAAAATCTAACATTTTCGTTCAAAATTAGTCAGCCATGGAAATAAAAGAAAATATCTATGTGACAGTTCTGACAGTTAATGACATGCCAGTGTAGATATTTATATTTTTATAATATTGGTATATTATTTAACAAAAAGAAACTAAATTCAAATTAAATAATATTAAAATAAAGGGAATAAGAATTAAAATCAGTGTTACTTCACTAAACTGTTAGATAAATATTTTCTTTATTTCCATGGCTGTCTGATTTTGAAAGAAAATATTAGATTTTAAATTTAATAAATCTCGCCCTGCAGATAAAATTGCACATTTCAAATAAGTGTGATCCATAGAATTAATATTCTCCGATAAGTATACAAAATTTCAAGTTAATATCTTGCACTGGGGAGATACTATTCATAATTAACTGATTTCCCATGTAAAACTCCCATGTGTCGGTCGAGCTGGGACACCCGGTATATGGAATAAATAATACTTTAATTCGCTATTGAATATATTTCAGGAAGGAGGGTTGCAATCTAGTGGGCTAGATGAAAAACTGCGACGGAAGTCGCCATTTTGAAAACCCAAATATGACTCATTTCTTTTTGAGCATTTGAATAAGTTGCATTTGCTTGCACTAAATTTTAATTTAGCAGCGCGTTCTTCACTCTATACAAATAAAATTTAACTGTATCACAATTATTTAACTTTCTTTGCATATTCACCATTTCTGTAAAGTAATAACTAAGGTCAGTTGTGTTGCATGTGGTTGTTCTCAAACCATGAAGAACAAAAGTTTAGGAATTTAATTTCATCAGAAAGTATTTTGCATTGTTATACATGTTATATATTATATTGCAAATTGCCAAATGAGAATGAACCTCGTCGTGTAACTTCATATGTTCACAAAAGCATAATTTAATTAAAAAAAAGTAGGGCAGAGGTGGTCTCGAACCAGGTCTTGCAAATTATTTATATTATGAATCCGCCCTCTTATCCACTCGGTTATGGAGCATTTTGTTTTAGACGTTTCTTATTCCAAAATATGAAAAATAACCTTCAAAATTTATTTTATCAAATATTTCAGTTAGAAAAGGCCATATTAAACAACATTTGGTTTTATTAGATGCAAAATTAAGTAATCTAACTAACGCTACCATATACACCCGATTTTATTTAGCGGGACAGATGGAAACAGCAAAAAACTGTTTTCCCGTGTTATTTCCCTATGTCAAGGTTTTCAGTATTCACCCTGTATACAGATCAGTGATTATAAAGTGTATTTTGGATATCGTAAGGTTTGGCCAGTTATTTTAATAAATGGTCACGAATATGCTAATATATTAGGGAATTAGTGGTTTGAATATAATATGCCAGTTTGTCATGCAATATTGATTGCAGATAAGAGCCTATTATAGAAATGATTGTTACATAGATAAAATATATCAATTTGTGATAAGTGTAACATTTTCTCACACTATATTAATCATTTAATATTTAACCAAAAATTTTCAAGCCACTTTTAAGTTTAGCATCTAAATGTAGGATTGGTTTTATCGACTGGATATGTTAATAAAAGAAGGTATTTTTTCGGAGTTGCAGTCATTTAATAAAATTCACTAATACACCAACGTTTCGACTGTAAATCAGTCTTCATCAGGGTGCTGATAACATACAAAACATACAATCAAATATACACACTTACATTCATCTCAGGTAACAGACTTCATAAATGGTATTGAAATATTATCAAGTAAATCATGTAAATTATTTTACAGAAATCTTTCGTCAAACATAGATAAAACAAACACACGTACATGTTACTTAACAGTTATCAACCAACTAAAGTTAAGACGAAATGTTTCTGTAAAATAATTTACATGATTTACGTGATAATATTTTTATACCATTTATCACCCTAATGAAGACTGATTTACAGTCGAAACGTTGGTGTATTAGTGGTTTATTAAATGACTGCAACTCCAAAAAATCTGATGTGTCCAACACAGTACCTCCCGCCACTGTAGTAATTCATTCTAAATATGTTTTTTAGTACATTCAATTTGTAGTTTTGTAATTAGTTTGTTATTGCAGTTTAGAATATTTTTAATTCATTTCATATCTAAAATTTCCTTCATAAAATTTGTTTAACAAAAAAAACAGCTATTTTTGACGTTACTAAAACCGGAATCGAACTTACCTTGATTCACGCATGCAAATATATTCCTTATATATTTCTTCAACCTTTTTAAATTTTACAAAAATTTTCTTCATATTTACTTATTTTATCTTTTAAACTTACTTACATCATATTTGACATTATTTATGTCAAATTTTGTGAACATATGAATAACTCATCTGTTTTATCGAAATTCCTCAGTCTAAACGATATGTAAAACTATAATAATTTATATTTTTTTCCGTTTAGCTAGATGTTATATCTATAAAAGTAATTAGGCAGATCGGTAGAAAATTAAAATAAATCTTTATATTTAATAACGTAATTTGTGAAAAAATGGTATTTAGAGGTATATTTGAGGAAAACAGTTTAAAGCTTCAAGTAAACTACTACTTCCAGTTCACCAATTATGGTCAAAATCTAATCAGTTCATCATATTTGAACATAAGTCTTAAATACCAAATATTATATTTTTTACATGTATCGCATTGCAGTTATCGTGGACGAAAAATCGTCACAGACACACACACACGGCCATACAGCCACCACGGTAAAAATAGCAAAATCGTATTCTAGGGACCCTAATTCGTGCTCATATGTTGAAAAGTCACACTGGAGAAATTTGACCAAAAACAATACCTCCCTTATCTATAGGTATATATATCTATAGGCGAGAGGTAAAATGATCTTCTTTTATTAGCATCTAATCTTTCTTGTAAATAGTTAGTTAGTGATAAATTTAGGATCTGGAAGTTTTTTGATCAATTTGTTTTGAATGTAAGTTCTAGAATCTTAAGTAAAGGCGCAGGTAATCCTTTGATGATCTGAAGCAATTATTGTTTACTAACGTTAGCGCAAGTTGATTCAGGGTTATTAATAGCTATTAATTGGAATATGTTCAAATTCTCCAGTGGGTTATTGAGGTATGTAATTACCTATTGATATCTAAACGCCTACATCCTGGAATATAGTAATTGAAGTTACTTTTTAAATTCCGTCTTTCATGCTGAAACTCGCATAGCAAGTTTTCAATAGCAGACAATCCGATTTTAATATAGTTACTATGACGTGTGTGTAAACAGATAATTTATATTCCACTAAGATAATGATTATTGACGGTATTAAAATTTAAATACATCCCTGTATAGTTATTTTCATATATTAAGTTAGGCATGTTAATATTACCTTAGGATTTCCAAATCCAGTGCTTAGCTGGGTACCAGAAACAAAACTTTGAATAGATACCACAACCATAAAACAATTTAAACGTCAACTCGAGATCTCTTGTCGTACTATAAACCACTACTTAATTTAGGGTAATTGTAGGAGAGATAGACTAGAGTAGAAATGGACTTTTTGGTTTCAAAAATATATAAGAGTCATATCTCTCATAGGGAATGTTAATTTTATTGTTTAGAGACAGTGTAAGTAGCCGTTTGAAAATTAATGCAGGCAACACAGAATAATTCAAGATTTATTCAAAATTGCCGAAAAATATTTGTGCTTTATATACACAATCAGTTAATTACTACTTCGGTAGGTTTAAACTAATTATTTTTATACATACTTTATAAACTTGTGCATAAGACTTAACGTAGCCTAAAATGTGTTTCTTTTTGTATACAGTTATAAATAATTTAATGGTCCATTTAACCTCTGCTCTGAGGACATATGAACCACCTTAGCTGTAGAGAGATGGACCAGAGGATTCTTATTGTTAAAAAGATCTATACAACCAGTAAACTGGAAAAAAATCATTCGCACATAAAAAAGTAGACGATCTAGTTCCTATTCCATTACTACTAAAGAACTGTTATTAAATGATTAATATTTTATAATTTCATACCTTCAAAGTTCCGTTCTAAATGGATAATATTCCGCAAAATATTATTACAATTAATGTTTATCATTATCACTATTCCTTATTGCACTACACAAAATTACTTTATCGCTCAAAAACTTGCAAAGAAATAGTTGTTGCTACATATTTCTCACCAAATACATTTTGACGTTGTCAATATTGTCAATCGTACTCAATTTATTAATAAGAAATCAAATGTTTTGTATAAAAATTTTAACCAACTAAGTTATTATTTGTATTAAACTTCTAGGGAGCACCCAAGAGATGGCAGAACAAAACGAGCCCAATGTCACAAATTTCAGTTACACGACCCTAGTTTCCAAACATTAGTCAATTTTTAAAAATAACAGTTTATTTATCAAAATTAGAAATGAAACATGTTAATATCCCACCGTTACACAAAATGAGACATTTTCTAACTAGTTATATAAATAGCTATTTCCGTCCCACTTCCATAGCAACATAAATCATAAGCTTCTGAAAACATTATTATAGAAAACAGCTGTCCTATTAATAGGATAATTATGAAAATTATACTAATTTCATATACAATTGGTTGTCTAACGAAAGGTAAAATTCACAATAAGAAGTTGCAAATAAATAAATCTGAAATATTAAGTTGCCCACATTTTACAAATACTTTGAAGTATTTGAAGTTAATAGTTACTGATGGCGCGTAAAAATTAATAAGCGACTCGGAATGTAAGTACCTAATACAATTATTGTTGTACGGTAACATGAAAATCAGCACCGCAAACTCCGCCTCAATTCATACCTTCTTAAAAGTTATTATATACTTACATTCTGGCAAAGTATAGACAAAATAAATATAACGAGTCATTTATCTTTCGTGAGAAGTACATATTTAACAAAAAAGGATTTAAATCTGTATTGGACGTAGACATTCGGCTTTTAAATCATCTTGTTATCTCTGAAAACATAAACAAAAGGAAAATCAGGAAGTGATCAGGTTATACTAGGTCAAGTTAGTCCTTTGTATTCCCTTTGAAAATCATGCTAAAACAAACGAGGTTACGTTTCCATATTCTACCCTTAACTGAGTTTAAGGAATCCATTCTGCGATTCTATGTCCATGCTAAGCTTGTAGAAGAGAAGCGAAACTTATAAATTCAGCTTCTTCTTTCAGTATGAATGTGCTGAACATGTGAGATTCAAAACAAAGTATACACGATTTAAGAAAACAGCAGTAAAAAATCTGATGTGTCCAACACATTACCACCCATCACTGTAGTAATATATTCTATATAAGGTTTTCAGTACATTCAATTTCTAGTTTTATAATTAGTTTGTTATTGCAGTTCAATATATTTTTAATTCATTTCATACCTAAAATTTCCTTCATAAGTTACTAAAACCGGAATCGAACTTACCTTGATTCACCCATACAAATAAATATATTTCTTATATATTTTTTCATCTTTTGTAATTTTACAATAAAACTACTTCATATTTACATATTTTATCTTTTAAACTTACATCAAATTTGACATATACATCAAATTTTGTGAACATTTGAATAACATCTGTTATATAGAAACTCTCAGTCTAAACGATACGTAAAATTATTATAATTTATATATTTTTTCTGTTCAGCTATATATATTACATTATAAGTTAGAAGTTATATATACAAGTAATTATGTAGATTGGTGGAAAATAAAAAAAAAACTTTATATATTATAATAACGTAATTTACGAAACAATGGTATTTAGAAGTATTTTTAGAAAAAACGATTTAAAACTTCAAGTAAACTACTACTTCCGGTTAACCAATTGTAGTCAAAATCTAATCAGACTATCATATTTGAATATGTCTTAAATATCAAATATTATATTTATGACATGTATCGCATTGGAATTATCGTGGACGAAAAATCGTCACAGACACACACACACACACGGACATACAGACATATGTTGAAAACTCACATTGGAGAAATTTGACCAAAAACAATACCTCCCTTATCTACATATTGATAGACGTGAGGTAAAAATCTGATGGATATATACATTTTATTTATCTTATTGTATTTTTACTTCCTTGTACGAAAACTGCAAGTTTTTGAACGATTAAAATATATTGTGACATTGGTAAGATGTTTTTTATATTCACTCTAGTATGAATATAATATATGTATACATTTTGTCAAGCAATAAAAAACGTAACATGTACAATACAGAATAGAAAAAAAATATTACAATGCATGTATCATATAGTAGAACTCACTACAATACCACTTTTCTTATTGCTATATTGATATTACAATATGAAATGAGATAAAGAATATAATAAATAAATTTGGAATAACTAATGCTCAAAATTATAAAAACTATAGAACCCTATTACCATAAATAAACTTCCGTGATAGTTAACGTTCAGATAGAACTTTTTAACAAACTACCTCATGAACTTAATGTATGTAAATTCTAACCAAACTTCTTAAATTAAATACCTATGCTTAACCTACAAACACTTACCCTTTATTAATTAACAAAATTTAGCTTCACCGACGTAGGCAGAAAGTTAGAACCTCCCATCAATGCTAATGCCAAATATAAAGTTTCAAATTCAGATTCGAGATTGGAGTACATTATCATAAAATTAACTAATTCCGAATAACAGTGCGGGCAGGAAACAAGTTGGTCCCATGAGAGACAACTTTTCACTTTGCATTACTTTATTATCCGCGTTCGTTTCATCATACGGTAGTGGAACGGATTCGTGTTCATATTAGTACTGATTTATTTAGTCAAGTCGGGAATTGGGATAATGTAACATATGGAGTGTCCTGTGGTTTGATGCTCAGAGCTTAAATATACTGTACCAAGTGAGACTCACCGCAGATGAGTCATCACGGCTGACCTGTCTAGGCAGGTAGTCGCACTACAAAATAGCTATTTATGTAGTAAGTACATATAATGTAGGTCTTTATTGGCGAGTTCTACAGTTTATGGCAGAGTGAGCGAAGCGAACGAGGTAAATAAATAGGGCGAGTCAATATAGCCTAATTATGTACGAATTGCATACAAAATTTTATGTACGACTGCGAAAATCGAATTGTTTAAAAAAAAGTAAAATGTTTATGATTTTAAAAGAATGAATCAAGTGTGCTTTTCTGTTGATTGAATACGAATTTGTTTGGTCCGCTGTCAATGTGAAAATTTTGTTTCAATGCAAGCGTGTCGGTCTCAAAGTTCTAATAATGAAAAAATAATAAAGATTCACTATTTCCTCAAGCAAGCATATATGCCAAGTGACATACAATGCGAATCGGAAATGGTGTTCTAGTAAGAATGTTAAAAGAACTTATAAAAATTACTTTATTTTATTACGATATAAATCAAACTTTGACGTGCAGTCGTACATAAAAGTGATTTATTTAAACAACAGCACGTTCCATTCTTTACAAAATTTAAAATTGAAACCAAAAGGCAGACTCGCGACAATTTCCCCTTTCAAAATAGGAGATTGTAACTAAAGGTGCGTTTGGTAAATAGAAACAATGTACACAATTTGAATATTCTGCGCACTAAGCGTTCGAGAATACTTTTTTGTGCGCATAGTGCACTAACCGCATCATTTGTTAAATCATGCGCTCTGTACGTTGTGCATACACAGAAAGACCGGTCTGCATCTGTTGAGCTTATTGTGCTAACAGTATATTTGGCACGTCTTTTAAATGTGGTTATAGTACAGGTTAATGTTAGACGGCCAGAAAATGGAAAATATAATGCATATTTGCAATATTGTAATTTTTCTACAAATATACCTGAAAATATGGAAAATTATATATCTGATAGCCATATTTTTAAATGTAAGTATATTTATTATAGGCACTGTAATAACATAATTATACACTTTTTCTAAAATAGTGTTCTGTTCGTCCTCGCTATGGAATCATCGAAAACAATATTTTATATGAAAATACAATTTGAATAATAAAACGATTATCCATTTCTGTAATGAAGATTAATTAAAATAAGTGTTTAGTGTTCTTAAGACGTTTTAGATACTCAGTATATCAATATTAGTACAAATCAGCTGTTCCTATCAAAGACGAATATGCACAATAGGTTTTTTTATTAACATTGAACACAATGTACACAACGGCCACGTGACCCTGACACATGCACAACCCACACATAACACAAAACGAATTATCGAACGCACCTATGGTAACATTATTCTCTTGGCTGTAGAACTGCATAAACCAAAGTTTTAAGCATTTGGAAATGATATTATCATATGGTTACAATGCCCCATAAAGAGTATAAGATCAGCTAGCAAAAACCGACTCCACTTTCACTTACATTTCCTCCTTCATTCATGACCCAAACTAGGTTATCTTCCCTTCATATCCCCCCTAAGGTTGTATCTTATGAATGTTGTCCATATGACCGGGTGGTTCTATTTGCTTACCCGTGCGCTACTAATTTGACAGTTAAGTCTGAAAATATACACCCGGGCTGACAATGAGTATTTAGCGCGATATTCCGCTGTAATGAAGTGTCATTTGAATAACAAATACCCGATTCGATATTAATTTCCTTGTGCACACAGCGGCAGAATTCATTACTGCATTAGCGGCGGTCGCTGCAAAAATGTCATTTCAATACAAGCAGCGCTTGTGGTTTTATATTGGACGTCTATTTGATGCTATCAATTTGTGTCGTTGCACTTTTCTGTTTTATTTAATGTAGATAAATGTTATAAAAGTGGTGATGTGATCAGGACTTACAGTAGGGTAAGTGGGAGAGAAATGGACCGGTAAGAGATATGGACTTTTGGTCTTACAAATACATTAGAGTGATATCTCTCATAGGGAATGTTAATTTTGTTGTTTAGAGATAGTGTAAGTAACCACTTGAAAATTATAAAAGTGATAAAATATGTGAGGTTCTGTGACCAAGACAAGAAGGTAAGAGGATGGACTTGTGGTCTTAAAAATACATTAGACTGATATATCTCATGTGGAATGTTAATTTTGTTGTTTAGAGATAGTGTAAGTAGCCGCTTGAAAATTAATGCAGTCACCACTGAATAATCCAAGATTTACTTTAAAAAAATCTGTTATGTCCAACACATTACCTCCCGCCGCTGTAGAAATATATTCTGTTTCAGTACATTTAATTTGTAGTTTTAAAATTAGTCTTTTATTGCAGTTGAGAATACTTTTAATTCATTTCATACCTAAAACTTCCTTCATAAAATTTGTATGACCAATATGACAGCTATTTTTGACGTTACTAAAACCGTAACCGAACTTACCTTGATTCATGCATACAAATACATTCCTTATATATTTCTTCCACCATTTTTAATTTATAATAAAACTGCTTCATATTTACTTATTTTATCTTTTAAACTTACATTATATTTAACATCGTATATCAAATTTTGTGAACATATGAATAACTCATCTGTTTTATAAAAAAATCCTCAACCTAAACGATATATAAATAGTTATTTTTTATACAAGACTATAAAATAATATTTTATCCACAAGCGGAAAGTGTTAATTCACGAGCGATATAATCGCGAGTGAATTATTTTTCGCGAGTCGATAATTTTATTTTATCGTCGTGTATAAAATTCTATTTTTTTCTATAGCAGGTTTTGAAGAGAAAGGAAATAGAAAAATTAAATTAATATTTAAGATCAATTTGAAAATGTCAGTAGTCTGCGTTGTTTTGGAAATGTACTTCTAATAAACAAAAGTTAAAGTACTTTATCTACCCTTGCTGTTAAAGTGTTACTTTATCTATCCTTGCGGTTAAAGTGCTACTTTATCCACTTGTTTGAGTTGATAAAATTACACTTTAACATCTGCTATAGAAAAAATTATTATTATTTATATATTTTTTTCTATCTAGCTAGAAATTATATATGAACGTAATTATGCAGATCGGTAGAAAAATTAAAAATCTTTATATTTAATAATAACGTAATTTGCGAAAATATGGTAGAGGTATTTAAAAAAAAATCGTTTTGATGTATATAAAGTACTACTGCCGGTAGTCAAACTCTAATCATTTCATCATATTTGAATATAACTCTTAAATACCAATATTATATTTTTTTATGAGGATTGTAATATTCGGGTATTCAGTCAAAAAATCTTTATTTTCTATAAAGCCAACGTTTCGACACCACTTGTGTCTTCTTCAGGGCTAATAGACACAAGTGGTGTCGAAACGTTGGCTTTATAGAAAATAAAGATTTTTTGACTGAATACCCGAATATTACAATCCTCATCATTCTCTACAGTCGAATATTCCTTCCATTATTATATTTTTTTACATGTGTCGTATTGGAGTTATCGTGGACGAAAAATCGTCACACACACACGGAAATATAGACATCACGTTAAAAATAGTATAATCGTATTCTAGGGACTTTAATTCGTGCTCATATGTTGAAAACTCGCACTGGAGTAAGTGATAATTTGTATGAAAATAATGCACGACAAATTTCGTAAGGAATACACTATTGAATTGCATATTACAGTAGCTACTCGTAATAACAATAAATGCATGCGACATTAAACATGTTACAACCAAATTTTACTGGAATATTAAAACGCAATATGCCGGCCACATCACATTAAGCAAACTAGTTCCTATACCTGGAGTTAACTTGTAAGTTCGGGCTGATGCACTTATCCGACATATTAATAAAACATAACCTCTTTTGACGACATCGTCTCTGCTGTTGCTATTGCTCCTTAAAGGATATTGTAATTCTAGGCAGTAGTTGGAATTCCTTAGCCAAAGCCAACTTGGAACAGAGTTGAACAATTCTGATACGGCGTCAAAGGGTTGGAAACTATGGGGGTTTTTATTCCTATTGCTTTGTACTTTGGCGAAATATTATTGAAGGTTAGAAGTTCTGGTTCGTGATATTGCAAGAATTATAGTTGTGTAGTTCAGTTTTCGTATGGGAGAAATAACAAGTAGTATATCTACTGTCTTTGTCATACACACGTTTACCTTAGAAAAGTTAAGCATTGTCTAATCGGTGCATCTCTTTCTTACTAATAGGATAAAAAGCGATAGAGAATAGGAGGGGCATATGTAGAATTTCGATGTGTTGTGTGTGTAGTACCTTTAAATAATTTTAATATTGCTTATAACGTGTTCCTTCTAAAAATATGTTTATTATATGTTTGTAATTTCAAGAATTTTTTTTGTTTACCTTTGTAATATTTTTTATCTTCCCTCACACTATAATAAACTCATTATTATGCAACTTATTGTATGTGATGTGTTTCATGAATGAAATCGTGTGTTAAACAAACCAAATCGTGTGTAAAAGAACAGTGTAAATTAAATGAAACTTTCATTATTAAATGATTTCTGTTAACAAATGAAAAACATGTTTTGACACAATGGTCATTTACAACACCCGTTAGTACAACCAACAATAGAACGTAGAAAAATATACTACAAATTATCGTACATTTAAATTTTGTACAATATATTTTTTTAATGTGAAAAATTTGTACGATAGTTTTATTTTTCAAATTGGTTTTAATGTATCGTTGTCAGCACTGAGAATTTCTGAATGCAACCCAGTATATTGTTTGCCTGTGTTGCTATGTGCGTTGGGTATTTTACCAATCATAGGTAGAAACGAATTACATACATTATTGTAGATTTAAGGATATTTTATCATTTAAGTTTCGTTATTTTGTAAGTCATTTTGAACACCTAATAAACTGATACTTGAGTTTCCGTCATTTGTTTAAGCCTACTTGATTGCAATTTTGCATACCTAATAAAATTTGTTTTAAACGATATTTATTTAGAACTAATGATCGGATTTGAAAAATAAAAAAACTGTTGAAAAGAGAATTGAATGGCCTTTCTAAATGTGTCATGTTTGACACCATTTTCCATTTAAAATTTTTAAGTTGCAGACCAGGGTTAAAGTTATGCCATTGGTACTAATCCATTCAGGTGTCCCCTTTTATACTAAAAATGACGTGTTCGAGCGTTTTTTGCAAAATTGATGTTATGTGGTCAAAAATTGCGCTGATAATTTTCATTGGGCCAGCCTGTATATTTTTTTATTCCTGTCTCCCTTTAAATTTTTTTCCGAAAAATTGGGGGCCTCAAGTATATTCTTGCGGGGGGCCTGTGAATTCTACTTACGCCACTGTGTGAAGCCTATAGGCCAATTCTAAACAAATCTGTAAAGGCCGGTTTTTCCTTCTCTGGCTAAAATGCCAGTAACCTTTAACCATCGATTAACAGGAAAATATCGCATCGAAATAGTAAATAACATATACTTTTGACAAGTAACATCAGTTTTTCGATGCGATATTTTTCTATTAACCGATGGTTAAGGTAACCGGCAAAATCGCAACGAAAGTAGCGACTCTTATTTATAATTTTATATTAATCAACAAAAATAGATACGTTTTTGTCAGTTTTTTACAAATTTACAGATCTGTAAGACTTACAGATTTGTTCAGAATTGACCGACTAATCTTTTCTAATAAACGTTGTTTAAAAAATGCGTCACTAGTAACACTCCCAAACCACAGAATAGTTATATAAAGAAGCGACACTCCTTATCGGTACCTTTCATGTTACCCTATTTAGTTCTATGACCTTGGAGCATTGTGTAGACCTTTAAATTTGTTGACTTCCCCTATCTCTCCCTAAGATGTGACAAAACTTTCCGATTTTAAACAATGAGCTCTTTAAATTTGTTACCTTTTCCCATCTCTCTCTAATTTTTGTTTCTCTATCTTACTGTCGCTTCTGTATAAATCTATTTTGTGATTAAACCATAGTTTGATTTGTTTATTTTTCCATTGTTTTCTAAACCCTACATGCTCATTGTATTAGTCTTGTAAAATGGTGGTTCTTTGCTAATTTAACCAACCTTGTAGCTCTTATAGTTCTCGAGATAGCAATGGTGGCACACTTAAATGGAACAAATGTATATAACAAATGTACTTGACTTGATAAACCCTAACATTTCCTAATAAACACTATTTAAGAAACGTATCATTAGAACAAAAACCACTGCTCCTACATCTGCTCATTTCTGTTGGTTTTCCCGAGCCTTCGGCTGAAGATATTTGCTGTGACAACACTCGCGTATTGAGTTTGTTTGCTCTAACATATTTTATGCATACGCGCGGTAGAGATTGGACAGTATTCAATTTTCCCGTGACAAATATGCTTTACCGGTGTCGAAGACAATATTCGCGATTTCACCCACTTACAGACCCACGAGTGGAGACAGCTTTGCAGCCTGGGAAATTGTAAGGGACGGCCGCGAATAAACTCAGGCGATAAACGAGTAGCTTCAACAAGAACAGGTTCTCAGTAGCGGGTTTTGTTTTTACCTCCCGCCTATCAATATATAGATAAGAGAGGTATTGTTTTTGGTCAAATTTTTCCAGTGTGAGTTTTCAACATATGAACACGAATTAGGGTCCCTAGAATACGATTTTGCGATTTTTACCGTAATGTTTGTATGTCCGTGTGTGTGTCTGTGACGATTTTTCATCCACGGTAACTCCAATACGATACATGTAAAAATTAAGATATTTGGTATTTATGACTTATATTCAAATATGATGAACTGATTACATTTTGACGACAATTGGTCAACTGGAAGTAGTACTTTTCTTGAAGCTTTAAACCGTTTTTCCTAAAACATACCTCTAAATACCATTTTTTCATGAATTACTTTATTATTAAATATAAAGATTTTAAAATTTTTTACCGATCTGCATAAATACGTTTATATATAACTTCTAGATAAACAGAAAAAATATATGTTATAATAATTTTTCCTATTGTTTAGGCTGAGAAATTTCTATAAAACAGATAAGTTATTCATATGTTCATAAAATTTGATAAATGATGTCAAATTTGAGTAAGTAAGTAAGTTTAAAAGATAAAATAAGTAAATCTGAAGTAGTTTTCTTGTAAAATTAAAACAGATGGAAGAAATATAAAGGGAATATATTTACATTCGTGAATCAAGGTAAGTTTTGTTCCGGTTTTAGTAATGCCAACAATTGCTGGTTTTTTGGTTATACAAATTTTATAAAGGAAATTTTAGGTATGAAATGAATTAAAATTATTCGGAACTGCAATAACAAGCTAATTATAAAACTACAAATTGAATTTATTGAAAAACTTATATAGAATGTATTACTACAGTGGCGGGAGGTAATATAGAGGACACATCAGATTTTTTCTCTACTACGCTCGTAAGGTTGGATATATTTCAATTTTTAGTTTAGTGTATTACAATCAATATAAGGTTCTTTCTTTTTGTTATCCACTTCACTTCATTTATATTTAAAGTGAAGTGACTACAAGCAAAGGTTTTGAGAAAGAAAAGAAACGAAAATTATGGTCAATTTCATACTGGGTGTCCGTTTTAAGAGGCTAACCATTGAGATCTCGAGAACCGTAAAAGATTGGGACAAAGTTGCCGCATTAGTTGCCTATTTTAATGATGTTTTTGTTTTCTTAAAAAAATGCGTAGGTTACTAAATTTGAGCAAAAAACTGATTTTGGCCAATTTTAGTGATTCTGTAAAATGAAACGATACAAGATTTTTCTTTTTCTCGTATCGTCTCATTTTAAATGTAAAATATGTTATCTTGTCTCGTTTATTTCTCGTCCCGAATATTAATACCTCGTCTCGGTCTCGAATCTCGCAGAGATTTCTCAAGTTTTCAAAGTTGCTATCTGAGCGTAGTGTTTCCATACCTAGGAAAATTACCCTAAATCTAGGGAAATTGTACAATCGTTTGGTAAATTAGGAAGAAAATATATATTTAGAGAAATGTACAATATAATTATCTGCTACACCTACATTTTGTCTTTACGTAACAAATAGTCATATAAAAATCTGGTTTCTGATTTTGTTTTATTGGTACACTGTTAATACTGTTCGATGGCGTATGGAGTTTTTAGGTTACCAATTTTAATCTCCCAGTAGTTCATGGTTTTTAGTAACTTCATTCTTAGCTTATCTAGTTTTATAGTGACATTTTGGACGATATTGTAGGTTTCTATTGTAATGTAACACCTTAGCAATATAGGAATGATATATTTACACTAATCGCCTTCTTCTCTTCCACCTTCCTTTTTGTTATACAATCTTTACCTACTATATATACTTCTACTAAAAATGCCGATATAACAGTTTATTGTTTGTTCCACTTACTGATCTTAATAAAATACAGAACAATAATAATGAATGTGCAATCCTATATTGCTGAGATGTTGTATTGTATTGTATTGTATGTAAATGAGGGTTTAAGCGTTTTGTCGCTTTTTGTCAGCGCGACCTAAAAGATCTATTGTGACATAGCCCTTACTTAGTTTTCCGGAAGTAGATCCAGATTTTTGATGAAGCCGATTATGGCTCCAGGAGTCAAGTTCTTGATCTCCTCTGCCGTAAGATACCTCTTACCTAGTTGATTGAGTCTCTGCACAGTTACGGCTGGGCATTCACACAGTATGTGTTCCGACGATTCTTCGTCCTCTTCACAGAGTCGACAGGTTTAATTTTCAGCTATACCAATTTTGTGCAAATGGTACTTTAAAGGACAGTGGCCAGTGAGAATTCCTGTCATTATATTAAGATCCTTTTTGCTGAGAGCTAGTAACTCTTTGGCGTTTGTCGAAGCTGGGGAAATGAATTTCCGAGCTTGATTGAGGCCTGGAATATTTTCCCAATATGAGGATATGGCAGATTCCTCCCAGTTTTTGACCACCTTCTTATAGTGGCTTTGTGGAAGACCACATGAAGGTTCCGGCCCGTGGTATGAAAGTTTAGCCCCTTTTTTTGCAAGGTCATCAGCTTTCTCGTTTTCTAGGATTCCCTCGTGCCCTGGTACCCACCGTAGGGTGACTTGGTTCTGCTGAGATGTTACAGTAATAGTTATTTCTTACTAGCTGTTTTTACATAATTCCTATGGATACTTGTTTATTTTTCTTCTACACCAGCGGTGTAAATGTTAGCTAAATTCATAATTTTGTGGCGTAGAAATTTAATTTCTTTCTTGTGAACCACAAAAGATTTATGACATTTCAAATTAATAATTTTAAAACCTCTAGAAATCTTGGCGTAATTATTGAAATTCGAGAATCGCGATGTTATTTTCTCGTCTCGAAGCTATGTTTGTAAAAAATATTTTGTCTCACCCAAATCCCTAGCAATTTACTTTTTGATTTATAACTTTTTTGTTTTAATATTAGTGTCTTGCATTAGATAACAAAATCATTTCTATTTGAGACAAACTATATTGTTGATATTGAAATTTGAAGAAGATCACCATCCAAAACAAACAGCATCTAATTAAACTTCCTGTGAATATCCCACATCCTCCGGCCATTCTAAACATTTAAATTCATATCTGTTGGTATTACCGGCCTTTGTAAACAAGTGATAAAAATAAAGCCGCTACCCTATCAGCCTGTCCAAGCTTGTTTTTACATGTTCGCGCGAGTTACATTTCAGGTACATCGTAAACCCGATATTCAAATCAAGCAGGCATAGCGTACGACAGTATAGAGAGTATAGGATGGTGCAAACGTTTATATTCATAATACAGCCGCAATCGACGGCTTTATCAAATTCGCCCTTTTACATGCAAATGCTGCAAACAAAATGGCGGCCACGTGACGGATAGCAGATGGAATTTTTTCATTACTCATAAACGCAATGTTAGGCTGTTGTAAAGACGTGATTACAGACTTGCGATGATGTGTTTTACAATTTATGATAGTAGTGTGTGAAAAAGCACTTTTATGCATGAAAAAATCTGAAAAAAAATCTAATGTGTCCAACACATTACTTCACCCCACTCTAGTAATATATTTTATATAAATTTTTCAGTACACTCAATTTATAGTTTTATAATAAGCTTGTTATTGCAGTTCACAATATTTTTAATTTATTTCATACCGGCCGCTAACAGACCTGGACGACAGGTTCGCTCGCTTTTATTGTTCTGTTTTCCAGAGGTTACGAGAACATTCCCGAACTTAATTGTTCTACTATAAAAACCCCGAGCAAGAAATCGCGAGGACAGTCTGGTATTAATACGCGTAGTGAAAATAAATAGTTGGTGATATAAATATACTGTGGAAATAAATAGTGGCTAGTGATAAATGTTCAAATTAATAATCTTAGTGTTTAAGTTTTTATTAATAATTGTTAGTCTTAAAATAGTGTTTACTTTGTTTATTCTTAGTGTTACTTATTTTAAATATCTTTTTCCTACGACCACTGTTAAAAATAGTATTTTTAACGGTTGCTTAGCAAGTTAAAAATAACAGTTTATAACACAGTAAATACTTTTAAAACGTTGCCATTGACAACGTGTTAAAAGTAAAAAACAAATTTACTTTTAACACGTCTTATGTTCAGTTGTTCATAACAAATACATCATGACCTGTCATAAATGTCATTCTAATGCTTAGTTTTTATTTACTAATAGGTACATAACTGTGGTCGTAGGAAAAATAGTGTATGATATTTGTGTTAAAAGTGATTTTATTTCGTTCGTGGGGTTTGTTAAACTCGGCTTCGCCTCGTTTCAAACTTCCCCACTCACTCATAAAATGTCACTTTTAACACTTATATCATAAATAACTATTATAATTCATATTTCGTTTATAAAATACTCTTGTTTCAATCATTTTTACATTTAACCTACAATATACTATTTTAATACTGCAATAACCAATGTAATTACATAAAAGGTTTCTGCGACAGTTTTTAAACTCTATAAATATATCATAAATTAAGAAAGCTACAAATGAAATATAAGGGTATGTTTGATCGAAAAGTGTACAATACGAAACTAACGATTTTTGATACAAAAAATGTAAATAACGAATTCTATAATACAGAATTTCGTCATGATAATTTTTTTACAGAACCACCCAATAAGTCTGACAAAATTTTAGCAAATACTTGAAATCCGCATCTTTATTCCTCTGTTTTCTTTCCGTACTTCCGTACTTCAATTTCATATGCGGTAAATATAAATGTTTCCTGCAAATTTCGATATTCCTTGAATGTTTCATCAAAATAATAGCACGAAGTTGGAATAAACAAAACAATTCCGTTTCGCACGCACAATTGAACAAAAATAAGATGGTAATTGTTGGAATATTTCACCTTGTGATAAATGGTGAAACTTCAGAACAATATTCAATCTTTCAAGCTTTTTGCTGTTTTATTGTTGAAGCGTTCATTTATTACGCCGCTATAACGGGGTTTCTATTGAAAGTATCGTGGATGGTGAATAAATATACACAAAACACAAGTAGAATTGTATATTGAAAACTAAAAGGCTTACAAAATGTGAAGTAGAAGTTATTAAAATGTTAATAACTTCAACTACAACGAAATTATAAACGTCAAGAAATAGTAAATGGTGTTTAGGTACAATATATCTTTATTAATTTTATGTTACATTAATGTTCTTCAAGGTTTATCAACCTTTGTGCAAGATTTTATTTTTCGCTGTTTTGTTAAGGGAGATATAGGTACCGAGAGTTTTTTTTTTATCAGTGGACAATAGGCTTATGTCATTACCATAGTTACATTTAAATTGATTGACAGCAATGTATTATCCCGTTTCTTTTAAAACTGGACATAGGGCATAGTTGTCAAAGTCATCAAACTGTCATATTTCAAAAAGAAGAAAAATTCAAGTTGTATCTCAGTATAATTCTAACATGATAATGACATATGTCTATTGATAAAAAAAAAACTGTCGGTGTAGGTACGTAATTAGAAATCAAGAAAATATTTTTGTCAAAAACTTTATTATTATCAATATGTCATTTTTAAAAGTAGGATTGATTTTTAAGTGAAACGTTGACATGGAAATAGTAAATTACTACCACACAAACATATTACTAATTAATACAGTAAAAAAAATATAACCAATGAGATTCTACTAAAATATAGATAAAGAAGACTATTCTTCAGAAGAAAATTTAATTTTCTTTTTTATTGCGAGTGAATATATAATTATAAAATGTCTTATTTTCATTCTCAAATCTTAAATAGACGTCTATATTTACTGGAATTTATTTATCCATTATATGTAAAAAAAAACTCAAGAAATTAGTTATTTATCTATTAGTTTGAAAAATCGCTGCTAATGGGTTTGGAAAAAAAAAGTTGGCAATACTGCTAGGGTTTTGTGCGCATATGGCAAAAATTTTATTTGCACCCCTATCAAGAATATTAAAAACAAACTCAACTTCTAATAATAGTATATTGTGTTATTATGATATTTCGTGTGGCACAAATTGTAATTTTTTGTTTTCGAAAATAGGAGTTATATATTTTTCATATATCCATTTTCGTTTTAATACAATTAAGCAAGATATAAATTGTTATAAATTCCCCACAAGACAGTATATATCTATATCACAAAATAAGAAAATGAGAACTATTCTCTTCATATACTACCTGTTCCAAGAAAGTATTGTCATAGGCATTTAAAAGGGGAAAATAAAAACTGTCCGACTAACAACTAAGTCATCATATTGTACAGGACAATATTACATGTATTTCTACATCTTATTTAATACAGTCTACTTCATTTTAATTGCATAATTAAACTGTTTTCCCATATTAAATGTCTACGGCAACACTTTCTTGGAACACACGGTATATTTAACAACTTACGTCAATTTTTCGATACGTTATTTTTCTATTAATCAATGGTTAAGGTAACCGGTACTTTAACCAGAGGTAATAAAACTTTGTGAAATTACTATCCTCAAACAAGGTACAATTTGGGCACAAAAAAGAGGAAGCAATGGACAAATCTTGGTTCTCTTATTTCTGCTGCTACTTAATTATTTTATTTATTTATTTATAATGTTCAACAGACTGAAGTTTAATTGATGACTAAATTGCTACATGAATATAAAAGGGTAGATATTTGCAAATGTTTTTGATATTTTACACATGTTCCTTGGAATGTAATAAAAAATACCACAGAGGAAGGATGTTTCAAATTATGTATTCTCTTAGTTATTTTAAGCACAATGACTCGAAACTTGGACATGCAAATGTAAACAATATATTTTAACCTTGAAATAATCATAGACATACGTGCCAAAAGCAATTAGCTGTAACATAGAAAATAGTCCCAACGGCTTCTAATTCTGGATATCCTATCTATTAGTACTAGACTGGTCTATAGACATCCGTCTCTTTATATCCAGGAATAAATTATAGTCGTATATTATAAGAATTATGCCCGTATTCAAAAACCGTTCGTTAAAGTTATAACCAGGGCATGTAACCGGTTAAAAAAACCGGTTAATAAAAACCGGTAACCGATATTTTTAACGAAAATTGCGAACTTTAACCGTAATTTTAACCGATATTTTTCAGGCCGAAAATACCGGTAACCGTTAACCAAAAAAAAAATAAACCGGTTTTAGCGAACATTAACCTTTATTTTAATATCATTTAGCGAGAAAAAAAATTAATATTTTTTTTATATCTGTGTTTTCTATTTGAACATGAGTCATGACAGTTTTTACAATTAACATTTTATTGGAGTCATAAATGTAGGTCTCTTTGGCCGTTAAGGTTACTTAAAAAGTCCAAATAAATACGGCCTTTGTCAACACAGGCAACTTTAAAATTGAAAAGTGACCTGCGTTTTTCTGAATAAATTACGGGAATTTTTGTGAATATTTATTAATTAAATTGTTTTTTTTAATTGTTATATTTTCTCAGATGGTAATTTTTTATTATTTTTTTAAATTATTTATTCTATAATTTTTTTTAATCAAATATTTATAATTACTTTTTTTTTAATTAATGTTAATAATTTTTTAAACCGATATATTAACCGGTTTAAACCGGTTTCCAATTTTTAAAAACCGGTTTTCGAACTAAAACCTTTAATATTATAACGTTCTCTATGAGGGTTAACCGTTAACCAGTATTTATTTCGGTTCCCTGTTTGTAACTAACTTTTAGTAATTTCTAATTACAATTGAAAAGTTACAACTTTTAGGTTTTTACAGTAAAATTTTTCATATACAGCTGAAATATTCCAAAAATACCCATGTATGAGTCCAAAATTTTGGTTTTTGATTGTTGACACCCTTTAAACCCAATTTTAGGTCAGGTTTGGGTTCCTTTTTACCCATTTTAAGGTGTGACAAATTTCCAAATGTACTATACAATATGTTTAGACACTTTTCAACTCATTTTTGGGTATAAAATGCAACACATAATCGTGTTAAACTTATTTTTTTAATTATGAACACCTAAATCATTGTTAAGCACTTTAAACCCATTCCAGGGTGTGAAATAACCCAAATAAACCCATTTTTAGGTAAAATTTATTGATTTTTTTGAAAAAATTAAATTGATAGTCGCCGATGCGCTGATTTCAAATTTTCAAACCGAATTTAATTATCTCTTCCCATTCCTGAGATATTTGGCCTCAAAGTTGCACCTCAAAAAAGTGTGTTTTTTGAACATATCTCTAAAATGGGTAGAGATACAGTATCAACGATTACACCAGTCGATTCTACGCGCAAAGTTACATAAAGAAATGTTTTCTCCGCATATACGATCTTTGGAACGATTTGGTGAAAAATGAGAAAAACGAAAAAACCCGAATTTCAATTTTTCGCTTGGAAACTTTTTGTCACCAAAATTTTTTATATTCTGGACTTAAGTAAATACAGATGCGCTGATTCCAAATTTTCAAACCGATTTCAATTATCTTTTACCGTTCTCGAGATATTTGTGTTCAAAGTTAGACCTGAAAAAATCAGTTTTTCAGGAATAATTCTGAAATGGGTTGAGATACGACTTTGGCGACCTCACCAATCGATTCTACGGGCAAAATTACATTTTTGTACCAATTTTCAGATTTTTATTCCAATGGATACAAATTTTATAGAGGAAAAACGAAAATCGTCAAAAATCGAAAAAAATCGCAAGGGGTTCATCAGGCGATTTTTCGATTTTCGCGATTTTCGTTTTTTCGCTCTAAAAATTGTATCCATTGGAATATTAATCTGAAAATTGGTACACTTATGCAATTTTGCCCTTAGAATCGATTGGTGAAGTCGTCGAGATCGTATCTTGACCCATTTCAGTGATATTCCTGAAAAACGATTTTTTTCAGTTCCAACTTTGAACCCAAATATCTCGAGAACGGTAAGAGATAATTGAAATCGGTTTGAAAATTTGAAATCAGCGCATCTGTATTTACTTAAGTCTGAAAAATGAAAAGATTTGGACCCAAAAAGTTCTCCAGCGAAAAACTGAAATTCCGGTTTTTTCTTTTTTCTCATTTTACACCAAATCGTTCCAAAGAACATGTATGCGAAGAAAACATTTCTTTATGTAACTTTGGGCGTAGAATCGACTGGTATAATCGTTGAGACTGTATCTCTACCCATTTTAGAGATATAGTCAAAAAACACACTTTTTTGAGGTGCAACTTTGAAGCCTAATATCTCAGGAATGGGAAGAGATAATTAAATTCGGTTTGAAAATTTAGAATCAGCTCATCGGCGACTATCAATTTGGACTATTTTAAAAAACCAAAATTTTTGACCGAAAAATGGGTTATTTTGGATTTTTTTGGCTGTAAAATCAAAATTTTAAGGTGCAAATCTAAATATTGTTAGTTTTCATGATTAACTATGATTGTAAATTACTTGGAGATATTAATTTTTATTTGGATATGGTTTGGAATATATTTGCGAATATAGATAACAATTATCAAAACAAAATTTCCAAATATAAGTACTTCCGGTCATCATTTCCGTTGTAAGCCAAGGTTCGTGCTCCAATTAACAACTATCAATTGTTTTACAGACATCCTTTTGTTTAGATAAAGTTCATTTGTCCTAATTATTTGTTTATTAACTGTTTCTTATATTATTATTTCCACCTTCTATATACAGGGTGGCTCAATGAAAATTATCAGCGCAATTTTTGGCCACTTAACATCAATTTTGCAAAAAACGCTCGAACACGTCATTTTTAGTATAAAGGGGGAACACCTGAATGGATTAGTTCCAATGGCATAACTTCAACCCTAAAATGGGGGTGGACTGCACCTCAAAAATTTTAAATGGAAAAGAGTGTCAAACATGACACAGTTCGAAAGGCCTTTCAATTCTCTTCTCAACAGTTTTTTTATTTTTCAAATCCGATCATTAGTTTCAGAGCAATATCGTTTAAAACAAATTTTATCAGATGTTTAAAATTGCAATCAAGTAGGCTTAAACAAATGACAAAATCGAATATCAGTATTTTTCCCGTAACGTAGAGGGCCGAAATAATAGGATAATATACTTTTATAATCTCGTAAATAATACAGTCACAGATGTAAAAGGAATAATAAAAGTTAATATATAAGATACAAACTAATAGCACTTTAAAAGTACACAACTTAAGTGTACTATTACTCAAGATCACGCCCGTTGTATTCTTCAAAATGTTCCATGTCGATTATCTTTTGTTTTCTGCTAAAATATTTTAGAAGTAACTCGTGTTTGGTATCAAATGAAAGGATTATTTGATAAGGGCTGGCGTGTAGAAATGACAAAAAAAATCCTTGTCGAATGTCTTTTGTTTTCAGCTAAAATATTTCAAAAGTAAGTCGTGCTTGGTATCAAATGTAAGTACTCGACTATGTTTGGCGTGCAAAAATGTCAAAAATCATGTCAACAGGCTTTTGTTTCTGGAGAAAAGTTGTCAGAAGTACGTCGTTTTTTGGTATTAAATGTAAACAAAAATTGCGAACTTTAACCGTAATTTTAACCGATATTTTTCAGGTCGAAAATACCGGTAACCGTTAACCAAAAAAAAATAAACCGGTTTTAGCGAACATTAACCTTTATTTTAATATCATTTAGCGAGGAAAAATTTGAATATATTTTTTTTATATCTGTGTTTTCTATTTATATTTGAACATGAGTCATCACAGTTTTTACAATTAACATTTTATTGGAGAGTCATAAATGTAGGTAGTTTCTTTGGCCGTTAAGGTTACTTAAAAAGTCCCAAATAAATACGGCCTTTGTCAACACAGGCAAGTTTAAAATTGAAAAGTGACCTGCGTTTTTCTGAATATATTACGGGAATTTTTGTAAATATTCATTAATTAAATTGCTTTTTTTTAATTGTGATATTTTTCTCAGATGATATTTAAAAAAAAAAATTTTAATTATTTATTCTCTATTTTTTTAATCTAATTTTTATAATTAATTGGTTTTAATAAATTTTAATTATTTTTTAACCGATATATTAACCGGTTTAAACCGGTTTCGAATTTTCAAAAACCGGTTTTCGAACTAAAACCGTTATTATTATAACGTTCTCTATAAGGGTTAACCGTTAACCAGTATTTTTTTCGGTTACATGCCCTGGTTATAACGCTTCGTTAGGTAAATATTTAGTCCAATAACACAATTCGTCCTTGAAGAAAAATAAATATTTTATTTTGTCTACTGTTTTCTGATTTGTCAAAAAATTTAACAAAGCTTTAGAAATATAATGGACGTTTTATGAATATGGGCATCAGACTTTTATCGATCGTGACATATAACGTTGGTTTTCCTTAGTTGATCCTCACGTTATCAATTGTTCCTAACGGTGGGAATATATGCTAGTAATGAAAAATAATATTTATATTATACATCGTCTCAAATAGAACTGGTAATTTGTAAATATTTAGTTCAGTTTCTGGTGATATAAATAACTATTGTGGAATTGATTGGAGTATCGTATCTTACTTTCGAATGAATTAAGTTTAAATGAAGGGTAGTAAGAAATGTGTACAATTCAGTAGACGTACTAGGCAGTCATGTGGTGTGTACAGCCATTTTTTTTGCTGATATTGGGGGAAATTTAATTTTGATCGTGAAAAATAATAAGAATATTATAAACAGTAAGGTATACCGACCTCACAATAATTGGAGCCGTTATTTCGCTCTTCTTCTTCGATCGGTAAAATGTCCTTACCGTTTTTTGTACTATACTTTACACTATTTATTTTTTATTTTCGAGGCATTTTATGTTCCAAACATTTTATCTTCGCCAATGTTTCATCTTAAAACATTGTAATTGTACCTTTCATTCATTTATTGTCCATGCAAATAACATACTTATAATTAGATAAAATATTCAGTGTTTAATGTTTCAGAAGATAAAATGTATAAAAGATGAAATATGTGGAACGTAAAATGAGTGGAAGATAAAATGTATGAATGAAAAAATGATTTGGAAGATAAAATGTGTGTAAGATAAAATTTTTTGTAGATTAAAAGTGTGGAGGATAAAAGGTGTGCAAGATTAAATGTGTGCAAGATACAATGTCGAGCAATATAACATGTGTGGAGGATAAAATGTATACGTCCCTAGTTTTGTACTTTTACTTATATATTATTTAAAATTAGCAAAAAAAATCAGAAGTATAAGATTTGAAGAAAATCTTGCTATTCTTGGATGACAATTTTTTTCCTTGTCTTGCTTCGAAATTTGGTGCTCTTTTCTGAATTTTTTGCAAGACTGAGGCAAGACCAAGAAAAATACAAGACTCTTGTGAAACATTACGCAGAAAATATGGAAAATCATATATCTGATAGTCACACTTTTAAATGTAAGTATCGTATAGTTATTAACGTATATGAAAGCAAAATATGTCATTTTGTACCGTTAATAAAACTTGCCTAATAAAACGGTTATCCATATCTGTAATGAAGATTAATAAAAATGGGTTTAGTGGTCTTAAGACGTTTTAGTTACTACTTTAATACTAGTACAAATTTGCTGTTCCTTTTAAAGACGAATATACCCAATACGTTTTTTTTAACATTGTACCCAATGTACACAGTATTATATATTATATATTATACCGAACGCACCTAATGTTAAAGGCAATAAGAAGAATCGTCAGCACTTGGTGTGTATCCACTTAAGTAATGCGTTCCTCACGTCCTAATCTATCAATCCCGTATCCCGATTATTTTCCCTGCAATTAAGCAGCGGCGGAACATTTGAGTTTCTTTGTGTAATTAGCGGAGTCGTGAGTCGAGACGTTCGAAATACGCCGAGCAGTGAACGACCGAGCGCGGCAAAACGAGCAAAAACCACACGGCAAAAATTAGCGCCGTAGAATGACCGAACGGAGGGAATTTAAGGTTATGGCGGATATTAAGATAAAATTCCCTCTTGATGACAGTTCTTAACGGAAGTGGAAGAGGTACAAACGGGTTATTGAGATTGAAGTTTGCACTTAACCTCTGTGCGATTTGATCTGAAATATTGGCCATTGGTTTTCTTGTGAATTTCACTAAAACATATGTTTATTAATACTAGGGATAATATAACTTTATTCAATTATTTAAATATAAGTTTCAATTGTTTTTATTTCCACCTTCTATATAATTGTCACTTTACAGGCTTCTTGGTAGCTAAGTAAATAAACAATTACAGTAACTAACTTGTAAAAATTTACAAGGCTAGCCTTGCAAAATTTTACAATGCTCATAAAAAAAATAGAAAATAATTAAATTTTTTTGTGCATTTTATTATAAATATTACAAACTTAATTCAATTAGGTTTATGTGATTAATTATACACAATTATAGTACATTTTAATTCATTGGCGAAACTTATTTGACAACGTCTAGATATAAATTGTTCTACAACTGCTAACTACTTTTGATTCCAAAATAGAGTAAATCTTTTTTTTGCAGTAAATTAATAAGTGAAGGTGGAAATAAAATTTTGTACTTGGCACGCGTGCAATAATCTTTACTGAGCTCACTGGATTATGAGAGCCCGCTCCTTCGTCGCTCGCCTCACAAATTTCCAGCTCGCCCTGTAAAGAGTAACTTACACCGCTGGCCACGTAAATAACTATTACCTTCTTGTAAGAAGTAAAGGAAGAATTGTAATTGCGAAAAATTACGGTTTTCAGATTTCAACGGAAATATACACTACGTATCTCGCATAACTAAAAAATTATTAGCCGTAGAATGTTGAAATTTTGTATAGGGGACTGTAATATCATCTAGTTGTGCACCTCCTTTTTTATTGCAATCAGCATTGTTAAAAGAGTACTTTGCTCGTTGTGTTTTTTTTTTACTTTTTCGCATAACTCAAAAAAGATTAGTCGTAGAATACTGAAATTATGTTCATGTAATTGTTATACTAGTTATGCACCTCCATTTTCGTTCCAATCGGAGTTTTCTAAAAGATACTTTTCTTATGAATTTCTTTAAAAGATATGTTTATTGATGCCACGGATAATATAACTTTATCCGATTATATTAATGTAACCTTCAATTCTTTTTATTTTCCTGTAGCTACAAACGGTTTATTGAGATTGAATTTTATACTTAACCTCTGTACGTTTAGCACTGAAATATTTCGAATTGTGAATTTCACTAAAGTAGGTGTTTATCACTTCACTTATAACATGCTTCATTATGAGTTATCAAATGTTGAGTTAAAAATATAAACAGGAAAATAAGAGACATATACATTTTATGCTCTACACATGTTATATTGCTCGACATTGTATCTTGCATACCTTCAATCTTACACACCTTTTATCCTCCACACTTTTAATCCACGAAAAAAGATATTTTACACACATTTTATCTTCTAAATCATTTTATCATTCCACTCATTTTTTGTTTTACACATTTTATCTTCCGAAACATATTGTATCTAATTATAAGTACAGGGTGGCCCAATGAAAATTATCAGCGCAATTTTTGGCCACTTAACATCAGTTTGCAAAAAACGCTTGAGCACGTCAATTTTAATATAAAAGGGGACACCTGAATGGATTAGTACCAATGGCATAACTTCAATCCTAAAATGGGGGTGGACTACAGCTGAAAAATTTTAAATGGAAAAGGGTGTCAAACATGACACAGTTCGAAAAACCTTTCAATTCTCTTTTCAATAGTTTTTTTATTTTTCAAATCCGATCATTAATTCCAGAGAAATATCGCTTAAAACAAATTTTATCAGGTGTTCAAAATTGCAATCAAGTAGGCTGACACATGTACATATGCAATCACAAAGTGTGATAATAATTCTGAATAATAATTGTACCTGACATGAATATTTCGCTATTGAGCTAATTATAATATTATTTAAGCCTTAATGATTAATATCCAGTCAATATTCAATGTGCGTTCATATATGTAAATTGAGATAATATTCTGATGATTTAATGCTACATGAAGCCGTATTTGAACTTCGGTTATCTGATCTCCATTGGTTATTTTATTATTGTAACCATGCTAATATTCCTCATATATAATAAGTTATACCATTGATTGAAAAATATATAGATAGGCAAGTTTATGAGAAAATTCGTTTCACCTACATAACTGTGTCTGGTTGTCAAATCATTAATAATACAAATTAGTTCTATTTTAAAATATACCAATGAATTATTGAAAGAACTATTTTAATAGATACCAAAAAAGTCAGTAAATATGTAAAACATGTTTATTTATCTGATATTTTTGTCTCTTTAATTCCACAAAGTAGTTGATGGAATCATGAACGAGATGGCTTTGTCGAATTTGATTCCAAAACAGTGGTACGCAAAAACATACAGGCGCGCTTATCTATATATTTTTCAATCAACGGTTATATGTATAAAGGATTGTTCAATAGCTATACATACGAGGTGTGTAAATTAAGTAACAAGACCGGCAACGTAGGAATTAGGTGAACATGTTATATGCTTTCAGTATGAGTTTCAACTCGCTATAACGTCATTTGCTTGTCCGTAGCGATTTTTTTATGTAACAGTTTTTCTAGTGCGTTCTAAAAAATAGTAATGTCAATTTCAAACAACGGTGTGCTGTCAGGTTTTGCTTCAGACTTGGGCACAGTGCAATGGAAACTTTTACAAAACTTAAGCAAACCTACGAAGACAGCGTTAATAGAAGTGGCCAGGTTTTTGGTGGTTTTTGGTATTTTCAGAGGGAAGAGAGTCGTTTATCAAATCAGATTAGATTTTGATTTATTTATTGGAGATGAGAAAAAGCTGCGCAAAATGGTTTTAAAAGCAGATCAGATTAGATTTCTCTCATCTCCAATAAATAAATATTTATTGGAGATGAGAAAAAGCTGCGCAAAATGGTTTTAAAAGTATGAGATTTTGACCAGTAAAAACAAAACATGTAGTTCCTTAGACTCCATATTCGACTTGAGTTCTTATGACTTTTTTCTCTTTCCGAGATTGAATAACCATTTCAAGATACTTATTTTGGGACACTTTAAAACATTTAAACGGCTGTAACCAACCAGTTGAAGATGACTCGATTTATCCTAAGACTATTATTCCTGACACCTTTAGATCCATTACTAAAATCTTTATTAAGTATATTACTATAGACCATTAATTTTTCTTTGAGATATTAAAATGATAATCAAAGTTTTACTACATTTTTATGTTCATGAAAAACGGGAATAATCTCTTGCTTCCACAGATGATTCACAATTCACAACTGATTCATACAAGAAAAAACAATAAACTCCAAAACTTTCAGCAGATGGATTAGGCGTAACAAATTTTAGTATTTATCTCAATACTATTATTTTTTGACCAGGTAGAGACATTTCTCAAATGTTCATTAAATAGAGCTTTTGTAAATTTTTCATTTTACTTTGAGAAATATATTAAAATGTTGTATTTGGATTATCCCTTTAGATCGAATAATCAAAGTTCTACTACATTTTTACGTCCATGTAAAACAGGAATCACCTCTTGCTTCCACAGACGATTCACAACTGACTCACACAAGAAAAAACAATAACAACCATCAAGAACCAATCCCCCTCTCCCTCCCTAAAACCTGCACAGACCTTTCCAATTAGTCAGAACAAATCATCTTAAAATAACCCACCAACCTCAACCCCTGCCTCTCTGCCTCTCTGTCTATGCGTGCATGCGTGCGTGCGTGCACATGTTCGACGCACATGTCTGCACCGCTACAAATTATGATTATTGGGATCCATCGGTGTGGTATAATTACTTAGTGTTATTGTCGACACCGGTACAACGTAAGTGTTCTGGCACGGAGTTATCCCAGCAGTGCTGGTATCTGGCCTGCAGAAGTAAGACTTGCTAACAGAGCCATCTATCAGTAAGCAGCAAGAGCTTGATACAGAGCCTTCTATCAGAAAGCAGCAAGAGCTGACACGGGAATAACCTCTTGCTTCCACAGATGATTCTCAACTCACAACTGACTCACACATGAAAAAACAATAACCAATCTCCCTCCCTAAAACCTGCACAGACCTTTCCAATTAGTCAGAACAAATCATCTTAAAATAACCCAACCTCAACCTCAACCCCTGCCTCTCTGCCTGTGTGTGCATGCGTGCGTGCGTGCGTGCACATGTTCGACGCACATGTCTGCACCGCTACAAATTATGATTCGCGTTCGCTTTCTTCTGCGCGGCCGCTATAAATTCCCGGGAATCGCCGGCGCAAGCCGAGAATAACAATCGTGTAGTCAATGGTGGGCACAATCGCAAGGCAGATGTCATTTAAATTACGCGCGCTTTTATATGGAGGGGGTTGAGGTGAGGGTTGGAGGTGGTGGTGGTAGTTAGGGTTTTGTGAAGGAATTAGTGATTGGTTTTGGTGGGTTTGTAATTGATGTAAAATATAGGGTATAGTTTACCATACAGTTACAAAATAGTTACATACAGAAGCGACACTCCGTGTCGGTCCCTTTCATGTTTCATGTTCCCCTATTCAGTTCTATGACCTTGGAGCATTGTGTAGACCTTACGATTTATACCCTTCCCCTATCTCTCTCTAAGATATGAGGAAACTTTCCGATTTTAAACAATGAGCCCTTTAAATTTGTGCACATTCTCCATCTCTCTCTAATACTCCTTTCTCTGTCTTACTGTCGCTTCTGTATAAACCTATTCTGTGCTTTAATTTGGCGTAATAAGGATTTTTGCCGTATTCATGGTATGTAATTGACAAATTGTTTACTTCATTTGAGGTTAACAATGACAGGTAAATATTAATAGCGGGGTGATATAAACAGCTGTGGGTTTAAGCGGTGCAAGCATATGACGTGCCATCTACCCATACAATTTAAAATTATAATAATTTGATTACAACAAAATACTATTCAAGTTAACTCTAAATTATATAATAATTTTAATTATTTTTCAATTTTCGCATAAATTTATTATAGAAATTATCATTTAAACCAAAATTAGACATTTATAATTTGAGGTTGTATGTCAAAAAATTTTTGAAATGATGTTTACATTAGGTATTGTGTTACCTGTTGCCATGGTTTCAGTAGTAAATAGGAAAGCGTCACATGTTTTTGTGTTTTACATTAAAAAATTAACAATATTATTTAAAAGTTTCTTCTCAAAGAAAGGGAAAAATACCTTGTGCCCTACAGGAATCTAACGGCATAATTACATCCCTCGGCTTTTGTTGCCCTCGCTCACTACGTTCGCTCGTGTATCAGAAATCTTCAGGATGTAATATGCCTATACAGGGTGGCCCAGTGAAAATTATCAGCGTAATTTTTGGCCATTTAACATCAATTTTGCAAAAAACGCTTGAACACGCAATTTTAGTATAAAGGGGGACACTTGAATGGATTTGTACCAATGGCATAATTTCAACCCTAAAATAAGGGTGGGCTGCACTTCAAAAATTTCAAATGGAAAAGGGTGTCAAACATGACACAGTTCGAAAGGCCTTTCAATTCTCTTTTCAACAGTTTTTTTATTTTTCAAATCCGATCATTGGTTCCAGAGAAATATCGTTTAAAACATATTTTATCAGGTGTTCAACATTGCAATGAAGTAGGCTTAAACAAATGTCAGAAACTCAAGTATCAGTTTATTAGGTGTTCAAAATGAGTACCACCAGCTTCCATACAATAATAAAGATTTTGCTCAAAATGGCGTCGTACGTTCTGCAACATTTGTGGAGTAATCTGAAGACACTCAGTTACGATACGTTGCCGTAAATCTTCTAAAGATTCGGGTAACGTCGCATAAAATTTAGACTTCAAATAACCCTAAAAAAATTCACGAAATGATGAAAATTTCGACAGAATCTGTGATCTTGTGCATTCAGATCACCGGTTGACAATACTGAATGATTGGGGAGAAGTTAAATTTGATTCATATCATCATTTATCAGATTTTCACTAATTCAAAAATGGTGGTTTAAAAAAAAATTTTGGCCAGTAAAAACATTCTTGTGGCTCCCCAGCCTCTTTATTCGCCTGACTTGAGTTCTGGTGACTTTTTTCTCTTCCTAAGATTGAAAAAGTACCTCAACGGCTGTAACCAACCAGCTGAAGGTCCACTATCCGAGTTCCAGCACTGCCATGAGGATAGGAACCGTCTCCAGCACTGGGTGGCTTCCTAAGGAAGTCATTTTGAGGGAATACTGAATTGTAAATAATTTACACACCTCATATATTTAGTCAATAAATGTGCACAATTATATTGCATACGATAAAAACTCGCACTTTTTTTAAAACGCAAACTGTATTTAACGAATCCTCTGGATAACAAAATTAAAATGCACCCTTTTCCACAGACCCCAGCGTTTAATTAATTCGCATGTAAATAAATTGTAATTAATTGATAACAGCTGAAATTTCAGCGCTGCTGTTTGTTGTTCATTTCAGATGTACAGGAATTCTGAAATTTACAAAAATTAAAATCACAATTGTAAACTTCAGTATCGAGTATACCATGCTATAACATTAGATTGAATTACAATGTAAATTAATACATGTTTTCATTAGGGATTTTTAATTTTTTTATGCTACTATATCATAGGTAAAAATAATGATACAGTAATATAGTAACAGTTCATTTCAAACATTTTCCTATTTAATAATAATACGTTTCTGGTTCAAGAATTATTAAACTTTTATCTAGCATTTCTCGAATACACATTATCTTACGTACTATAGAGTGTATCCTCCATAATGTAAAGCGGAACATAGGACTTTAACAGAATTTAAAAAATTGTGGATACTCTCTCTCCTGATAGATTTAGAGCAAAACCACAACAGTATAAAGATGTTCAAAATAAATTCTACATCAGATAAGATCATAATTGATGCAATAGAATATCTGCAGTACGAGGTATATTAAATATAAAATGTAACAGTTTCGTTAAAAAGTATACAGTCATGGAAATGAAAGAAAACATTTCGATAACATGAACAAGTTATTCCTACAGTGTACCATGCAACCAAAGTATCATATACGTAAAGAATAAATTGTATATATGGCGAATTGTGAATATACATTCTAAGATATTAATTTTCTTTCATGAAAAATAACAATAGATTTAACGGTTAAGGGTTCATTTTTTGGATTATTTTCAATTTTCTTCTTCAATTCTTGTACTCTTGCTTTTTTCTATTAATTTGAAATACGAGTATATATTTATTATAAGAATCTATCTATAAATATAAATCTAAAAGTACAACTATATGTAAATACAAAAAAATTTAAACATAAAATTTTTCAAATATGCTTTATATAATTATTCTTTCAAATTATATAACCAAGAGTTAAGGCATAAAATGTTTTCTTATAACCAAGAACCTTTTGAAAAACTTCCCTGTTGTAAAGATTTTGCTGTTGTGCTAAAAAAATACTTTACATAGTGCAGTTATGCTATTTTTATAATATTCATTTAGTCGTAATAATTGAATTATAAGATATATATTTGATAGTTGACATTGATATTACCTAAACAAAATAAAAATGGACATGTGATACAAAGATTAATTATATGTTCATTTGCGAATAGGGGAATCCCTACATTGTTACCTGTAAGATAAGAAATAAACAAGAAAATGATATTCAAGCCAAGATTTTTATATATAACAGTAATGAAAGACAAGGAATAACAAAATAAGACAAGAAATCTTCTCTAGTGAAACACTACCAGTCATATTCTGTTTTGGACATAATTTCTCACGCATTTTCAAATCACCTAAGCAATACACATTTCACCTACAGTTATCAAGTCGCAGGAATCCACAAGTTAATAAGTAACGTCTGCTTCCTCTTCATGCGAAAACAATTTACTATACCTGCACTAGCATAGACTATACTCGTCGCATTAGGTTATAACTGGTTGCTTGGCTAAAACTTGAGTTAAAAATAAGACATGAAAATAAAACATGAAAGTTTAATGAGTTTTTTTTTTAATTTCTTACCTTCTTCTGTGCAAAATCTTCTATAATATTTTCAAATGATAGATACTCAGAGGTACTGGATGTTTTAGGCGTTGTTTGGTCCACCATTCTTAACATTTATTTTAATAATTTAAATTTTAAGAATGATTTCTTAGCATTACAATTTTTTTATCATAAAAACAAGATAGATTTTGGAACAACAACAATTGTTAAACTACATAAGGAAGTACTTTTGTTTTAGGAAAAATGTATTTTTATATAGTCTTTTTCACGTAAAAGTGATCGTACGTCATACCTAGTAATGAAATTGTAGCCAAAACAGCAATGTTATAGTGCTGGACAACATAATTGAGAATTGGATTACATCACCCCCTACTAGCATACCGTAAACATGGGATTATCCCCAAATTTATGGAACAGAAATGCAGAGACTGATTTCAAGTTTTTAAATAGGTATGTATAATACAGGTAAAAATGTTTGGCTTATACGTACTAAAACAAACAAATTTTTATTTTATTTATGTAAAAATTAATCCAGCCTAATGGGGAATGGTTAATTTTCTTTCCATTTTTGATCCTCATCACAGTTATAAGAATATGAAATTTTTATTAATACCACTCCTACATATTTACGACTCATCACCCGTTGTGCGGGTTAGCCGCATCCATTACCAAGCTTCAGAGATTAACTAAATATCTTGTCCTGTACTATACTATCCCTAGCATATACCCAGTAAAATACACGAAACTTAGTGTATTTTACTAATCAATGGTTGGTAATCCTGTACAACGTTATTATTCTCGAAATGTCGAAAAGTAATATTATTTTTTAAAAAAGTCTAAAAATCGAGCTAAAAATTTAGGAAGTTGTGTACAGAATATGGTTAATTCTATAATAAGGTATTTTGAACAAGAATATGACAAATAAGGCCCAACCATACCATTAACAACTGTAAAAAAAGTAATTAATATAAATATATATATATATATATATATATATATATATATATATATATATATATATATATAAATATAACCATCAACTCTTGAATGTATTCTACAAATACTTGACAACGTTGCATCAGGGAACATTATGACGTACGATCACTTTTACGTGAAAAACACTATAGCCATCTCGGTTATATTAGTTTGCAGAAACTTTTGGTACTATACTATACCCCCGTACTTAGTTAATGCCTGTATTCACAGTCGGTACTTTGCCTTAACTCATACTTGAGTACTTGTTAAATGCTGTCAAATTGTCAAATTTACTAATATTTCCAACGCAATAACTACAATTTCTCCAAATCTCTACCTTCAGGTTATTATACCTAGCCGAGAATTTACGAAGTTTTAACTACGAAACATGTCACGTACTAAAAGACGAGTTCGACCGGAGTAATACTTGGCGAAGTAACTTAAGTAAGCATTGACTATGAATACAGGCATTAGTAATCTCTGCTTCCACTTCATTCGACTACAACTTACAACTTCCTAAACCTTCCCAAGCATAGACTACACTCGTCGCACCTCGTCATAACTGGTTGCCAGACTAAACCTGAGTACACCAGCACTAGTACCAGCTGTTCTCTTTCACCGACAGAAGTGGAACTTACTTTATACCGTTGCACCGTCGTTCTGCTCTCAGTAGAAAGAAAGTTCTCAAGCGACTGATACTGTGAGTGACTTGTGCTGTGGTCAAATACAAAGTAGATAAGGTTAGTACCAGTACCATTGCTGACACCGGTAGAGGGTCAGTGTTCTGGCAGAGAGTTATCCCAACAGTGCTGGTATCTGGCCTGCAGAAGTAAGACTTGCTAACAGAGCCATCTACCAGAAAGCAGCAAAAGCTTAACAAGCAATTGCACTGCTTTGGGTGTTTGTAATGAAAATTTGTTAAAGGTTTTGCCGACTACAAACTTGAGTGCACTATTCTGTTCTGGACATAGTGTATCACGGATTTTCAAATCATTTAAGCAATACACATTCCACCTACAGTTATCAAGTCGCAGGAAACCACCAGTTAATGAGTTACCGCTGCTTCCTCTTCATGCGAAAACAACTTACTATACCTGCACAAGCATAGACTATACTCGTCGCATCAGGTTATAACTGGTTGCTTGGCTAAAACTTGAGTTAAAAATCAGACAGTCATGGAAATAAAACATGAAAGTTTAATGAGTTTTTTTTTAACTTCTTACCTTCTTCTGCGTAAAATCTTCTATACTATCTTCAAATGATAGTTTAGGCGTTGTTTGGTACAGCATTCTTACCATATTTTTTAATAATTTAAATTTTGAGAATGATTTCTTAGGATTGCAATTTTTTATCATAAAAGCAAGATAGATTTTGGAAAGACATTTGGAAAAACATCCTGTACTTTTTATGTTTAAATTATATATAAAATGTTCTGGACTAAAGAAACTATTATTTTCTTTTATTAAAAATTAACCGTTACGTTAGAATTTAGTAAGGTTATAAGTAATTAAATTTTGGTATTTTTCAGGGTTGCTCTTTTTTATTTTAATATATTATTGTTGACAAAATTTTTGATTTGGTGGGGGCTCCTGGGCTGCCCATCCTTAAATCTAATAAATTTTTTCTTGTTAACAGCATTTTCAGTACGACTTGTGTATTTTGAAATTGCTTAGAAAATTACTGACAACAGATAACGAATTGCAACAACACTTCTCAAACTACATAAGGAAGTACTTTTGTTTTAGGAAAAATGTATTTTTATATAGTCTTTTTAACGTAAAAGTGATAGTACGTCATACCTAGTAATAAAATTGTAGCCAAAACAGCAATGTTACTATTCCTAGCATATAACCAGTAAAATACACGGAACTTAGTGTCTTTTACTAAGGAATGGTTGGTAATTCTGTACAACGTTGTCATTCTTGAAATGTTAAAAAATAATATTATTTTTGAAAAATGTCTAAAAATCGAGCTAAAAATTTAAGAAGTTATATACAGAATATGGTTAATTCTGTAATAAGGTATTTTGAAGAAGGCTCAACCATACCATTAACAACTGTAAAAGAAGTAATTAAAATTATTATAAACATAAATAAATACTATGCAACCATCAATTCTTAAATGTATTCTACAAATACTTGGCAACGTTGCATTAGGGAACATTATGACGTACGATCACTTATACGTGAAAAAGACTATAGCCATCTCGGTTATATTAGTTTATTCACAATCATTATAGTAATATGCCGATTCCTAACTTTTTGGAGGTTTGGAAGTTAGTCATTCCTAACTGTATTGACAAATCTCTTGGGTTGGAAGTAACAAATTGCACTTCCATCTCTTGGGTTGCAAGTATTTATGTAGAGGTTGCCTAGTAACATTGTCATAAATCTCTACAATAAAATAGGTTAAAACAAATTATAATAGTTGTCAAAAATATTGTACCTTATGTAACAATTAACTGTACGTATGATTGTGAATAAAATAGTATACATACCTCGGTGGGAGTTTCATTTCCCCTTGCGCTATATCTCACCTCGAGGCTTCGCCTCTCGGTAATATATATAAGCCCTCGGCTGAAATTAAACATTTCTCACCTCGCATGTAAATAACTATTGTAGAAACCTTCGGTACTACCCCTTTACTTAGTTTAGCAATATCTGCTTCCTCTTCACACAGCTACAACTTCCTACACCTACCCAAGCATAGACTACACTCGTAGCACCTCGTCATAACTGGTTGCCAGACCAAACCTGAGTGCACCATTACAAGTACCAGCTGTTCTCTTTCACCGGCAGAAGTGGAACTTACTTTATACCGTTGCTCCGTTCTGTTGCTCTCAGTAGAAAGAAAGTTCTCTAGACAGATACAGTGAGTGACTTGTGCTGTGGTCAAATACAAAGTAGATAAGGTTGCTACCTTAGATGAGGTATAACATAGAGATATGGCACACTCCTATAGCTACGTACTACTGAGCAAGCAAAACATGTATGGTCGAGAATCGCCTAACAGTCAGCTGCGTGAGAACAATCCGCCAGCTGAGTAGTGCACACTTACAGTTACACGAACCAAATATTGGTCATAGTGTTAGTCACCTATCCTCATTATTTGTTTGGTTGAGTTTTCCATATAACTACTCCACTGGTCCGCTGTTCTCACACAGCTGACTGCAAGCGATTTTAAACCTTAGATCTTTCGACAATATATTTGGGCAATGCCATATCTCTATGTTATTCCTCATCTAAGGTTGCTACCATTCTGTCACTTATACACTTACATCTTCATAGATTTAGTTTAATTTACCGCTAGGTTATATGTAATGAAAATTTGTTAAAGGTTTTGCCGGCTACAAACTTGAGTGCACTATTCTGTTCTGGACATAGTGTATCACGGATTTTCAAATCACCTAAGCAATACACATT
This sequence comes from Stenolophus ochropezus, assembly GCA_035578165.1. NCBI lineage: Eukaryota > Metazoa > Arthropoda > Insecta > Coleoptera > Carabidae > Stenolophus > Stenolophus ochropezus. Next base: position 17,620,029 of record JAQOWZ010000012.1, on the reverse strand, counting down.
CCACCTACAGTTATCAAGTCGCATGAATCCACAAGTTAATGAGTAACGTCTGCTTCCTCTTCATGCGAATGCAACTTCCTATACCTGCACAAGCATAGACTATACTCATCGCATTAGGTTATAACTGGTTGCTTGGCTAAAACTTGAGTTAAAAATAAGACATGGAAATAAAACATGAAAGTTTAATGAGTTTTTTTTTTAATTTCTTACCTTCTTCTGTGCAAAATCTTCTATAATATCTTCAAATGATAGATACTCAAAGGTACTAGATGTTTTAGGCGTTGTTTGGTACACCGTTCTCAACGTGTTTTATAATAATTTAAATTTTGAGAATAATTTCATATCTTTGCAATTTTTTATCATGAAAAAAAGATAAATTTTGGAAAGACATTTGGAAAAACATCCTGTACTTTTTATGTTTAAATTATGTACAGGGTGGCCCAGTGAAAATTATCAGCGCACTTTTTGGCCACTTAGCATTAAATTTGCAAAAAACGCCCGCACACGTCAATTTTAATATAAAGGGGGACACCTGAATGGATTAGTAGCAATGGCATAACTTCAACCCTAAAATGGGGGTGGACTGCACCTCAAAAATTTTAAATGGAAAAGGGTGTCAAACATGACCCAGTTCGAAAGGCCTTTCAATTCTCTTTTCAACATTTTTTTTATTTTTCAAATCCGATCATTAGTTCCAGAGAAATATCGTTTAAAACAAATTTTATCAGGTGTGCAAAACTGCATCTGATAAAATTTTCACTGGGCCACCCTGTATAATACTGCACGAAATACAAAACTCGGTAAAAGATGCGATACGTCGCGTTTCGTTCGTTCTATCATCATCATGTAACTGGAGAAAAGGATTTAGAATTTGGGTTTTATAGTATCAGGTAGATATGAAGTAATTTCATTGGACGGAAGATTATACCTGATTGTGTGTTTATTTGAATGTTTATTATTGCATATTTAAGCAATTCCTGCACAAGCATAGACTACAATCGTCGCACCTCGTCATAACTGGTGGTCAGACTAAACCTGAGTGCACCATTACAAGTACCAGCTGTTCTCTTTCACCGGCAGAAGTGGAACTTACTTTATACCGTTGCTCCGTCCTGCCGCTCTCAGTAGAAAGAAAGTTCTCTAGACAGATACAGTGAGTGACTTGTGCTGTGGTCAAATACAAAGTAGATAAGGTTAGTACCATTTACAATTCCTTCTTTTAGACACTTATAAGTTTAAAGGTTTAGTTTGATGTATCGTTGAGTGTTTATAATGCAAATTTGTTTAAGGTTTTAATTGTATTAATAGTACCTTGTTGATTAGTTGATTATTTTTAAATGTATAGATTTAGTTTTATTAATAATTAGTTATTTATTTCAAATAAAATATAATTATTAGTTATATTTGTAAAATTTTTGTAATATTGGTATTAAAATACGGACAATAAGAAATATAATGAGTGATACTTCTCTAAACTGACAGATATATATTTTCTTTTATTTCCATGACTGTCTGATTTTTGATGAAAATATAACATTATAAATTTAATATACCTAATATCGTATTGCAGACGTGCTATTGCAAAAATTATAATAGAATTTAATTTTGTACTCTTATAGTTTTGCTCTAAATTTATCAGGAGAGAGAGTATCCGCAATTTTTTGAAATGCTATGTTAACATCCTATGTTCCGCATTTCGTTGCACATCCTGTATATCCACTGATCTATTCGAAACAATGAAATTAATCAATTCACCATTAAAATACAATGATCAACCGATTTGTCGTAGGTATTCCATTAATCAAGGTTTTTGACTTTATGACTTAAGTACTTAGGTATGCAAGATTTTGCTGTAAAAATTAATTTAAAATATTTTAATTTTCACAATTTTATGTGAATCGATGTAATTTCTCCATTTTTTGGTCTTCTTTGCATTTTTTTTCTGATATGAAAAATATAATGATATTATATTATATTATATTATTATAATAAGAACAAACGTTGATCTACGAATCAGCTTAATTCTTGAATTAGTTGATCATTAATTGTGCAATTCGTAAGAAGAAATATATATACAGGGTGTGCAACGAAATGCGGAACAGAGGACATAACATGGGATTTTAAAAAAATGCGAATACTCTCTCTCCTATTAAATTTAGAGCAAAACTACAACAGTTGTTGAAAATTAAATTCTACTTCAAATCATAATTGTAGCAATAGCATGCCTGTAGTACAAGATATATTAAATATAAAATGTAATATTTCCGTTAATAATCAGACAGTCATGGAAGTAAAAGAAAATATCTATCTGTCAGTTAAGAAAAGTATCACTGATTTTAATTCTTATTATCTGTATTTTAATATTATTTACGTTGAATTTATATTCTTTTTCTTTCATAATATACTAATATTACAAAAATATTACAAATATGACTTTTAAAAAAAAGTAGCAGAAAGTAAGATAATTAATATTAAACTATATTATTTGTAATGACATGTCATTAACTGTCACAACTGTCACATAGATATTTTTTTATTTCCATGGCTATAAGAACTCACTCTTGTTTGTTGTATATATACTCAACATGCATTCATTTAATTTTTCTCGACGTGAAATTGTCATATGTAATATCACTAGTAACTAGAATCCTACTTGAAATTTTTGTCGTTATGGTCACGAATTATTGTTGCGACGAAAATTAAACGAGTCCGCAGGACGAGTGACGATTTTCTAAAGCAACAAGCAGGAGTATTCGGCATGACAATTCTTCAAATATATGTATGTCAGTAACAGACAATTGTCAATGAGATTTGAATCTGATTGGTTCATTTCAACAAAATACTGTGATTTCATTGGTTGACAAATTATGAGTGGAATTTTCAATATAATTATACATTCTTGTGTATAAATTTATACTTATTTTTTTAACCTTGTAATACCCTTTTGAATGTCTGGTAAAATATTTATATCTTATGTATATAAAGTCTATCTCTTCATATCTATTATTTACTTTTTTATTTTCTGCTCAGAACGTATGCAATTGTAATAATATCAATATAGTTCGGTTTACACCAGTTTATTCTCAGGTCAACAATTTCTGCTGCAAGAAATATTAAACTTTTATCTATTATCTTTGTCTTATATGCATGGCAAAGATCAAAATTTTATTCGCTATCTCATTATCGTACGTGTTACAGAGGGGTATATATGCTATCTGTGTCTAACCAGAGACAGTAAAGTAACCGCGGTAACGAATATTTTCAAATATTAAAGATGGTATATTATTATACAAGTTTTATAAGACGGTATATTGTTTCATGAGTTGTTTGGGGCACGGAGTGCTCCAAAAACACGAATGGAACAACACGTCGTATAAAACATGTATAATATACTAGTTTTTATACTGTGCTTCACTATGTAATAAAAATCTTAAAATTTTCAATTAAAAACATAACAGATTATCTAGGGATATAAATGTGAAATATTATAACTCTGTTGAAAAAAGTTGGGCATATTTATCTGTCAATATGCGTTTAAAATATTATGTATATATATATATATATATATATATATATATATATATATATATATATATATATAATGTGTTATAAAATTTTAATATTCTTTTTAAATTAGTTTTATTTATTTGGTTTTCCTATTCAAAAATAATATAAATTGTATTAAAATACATTTAAAAATATTTGAGGTTATCTATTTGACATTTAAAGTGGGGTGCAGTTGTTAGAAGTACCAATTTTACAACAACAAAAATACCAAAAACTGTATAATAATATTTTATATTATTAAACTGTTGGCGATATAATAATAGGGCAATTGTTAACGCAAAGTATAAAATAGTATATTGTTATTAAGAGTAAAAGTGATACTTTGTGTGGCGAGCATGGAAGTTTGCACGACGAGCGAAGCGAGTCGGACAATTGCATGCGAGGCACACAAAGACACTTTTACTCTGAATAACACAGGCTATTTTGTCTTCAAACTTAGAAATTTAAAAAAAATAACTACTATTTGACGTTTAGTATGTAGTTTACCTGTCAGTTATTCATAATTTTTAGTAACTTTATTCGTAGGTTATCTAGTTTTTATAGTGACATTTAGGGCGATATTACAGATTTCTATTGTACAAGTAACTTCTTATTGGTTGATTCTACATACGGCGGCGAAACAATTAAACGGCGGCTGGAATAAAAAATTATATTACGGCGGCGTAGAAATTAAACTTCAACCTTGTCAATCACGTCACAGAAGATGTCACTTTGATGACGTTTGAAGAAAAAAAATATTATTTCATTCTTGTCATTTATGAAGGTGATTTTGGCGTTGATAATTTTTGTGTTAGTAGTTTCGTTAGTTTAATCTACAAGTCTATGTATATTTCATCTATTATTATATTTGTATGTACTATTGTCAGTTTTGACATTTATTTACTTCGGAATCTCACGATTTCAAATATTTTCTAGTGTAGCACACTTTTGAATGTCAAGATTAGATATTTGTGTAACATATTTTATTTCAAAATTTCACTTTTTATGTATTCATCATTTTTCATTTGATTTTCAAAACAGTAGAATATATTAAGTTGAAATTAATTCAATTAGAACAAAATATAGATTTCTGTATTTCCATTTTAAGTTTTTTGACAAAAAGTTAATTAATTATTAGTATGTGTACTGCAAGATATATAATTAATTAAAGATATAAGTATACTACGTTTTCAATTTACGTACAAAATGAAATAACTTTCCACTCCATATTGTTATGTCGTATATTTTATTCCAAAACTTTATTAAATTTAAATTTAAATTGCTTGTATAGAAATATTTTCTATCAATTATATACATATTGATTAATAATATAGGGTGGTTTTCAATGTGTTGTATTAGTGTGTTTTAAGGTCTGTATTACGACTTGTATTAAATATTCAATTCAGTGGCTTGTTTTAAGCTGTTTCTGACAGTTATTTTAATACACTTGTATTTATTGCTGTGGTAATTAATACACTATTTTAAAACAGGGCTGGGGCTGTTTCAAACCTTGTTTTAAGGTTTTCACGGACAGATCTGACAAATAAATTTTTGAAAAAAGGTTTATGCATTGTGCAAAATTGAAGGAATTGAACGTGTTCAACAATTTATTAGAGTTAAAAGGCAAAGAAGAATATATATTGTAACAATATAAGAATATTTAAGAATACATTTTAGGTCGGTTTTAAATTGGTTTTATTGCCTAAATAATCCAATTTTGAATATTATTTTAGTTGTATGCAAGGATGCATTATATTTTCTCCTTTTATGATTTATTTATTATACGAGAATATATAGCTTCAATTCATTTAATAATCAACACATGCTACATCTGTCAGTGGTAAATAATGAACAATTTATATAGATATAAATATTTATATCATACTTTGACGTAAATATGTTAAACATGATTTCAACCAACTTGTTTTCCTGTATTTATTTGTAAATGTAAATTGTAATCTAGGGATATATAATTGAAAATATGATAACTCTATTGAATGAAGTTGGGTACATTTATCTGTGAATATGCATTTAAAATATAATGAAAATATTTATAAATTTATACATTATGAGTTATGAAATTTTAATATCATTTTAAATTAGTTTTGTATATTCGGTTTTCCTACTCAGAAATAATATAAATTATATTAAAATACATTGAAAAATATTTGAAAAAAAAAAACAATATTTTATATTATTAAACTGTTTTCGATATAATAATAAGACAGTTGTTATCGCAAAGTATAAAGTACTATTTTGTAGAGAAAAAAATTTTCTTACTAATAACTTTAATTTTACTCTACATAGTAGAATCAAAAAAAGACATACATATTTATTGTTTATTTTCTTCATTATTCTGTCATAGAAATAAACTAATACTCTTATTCGTGAAAAAATATGTCTAATAAACACAGAATAGTTACATAAAGAAGCGACACTCCGTGTCGGTACCTTTCATGTTACCCTATTCCGTTCTATGACCTTAAAGCTTTGTGTAGACCTTTAAAATTGTGCTCTTCCCCTATCTCTCTCTCAGATGTCAGGAAACTTTCCGATTTTAAACAATGAGCCCTTAAAATTTGTTGACTTTCCCCATCTCTCTCTAATTTTCGTTTCTCTGTCTTACTGTCGCTTCTGTATAAACCTATTCTGTGATTTTACTCTACATAGTAGAATCAGGAAAAGACATACATATTTATTGTTTGTTTTCTTCATTACTCTAATACTCTCGATCGTGAAAAAATATATCTACAAATATGGATGCTACTTGAAATTTCTATTATGCTAATTAAAAATACATAAATTATCTTCTAGATGTAGGTATTTATTTTGTAAAATAAATCAAAACTCTATCTCGTTATCACTGCTTGTTATAGTAATTAAAATGATAAATTACTTTCAATATTTAATTATTAGTTGGTACCTATTGTATTCTACATTTTCATTTGAAAAGTAGAAGTTGTACTGATTAGTTTTTTTTTTATTTTGTTTGATTTTGAAACTTTTACTTCATTAATATTAGTTAATTCGAATAGGATATGCAAGTTAATTTTGATTTTTGTATCTACGATACTAGCAAAAAACTGAAATACCCATATTTTTTAAAACGATTCATTATTCGTAGTTAATGAAAAATATATATTTTTTTTAATTTTACAATAAAACTATTTCATATTTACTCATTTTACCTTTTTAATTTACTTACTTAAATTTGAAATCATATGTCAAATATTGTGAAAATATGAATAACTCATCTGTTTTATATAAACGATATGTAAAATTATTAAAATTTATATATTTTTTTCTGTTTAGCTAGAAGTTATATATAAAGGAAATTATAGAGATCCGTAGAAAATTAAAATTAAAAAATCTTTATATTTAGGATTAAAGCTTCAAGTATAGTACTACTTCCGATTAACCATTTTAGTCGAAATCTAATAATTTTAACATATTTTAATATGTCTTAAATACCAAATATTATATTTTTTACATGTATCGCATTGGAATTATCGTGGACGAAAAATCGTCATAGATACACACATACGAAGATATAGACATCATGGTAAAAATAGTAAATCGTATTCTAGGGACCCTAATTTGTGCTCATATGTTGAAAACTCTCACTCGAGAAATTTGACCAAAATAATAACTTCCTTATCTATATATTGATAGGCTGAAGTTAAAAAGTACAAATATAACAATATCTACGAAAATTAAACTTTTTTACCAATTTTGTACAGATTTAGTTAGCTTATTAAAAGTATATTATTCAATAACTTCCGAGAAAAAATGTATTTCCAATTACACATTCTACCATGTATAGTGTGAAAAAAGTGCCATTTTCCTTAGTGCTTCATGATAAAAACCAATAAACATAAATAAACCTTATTTATGAGTAGATATTAAAAAAATATGTTTAATGTAAACTGAACAAGCAAAGGAAATCATTCGACCAAATATTAGATCCAAAATAAATGTCTTTGATTATCTAATTCTAATTCCAAGTTAATTCCCAAATTTGTTGTCCTAGCGGAAAAAATCACAAAAGACAATCACTTTCCAACAGAAATTCTGAAATTATTTCTTGTTTAAATTAATAAGTTCCGCTCTGATTCTTTGTTTTAGTTGTACGTTGTTCCATTTTACTTAAACATCACAAAAAGGTGAAAGAATTATGAAACCACTTTTTGTAATTTAAAAAAACTTATTAACATATGGTATCATTGACATTACATGTGCAAAAATCTGATGTGTCCAACACATTACCTTCCGCCACTGTACAAATATATTCTATATAAGTTTATCAGTACATTCAATTTGTAGTTTTAAAATTAGTTTGTTATTGCAGTTGAGAATACTTTTAATTCATTTCATACCTAAAATTTCCTTCATAAAATTTATATGACCAAAAAAACAGTTATTTTTGACATTACTAAAACCGGAACCGAACTTACCTTGATTGATGCATGCAAATATATTCCTTATATATTTCTTCCACTATTTCTAATGTTACAACAAAACTACTTCACATGTACTTATGTTATCTTTTACATTTACTAACACCAAATTTGACATCATATGTCAAATTTTGTGAACTTATGAATAACTCATCTATCTATCTATTATTCTATCTAGCAAGAAGTTATATACAAATGTAATTATGCAGATCGGTAGAAAATTAAAAAATCTTTATGTTTAATGATGACGTAATTTGGGAAAAAATAGTATTTAGAGGTATTTAATTTAACGATATTTCATAGTTTTCCGATATAAAATACTTTTATTTTATTATAATATGCTTATATTTTATATCGTTGAAAAGAGAAAAAATAACAAATTTATGCAACCTGTTCATCTAGTCACCTATGCATTTTTGGGAAAAACAAAATCTTGTGTAAATAGACTACATAAAAATTTATTTCAAAGGTTGTTATATTTAAATTAAAATATATTTGTATCATTGTAATATTAATATTATTTAATTTAAATTAATAATTAGACCGTGTAATATATTTGAATATGAAACATATTAAATATATATTATTTTTGAATAAATACACTAAAAAAATATTGTAAATGGAAAACTAAATTAATATCAATAAAATATATGTTTTCATATTTCTCATTTTATAATTTTATTATTATAAAATAATTCTTTTGGTCTAGTTTTAAAAATAAAATAAATTGTATTTTATAAATGTTTTAGAAACTAAAATTCGAGAAAGTAGATTTTAATGATGAATTGTATCTATTATTTGTAATAAAAAACAGAAGTATTTTCTAAAGAGCAATAAGTTTAATTTGGAAAATTGTTACTATTATTTTCATTATTTTCTTTTACTATATAGAGCACGAAATGAAGTAGCAAAATAATATTTCTCATTTATAAAGGTTTAATAGAAATAATTTCTTTTTGTACACCTTTCAGAAATTGAATTCAAATTTTTTAAATTTTGTTACCCGTTATAGTTGAATTATTTTTAAAAATTTTACGCATTACAAATTTTCCAATAATTATTAATTGACTTGTTTGCAAATCAAAATTTTAAATTTTTAATGAACATAATTACATGAATAACTTCTGGCTAAACAAATAAAAATACACATTATTGAGGCTGAGGATTTTCATAAAACAAATGATTTATCAATGTTGTTAAATTTGACGAAACGACGAAGATAATTTTAAAAGATCAAATAAGTAAATATGTTGTAATTGTCATTACCCTGAAGAAGGCAGCAGTTTATGCTGCCAAAACATTGGTTTTAATAAATAATTACAGAACTAAAACTAAAAAATCTGATGTGTCCAACACATTACCTCCCGCCACTGTAGTTATATATTCTATATACGTTTTTTACTATATTCGATTTGTAGTTTTAAAATGAGTTCAGAATATTTTTAATTCATTTCATACCTAAAATATCTTCCATAAAATGTGTATGACAGAAAAATACAGCTATTTTTGGCGTTACTAAAACCGGAACCGAACTTACCTTGATTCACGCATGCCAATTTATTCCTTATATATTTCTTCCGCCTTTTTTAATTTTACAATAAAACTACTTCATATTTTCTTATTTTATCTTTTAAACTTAGATATAATTTGACATCATATGCCTAATTTTGTGAACATATGAATAACTCATCTGTTTTATAGAAATTCCTCAGCCTCAACGATATGTAAAATTATTATAAAAATTTATATATTTTTTCTGTTTAGCTAGAAGTTATATATATATATATATATATATATATATATATATATATTTATATATATATATATATATATATATATATATATATATATATATGTACGTTATTATGCAGGAGAGACAGCAAGATACTAATATACATATTGTAGAAAGAGAAGTATATTACACATATTGAAAATACTACGTTATATAGGACGTACATATATATTGCATATTAGTATCTAGATAAGTATAAAATCACTTCTTATTATAAATCAGTAAGTTAGTTATACATCCGTTATTATATTTCGAGGAGTTTAGTAACAAAAAGAGTTTTAGCGTCACTTATTGTCACATTTCTCACAAATTTCGTTTTTTACATTAAATAACACGAACAATACACGTATTTCGCAAGAAGAACAAGGTTAATATTTCTTTAATTCTTCAATTTGACAAATTTACAAAATCACACATAGTACCATTATAAGAATTAGGACACCATGTAATGTTAAGTATGTCTTGCATTGGGAAACAGTGTTTCTTATGTACTTGTACGTAGGTGTGTGTGTTCATAGGTGTGTGTGTGTGTGTGTGTGTGTGTGTGTGTGTGTGTGTGTGTGTGTTGCTCACTTCACACATGTGAAGTGCATATAGTGTAACAAAATACCGGAAATGCAACGGCGGAAGACTTGTTTTTGTTTCCGCTTACAAGAATACTAAACGAAGCTTCTTGTTAGGACGATTTCTATTATATTAGTGAGATTTGTATACATGGTGTACCGTAATTCGATTGTCATTGCTTAAATGTATATTTCTTACGTAAGTTGAAAATACCTTATAATATATATAGTCATGTCCAAAACTTGGTTGGTCATATTAATTTAATAAAGTACGGCATAATTACACTTTTTGTTTATTAGCAATACAATTGTTTCCAGAAAATTAAGTAAGGGCTATGTCACAATAGATCTTCTAGATCACAGTGACTAAAGTAATAAAACGCTTAAACCATTGTTTACCTACAATACATTATAATCACTGATCTCTATATACAGGGTGTTTGGCGGAAGGCCGGCACCCAGAATATTTTGTTCATTTTAAAAGATACAAGAAAATGTTAAGGACCAAAGTTAAACTAGACAAAGGGACTCATAAAATGGCTGTAGTAACAATTTTGTGTCACTTCCGGTTTTAGCGGAAATGTGTCCAACTTTAATTCTAGCATAGGGAATCGGTATTTTTATATATTTTTTCGAAATGTACATAAAATTAGCTTTACAATGATACCAAAATATCATTGTTTTACTTCAACCATTTCAAAATGGCGACTCTTTATTTTTAAAATATTTACTAATAAAAATTCATAAAAAATACACCATAGCCAGCTATTTGAGATTTTGTTACCTGAAACCAAACAAATAATGTCAAAAAATAATAGATCTACCTTTCCTGACGATGTAATGGCAAAATTTGTTATATGTGACAAATTGTGCAAAAAATGACGGCGGCCATTTTGAGTATTTTTAATTTTAATTTTGTTTGTTATAATAAGAACGTTTTTGTATTGTGTTGATTATTGTAAGGTATTTTAAAATTAGTTTTTTTTTTCGTTAATTACCTATAGTTGTAAGTACATAAACATGAAAATAAATTGTCGCCATCTTGAAATGGTTGAAGTAAACTATGATATTTTGGTATCATTGTAAAGCTAATTTTATGTACATTCCGTAAAAAAATATAAAAATACCGATTCCCTATGCTAGAATTAAAGTTGGAGCCATTTCCGCTAAAACCGGAAGTGACACAAAATTTGTACTAGGATCATTTTATGAGTCCCTTTGTCTAGTTTAGCTTTGCTCCTTAACATTTTCTTGTATCTCTCAAAATAAACGAAATATTTTGGGCGCCGGCCTTTCGCCAAACACCCTGTATACTTGTATATCGAACTGAGGACCTTTGTCTCTATATAGTCTATAACTTGGTCACCATATTGTATAGGGCAATAATATATGTATATTTACACCTTATTCAATACAGATTACTTCATTTTAGTAGCATAGTTAGTAAAATTTGCAAAAAAGAATTACATTTTTTCGCCTGATGTTTTTGGTGTTGTACAAGCAAAAAATAATAGACGTCAATTATTGGTTATGAAATTAGAGTAACGGCCTACAAAATCAAAGTTTTGACATAGAAAACTAATATAATTTTCTGAGTTCGATCCGGACTTAGGACTTTTTTTTATATTATTTCTGTTTTCTTATGTTATCACCTACAATATTATTACTAAGTTTTGTAAATTATATTTATTGAGAAATAATTAAAATTAAATAAATTACAAAGAAATAATACACAATGCAGTAAATATGTACATCAAATTTTTTTTATAAACTTGTGTTCCTATGTCGAATTCGAATTGAAGACCTTTGACTCTGAAGCGTAGAATAGTTACACACAGAAGCGACACTCCGTGTCGGTACCTTTCATGTTACCCTATTCAGTTCTATGATCTTGGAGCATTGTGTAGACCTTTAAATTTGTTGGCTTCCCCTATCTCTCTCTAAGATGTGACGAAACTTTCCGATTTTAAAAAATGAGCCCTTTAAATTTGTTGTGTTTCCCCATTTCTCTCTAATTGTCGTTTCTCTGTCTTACTGTCGCTTCTGTATAAACCTATTCTGTGTTCATAGTCAAAAATCAATAACATGGGATTTGTTGGTCATATTAAATTTAATAGAGCATACCTATGATTACACGTTTTGTTCATTTATTGTTGCAATTGCTTCCAGAAAACTAAGTAAGGGCTGTATCACAATAGATCTTCTAGGTTGCGGTGACTAAAGTAATAAAACGCTTAAACCATTGTTTACCTACAATACAATGTAATCACTGATCTCTGTATATACTTCTGGATAGGGTATATGGGGAATATAGGGACTAAAGTATAATTTTTTATTACGCTTATGGCATTTATTGTACGAGGCGATAGACTAGGAGAATAAACCATGTAAGTAATAAAAAATATTTTAGTCCTTAGACATATTTATAATTTAAAAAAAAAAAGTATTTAAAATTATGAATATTTGACATTTTGATGATATTTGTAAAATAAACAAAAAAGACAATACCAAAGACTCCTTGAATTTGTACTGTTTATGTTACTTGTTACTGAGTTAGTACAACAAAATTATTAATTATAAACAGATAAACGATATAAATAAAGTTGTTATATAAGTTTTTTGGAATGTAAAATACGACTCAATGTGAATCTAATAAAAATAATAACTATATTATTAATATTTGCAAGAATAATACGAACTAAATATTAAATTTTTGTAGCTATTAATGTTTCAATATGTTGCTACTTACTATTTTGATTTCGTGTGAAATAATATTATTTCACTAGTTGAATAATAGAATAAATATCTTAACTGAAATTATTGAAATAAGGACTCTCGTATTAAATGGATATAGAATACAGATTTTTACTATAATCTATATAATTATAATATCTATTTCATCTCATTTTACCTAAGACCCAATCAACTAGTACCCCATTTATACATTTAGAAGCAAATGACGATTATTTCAACAACGATAAGGAGAGAAAGGTGTTTTTAGCATGAATTTAAGAAGCAAGAACGAAATCCTTTTCTCTGATACAGTTAGCACATTCACATTGCACTGGTCCACTTAGCGGGTTTCTACTTGATTTCACTGGCGCATCGAGTATCGAGTTACGCGGTTTCTACTGTCGATTTACGGCAGTGCTACCAACGTGGTAAACAATAATAAAGGTGGAGTGTAGGAATTAACACTAAAACTTAATACGTCTATCTGTTTTATTATATATAGACACAGAATACGCGCTATTAGTGATGACGTAGCTCATTGCGCAAGGTCAGGGTCTTGTATCTAAACAAAGCGTTTAGATACAGGTTGATAGAGCACTTTTTTTCTCTACAGAGTTATAGCACGTATTATTTGTGAAATTTTTACTGATATATGAGAAGCAACGTTAATTTTACCTGAATAAGTACTATCCACGGCATTTTAGTGAGTAATAATTTTTTTAAATCGTAAATAAGAATGTATACATAACCTAACTTTTCATTTTTTTATCAATTCAGTGTATATTATTATAATAGAAATTATTTTCGGATAATATTGTTGTAGTTTTCAATAATAATATATTGTACATGACAATCATGCGATTTTTTTGTTGACTATGTAGGTTTATGAAAAATAATTGTATCTTACAAAATTGTAGAACCCACGAATCCCAGGCTACAATTCTTCTCTATCCAAAAAATATTTGCACCGAAAACAGTACGTAGAAAATAATAAATCTAATAATTTTGTTATTAAAATTATTCTAGTGAGTGAGAAGCATGTAATAAAATTTCATTTTATTGCAAAATTTTTTGGAGACGGCAATCGTTTTTTGGAACGAGGAGAAAATGCTTACACCAGTGGTCATTTGAAGAAGAAACAACAGATGATGGCACACGTCTACGTTTCTTTTTGGAAGGCATTTCTACTTGAAATCTTTTTTTCACATAAAGTAAAAAAAAATCTGGACCATTTTTCTTTTCTCCATTTCGAAAATAGCAACTGCAGACAAACGCACCAGGACCAGGTTCAACATCTCTCCTAAATATTAATTACTTGAATATAAATATATAAAATCAAAATAAAATATTACCTAAGCAAACGTTCCCACTCTTGTCTTTCTTTTCGTGCAGTTGGAAATCTAAAAAATTCACATTTTTCTCTCACATTGTAATGTTTACAATCTGGAGCCCAACACATCACCATTTTGCGTTTATTAAAATTTATCCTTATTTATTTAACACAATATGAATGCGGCCACAACAAAACGAAAAGCCTGGTTTCTACAGTTCTGTAAGATATAATTATTTTTCATAAACCTACATATTCAACAATAAAAATTGCATGATTGTCATGTACAATATATTATTATTGAAAACTACAACAATATTATCCGAAAATAATTTCTATTATAATAATATACACTTAATTGATAAAAACATGAAAAGTTAGGTTATGTATACATTCTTATTTACGATTTAAAAAAATTAATACTCACTAAAATGACGTGGATAGTACTTATTCAAGTAAAATTAACGTTGCTTCACATATATCAGTAAAATTTCACTAATAATACGTGCTATAACTCTGTAGAGAAAAAAAATGCTCTATCAACCTGTATCTAAACGCTTTGTTTGGATACAAGACCCTGACCTTGCGCAATGAGCTACGTCACACTAATAGCGCGTATAGTAACATACAGAAGCGACACTCCGTGTTCTGTATAAACCTATTCTGTGGTGCTACCATCATGACAAACAACAACTACGGTGGAGGGTCAACGTTGTAGGAATTAACGCTGAAACTTAATAAGTCTTATCTGTTTTATTATATGCAGGTGTTTGGCAAAAAATTATTTTGAGTGTTACAAAAAATGTTTAGAAGTAAAATTAACTGGGCAAAGGGACTCAAAAAATCAAGGGATTATAGTAAATATTTTGTGTGATTTACAGTTTTAGCGGAATTGTGTACAACTTTTATTTTAGCATAGAGAATCGATATTGTTATACGATTTTCGGAGGGTCGATGGAATAAGTTTCACAATGATATCAATATGACAAATAATGACACCCTTTTTTTCATTACAATTTCCTTATGTATCTCATTACTCATTTTGCACGATGACTTATAGGAGGTGAGATGGAACCCTTTTTGGAAAAATAATTATTACTCTATAATATTGAATAATATTTAAAAACAGAATTTATTTATAAGAATAAAGAAAAAAAATTAAACCAGGTTCTGAAAACATCAAAATAGGAACGTTTATTTATTTAGGTGAAGTGTGAAAACTAATTGAATCACCAATATTTATACAACTATGTTTAATAAACGAAATATGAATAATAAAATATAATAAAAATAATAAATAAATATTAACACTAATTTAAGAATAACAATTATTACTAGAAACTTAAACACTACGATTATTTATTTAAACACAACACTACGCACTATTTATATTCACAATTTTTATAGCACCCACTATTTATTTTCGCAACGCGTACTATTATCAGACTGTCCACGCGATCTCCTGCTCGGAGTTTTTATAGCAGAACAATTAAGCTCGGAAATGTTCTCCAACCCTCTCGAAAAGAGAACAATAGAGGTGAGCGAACGTGTGGGATCGCTACAATATACAGGTGTTTAGTGAAAGATTGACACAATAGATTATATATAATATTTTTATGTACTATAGATGCCAAACTGCAATGATATCAATTGGGACTGCATTCAGCGCCACTCGGTCGCCATTTTGTTATTTGATAAAATAGAAAATAATTCTAAATACAAATGTATTAGTGAACCGAAAGCAAATACTGAAAGTTTTTGTATTTTTTAAATATTCCTTAAAATAAGAGTAATGACGAATTTTCGACAAATAAAAGAACGCCAATAACTGGGGCTCCAAAACAAAAATTTGATCTAAGAAAAGTTGCTTGTTTCAATGAATTGAAAGGCCTTTCGAACTGTGTAGTGTTTGACACCTTTTTCCATTTAAAATTTTTGAGGTGCAGTCCACCCCCATTTTAGGGTTGAAGTTATGCCATTGGTACTAATCCATTCAGGTGTCCCCCTTTATACTAAAATTGACGTGTTCGAGCGTTTTTTGCAAAATTGATGTTAAGTGGCCAAAAATTGCGCTGATAATTTTCGCTGGGCCACCCTGTTTGTAAAAATCATAATTTGGTCACCCGATTATAAAAATTACGGTAAATGTTAGAATCGCCTTAAGGAATGCAAAGCAATAACTATTCATTTTGATGTTATAATTAGAAAGTCGAGTACAGATGGCACGTGTGTAATTTATTATATTGACAGCAATTTACGTATCTTGTAATATCATATGTGACATGTGTTATTATTTTAGAAACGACAAAAAGGAAGTAGATTTCTTATGCATCAGGAAATGCATGTTAGAAATGCGCATTTCCGTTAATGTTCCTAAGAGAAATTGTTACAAAAACATGCGAAGAAAAGTACATTCATGTGTAGTAATAATGTATTATTAAATCCGGTTTTACTTATTTCATGTAACTAGATGACATGTTGACAACTGTTCATGGTGATTTTACTGATGTATGTGTCAGGTATATTCAATTATAATGTAAAAATATATATCAATGTTAAAATAAGACTATTTGTGAAATCTGATGAAATTTTTTATTTTAATAAGTAAGGTACGTACCTCTTAGATATTGGAATATTTAAGGTGACGTCACGAATATTAAAAAATAAAAATGTATGCTTCGAATATTAAACATTTATTTAACTAGGTTGTAAAAACATTTAAATTGGTTGTCAGTAAGGTCGCTATTATATAAACTTACTTTTAAAATGAAGAAAATATATCTTTTATAAAGATATACGTTATTTGTAAAGATTATGTGAAAAATGAGAAAATCGAAAAAACCTAAATGTCAAAATTTCTGCGGGGTACTTTTTTTCTCCAAAATTTATAATTTTCTACACTGAAGTATACATATATCAATGCGCTGATTTCAACTTTTTAAACTTAATTGAATTATCTCTTACCATTCTCGAGATATTTGTATTCAAAGTTGAGTTTTGGTAATACCTAAAAAATAGGTTTTTTAGGTATATCCCTTCAAGGGTTAGGTTTTCGGCGACCTCACCAATCAATTCTACGGACAACATTACATAAGTATACCAATTTTTAGATTTTTATTGCATAGAATACAATTTGGAGGAAGTAAAGAAAAAAATGGCAAAATCTAAAAAAAAGATAAGGAATTGACTTTAGATTTCTTCTGATTTTTGGCCATTTTTCAGTATTTTACTTGTAGAAATTCTATCTGTTGAGATAAATCTGAAAATTGGTACACTTATGTATATTTGTCCGTAGAATCGAATGGTGAGATCGTTGAAACCTTAAACGTAACCCTTTATTGACTAGTATTTGAGTAATCGTTACGACAACATCCATCCATCCACACACATGGACAGACATCATCGCAAAAATATTAAAATCATGTTTTAGGGACTTCAAAACGTGCTTATCCATTGAAAACTCACTATCCGGTGTTTAGCATAATTCCAATACCTCTCTTATTGAGTGGCGAAGGGTAAAAATGAATACATAAGTAACAAATACTACTGCAATACTTTAAATGTGTAGAGAAAATAAGCAAATCAAGTTAAACAACGACGACTTATAGTAATATTATTTTGTGTAACAAGTAAACTATATTTTGCAACTCGAGTACAAGTGTACATTGTAGCGCGTAGAAATTAAGTGACGAAATGTCGCACTTATGCAATGGAGACATCATTTTCTCTATCGTGTCAGTAGCTTTTCATTGTAATTTCGAAATTATCACTTTTTAGAATAAATATTTGGTCGTATTCTCAAAGTAATTGTAAGTATATTATGATGTGTTTGATATACAGAGTGTTCCATTTAAGTGTGCCACCATTGCTATCTCGAGAACTATAAGAGCTATGAGGTTGGTTAAATTAGCAAAGAACCACCATTTTTTTTCTTTATTATTGTATGGAGTTGGAAATAGTCATTTTGAACACCTAATAAACTGATATTTGAGTTTTTGTCATTTGTTTAAGCCTACTTGATTGCAGTTTTGCACACCTGAGAAAATTTGTTTTAAACGATATTTCTCTGGGACTAATGATCGGATTTGAAAAATAAAAAAACTGTTGAAAAGAGAATTGAAAGGCCTTTCGAACTGTATCATGTTTGACACCCTTTTCCATTTAAAATTTTGAGGTGCAGTCCACACCCATTTTAGGGTTGAAGTTATGCCTTTGGTACTAATTCATTTAGGTGTCCCCCTTTATATTAAAATTGACGTGTTCGAGCGTTTTTTGCAAAATTAATGTTAAGTGGCTAAAAATTGCGCTGATAATTTTCATTGGGCCACCCTGTATATAATCTATTGTGTCAATCTTTCACTAAACACCTGTATATTGTAGCGATCCCAAGGTCACGTCGCTGGCAACGGCCGCTAGCGGACCTGTCTCGACAGGTTCGCTCACCTCTATTGTTCTGTTTTCGAGAGGGTTGGAGAACATTTCCGAGCTTAATTGTTCTACTATAAAAACCCCGAGCAGGAGATCGTGAGGACAGTCTGATATTAGTACGCGTTGTGAAAATATATAGTTGGTGATATAAATATCGTGACTATAAATAGTGAATGAAGAAGTTAAAGAATATGTAAAACACATATTTACATATATATATATATATATATATATATATATATATATATATATGTTACATTCCTATGTTCCGCATTCGTCGCATACACTGTATATGTAACTAAGCAGGTTTTTCATTGTTTTCTTTCATAAAGTAAGACAACTATTATATACAGAAAAAAATAGTTTTTACCTTATATTCAGAAAACAAATTAATTATCACTATATAAAAAAATTAATGGCATAATTATAAATGATATGTTTATTATATAATAGTCATTAGTTTCATAATATCCACATAAATTACTTGCTTTTACATTAGAATTTGCAAAATTTAGTAAGATACTTATATGGTCATATTTTTTTTTTCATTCCTACATTAGGTGAAAGGTTTAGAATTTTCAATAAATTGTATAATGTTGATATAAGAATAGGTTTTTTTTTAATTGTTACTAAAACTATTCATCGAAAAATATTGCGTAGTTCATATCAAAATTTATGTATATATTTCATAATATTAAAGACCCAGTCAACACCTTATTTTTAAGACATTAATATGATATTATTGTTTAATTTAGAATTACTTCATTAAAAAAGAAAATGAAAATTCATCATAAACATACCACGTAATTAATATTTTAATTGTAATACGTTGAACAATAAAATATGAAACAATGAAAAATGCAATGTAATTCTTTTGTTAAACATATTGCTTTTGTATTCTTTCGCCTTTGTAAGAATTCATATTGTTCAAAAGAAATATACATGAAGCAAAAAAGGCTCTATAGAAAAGAACATGTCGTACATTTACTCATACGTAAATAACAATACTTTTTCTCAACTTTATTAAAAAAAATATTACGTCACAAAAAATGTAATGCGTAGTAGCGTGGTCCTATATAGTGATAAGTTAGTGACTACACACTATATAATAAATATATAATCACCTGATATTCAAATATAATAATTTTACTTATCGTTTAGATTTAGGAATTTTTATAAAACAGATAAGTTATTCATATGTTCACAAAATTGGAAAGTAAGTATAGAAGATAAAATAAGCAAATATGAAGTAGTTTTACTGTAAAATTAAAAAAGATGTAAGAAATATATAAGGAATATATTTTTGTATATATTTATATTTTAAAATACTTTAGTCCATCTTCCATATATTTAAACAAATTAAAAATTTATTGTCTGTTTTTACTATTTAAAAATAGTAGTTTATAAATATACAGGGTATTCCATTTAAGTGTGCCACCATTGCTATCTCGAGAACTATAAGAGCTACGAGGTTGGTTAAATTAGCAAAGAACCACCATTTTACAAGACTAATACAATGAGCAAACAAATTTTTTTTTCTATATCGATACTAACGTACAAGATATCACTTCGCGAATTTAGCCAAATTAGTACCTAAAGTAAAACTTTACCGACTCATCTGTCAAACTTAATTTAACCTATATTTTAATAGTAGGTATTATATTTTTGCAGCATATTTTGGCACTACCTAAAATAACAAACATATCATTCTATAATATTATTAGTGAATTTATTTATTATTTACCGTTGATAATAATTTATCTGATTTCATGCAGACGATGTCTAAGCAGGTGTAAACAAATGAAAATTATAATGAAATATTTGACACTTTGACAGTACGTTTGTTATCACAGCCTTCCCCGTCTCTATAGCTAGCTGACGTTTTACAAACACATCATGCTATATATTTATGTTTTTAATTAATAATTTAACGATTTTGGAAAAAATATAATGTATATCTAAGGACTAAAATGTCGCCTCGTAGAATAAATCCATATGCATAATAAAAAATTATACGTTAGTTCCTTGATACACAAGTATCTATTTTCTACTTTCGTTTAATAGGAGACTCTTTATTTTACTTATTTCAGTATTAACTTCTTTATTTCACAAGTGATATAATAAAATCATCATTTCATTACTTTTAAGTTTATTTTATAATTATCATCAAACTGTGAAAAATTTCTCTAAATTTGATTAAGCTAGAATCATACAAGCTGAAGTTGTACAAACACATAATGCTATTTTTTCTGTTACTAGGCAACAACTAGTCATAAATTTTTCCAATAAATTAACTACTATCATTATATTACTTATGAAAATATATTCCGAAACAGTTATAATTACTTTTTTTCACAGAATTATAAAAACAATATCCCATCTTTAATTTACGGTAAAAATTAACTACAGTACCTTTCACATACTCCCAACCTAGTTTAATATCCTTGACTATGTAAAAATCAGAATATGTGCTATGTTCACAATCTATTCTGAAAGTAGCTTAACATATGTACATAATAATATAATAAATTATTTACATATAAATATAATTTTTCCTTATTTCTTATATGCAATGCACTTTATACATATATACATAATTTAAATCAATAATTGGTAATAGTATTTACATATTAACGTCCTGTCACTTACAATTGCATATGTAAGTAGCGTACAATATAAAATGATCACAATTTACTACAAAATATATCATTATACATAATTATTTATGTATCAAGGATATTTTATAGTTATTTATGCTACAAGAAATGTAAGTACAATATAACCTTCGTTACTCTACGAGAATAGATATATAATAGAACTTTAGGTATATGAAACTGACTTATGCGGGTTTTACTATCTTTTATGGAAGGGTGGGAAGCTTTATGGTCAGGAATGGGGAAGTTTAGCGTGGTTGAAATTACATGTGAAATATCTTTTAATCGTAAGTATATGAATTATTATAACTTAAAATGTAATTGAAAGTTAAAATTATGTTGCCATTAATTTATAATTAATGATTTATCTTCGAGCCACTCTAACGTCACAAGTGAGTTATGCGCTTGCGCAGAAGGGATGGTGAGACCTGACTTTTTGAACGTAGGTTGTATCTTGAGGCATTACACCACACGCTTCTCTGTTGCCATGGGAACCCAGCGCGCGCTGGTTAAGATAGACGATACGTTCTCCGCGAGCCACTCTGACGTCATTTTTGTATAAAATTTCATTTTTTGAGAAATCTAGGCATTTTTGGGTGAAACTAAATATGGAATATCACTTTTGAGGGCAATCATGATAAAATAAAAAAATACGCTAAACTTCCCCATTATTTATGCATCAAGAATATTTTATAGTTATTTATTCTACAAAGAAATGTAAGTACATTATAACCTTCGTTACCCTACGAGAATATATATATTACGCACTTAAATTTCGAGTCGCTGATTACATTTTTCGCACCACCAGCAGCAATTAACTTCAAATATTGTTAAATTATTTGTAAAATGTTGGCATATTGACAGTTCAGATTTATTTTTTTATTTCCATCTTCTATATAATTGTTACTTTACAGGCTTCTTATTAGCTAAGTAAATAAACAATGACAGTAACTAACCTGTAAAAATTTACAAGGCTAGCCTTGTAAAATTTTACAATGCTCATAAAAACTAATAGAATATAATGAAAGTTTTTTTATGCACTATATTATAAATATTACAAACTTAATTTAATTAGGTTTGTGTGAGTAATTATACACATTTATAGTACATTTTGATTCACTGGCGAAACTCATTTGACAACGTCTAGCTATAAACTGTTCTACCACCGCCAACTACTTTTGATTCCAAAATAGAGTAAATCTTTTTTTGAAGAATAAAGTAAATTATTAAAAAAAAAAAAACACTATGAAGATGGAAATAAAATTTTGTACGCGACACGCGTGCCCTTAATCTTTACTGGGCTCATTGTAAAGATTAACTTACACCACTGGCCACGTAAATAACTATTACAACTTCATTGACAATGGTAACCAAATAATTAAATAAATAAAATATTTTTCAGAACTCATAGTAATTGAATAAAACAACTTTTTTAGTTGTAGTTCTGTAATGATTTATTTATTAAATCCAACGTTTCGGCAGCATAAACTTCTGCCTTCTTCAGGGTGATGACAATTACAATAAAGCAAGTAAATTACTTTTGCATACTTAATTACAATTTTGGACAAAATTTGTTTTCAACAATATTTTTCTGGAACTAATGATCATATTTGAAAATAAAAAAACTGTTGAAAAGAGAATTGAAAGGTCTTTGGAACTGAGTCATGTTTGACACCCTTTTCCATTTAAAATTTTTGAGGTGCAGTCCATTCCCATTTTAGGGTTGAAGTTATGCCATTGGTATTAATCTATTCAGGAGTCCCCCTTTATATTAAAATTGACGTGTTCGAGCGTTTTTTTGTAAAATTGATGTTAAGTGGTCAAAAACTGCGCTGATAATTTTCATTGGGCCACCCTGTATAAGTTTTTTCGTCAATGGGATTAAATAGCGAAAACATCTTCAACATATCGTAACCATAATGAAGGTTTCATTGTAGTAAATCCTAAACATAATTGTTCAAAAAAACTCCATATAATAATTAGCTATAGAAGGAAACAGAGGATTTCCCATTGCTTATATTGCTATTGAAGTAAATTACACTTACGTAAACGGTAGCTTGAAAAATTATTATGTAATATGTAAAAACGATTTATGGAAAATAGAAATTAGTTCAATTTTTGTTATTTATAAGAAAAATTCAATTAAAATAATAAAAGTTACTATATTAATCAAGCACGTATTTTTCACCTAACGCTATATTTGAATTAATTACTACTTATTTCTTACTTTTATTATTTAGTCTGGTTTAATCTATTTTTAATAACAGTGATAAAAAATAGCATATAATATTCGTGTTAAAATTGATTTTATTTCAATGAATTAAAGTTGTTTTTTTTTTTGTTTCAGATTCAACATTTGCAGTGTATAAAGTGATTGTTACAGACTAGTGAAAATAAGTGATTTTGTGTGACTATGAGTGCAATGTGATATACAAATGTTTTCCTCATTGGACAAGAGAAAATATGGTCGAATTTTCCTGGAAAACACTATGGATTTTCCTATTTTTCTTCATTGTTGGTAAGTTTTCGAATTTATCTTACTAGCATTAAATTTAATTTTTAACATACATTTATAAATACAATTTTTTATGATTTTTGATACTTTGACTTTTTTTAAATGTAAGTTGGTTTTAGTTTGTTATTTACGTTATTTTAAAGTATTACATATAATATTTAGTAGTAGTAGTGTAGTAATAAGATCCAATGGACTCTTGTTTATTTTTCATTCATTGCCAGAAAAACTAAGATTAGAATTTTTTTACGTGAAATGAAATAAACTATTGTAACGAGCGAGACTGACCGTAGATGAGTCATCACGGCTGACCTGTTTGAGCAGGTAGTCGCGTTAAAGGTCAAATAGAATAGGAGCGACCTTAGATGAGGTATAACATAGAGATATTGCATTGCCCAAATATATTGTCGAAAGATCTAAGGTTTAAAATCGCTTGCAGCCAGCTGTGTGAGAACAGTGGACCAGTGGAGTAGTTATATGGAAAACTCAACCAAACAAATAATGAGGATAGGTGACAAAACTTTGACCAATATTTGGTTCGTGTAACTGTAAGTGTGCACTACTCAGCTGGCGGATTGTTCTCACGCAGCTAACTGTTGGGCGATTCTCGACCAAACATCTTTTGCTTGCTCAGTAGTACGTAGCTATAGGAGTGTGGCATATCTCTCTGTTATACCTCATCTAAGGCAGCGATGCCGTTATTTTTCGGGAATATTATAGAGTCCAGAAGGTTCTGGAATGTTCATGATTAGCTATCTCCAGGTATATAAGAATCGCATCGGTCGGTTCAAACGTTAGTATCGGTCAGAGTGTGCAAAGTCAATGAAGAAAGTCAGTGCCGGTCAGTACATGTCAGCGACATGTAAAGTAGAAATAAGTGAATAGTTGGTGATATAAATATATTGTGGAAATAAATATTGCGTAGTTTTAATTCACCAATAATATTATATAATGATATGTGAGTTATTTTAGACGTCGTCTGCATAAAATCAGATAAATTATTATCAAAGGTATATAATAAATAAATTCACCAATAACATTATAGAATGATATGTTTGTTATTTTAGATAGTGCTAAAATAAACTGCGAAAATATAATACTATTAAAATATAGGTTAATTCAGTTTGACAGGTGTGTCCGTAAAGTCAAATTTTGACATAAGAGTCTATAAAGTTGTACTTTAGCTACTACTTTGGCTAAACTCGCGGAGTGAAATCGTGTACTTTAATCACAGAATAGGTTTATACAGAAGCGACGGTAAGACAGAGAAACGAGAATTAGAGAGAGATGGGGAATGTGCACAAATTTAAAGGGCTCATTGTTTAAAATCGGAAAGTTTCCTCACATCTTAGAGAGAGATAGAGGAAGAGCACAAATTTAAAGGTCTATACAATTCTTCAAGGTCATCGAACTGTACAGGGGAACATGAAAGTTACCGACACGGAGTGTTGCTTCTATATATAACTATTTCGGAAACATGTTTATTTTTTCCGGTATGTTGTATAATGTGTAGGTAAAATAATATTTTACGTTTAATACTTTGTTTTCTCTCAAAACTGTAATTGTTTGAAAAAAGTAGAAAATACCTTTTTATAAAATGATTGTAAGAAGTGATAACTCAAAAATTTCTAGTTTAGAATATAAACAATAAAGTTTAATTCATCTGAAAACCTCTGTTTCTCTTTTTCTCATTACCATATTAACAATGCACGCGATTGTCATCTTTTTCGTACTATTTCTTTATACGTCTTAGTTGGCCTAGAAAATCATTTAGATACAACTCATTTCCTCAGCGCTCGTCAATTGTCTATTGCGAAAATAAAACAAAACACGGCACATTCTTCCTGCATTCAGCTGTTTAGTATTCAAGGAGTACTTGATGCAGCGATTGCTAACTGTTTTTATAATGGATTTATTGTTTACATACACTAAGGTATGAGCTACTGCTTCAAGCAATGTATATTAAGGTTATGTCTATATATTTGCTTTATAATAAAGACATAATCACACATCAAACATAATAGCCCTTGGTTGTAAAGGTCTTCTTACCTATTTACTAGATCGAAAACAGTTATGTTATATTGTCTAAGTATATTTTTCCAAGGATATCTATATGAAAATGCTAAATATTATCATATATAATATAATAAGAGACAAGAATTTATTGGAAAAATTTACGAATAGTTGTTGCCTAGTAACAGACAAACGAGTGTCAAAAATGACATTTAAACCTCGACAGCGAAGCTGAAGTGATTTAACAGTCATTTTTGACTCGAGTTGTCGTTACTTCGCAGGAATTATGAAAAAAAAATTCCTATTAAATTCATAGCTCGAATTATTTTTGCTTGATTATTTCACGAATGATAACAGTTCAAACATAAAATTTTTGATATCAACAAAATGTAACCATGACTATGATACTGTGGTTTTATCAAATTTCTTTACTGAAAAACTACCTATGGCCATCAAATGAAGCATTCTTATTAGGTGAAAATGACAAGTGTGAAATAAACATTAATAAATAACAGCACTAAAATAAATGCAGCCTCTATCATGAACGCCGATTACAATAAGACGTATAGGAAAGAAAAGTACTGAGGAGAATTTTTGGAGAGGTTAGAGAAGAAGACGGAACATGAAGAAGAAGAACCAACCAAGAAAAACAAGATATGTACTGGTTTCCATTTATAAGCCACACGATTAGAGCACAAAGAGTAAGATGGCTAGGACATGTTGCACGGATTTCGGAGAATAGAGCTACCAAGCGAGCATTACTAGGAGGTGAAAGAGGAAGGAAAAGGCGAGGAAGACCGAAGAAAGAATGGTTAAATGCAATGAAAGAAGATCTACGGGAACAAAGTGTGATAAAAAAAAAAAGGCGAAGTAGGTTTAAAGGTTTAAAAATTATTATTTTTCATTTGTGGCACACTCTTCGCGTAAACAGCGACTACAAATTATACATTTTATTCAATCATTTTTCTTTGCCATTTCTTTAATTTTCCTTGATATCGTATATTCCTTTTCATAATCTTCAGCTTCTTCATTATCATCACTCTCTGATAAACCATTTAAAAACAGTTCTTCAGAACTCATGGAATAGTAATTAGATCATCTACCTTTCTATGCGGGAATGATTTTTCATGTTTACCGGTTGAATTGATCTTTTTAACAATAAAAATTCTCTGGTTCATCTGTCCTTAGCATAGGTGGTTCATCTGTCCTCAGAACAAAAGTTAAATGGAACACTACATTACTAAAGTCTGTATACAAATAGAACCACATTTTTAGGTTACCTTAAGTCTTATGCACATGTTTATAAAGTATGTGTATAAAAAATTAGTTTAAAAAGTAGTACTGAACTAATTGTGTATATAAGGTACAACATTTTTTGGCAATTTTTGAAGTAAATCTTGGGTTATTCAGTGTTGACTGCATTTTCAACCGGCTACTTACACTGTCTCTAAACAACAAAATTAACATTCCCTATGAGAGATATCACTCAATGTACTTTTAAGACCAAAAGTCCATCTCTTCCCCACTTACCCTACACAAAAATGTAAACATGATTTTTAGATACAAATCAAAATGAATGTTATTTTTTCCGGTATGTTACATAATGTGTAGGTAAAATAATATTTTATCTTTAATACTTTTCTTTGACATCTTAAAACTGTTTTTGTTTGAAAAAAAAAATACCTTTTTATAAATGTCCATCTGTCTCTCAATTACCCCAAAAATTCAAGATTCTTTAGTGTCCCTTATATGCAACACAGTAAACATATAGTTAATTGAAACATACACTTACAGTAACAACTAATTATTTAAGGAAGCAACTACATATATTTTCACTACGCAACACTAATTTCTCTCCCTTTATAACTGATATTTCATACGCATACGCATATGCATATGCATATCCATACGCGATATGCGTGGGTATTGTCAATCTCAATGGCGTATTAAAAATAGAAAGTTGGCGTTTGGCGTAGAATTTCTACAGCGGGACTCTAAAAGAGAAAGAGAAGCCGTATAGCGAGTCAAGTACAAGACCAAGGTTTTATACGTTGAAAATATCATTCAGAGATCGCCAGATAGCTGCTTTCCTATTTATGTGTGGTTGAGTGTTTCCATTTGATATAAATAAACTGTTGACATATGTTGCTTTGGTGCATTATTAGTGTTACACAAGAGTATTATATTTTTCTTGGTTTTGCATCAGTCTTGCAAACAATGCAATATAACAATAAAACAAGATCTACAAATTTCAGAGCAAGACAAGGCAAGAAATTGTCTTGCAATAAAAGTGCAAGAATTGTACTCTTGGTTTTATTTGTTAATTTGAAATACGAGTATATTTAACGTAAGAATATATCTTTAAATATATGTCACTGCTTAGGAAAATAATGAAGTTTGTACTTCTTAAAGGTAATAACATTAACATACAGATTTTATTTACCTAAAAGTACAAAAATATATAAATATAAAGAAAATGAAAACATAAAATTTTTCAATATACGTATGTAAATTTCATTTAAAAAATTTATAATGATAATAATTATTGGCTCAATAATATAATTATTCTTTGAAATTTTATAACCAAGAGTTAAGACACAAAATGCTTTCTTATATAACTAGGGAGCTTTGGAAAAAAGCTTCCCTGTTATAAAGGTGTCGTTATTGTGCTAAAAAATCCTTAAAAGAGTGCAGCTGTATTATTCTTTGTTTATTGTTATATTTGATAATTGACACTGATATAACAAAAATAAAAAAGTACATGTGACACAAATATTAATTATATGTTCATTTTTGAATAACGGAATCTCTACGTTTTAACCTGCAAGACAAGAAATATTTAAATATTTTGTCTTGTTTTGAAAAAAAAGACAAGAAATAACAAAACAAGACAAGAAATCTTGTTTTGAAACACTAAGCATTGTTACTCTATATATAATTATTGGATTATTATTATCAAAGATCAGCCACTAGGTATTGAATATGTATATGCTAATAAAAATGTCATTAAATTTTAAATTGAAACTCTTTAAAGAAAGCATGTTTTAAATAAACTTTCTTAAAATACTTTTTATTGAAATATGTACCGATTACGAAATATTTTTTAATGTTTCCTGATTGAATTTTCAAAGCACTATGGATAATTTATAAATGACATTGTTGATTGAAAAATATATAGATAAGCAAGCCTGTATATTTTTGCGTACCTCTGTTTTGGAATCAGAAGTGGGATTCCATAACTTCGATTGCTATTATTTGGACTTGTATATCAATTGCAAATATCAACTATAAAGTGATCTTGTACATCTATAACAGTCATTATTATTTGTGGTTAATACGTACCTATACATAAAATAACAAGTACAATTGTTATTTGTAGTTGTGAATTTATTTTAACGTGAAACGTGGGATTTCTTATAGCTATGGTTATGACCAGTGATGTTAGTCGTAATTTATGGGGTAAATTACGAAATTAATTACCAAATCAGATATTTTGGAAATATTCTTAATAAAAATCATAATGAAATAATAGATCTGCAAAGCTATTGAATCGTGTGCTTCAGTTTCGCAAGCTCCGCCTCAGTTCATATCTTCTCGAAGGTTATAATCTACTTACATTCTTATATAGTTGCATATGTCAAATTTATAAAATAAAAATTTAAATAATGTTTGCTAACATCAAATATTTTATTTTGCAAGGTTGTCATTTTTTTTATTTCGAAATAGAACTGCAACAACCAAATTGTTGAAGCTATTAATTTCATAAATTGCAATAGTGAAACATTAATTTTGTAGCTCATAAATTTTTAAATATGCTTATAATATAAACGTCCTAGAAACTAAAATATTTTGTATCTAGAGAATATAGTATACCTACTTCACCTTTCTCATAGGACTAAAATTAATATGTGAGAAAAAACAATGAGAACAATAATGAGCGAAGTTTTCTTGCTGATTGCTGATTTTTAATAATTTTACATTTTTCGAGTTTCCTCATTTGAGAAATAGTGCGATTATATCTTTACCCTTAGAGTGGTTTCACATCAATAATCGTGATAGATTCACAGTTTGAATTTCAAACAGACAAATGTTAAAATGTACTTGCACTTCTTCTAACTTATAACTCACAAACGTTCATGAATAAGTACTTTACATTCCTTGTTTTAAATAACTATTATTTATTTATTTCCGTCGCAAACTTTCGTCAACTCGACAAAAGATAAGTCCATTACATATTCAAAGTGATTCTTTCGAAAACTTTTGTTTCACAACTTTAGCTAACTTTTGTCATATTTAAATTGTAATATAAATAATTCTACCTTTTAGCTTAAACTGATAACTATTTCATCATTCAATAATTGAAGGAGTATTTCTAATGTTTTACTTTCTTATTTCAAGGTTTGAATTATATGTTGTGTATGTAAATTACATTATGTATTGAAGCAATTAATTGCAATGGTTTTTGCAATTTTTGTATGATTGTACATATCCTTATATGTTTATTAAATCAAGGTTATTTTAAATATGGGTTATAAAATGTAAAGAATTCAAAAATACAAACATAGGTATGCAAAGGCAAACTACATTACATTAAATGTCATTTTCACATCGGCGAATAATTTGTTGTTTGTAAGACAAAAATCAAATGGAGTACAGTATATTGTACAATCTACCTTTGCGTAGCGCATAGAGAGTTGTAGGAAATTTAGTGGCTGTCAAGTGTCAAACAGTTTAACATTTTATGAAATAATTACTTTAAACAAATCATATGAGTTGAGATACGAATTTAGATAATATTTTTATATATTAGGGTGATGAGTTATTTCAGATTTTATTTTTCATTTTGGAAAGAATAACATATATACTGACATTGAAAATTTCGTCTGCAGGGCGAGATTTATTAATTTTAAAATCTAATATTTTCGTTCAAAATCAGACAGCCATGGAAATAAAAGAAAATATTTATCTGACAGTTTAGTGAAGTATCACTGATTATAATTCTTATTTCCTGTATCTTAATATTATTTAAGTTGAATTTAGTTTATTTTTGTTAAATAATATATCAATATTACAAAAATATAAATATCAACAATGACATGTCATTAACTGTCAGAACTATCACATAGATATTTTCTTTTATTTCCATGGCTGACTGATTTTGAACGAAAATGTTAGATTTTATAATTTAATAAATCTCGTCTTACAGACGAAATTACATATTTCAAATAACTGTAATCTATAGAAATAATATTCCCCAATAAGTATACAAAATTTCAAGTTAATATGTTGCACTGGGGAGATACTATTCATAATTAACTGATTTCCTATGTAAATCTCCCATGTGTCGATCGAGCTGGGACATCCGGTATGTGTAGAGGTATTTTTTTGTTCTCTTTATCGATGCTTCCTATTAAGGTAACGGTAACTTTTATTAAAATTTATAAAAAAAATTGGAGGTGCTTGGTTCCCCCAAGTACTCCCTTAACTACAATTATATGTATGGAATCATGATTGTTGATATATTCTAATTACTTAGATTACAATGAAGCAAAAGCACAGAAATAAACAATCACGACCCATCACTCTCCCTTACATAACATCTCAACCCATCTACTATAACCATACCTCCTCTACCGTCTGTTTGTCATCGCCCGCGACCATAAACAAGCATTGGAAACCTTGTCCAAGCCACAAGGTGTGCCTGTTGCCTGTTGAAACGAAAGCGACTTTCTGCCTCACGCCCTACGGTTTCACTTGTCCGGTTGCTTTATAGCTTCATGAATTCGGCTCCGGCTCGGGCGAGAGAAAGCACCTGTACTTAGTGTAGGTCATGATTAACTTTCCTGTATGTGTATGCAATGATATATGATATGTTGCGTTTAGTGTGTATGAGTGCTGTATGTAGGGAGGAGTGTGTAAACTAATAAGGGGTGGGATTCTATAACTCATAACAGCTACAAATATCAATTGCACAAATGTCAAATGTCACCGTAGGGGAAATTCAAATTTGCAATGAATTTAAGACATTCCCACATCAGACTTGTAGAGTGTTCTTTATATGTGTATGAGGGGGGGTGGGATTCAATAACTTTGGTTGCTGTCATTTGGACTTGTTATCATATCAATTACAAATATTAACTACAAAGTATACTTGCTATTCTATAACAGTAATGGTTATTTATGGTTGATACGTACTTTCATATTGTAACATGGTCGCTTGGCGGCTGTGCATTTTTGTAAATTTTTGGTATTGTAGTACTCCAGAGGTTACGAAATGGACAGATTTATGGTTGAAGACGCACTTTTTGCGCCTTCAAGCTTGTTTTCAAACAAATGACCGTCGTTTCTGATACGTGATGCCCTCGGTGGACATCAATAGTTGATATATTTAGCATAGTTCATACTTAGGGGATAAGAAGAGCCGAATAAACATAGGTTGAGAATTTGTAAGTTTTTACCATTAAATGGTGTTCAAAAGTTTGAAATCTCTCTTTCTTGTTGTAATATTTGACTGTAGTGGATGTCTTGATTGAACGTCAGCCATACCTTGGTATTTCTTAGTGAAATAACCAATTGTTTTACTGTGTGTAAGGCTCTCTCATCGTGGTGTAAATTTGTAATTAGTTCTTATTATATTATTTGTGGATTAATATTGATTTGTAGATCGATGTAAAAAGGTTTTCAAAATTGTTTGTAAATTAAAAAGTAAGAATTTAGAGTTTATATAGCATCAAGTTACACGTTGTAGTTTATTTGAATTATATAAATGTTTTTGATCGCGGTTAATTTTTAAAATTTATATAATTTTGTTATTGTTGGAATATCGTGTTTGATTCAGCCCATCCTACTCCAACCCCTGTCTTTGTGACGTGGTAGCACAACGCGTAGGTAAAACTTTATTATTCTAATATTACTACTCTACACCAATTTGACTATATAGTAAACCGCGTCTGTTATTATTATTACCATTCCCTTATCTGCTTCTATCACGGCAGACTTTTAAATAAAGTGATAGTAGTGGCAGCGACTATCGTTACCCTTGTCTCGTGTAAAAGTTGTTCATTAATTTAATTTGTGGATTACTTTTGAGGCAAGTAAAACTCATAAATTGAAACCCTTGTATGTCCGGTATTAGATTTCGTCTTAGGCGACCGTACCTGTTAGAATTAACTTTCCTATATATGTACGCAATGATATATGATACATTGCATGCAGTATATACGACGACTATATGCAGAGAGTAGTGTGGCAATTGATCAGGTTCGGAAAGGATGGGAGATTGTAAGGTGATGAGATAAAGACAATTGACAATTGACTTCTGTTTGGATATGAAGTAACTATTATGAGCTGTTCTACCAAACTTTTTACCTCCCGCCTATCAATACATACAGGTGTGTCATCGAAATGCACGTCTTCGATATCTTAGTGTAGGTCATGATTAACTTTCCTATATATGTGTATGCAATGATATATGACACGTTGGATGTGGTATGTACGACGGCTATATGCAGAGAAGAGTGTGGAAATTGGTAGATTAGGAAGGGATTGGAGATTATGTGATAATGTGCTAAAGACAATTTCTCTGACTTCTGGAGTAGGATTCCATAACTCATAACAATTATACAAATAACGATTGTACTTTTTATTATGTTAATTACAAACGTCAAATGTCAATGAATTCAAGACATTCCCTTATCAATGTTAACTTGTAGAATGTTATTTATAATGTATGAGTATATGTAAGTACGTATCAACCATAAATAACCATTACTGTTATAGAATAGCAAGTATACTTTGTAGTTAATATTTGCAATTGATATCATAACAAGTCCAAATTATAGCAACCCAATTTATAGAATCGCACTCTTGTTCAGTTTACACTACTCTCTCCATGTAGGAGTATGCATATACTGCATGTACACATGAATGTAAGGTGATGAGCTAAGAACAATTGACAATTGACATCTGTTTGGATATCATGTTGATGTTATAGTTCTAATTGATATAAAGCAGTTTCTGCTTAATTTTGTTACCTTAATGTTTGTGATTAGTTCATGTATCAGTTCATGTACTCATGGATACTGAAGATGCTCCCAATGAAACATTTCCCTTAGTTCAGCATTAGTACTAAAGCCCTGAATTGTTATACCTTCTTCCATTTTTAGCTCCTACCTACGATACATGTAAAAAATATAATATTTGGTATTTAAGAATTATATTCAAATATGATGAACTGATTAGATTTTGACTACAATTGGTTCACCGGAAGTAGTACATTACATAAAGTACTAAACTGTTTTTACTAAAAAACGCTTCAAAATTACATTATTATTAAAAATAATAATAATAATAAAAACAAGATGATCAATCCCCCTTTTCCATTTGGCGATATAAATTACAAGGTTACGATTGATAACATAATGATCAACTCAAGGAAATAGACTGTATATCATTACAGACATTTACTTAACTCGTTCGAAAGTGTGAAAACTGTATTTGAATGATAAACATTACATCTGAAATTCACTGGACGAATTATACATTACCCATTTTTTATAAACTTCAATTACAGTGTTTGATACGGTCAAATTACAGCTATTAGTAAAACGATCTTAAACTTTCTAATTCTGACGGCCAAAAAGAAATTACATCTCATAATGACTCTCAATTAATTCAAAGAAAGAATCGAGATCTTCGATGAATTTTTATGAAAAGTGAAATTACCCGATGATTCAGATGTCATGACAAAGGCAAAAAATAGTTTCTAAACATTATTAAATCGTTAGAGATTTTTTCGGCAATCTATTTTTTATTACGTGTACATTAAGAATTTTGTTATTGTGAATATAAAGAGACAGTACCGTTGATTGAAAAATATATACTCGTAGATAGGCAAGCCTTTGTTTTTGCCTATCGCTGTTTTGGAATCAGATTCGACAAAGCCATCTTGTTCATAATTCCATCAACTACTTTGCGGAATTAAACAGACAAAAATATCAGATAAATAAACATGTTTTACATATTTACTGAATTTTTTGATTAAAATGGTTCTTTCAGTAATTCATTAGTATATTTTAAAATAGAACTAATTTGTAATATTAATTATTAGACGTTTGCTCTTTTTTTATAATATTTGACAGAAATGCCTGATATTAACTCAAATGCAATCAGACACACAGTTATGTAGGTGAAACGAATTTTGTCATAAGCTTGCCTATCTATATATTTTTCAATCAACATCAGTACTAGAAACCTTGAAATAAGGAATTAACATGGGAAAACAATACTTTTCTATTTTTATCTATCTCGCTAAATAACCAAAGAAAACAGTTATTTTTACCGTAACTAAAATATATTCCTTTTATATTTCTTCCATCTATTTGTATTTTACGATAAAAAAAACTTTTTATTTTATTACATGCTCATTAAATAATATACTATTACTACATATAATCTAATTTTTTAACATTTATTAATTTTAATTATATTTCATGAAGTATTTTTACAAAATATAAAAATATTTTTGTATGTCATAAAAAAAAGAAAGTTTATAAAAAGAGTCCTAAATCGGAGTCGAACTAACGACTTGTAACTCTCTAACCTCATAACCACAATTTGACAGGTGTCAACGTTGCGTGTAGAGTAACAAAAATATAAAGCGAAAATTTTAATTTATTTTTGTAAATTTTATTGAATTATGTTAATAAAATGAAGTAATCTGTATTAAATAAGATGTAGAAATACATGTAGTATTGTCCTGTACAATATGGTGACTTAGTTGTTAGCCGGACAGTTTTTATATACCAAAAACTATTTCACCATGTTAAATACCTGTGACAACACTTTTTTGGAACACACGGTATAAATATATTATTTCATTTTTAACATTTTTCAGGTCGATGACATTTCTTCACTCTTTTCTTTTACTATAAGCGATTAACAGCTGAAAGTAATTTTGAATTATTTTTCTGGATTAGAGAATTGAAAGGCCTTTCGAACTGTCATGTTTGACACCCTTTTCCATTTAAAATTTTTGAGGTGCAGTCCACCCCCATTTTATACTAAAATTGACGTGTTTGAGCGTTTTTTACAAAATTAATGTTAAGTGGCCAAAAAGTGCGCTGATAATTTTCACTGGGCCACCCTGTATACATCTACTTCTACTGTGCAACTACTTTCATAAGTCGTCTGAAAAATTCAATATGTATAACATATTATTAAGCCTCGTTCTCTGACCTTGAGAAGTTACTCGTCTTGACATGTAATTTCGTGTATTTAAATGAACGTGAGATGAAATATGATCTGTCCAAACTTTCTATATTGGAAAGCTGCAGCCCTATGTGGATACCTTAAATACTTTTACTAGTAAAAGTAAAATTATAGAGTGTTTGTCTTTAATTATATCTTTCCGTCAAATAAATATCTCAGCTTGGGAACAAACAGTCCTTTCTCTTTGGTGACATATACTTAAATCATTGTTGCCAATCGTAAAATCTAGTGTAGTGTGTACGATATGAACTGAAACTCAAGTATAGCCTTGTTATACAGTACAATCGTGATAGTATATATAAAAGAGCGATAAAAATGTTTTAAAAAACTATGGGCAGTATCATTAATATACATTTTTTTTTCATTTATTATACCTACATGGAATTATGGTTAATCCATTTAACGACAATACATTACAGTAATACTATTTATTATTTAAAATCCAGGGCGTTAATACGGGCATTATATAGATATGATAATAAACATTTCACATTCCTTGACCTGACAGCGGCGTCCTCTTGTTCTCTCTCCATCAGCGTCGGATCGGACCATTAGGACCCGATCCCCTAAGTTGTACAAAACATACATTGTCATTCCAGTTACAACAATTGTCACAAGCATGCACACGAACTCATGACATAGAAAGGAGGTGTGACAGGTGACTCCCAAGTCCTAGACTTGGGGAGGAGTCCTAGACTTGGGGAGGTACTCCGCTAGTAGTGAACGCTAGTATCTACACTCATTACTATATCATCACAGCAGAATGGGCCAGTCAAGCCTAGCTCCTGGCGTGTTCACTCACATCCAGTACTTAGCCCAGTCTCCATAATGAATGCGGCCTAGCATTTCGTCATTACCAATACCCACTATTTGCACACATGAGTACTGTAACCACCTACAAAGTCTCACGACTCTACCGGAAGTCCTAGACTTCCTAAAACATGTAGATTCCATATCCGAGTTCCAGCACTGCCATGAGGATAGAAATAACCATCTCCAGCACTGTGTGGCTTCCCAAGGAAGTTATTTTCAGGGAGACATTATTGAGAAAGACATTTTGGACAATTAGTAATTAATTTGGCGATAAACACAAAAATGTATCATAGTTCAATGAATTTTTAATATTGTCCATAAATCCTGTTATATTTTTTAGTTTCGGACAAAAGTGTATTAGTTATTTACATAACAAGCGTGGAAAGTGGTAAATAGCAAGCGTGTGTAGAGATTGAAGAACGAGGCGTGTAGCGTCGAGTGATTTATTACACGAGCGTTGCTATGCACTTTCAAGCGAGTTATGTACACTATTTTTCAGACGACCACAAAATATTATAATAACAACAGGGTTTATACAAAAGTGTCAATGTCAAACACAACTCACGAAAGCATTGAAGTTTGGGTTTGAGGTTAAGTATCACTAGTTAACCGGAAACTGATTTGGAAGTCTAGTAGGTATTATTTGAACAATTAATAAAACTATCTGTACATTTTGACTCTTTATTTTTGTTATTAATTCACTACCAATTTTAAAATCGTAGTTTTAAGCAAATTTTCATTAATTTTGTTGCATTTCATTATCAAAGTTCCATCTATTGACCACTAATCATCATATCCGGTTATATAACACACTAGTGTGTTATTATAACACACGCCGTGTGCTATGTTACATTTTCTGGTGTTAATTACAGTGTAAATATTACTACTTTCATATGTGGTCGTCTGAAAAAGTGTATAAGATATTTTCGACTTAAAATTACCTTAAAAATACACCATAGCCATCGAATTGCTGGACAATTTGTATAAGGAACAGTTAAATTAATGTGTAATAGAAGATAATGTCTACAAAAAAACTGGTATTACATTCATTAACGCATATTTAAATAATAACATATAACAATGAGTCATAAACTGTAGTATTTATCGTCAGTTTCTCTTTTATTTTATTTACATTTTTTTGTAAACCTATCTAAAAACTTTTCTTCAGCCTAGGGCATATTTTAATTTATCATAATTTCTAATTGTCTAATTCTTGGCTTCTGGAAGTTTAGTTAAAAGTGATATAAATAAATGAAAGTAGTTTTTTATACAGTAAAACTTTATTCTTTTATTATTTCTAATTAAAGAACTTATAAATTTCGAAATGATTTATTATGAACAAAACAGTTACTAATTTAAATGATTATATAATTTCTACTGTAAATCCATTTAGTGTGTTAATTTAGACAAATTTCGTTTCGTATAGAGTCTTCAAATAATTATAAGTCAAATAGAAAGTCAAGTGGAAAAAGAGAAATTATGTATATGTATATCAATATGACTCATATGTACACATACACTGGTATGGGCAGTGATGACTGAATAGTTTACGATTTTTTAAATGTAAATTTTATTAGTTGACTTCCTAATGTTTAAACCTAACAATGACATACCGTTGACGTCTTGAGTGATACCATCTATATCTAGACTTTCCAGTTTATTGTCTTAGAACTAGAAAAAGTCTTATCTTGAAATTTCAAGACAAGACAAGACATTCTTGTAGTAGATCAAGACTTTGGACAAAATTTTAAACAATTTTCAAGATTCTAGATTAACTAGTAATAAAAATACGAACCTATTCCTATGAATTACTATTAAGAAAGTCTTCTAAAATTTACTTACTTACTCAATAAATCAATAAACGTAATTATCATAAATAAAACAAAATATAGTTCCATTTATTTTTCCCTTTTCAAACTTCTATTCTAGAAATATTTCTATACTTTGAGAAAATTTTTTTATTGAAACATACATTGCAACTGTAATAAACTAATATATTAAGTATTCAAAACAAGATAATGAAATCTATTTTAATAAAAACTATAGATAAGTAAGATAAAAGTAGTTTTTCACAAAACAAGATTTCTTGTTTAGAAAAGCACGACAAGAAATTAAAGTATATCTTGTCTTTTATTACTCTTGTATATAAAAATCTTGTCTTGATCGTTATTTTCTTGCAAATTTCTTGACTTGCATGTTAATATTCGCAAATGACCTTGAATATATAAATAAATATATATATATATATATATATATATATATATATATATATATATAAATAATCACACATAGATTTTTTTGTTTAGGTATTATTTAATACATGGTATTATTATTATTAAATCAATATTGTAGAAACAAAATTCGTATAGCTGCACATACTATATTTTAGCACAACAGCGAAATCTGTACAAGCAGAAAAGCGTTTTTCAAAGCATCGCTGGTTATAAGAAAGCATTTTGTGTCTTAACTCTAGGTTACATGATTTCGCAGAATAATTATATTATTTGCGGAATAATTATATATTATATATTTTTTGAAAATGAAGTTTACATACATATGTTTAAAAAATATATTAATTTTTTTAATATCCACATATTTTCGTACTTTTCTTAATTTTTAGGTAGTGTAAAAGTATGCACGATAAAAGGTGTGTAAGATTGAATGTGTGCAAGATACAATGTCGAGCAATATAACATGTTTAGAGGAAAGAATGATTTTAAAAAACGACAACGAACGATGATTGGATAAAATGTGTAATTTGTGGTCGCTGTTGGCACGAAAAGTGTACCACATATGACAAAGAACAACAATCTGTTAACCAGTTCATCTCCTCATAGCCTTGGTCCATTTCACCTATATAGTGGAGGAGAGTTGGACTTTTTTGTAGCTTTCAGAACATAGTTTAATTTTTTTATTAATTCTTACAAGTATGTTTAGATTATATGTTGTAATAAATAATAGTATATTGTGTTATTAAAAGTAAAAGTGATACTTTGTGTGGCGAGCATGGAAGTTTGCACGACGAGCGAAGCGAGTCGGACAATTGCATGCGAGGCACACAGATACTTTTACTCTGAATAACACATTGTATTTTTTCTTCAAACGTAGAAATTTTAAAAATTAATTACTATTTGACGTTTAATATGTAGGTTACCTGTCAATTATTCATAATTTTTAGTAACTTTATTCTTAGGTTATCTAGTTTTTATAGTGACATTTAGGTCGATATTACAGATTTCTATTGTACAAGTTACTTCTTATTGGCTGATTCTACATACGGCGGCGAAGAAATTAAACGGCGGCTAGAATAAAAAATTATATTACGCCGGCATTGAAATTAAACTTCAACCTTGTCAATCACGTCACAGAAGATGTCACTTTTATGACGTTTGAAGAAAAAATATTATTATTATAATTATTATTAAATTATATGTGGTATGCGTTCATGTGTTAGTGCGTTTAACTTTAATTTTAATTAAATTAAAACTTCCTAAAACACCAAACTAATCCATTATTAAAAAATGTGAAACCAACGAGACAGAAAATAGGTTAATGAATAATGAAGGAACTATTTCTTTCTCCTTCTACGCATTGATGCCTATCTCGTTTCCTACCGTTATGTATTTGCATAATACGTTTAAAAGTTCAAATCCGTTGTG
The DNA here is from genome assembly GCA_035578165.1 of Stenolophus ochropezus. Classification (NCBI taxonomy): domain Eukaryota; kingdom Metazoa; phylum Arthropoda; class Insecta; order Coleoptera; family Carabidae; genus Stenolophus; species Stenolophus ochropezus. Next base: position 17,579,260 of record JAQOWZ010000012.1, on the reverse strand, counting down.
TATACGAGTGTAATCAATGCAGAATCATAGGTGCGTGAAATTATGGCGTTCATCCTATTGTAAAGGAAATCCTCACTGGAGAATGGATAGGATGGTTACAGAGGCGGAGGTGTGGATTGGACATAAGGAGGATGTTCCCTTTTTATGATTGTTACCGTTGGAAATTTGGTAAAGGAGTTTTTGATGAATAAGTTCCGAAAATCCGATAATAAGAGCAGGCATTTTACCACGTACTATGTAATGTACACTTCAGTACTTTAAGCTTAGAGAAGATCCCAGTTTTACAAAATTTTCCAGTTTTTACCTCCCCACTATCAATACATAGATAAGGGAGGTATTGTTTTAGCCAAATTTCTCCAATGCGAGTTTTCAACATATGAGCACGAATTAGGGTCCCTAGAATACTATTTTACTATTTTTACCGTGGTGTCTGTATGTCCGTGTGTGTGCATGTGTGGTGTGTGATGAATTGATTAGATTTTGAGAATGGATAGTATGTTTTCCGTATCCCTGGTATGTAATTGACAAATTGTTTACTTCATTTGAGGTTAACAATAAGTGAAAGCGGGATGATATGAACAGCTGTGGGTTTTAGCGGTGCAAGCATACGACGTGACATCTACCGATACAATTTAAAGTAAAAATAATTTGATTTACAACAAAATTCATTTTAAGTGAACTATAAATTATTTTTAAAAATACAAAGTGACGAATGTAATTACAATTGACGCATAAATTTATTATAGAAATAATCATTAATACCAAAATTAGACATTTATAAATGCTTATGATGTGTAGGCAAAAACCAATTAGACACTAAGCTTATTTGTTATTTTCATTTCTAAGTCTGATTATTTAAATGCTGTATTACTCATTACTGTATTAAAGATTTCAACGGAGATATATATTTTGACCATCCATGAATCCATTTTCAGTAGTTTCGGTATGATGTCTGTACTTACGTACGTACGTACGTATATCGTATAACTCAAAAATGGTTAGTCGTAGAATGTTGAAATTTTGTATGTGTGATTGTTATAACATCTAATGGTGTACTTCTCTTTTTTATTGTTTTTATATGATTTATTTACTTAATTTAGACAGCATGTTTAAATTATGAATCCATACTTTATTTTTTTCTTGAGTTAAATGATTCAAACAATATTTGGATACCGAGACATGAGTTTCTTTAACAGTCTCAATTTTATTTACTAACAACAGTTAAAAAAAATGATTATTACCTTAGGTGACCATGGTTACCAAGTATGTGTTTATCAAATATTTATTTACATATCAATTGTGGGAACATCATTTTCCCTGATGGGTATTTTGTGGCGCGTGCTTGCGAGCACTGTGATAGAACGAATCTGGTAAAAAAAGTTCACGCAATAGGTTCCTACAATATTTTTTGTACAAAAACCATAAAATCAATCACTTGTTTTTAATGTTGTAGAAATATTTTTAATTATTATATACATATACCGTTTTGTGGTTACGTGTTTCAATGTCAAGTGCTGTCAATCTGTCAACATGTCAAATGCACTAAATTTATTGTTTCTAAATTAAATTTCATTCAATAATCCACTATTTTCTTTTATTGTTATTACATAAAAGGATGTTTGGACAAGTATACGTTTTTATTATAAATTCAGTTTTTTAACAAATGCTTTAAAAGTAGGAGTGTTTTTTCTTAAATTTCTCGCATGCTAATCTAGGGGACACGTAGGAAATTGAGATTCCCAATGTTGGTTATGTGACGAAAATTATAAAAAAAAATAATTTCTCATGTCATATAAAGGTTGATAATACATAGTTTGTGTCTAGGTTAGTAGTGAAGAAACATATTTTAGCTATACGAATATGAAAATAACTAACATCCTGTACAACTAATAGTCACGTTGCAACTAATAATCTTGCACTCTGTTCTGTCAGAAAACGATTAAAAATAGTAGAGGACTCCATTGCAGAATTCTCTCTTTAGTAATAAGCAACTTAGTCATCTACATGAATAGATCACTATACAATATCTCAATGTGTATTGCCCTATTGCCCATATAATAGCTGTATGCTAACCCCATTAAAACACAAGTAAACCCTATCAATGAAACAGATATACCACTTAACGCTCACACAGAGAGGGAACTAACCACATAATACACTCGCTTTCTGTTATTCCACCACCTTCTCACTTTACTACGTCGACAGCCTTACCCCTGTACCGTCTGTATGTAAATCTGTTGCTTAAGCAACGCAGTATAAATCACGGTAATTGGCGCGTTATGTTCCATTTTCTCATGACCTTGTGTAGAGAATTAGTGCAAATTGTCAGAGTTACACATTGAGGTAATACACTTCTTTAGAACCACTTCGAATTATCAAATATCTTCCCCATTGCCAGTTTAATTCATACAAATATGATGTGATGATGTGAAGCCTACCACAAGAAAAATTAAGTAATCACAGAATAGGTTTATACAGAAGCGACAGTGGACATCAATAGTTGGGTTATTTTTAGAATAGTTTATACTTAGGGGATGAGAAGAGCCGGATAAACATAGGTTGAGAACTTCGGGATTTTTACCATTAAATGGTGCTCGAAAGTTTGAAATCTCTCTCTCTCTTGTTGTACTCTTCGACTGTTGTGGATGTCTTGACTGAAACGTCAGACATACCTTGGCTTTTCTTAGTGAAATAACCAATTAGTTGTTTTACTGTGTGTAAAAGGCTTTTTCATCGTAGTGTAAATTTGTAAGTAGTTTTTATTATATGCTGTGTGGATTAATATTGATTTGTAGATCAATGTAAACAGGTTTTCAAAATTGTTTGTAAATTAGAAAAGTAAGAATTTAGAGTTTATATAGAATCAAGTTACGCGTTGTAGTTTATTTGAATTATATAAATGTTTTTGATCGCGGTTGATTATTATAATTTATATAATTTTGTTATTGTTGGAATATCGTGTTTGATTCAGCCCATCCTATTCCAACCCCTGTCTTTGTGATGTGGTAGCACAACGCGTAGGTAAAACCCTATTGTTCTAATATTACTACCCTGCACCAATGTGACCATATAGTAAACCGCGTCTGTTATCATTATTAACATTCCCTTGTCTGCTTCTATAAAGACAGACTTTTAAATAAAGTGATAGTGGTGGCAGCGACTATCGTTACCCTTGTCTAGTGTAAAAGTTGTTCATTAATATAATTCGTGTATTACTTTAGAGGCAAGTAAAACTCATAAATTAAAACCCTTGTATGTCAGGTACTAGATTTCGTCGTAGGCGACCGTACCTGTTACATTAACGTCAATGGATTATTATGCAATATGTTGATGTCAATTGACAATATAAAAGCTATAGGTTAACCCCATTAAAACACAAGTAAACCCTATCAATGAAACAGATATACCACTTAACGCATCACACACAGAGAGGCAACTATAGTATATTGCGTCATAAGGTAAGATATATCCCGAAGATATCTGATATACGAGCGAACGTAGTGAGCGAGGGCAGCAAAAGCCGAGGGATGTAATTATGCCGTTACATTCCTGTAGGGCACAAGCTATTTTTTCCTTTCCGCGGGAACAATCTTTTAAATAAAATAGTTAATTTTTTAATATAAAACACAGAAACATGTGTCGCTTTCTTATTTACTACTGAAACCATGGCAACAGGTAACAAAATACCTAATGTTAAACGTCATTCCAAAAGATTTTTTGACATACAACCTCAAATTATAAATGTCTAATTTTGGTTTAAATAATAATTACTATAATAAATTTATGCGAAAATTTTAAAATAATTAAAATTATCATGTAATTTAGAGTTAACATAAACAGTATTTTGTTGTAATCAAATTATTATAATTTTAAATTTTATCGGTAGATGGCACGTCGTATGCTTGCACCGCTAAAACCCACATCTGTTAATATCATCCCGCTTTTAATATTACCTGCCATTATTAACCTCAAATGAAGTAAACAATTTGTCAATTACGTACCATGGATACGGAAAAACACATAATACATTCGTTTTCTGTTATTCTACCACCTTCCGTGAATCTTAGTGCGTTGGAAACTGTACCCCTGTATCATCTGTATGTAAATCTGTTGCTTAAGCAACGCAGTATAAATCTCAGTAATTGGCGCGTTATGTTCCATTTTCACATGACCTTGTGTAGAGAATTAGTGCAAATTGTCAGAGCTACACAATGAGGTAATACACTTCTTTAGAACCACTTCGAATTATCAAATATCTTCCCCGCTGTCAACTTAATTCATACAAATATGATGTGACGATGTGAAGCCTACCACAAGAAAAATGAACTATAAGCATAGAATAGTTACATACAAAAGCGACACTCCGTGTCGGTACCTTTCATGTTACCCTATTCAGTTCTATGACCTTGCAACATTGTGAAAACCTTTAAATTTGTTGATTTCCCCTATCTCTCACTAAGATGTGAGGAAACTTTCCAATTTTTAACGATGAGCCCTTTAAATTTGTTGGCTTTCCCCAACTCTCTCTAATTTTTGTTTCTCTGTCTTACTGTCACTTCTGTATAAACCTATTCTGTGCTATAAGTACAAATTCCTTTAAATGAGCGTAATAAACAACATAGGGTGGTATTCAGTCGGTTGTATTAGCGTGTTTTAAAGTCTGTACAAAGAGTTGTATTAAATAATCAATTCAATGGCTTGTTTTAAGCTGTTTTTCACTATTTTAATACACTTGCATTTATTGGTATGGTAATTAATACACTATTTTAAAACAGGGCTGCGGCTGTTTTAAACCTTGTTGTAAGGTTTTTACAGACATATTTATTTATTTATTAGAGAAACCAACAGTATAACAAATACCAATTTTAGATCTCTACATTTTAATTAACAATAAATTATAAATGCATTGACTGATAAATGAAATAAATTAATATGTAGGAATTTAGAATTATAAGCTATCATGGTTTTGTTTATTGGCGAATTTTTTAGTTGTTGGTATTATTTGACATTTCAATGAATAATTTTTTTGACCTAGTTTTGTAGCTTATGGAAAATCTTAATTCAGAAACGAATGTAGGTACATTTATTATAGCTATTTATGTAATAAGTACATAATGTAGGTCTTTATTGGCGAGTCCTACACTTTAAGGCAGAGTGAGCGAAGCGAACGAGGTAAATAAATAAGACGAGTCAATAAAGCCTAGTTATGTACGAATTGCATACAAAACTTTATGTACGACTGCGAAAATCGGTTTCTCTTAGAAAAAAAATAAAAGGTTTATGATTTTAGAATGAATCAAGTGTGCTTTTCTGTTGTTTGAATACGAATTTGTTTGGTCCGTTGTCAATGTTAAAATTTTGTTTGAAGCAAGATGCACGCGTGTCGGTCACAGAGTTCTAATAAAGGAAAAATAATAAAGGTTCACTATTTCCTCAAGCAAGCATATGTACGAAGAGACATAGTATGCGAATCGGAAATGGTATTCTAGTAAGAATGTTGAAAGAACTTCTGAAAATTACTTTATTTTACTTTATGGCCGCAAAACTATAATATAAATCAAACTTTAACGTGCAGTCGTACATAAAATTATTTATTAACAAGTGCGTCGGAAACTGTACCCCTGTATGATCTACATGTAAATCTGTTGCTTAAGCAACGCCGTATAAATCTCGGTAATTGGCGCGTTATGTTCCATTTTCACATGACCTTCGCGTAAGGAATTAGTGCAAATTGTCAGAGTTACACAATGAGGTAATACACTTTATGCAGCAGAGCAAAATGTGGAAAATTTTATGCACATTACAATTATTCAGCGTTAAATGATAATAAGACAGTTCTTCGAGTCGGGAATTTATTCAATGAGGTATTGTAAGTATGGGTTATTAACCATAGGTGATTGTACTCATCTACTGAAGCGTTGACCATGAAAATTTGTCTTACAAATTAAAAAAAGGTTGATCCTCAGTTTTTCAATCGAATCGCCAAGGAGGATTAAAGGCATTATTAAACAATCAGATATTTGTAGTCTTTAACGTCACGTTCAAATATCCTATCCAAAAAATTTGATGTAAACAGTAGCGTAACAAGAAGTCACAGGCCCCCCAGCAAGAATATTCTTAAAGCCCCTACCTTTTCGGAAAAAAATCTGAAGGAGGACAAGAATTCATTAAATTTTCTGTAGTTTTAAAGCAGATTTGTTTTAACCCTGGAATGGTGGGCCCTTTAGAATAACAATATAAGTGGTAGCCCCGAATTCGACAGTTTCAATTTGAAAAAAATATTTCAGTTACTATTTCTAATCTAAAATTTAACGTATGGGCATTTTCATGTTCTATCACTGATGTTCGTATCCATAAAACATTCGTTATAATTATAACGCTTCGTTAAATATTTTTTCCAATAACATAAGTCGTGTGCAATGAATAATAAAATTTTTGGTTTGTCTATTGCTTTATAATTTGTCAAAAAATTTAACTAACCGTTATAACTATAACCTGATAAAATTTGTTTGAAACGATATTTCTCTGGAACTAATGATCGGATTTGAAAAATAAAAAAAAACTGTTGAAAAGAGAATTGAAAGGTCTTTCGAACTATGTCATGTTTGACACCCTTTTCCATTTAAAATTTTTGAAGTGCTGTCCACCCCAATTTTAGAGTTGAATTTATGCCATTGGTACTAATCCATTCTGGTGTCCCCCTTTATACTAAAATTGACGCGTTCGAGCGTTTTTGGCAAAATTTTTAAGTGACCAAAAACTGCACTGATAATTTTCATTGGTCCACCTATAATAAAATGCAAATAAAAAAGAATTACATCTTATAGACCAACAAATTAAACATTGTAAGTTCGATTTAAACAAAATAGGTTCATTTAATTTTTTTTCAAGATCTAATTCTTGTTTATATATTTTGTAAAACAAACACACATCGGTTTTATAGAACGATTTATTTGATAGGCAATGTTCCCCGAACGAGTCAAACTAACATTAAGTACCACAGCGGTTGATAAAGATCCCAATCGCTTGAGACAATACCTCACACTTGTAACATTGTATAACGGTGTAAACCAATAAACAATAACAGCAGCTTAGGAACAAAGCGAGCGATATTGGTCTCTGGTCAGTGGAAGTGGGAAGTAGAAGCAAACCAGTTCTCTGTAGCTGTCGGAGTAATCCGCTGAGCCGATGAATGGATACATGTTAGTTGACCAGTGAGAAACGTCAGCTGTTCTACGGAATCAGGAAACGCTTAGCGTTTCTTATATGTCGGTTGTGGGTTGTAGGAGACTGTGGTGTAAGGTAATCTGGGGAATAGCAATCTGGAGATGATTCTTAGTTATAATAGAGGCATAGATATATGAAATTCACTTTCGGTTTAGCCGATTGGGTCTTATAAAGTTTTATGGGACTTGCGGTAATGGTACTTTTAGGCAGGTATAGTTGGACAAGAGATCTCGAGTTGACGTTTAAATTATTTTATGGTTGTGGTATCTATTCAAAGTTTTTCCCTGAGTGAAAGAAATGAAAGAAATGTGACCTTTATGCGTTTTGCTATAGGGTATAGAATTGTACGAAATCCATTAGAATACACTGTTTGTTCCAGGTACACAGCTAAGCACTGGATATCCCAAAGTAATATTAGCATACCTTACTTAATATAGATGGATTACTGTACAACCTGGAAATAACTAGACAGGGATGTATTTAAAATTTTAATACCATGTTTTATGAAAAATACTCTAATAATTGTCACAAGTTGTAGTAACGTTGATGTACTCTTGGTAATAAGAACATTATGTTATAGCAGTTTCGTTTTTATGCAAAAATTGTTTGCAATTCCACGAAGATAATGATTATTACTAAGAAATTAACTGTATTAAAATTTTAAATACATCCCTGTCTAGTTATTTCCATGTCGTACAGTAATCCATCTATATTAAGTTAGGCATGCTAATGTTACTTTGTGATTTCTAAATCCAGTGCTTAACTGGGTACCTGGAGCAAAACTTTGAATAGATACCACAACCATAAAATAATTTAAGTGTCAACTTGAGATCTTTTGTCGTACTATAAAGGCCTTTAAAGTAGTGTAACGTTTTATTTATTTAGGTAAAGTGTAAAGAAACAATTGAAGATATTTAAAATAAGTAACACTATGAATAAATAAATATAAACAATATTTAAAGACTTTATTAATAAAAACTTAAACACTAAAATTATTTATTTAAACACTTAAAACTACGCAATATTTATTTTCACAATATTTATATCACCAACTATATATTTATATCACCAACGATCACTACACGTATCATTATTAGACTGTCTTCGCGATCTCCTGCTCGAGGTATTTATAGTAGAACAATTAAGTTCTGAAATATTCGCCAACCCTCTAGAAAAACAGAACAATGGGAAGCGAGGGGATCTGTCGTGACAGTAGCTTATAAATTGTACTATCTTGCACCATTTTTAGAACTATTTATAAGGCTAGAATTGCTTCCAGTTCATCTGTCCGTCAATCATATCAGTCTGTAGCTGTTTCTTAATTACTTGTGTGTTTGAATGGTACAGAGTAAGCAAAGTAAGGTCGTTTTAGACTGGCTTATAAATTGTACAAGAAGTTGCATTTTTGGTACTATTTAAATTGCGTAGTATCAAACAGCAAATTGGTTGAAATATTGTATATGATTGTAAATGTGTTAAATAAACAAAACATGTTCTATTTTTCATGCAATCTGTAAGTCAATTTAGCTGTGAGCATGCGCATATATGAATTTTGTGATCTCACGCGATTCTAACGTGTATTTATTTTTATTGTATCAGAGCTAATATATTGTACAAAAAATTGCATTAGTATCATACAAAACTTCGTCAAAATCTAACAATTGTTGGTACAACATATTGCACCATTTCTTATACTATATATTGTGCTATATATAGGCTAGTCTAAATCGGCCTTAAGTTCAGATATGATTTAATTTCATCTTTTTACTACCTCGTACGAATTCATTTAAACTTATTTCACTTGAAAGTGAGATCATTCTTCAATTTCTATTCGTTTCATATCTTCGAACTTCCCTTCGAAATGGATCATCTTTAGGAAGTTTTAATAAAATGTTTATCACTATTCTTTATTACATTACTCAAAATTATTTTAATCGCTCAAAAACTTAAAAAGAAAGAGATATTGTTTTAATTTATATCGTATATCGTGATTATTTTTTAACGTGAAACATTACACATCTAAATTCTTTTTATTGTGTTCTTTAAAATCAGAAGTTTGTACTGGGACAATATCTTCAAAATTTAGATGAATTAAAAGTTCAAATTCAAAACATTTCTCAAAATATTACAATTGTCCAAATATCATTGTATGTAGTTCAAAAATTTTATAACACATTGACTCATTGCTTAATTAATGGATGAATATTTGAAAATTTATTGAAATTATTGTTTAATTACTTATCATTATATTTACTTTTTGTGTGTGTAGTAGACTATTCTACTATTCTACCATTGCTTTAAATTATTAATGATTCTTAAATTGTTGTTGCACTTGGTGTAGATCTATCAGAGGTCAAGTTTATAATCCAAAAAGAAAATGTCAAACTCTTTTCCTATGTTTCATTTTAAATGAGATAAGTAAGTATACATTGCTGACAATCAAAGATCAAGTAGATAAGTATATATTTATATATATATATATATATATATATATATATATATATATATATAAGCTATAAATACACAAGATGTTAACCCTAAATGTGAAAAAACAATTCATCTTAAAAGTGTTATACCACAAGCCACAATGCATTAACCATTCCAACACGAGTACAAACAATCTAGTTTTACCACGCTTAACACAAGCCAAGACCCAAACGCAAACGCATTCTGTCTTCATGTGGTCATACCTCACGCAGCTTATGCTCCTGAAGAATTTGGGTCACTGTGTTGTTGGATTCCAGTTTTTACATCGCTGGCCACTCCAATTCTCAACCTCTGTCTTCCTAACTGTACCCGAGACGAGAAAAATAGTCGGTCGCCGGATTGTCTGCTGCTGTTAATTATACCTGAGTAACAGTGGTAATAGATGGTAATAAATGATCAGTTATATAATCTGTCTGTTGGTGTTGGTATCCGTCTTGTATATGTGGCTGAGACAAAGAAAATAGTTATTTATAAGTAATGTAAGTGTCACATTACAGATTGATAAACTTAATTGTAAATAATTTAAAATATTACAACTAATGAAAGAATGAAAAAAATGTTCTATATAAGGTTAAATTCACCATTCCTTAAATCCTTAATTCCTTAATCCACCATTAAAAAATCAATTTGAACCTCGTTTTGACATATATGTTTTTATGTACAAAATATTTTGGCTATTATTTAATTATATAATCTAAAATATTCTAATTTTTACAAATCTTTATGAATCGATGTAATTTCTTTTTTCAGATATAAAATAGTTCTTTTCATATGAAGTGTGGGAACGTTAAAATTAAAAAATCTGATGTGTCCAACACATTACCTCCCGCCACTGTAGTAATATATTCCATATAAATTTTTCAGTACATTCAATTTATAGTTTTATAATTAGTTTGTTATTGCAATTCACAATATTTTAAATTTATTTCATACCTAAAATTTCCTTCATAAAATTTGTATGACCAAAAAAAAAAACTATTTTTGACGTTACTAAAACCGGAACCGAATTTGCTTTGATTCCCGCGTACAAATATTTTCCTTATATATTTCTTCCACCTTTTTTAATTTTGCAACAAAACTACTTCATATTTACTTATTTTATCTTTTAAACTTACATTAAATTTGACATCATATGTCAAATTTTGTGAACATATGAATAACTCATCTGCTTTATAGAAATTCCTTAGCTTAAATGATATGTAAAATTATTAAAATTTATATATTTTTTCTCTTTAGCTAGAAGTTATATATAAACGTAATTATGCAGATCGGTAGAAAAAAAAATTATACTAACGTAATTTGCAAAAAAAAAGATATTTAGAGGTATTTTTTAGGACAAACATGTTAAAGCTTCAGTAAAGTACTACATCCGATTAACAAATTGTAGTTAAAATGATCAACTGATCCGTCGTAACAATCAAAATTGAAAGTTTGTATGAATTTCTCGAAAAATGGTCGAGCTATAAAAATTTTGAGGACCGCTGTCAATTCCTCGTAAAAAAAATATTTATAGAATATGTGAACTAGTAACTTGCAAGAATGTAATAAGTCATATTTAGTGAGCATGAATGAGTGCATTTTTTCGAGAAAACAAATGCATGATTAAAATGGGCACCTAATGCGACCACTTTTCTTCAATTCAACCGACTTCGTATTTCTTACGATTCTTTTAAAACGGACATCCTGTACATACAAAAATAATCTTGTTCTATTTTATCTAAATTAGGTAAAGAGTATGACAATGTTACAATTACTTTGCTGACTTTTTATTAAAGATGTAAATTCTTGTTTGAAAAACTATACCAAATGCTTTTAAGTTGTTACAACATAGCTAAAACAAAAACTCTAATCCAAATGCAAAAAGCAGATAAAAAGATTATGTTCGATTATAATACTCTTAATAGCTTTTTTACCATCTGACTCGATTATGCACATTTTTTCAACCTTTCTTCTTTAGTAACTGTTTCGAATCTTAAACGGTATCCTGTGTTACAAAAGCATTTATGTGAAGAATTGAAGCAAGAAAAAATACAGTACGATTCTTGTGCATCGTTTAATTGTTACACGTACTGAGTTGAAGTGTGTTCATATTAAAATGTAATGTTATTTTAAATTAAAACTGTGTTTAATAACACGTCTTTTTACTATAAAAGAATTTAAGCAATTATTACAAAAAAAATATTATGTATTTATATTTCATTTTAAACTCTAAATAGCTATTTGTATCACTAGTCCAGAAACTAAATTTTTGCGAGAACGAGGCCCGCAAATAATACGAGATCTTGCAAAATGTAATGTTATTTTAAATTAAAACTGTGTTTAATAACACGCTTTTAGACTATGAAAAAATTTAAGCAATTAAAAAAATATATATTAAATATTTATACTTCATATTAAACTCCAAATAGTTATTTGTATCACTAGTCCAGAAACTAAACTTTTGCGAGAGCAAATAATGCGAGATCTTGCAAAAGAAATTCTGGGACGTGTAATACACAAGATTTTTTGCGCCGATGACACTTTTAATTTATTAAAGAAATATTATTACTACTTAAAATTTTATACACAATAAATTTTTATGTCAGAAACATTTTCGGTTTACATGTATATATAAACAATTCACTTGTTTTATTTAAAAAAAAATAGTGACATTTGTTGTAACCTGAAAAATATAACGAATGTGAATTGATATTTTTCAACAATTAACGTAATCATAATCATACATGACGAGTATAATATGAATAATAAATCAAAAATAGTTGTTTTAATTAAAGTTTTACATTTCCAATAAAATAAAATTAAAAATTTTAACAGAATGTAATGCTAAAATATTTAAGTTGACATCCCTACATTTTACTAGCCTAGGCTTGCAAAAAGAGAGTTTCTGGACGATCGACTAGTTTTAAAAATATCTTCTTTTAAAAATTTTGATCGGTTGCCATTTTGTTATTTGATAAAATAGAAAATAATTCTAAATACAAATGTTTTAGAGAACCGAAAGCAAATGCTGAAAGATTTTGCATTTTTTTAAATATTTCTTAAAATAAGGGAGCAATGACGATTTTTCGAAAAAAAAAAACAACGTCAATAACTATGAACTGGGGCTCCAAATAAAAATTTGATCTAAGAAAAGTTGCTTGTTTCAATGAGTTCTAACTGCCGTTTTCGGATGTTACAACTTAGTATTAACACCCTGTATAAACAGTATTCAAAAGAGTTCGTTAATGCTTACTTTTGTATCAGAATAAAAAATCTTTATTCATTGTGTTATAATAAATGTTCTATTACAGCTTTTAATTAAAACACACACTCATAATAATAATAACTGATGTCATTTTATCAACAATACTTTTTATTGTTGACTCAACATCACATTCAAAGTACAATACAAAGTGCTGTAGGCAGCAGTTTTTATAAAAGACACGGACAATTTTATTTTAAATTAGTTCGTGACTGTATGTCTGTGTGTAGACTGTTTCATATACAGTATGTCCCATTAGTGTTTCACTAGAGTTTTGTATTTTTCCTGGTCTTGCATCAGTCTTGTAAAAAATGCAAGACAAGACCTACAAATTTCGAAACAAGACAAGGCAAGAAATTGACTTGCAAGAAAAGTGAAAGAATAGCAAGATTATCTTCAATTTTTGTACTCTGGCGGTTTTTTTTTTGGTAGTTTGAAATATATATTTATTATAAGAATCCACCTATAAATATATGTCACTGATTAGGAAAATAATGTTTTTTTTTAAAATATAGTAATATTAACATATTTACCTAAAAATACAGACATATATAAGAATTAAAAAAATAAATGCATAAAATTTTTCAATATACATTTTATTTTAAGAATAAATAACAATAGTAATAATTATTGGCTCAATAATACAATTATTCTTTGAAATTATGTAACCAAGAGTTAAGACAAAAAACGCTTTCTTATGACGAGGGAGCTTTGGAAAAAGTTTTTCTGCTTGTACAGATGTCGCTGTTGTGCTATAATACTTAATGTAGTGCATTTGCAAATAGGGGAATCCCCGACTACGTTGTAACCTGAAAGACAAGAAATATGCAAGAAAATGACGATCAAGACAAGATTTTTATATGCAAGAGTAATAAAAGACAAGACATACATAAATTTCTTGTCTTGTTTTTCGAGACAACTCAAGAAATAACAAAACAAGGCAAGAAATCTTGTCTTGTAAACCACTACCTGTCAGAAAATTTTGTAACCCAAAAAGTAAATGTCAAATTCGTTTCCTATATTTAATTTTAAATGAGACAAGCAAATATATATTGCTGTCAATCAAATATCAAGTCATAACAATAGATATAATAAATCCCATGTTATAAAAATAAATCTTATAGCTGAAGATACTAAGTATTTTTTAGCATAACAGCGATATTTGTACCACGAAAAATCTGTTTTCCAAAGCATTTCTCATTATTAGAAAGCAAGAATACAAAAATTCAAGAAATTCTTGCTATTCCTGCATTTTTCTTACATTACAATTTCTTGAATTATCTTGCTTTGACATTTGGTGCTCTTGGCTTGTTCTTGTCTTGCATTTTGCAAGACTGTGAAAAGAGGCATATATATTTTATCCTCCACACATGTTATATTGCTCGACATTGTACCTTGCACATATTCAATCTTGTGTACCTTTTATCATGCACAATTTTAATCCTCGAAAAAAGTTATCTTACGCACAAATTATCTTCCAAATCATTTTATCATCCACACATTTTATCTTCCACTCATTTTATGTTACACATATTTTATCTTTTATACATTTTATCGTCAGATATAAATATGCGAGTAAATAAGTTAGTTGCATGGGTAATAAAATGAATGAAAGGTACAATTGCAATGTTTTAAAGATGAAACGTTGGCGAAGATAAAATGTGTGGAACATAAAATGAATGGAAGATGAAATGTGTGGATGATAAAATGTACGCAAGATAAAATGTGTGTAAGATAACTTTTCTTCGCGGGTTAAAAGTGTGTGCGATAAAAGGTGTGCAAGATCAAATGTTTAAAAGATGCAATATCGAGCAATATAACATGAGTGAAGGTAAAATATATACGCATCTGTGACAAAACTAAAAAAAATACAAGGCTCTCGTGAAACACTAACTATATATTGTTGTTTTTATTAATTCAATTTAATTTTGAGACACGCTGTATGTGCCTCAATTGTATTACTATACACCACGGATACACAGTGCGTATGCGTGTGTTTGTTAATCCGTGTGTGTCTGCATTCGTAGTCTGTGAAGAATACACGACGAAATAACGGTATCGTGTGTAGACCTTTATAATAGCTAGCTGGTATCTCAGATATCTGGTGCACTGTAACATAAAAGTTCCGAGAGTTACGTAAGCGTAAGCATAAAAAGTGTATTGTTTGCTAATAAGTTTAAAGAGTTAGTATTGTTAAGAGACCACGCTAGTGACGTTAAGATTGACATTTGGCGCGAAACCCTAATTCAAATCTGACTGTATGCATTTCTTATGGGAGTACATTTTCAATTTACGATATTAAAGCATTTTGGCGATTCTTAATTATAACATAGGGTTTTTTTTTATTCTAAAACATTACTCTTTGCTTTCCGTACAGAAGAAGTACAAATAAAAGAATAAATTAAGAAAAATTTGATTTTAAAGAAAGTAGTATCGCAAATAGTAACATATGTCGTTACTTGGTGCAGCAGGTTAAAAACGCCAAAATAAAGTGACAGGTTCAACTGAATACTAAGACAGCTACGACATACGTTTTCAGAAATTTGCACCTACTGTTTAAATTGAAGTTTATTAAATAATATTATGTTTTTTGGGTGTGTATATAACATTAGAAGATAGATAAAACATTAGAGATTAGTATTTATAAGGTTTAATAGTTAAGATTTGCATTCTATAATACTTTCTAGCAGTTTAAAGATAGCATATTTTGATTCCCATAAGAATAACATGGGCGTATAAATCGGCAGAGGCGAGTTAGGGTTTCAGTTTGAATTTGGCGCAACAAAATGACCGTTATACTAATACAGTCTATAGACTGGTATTAAAAAATGCAAATCTTAACTATTAAAGCTTATTTATACTAATCTCTAATGTTTTATCTATCTTCTAATGAAATATACCACCTAAAAAACATAATATTATTTAATAAAATTCATTTTAAACAGTACGTGTAAATTTTTAAAACGTATGTCGTAGCTGTCTTAGTATTCCGTTAAACCTGTCACTTTAACTTGGATTTCGACATAAGTTACTATTTGCGATACTGCTTTCTTTAAAATCAAATTTTTCTTAATTTTTTCTTTTATTAATCTTTAATTAATTTGGGGAAAAATAAAAAATACTGGTCTAATATTTTTCATTATTCTATCGATTAAAGTTAAAAGAAAAAAATCGTGCAAGACCTCATTCAGTATAAGACGTATAATGATGATATCTCAGATATCTGGTGCTATGTACCATAAAAGTTCCGAGAGTTCCATAAGCGTAAGCATAAAAAGCGTATTGTTTGCTAATAAGTTTAAGGAGTTTGTATTATTAATAGATCATTCAACAATTCAGTATAACACGTATAACGAATTGATTTATTACGTTTGGTGATTGATTTATTGAAAAGTTAACAATCGAAGCGCAAATAACAGTTATGTGTTTATTGAATTATGAATAGCATAGCAATAATGTTTCAATAATTATATACATACATAACGTGTGTCAGAAAATGTGTTGTTATGAGATTTAAGTTTGGAAAACGGTTATTGGTACATAAAAGTGTCTATTTTTTTTACCTCCCGCCTGTCAATATATAGATAAGGGAGGTATTGTTTTTGGTGAAATTTCTCGAGTGTGAATTTTCAACATATAACACGAATTAGGGCCTCTAGAATACGATTTTGCTATATTTACTGTGATATAAAGATTTTTTAATTTTCTATCGATCTGCATAATTACGTCTATATGCAACGTCTAGCTAGATAGAAAAAGATATATAAATTATAAAAAATTTACGTATCGTTTAGGCTGAGGAATTTCCATAAAACAGATAAGTTATTCATATGTTCACAAAATTTGACATATGATGTCAAATTTGATGTATGTAAGTGTAAAAGATAAAATAAGTAAGAAATATATAAGGAATGTATTTGCATGCGTGAATCAAAGTAAGTTCGGTTCCGGTTTTAGTAACGTCCAAAATAGCTGTCATATTTGTCATACAAATTTTATGCAGGAAATTTTATGTATGAAATGAATTAAAAATATTATGAACTGCAATAACAAACTAATTTTAAAACTACAAATTAAATGCATTGAAAAACTAGTCTACGAGTAGCATATATGTATTACTACAGTGGCGGGAGGTATTGTGTTGGACACACACAGATTTTTTTCTAAAAAAGACGCTTCTATCATTATTTAATTTTAATATTAACTTTACATATAGTTCAAGCTGAGGAATTTGTATAAAACAGATGAGTTATTCAAAGGTTTACAAAACATCACATAAGCTGTTGTAAAATTTGACATAAATAATTTTCAAAGATAAATAAATAAATAAATATGAAGTTTTCTAATTGTAAAATACAAAAAGATGGAAGAAATATAGAAGGAATAGATTTTAGTTAAGCCAAAACTAACTGTTTTCTTCGGTTCCGATACAGTATTAGAAATTTGATGCAAGGAAATTTCAGGTATGAATTGAATTAAAAATATTCTGAACAAACTAATATTTAAACTAAATATTTAATGTACTAAAGATTTTTTTTAAGAATATATTACTATAGTGGCGGGAGGTAATGTGTTGGACACATCAGATTTTGTAAGTTTACATATGAGTGTTTTATGTACCTACATACTACTTTACCAATTCATATAATGTTTCCTATGGTACACATGAATAGCAAATTAGGTTTACATTACATTCAAAGAATATAAAAAACCATTACATAGCAGTATATCGTATGTTACAATATTCGTTACGTATAAAAAAAAGAGCGATATAACTTATTACGAAAACCATGGGAAATGTAATTATAATAAAAAATTTCTTTAATTTTCTATGTTTAAGACGTTCGTGAATCAGGGCTAATCCTTTTAAAGACAGTGCATTACATTATTACTGTGTATTATCAAGAATCTAGGGCGTTAATACATGCATTACAAGAAAGCGTGATAATACACATTTCACATTCCTTGACCTGACAGCGGCGTCTTCTTGTTCTCTCTCCATCAGCGTCGGATCGGACCATTAGGACGCGTTCCCCTAAGTTGTACAAAACACACATTGTCATTCCAGTACAACAATTGTCACAAGCATGCACATGAACTCATGACATAGAAAGGAGGTGTGACAGGTGACTCCCTAGTCCTAGACTTGGGGAGGTACTCCGCGAGTAGTGAACGCTAGTATCTACACTCATTACTATATCATCACAGCAGAATGGGCCAGTCAAGCCTAGCTCCTGGCGTGTTCACTCCCCGGGACGCGGGACATCCAGTACTTAGCCCAGTCTCCTTAATGAATGCGGCCTAGCACCTCGTGATTATCAATATCCTCTATTTATTTACTTGCTAATAAGTTTAAGGAGTTAGTATTATTAATAGATTAGTTAACAATTCAGTATAACATGTATAACGAATTGATTTATTACGTTTGGTGATTGATTTATTGAAAAGTTAACAAACGAATCGGAAATAACAGTTATGTGTTTATTGAATTATGAATTGCATAACAATAATATTTCAATAATGTTATAGATATATACCTTGTGTCACCAAATCTGTTGTTATAAGATTTAACTTGGGAAAACAGTTTTTGGTACATAAAAACTGTCCGGATTTTTTATTTTCGGTTGTTCCAGTTTCTTAATTAATTTATACAGGCTATCCGTTTTAAGAGGCTAACTATTGGGATCTCGAGAACCGTAAGAGATATGAAGACGGTTAAATTGGGGAAAAGTTCCCGAAAAAATGTAGAGGTCACTAGATATGAGCAAAAAACTAATTTTGACTAATTTATTTTCGACCAAAATTACTGCAAAGAAAATTCGACAGAACCTCTGTACAGAGAAAAAAAAAATAGAGAGACGTTACATGTAAGTAGCAATGATTATTCTTTAACATATTTTGAATTGTTTAGGAAAAATAGAGAAGATGAAACGATAAAAATACCAGAAATTGAGCCATATCAGGAGAAAGACGTGCAAAACAAAGAACATTATGTACATGTTTATATTTATGTACCTATCGAATAAAATCTGTAACATGAATATGAATTTATAGGTATTATGAAATCTATTTTTTTTTACTTTTTTATGGTGTATTTATATAAAAAATAAATAAATATAATAACAAAGCAACGATTGCTTGCACTACTCTCTATATGCTTTACAGATGCATACACATTTCTCCGAAGTGACATTTGTATTTAATGTTATTACGATTGATTCAAATTAGATATTTGAAGACACAGCCCAATTATTTCTATATTATTCTGTTTATCTGTCTTGTAATCGCATAAAATAATATGTCCAGCTAAAAATAATTAAATAAGTAGTTAACAGGCAGATAATCGTAATTGTGAATCTTATTTTCCTTTTATAATATGCTTCTACTTTGACCATAGACCGCACAGCATCATTTAAATAAATGTATGTATCTGAAACTGCGATAAAGAAATGTCAATCGAATTAAAAGTAACAAAATATCCTGAAAACAAAGTATTAAAATCTCACTAGCACTTATGTAAAATACAATGTTTTCCCTATAAGTCAGTCAGAAGTGCTGCCATCTCTAGGAAGTGGCTCTCGCGGATAAATGACTTTCCCTTCAATATCAATTACAAATAAGCATTTTGGTGATACTTAACTTAATTAACGTTAAGTTAACCGCTATAAAACCTAACCTAATTTAGATTTGCTGTCCTTTTCATAGCTAAGTTAACCACAACAACACAACAAGTAGAGAAAAGTGGAACAATTTCGAAATCAAACCTTGAACTAAGACACCAAGTACCATAATGAGTGAACTCTTAACTATTTTATAATGAAGTATTGCAAAAAGAATTAAGTGAACCTTTTTATTGTTTAAATCGATCCTACAAAGTCTAATTTATCGCTCTATATGATTTAATTCATTACATTTAGTTCTTTTGAAAGACATATTTGTTTTTTGGTAAGACATAAAAATTACAAAAGAAAGAAAATTATTATGATAGAATGATACCTACGCGTTGTTCTACCACGTCACAAAGACAGGGGTTGGAATAGGATGGGCTGAATGAAACACGATATTCCAACAATAACAAAATTATATAAATTTTAATAATCAACCGCGATCAAAACCATTTATATAATTCAAATAAACTACAACGCGTAACTTGATTCTATATAAACTCTAAATTCTTACTTTTCTATTTTACAAACAATTTTGAAAACCTTTTTACATCGATCTACAAATCAATATTAATCCACACAGAATATAATAAAAACTACTTACAAATTTACACCACGATGACAGAGCTTTTACACACAGTAAAACAACTAATTGGTTATTTCACAAAGAAATACCAAGGTATGTCTGACGATTCAGTCAAGACATCAACAACAGTCAAATATTCCAACAAGAGAGAGCGATTTCAAACTTAGGACCACCATTTAATGGTAAAAATCCAGAAGTTCTCAACCTATATTTATCCGGCTCTTCTCATCCCCTAAGTATAAACTATGCTAAAAATAACCCAACTATTGATGTCCACCGAGGGCATCACCTACTAGAAACGGACAGTTATTTATTTGAAAATAAGCTAGAAGGCGCAAAAAATGTACGTCCTTCACCATAATCTGTCCATTTCGTAACATCTAGAGTACTGCAATACCAAAAATTTACAAAAATGCACAGCCGCCAAGCGACCATGTTACACTAGATAAGAGGGGAAGTGGGTAATTCAACCGCGTTTTCACGCACATCATTTTTAATTGCAGTTTTTTCATTATTAAAGATTAATTTGAGGAAAAATAAAAAATACGGATCTAATATTTTTCATTATTCTATCGATTAAAGCTAAAACAAAAAAAAAAAGTGCAAGACCTCATTGAATTAACAACCACAACAAGTAAAGAAAAGTGGAACAATTTCGAAACCGAACCTTGAACTAAGACACCAAGTCCCATAATGGGTGAACTCTAACTATCTTATAATTGGACTTTTACCATTCAACCTACAACGAAGTTCTCAGAGAATTTGGCACATGTTGGTTATCAGATGAGCACCTGAATTGCGTGCTCAACTATTAATAATAATTAAACGTTTCAAAAGTAAATAAGGTGACGTGTTAATTGGGTTGGTATTTAAATGCTTAATACGAAAATTATAACGAAAATTCTTTTGCAATTACATTTATTGTGATTTTATAATTTGCTACATTTATTATCGGAGAAATAATTGTAGTCAGTCGAAAATAAAGATTAATATTTTTTATATATCGCGTTAATAATTGCCCTATTATTATATCGAAAACAGTTTAATAATATAAAATAATGTTAAACTGTTTTTGATATTTTTGGTACTTCTATCAATTGCACACCACTTTAAGTGTCAAATTGATAACCTCAAATATTTTTAAATGTTTTTGTAATACAATTTATATTATTTACGAGCATGAAAACCGAATAAAAAATATTTATTTGGAATAATAAGCGTTCGATTTTTAAAATTCATACATCACATTAAAGCCTGAATATTTCTCATAAATATATGTAAACACAATGGTATGTTATAGAGTATAATTTTTAGTAACACATAAATATTCAAAATGATCAGAATTTTACACAGGTTTTTTCTTATCTGCTTATTAACTTAATATTGCTATCGAAATCGATACTAAAGTACACGATATCACTCCGCGAAGTTAGCCAAAGTATGTCAAAATCTAATTTTACGGACTCATATGTCAAACTGAACCTATACAGGGTGTTCCATTTAAGCGTGCCACCATTGCTATCTCGAGAACTATAAGAGCTATGAGGTTGGTTAAATTAGCAAAGAACCATCATTTTACAAGACTATTGCAATGAAAAAAAAAAAAATTTTCGATTAGTGGTTCTCAAAATACGGGACACAACTTTCTTATTTTAAATGGGAACATATGTTTATTTTTAGGTTATTCGATAGAGTATTTTTTTCTGAATTCAGTGATATAAACATATCATATACTAATATAACAAAATAATTGAGAAAAATGCATGTTAGATTTATATGTATTTTATTTATATCTGGCTGAAACAAGAGTGCTATGGATAGAAAACATAGACATAATGTTTTGTCTTACATTGTTTGATTATTTTTTGTTAAATTTTATGTTCTTAAACTGTCAGTTTTAAGAAGAAAATGAATTGTTTTCTATCCAAAGCACTCTTGTTTCAGCCAGATATAAATAAAATACATATAAATCTAACTTGCATTTTTCTCAGTTATTTTGTTATATTAGTATATGGTATGTTTACATCGTTGAATTCAATTCAAAAAAATACTCTATCGAATAACCTAAAAATAAACATATGTTCCCATTTAAAATAAGAAAGTTGTGTCCCGTATTTTGAGAATCACTGGTCGAAAAAAAAAATTATTGCTCATTGTGTTAGTCTTATAAAATGGTGGTTCTTTGCTAATTTAACCAACCTTGTTGCTCTTATAGTTCTCGAGATAGCAACGGAGACACACTTAAATGGAACAATCTGTATATTAATAGTATTATATTTGTGCAGTTTATTTTAGCACTATTTATTTTATTATTTACCTTTGATAATAATTTATCTGATTTCATGCAGACGACGTCTAAGCAGGTGTAAACATAAATTACAATTATATAGAAATATTTGACACTTTGACAGTATGTTTGTTATCATAGCCATCCCCGTCTCAATAGCTAGCTGACGTTTTACAAACACATAATGAACTTTATTTGTTTTTATTAATAGTTTACCGATTTCGGAAAAAAGCAAAATTGTGCAAAATAAATGTTTATCGATAAAATGTAGAGTTCTTGTGATATTACTTCTGATTATTTTACATGAGGATAGTTCAAACATATTATTTTTCATATCCTACTATGGTTTTATAAAAAAATAACTGCTCTGAAAGTATTTTCATTTAATAATAAACTGCTAAAATCATTTTATGTATTCACTACATGAAATATTGGAAATATTTCACAGACAGGAATTTTAATTTTAAATGTTTTAATATTGACATGTTTGACAATTTACAATATTTTTCTCTATCAAAACATTTTATTTTGCAATAAACAGATATTGGAACACCACAATCGTTTTAATTTTTAATAACATGAACTGTATGAAATGTGATACATATTTTATTATTTCCAGTATATTTATACATACTATTTCATATAGAAAACAATGAATTAATTGATTAACACACTTTGATTTGAAATTTGGGTAGCAGGAGATCAGGGGTTCAAATCCTAGCATGGCCAAAAATTAACCAAATAAGATAATGTCGTTTTTCAGTGCTTGTTAGTGTTTCACAAGAGTCTTGTACTTTTCTTGGTCTTGCATCAGTCTTACAAAAATGCAAGACAAGATTAAGACAGGAGCTAAAATTTTAAAGCAAGATAAGACAAGAAACTGTCTTACAAGAAATGTGCAAGAATAGCAAGATTTTCTTCAATTCTTGTACTCTTGGGGTTTTTTTCTTAATTTGAAATATATATTTATTATAAGAATCTACCTATAAATATAAAAGATGTTCCAAAACTTAAGACAAAAAATTAAAGCATTTATACTGTACTACGTGCTGATCATGTAACAAAAAGATTTTTTTTTAATTCGCAAAGTTAGTTGTAGTTTACTTGAAGTAAACATTTGTTTGAGCCTACTTGATAACAATTTTGAACACCTGATAAAATTTGTTTTAAACGCTATTTCTCTGGAACTAATGATCGGATTTGTTAAAAAAAAACTGTTGAAAAGAGAATTGAAAGGCCTTTCGACATGAGCCAAGTTTGACACCCTTTTCCATTTAAAATTTTTGAGGTGCAGTCCACCCCCATTTTAGGGTTGAAGTTATGTCATTGGTACTAATCAATTCAGGTGTCCCCCTTTATACTAAAATTGACGTGTTCGACCGTTTTTTGCAACATTGATGTTAAGTAGCCAAAAATTGCGCTGATAATTTTCACTGGGCCACCAAGTATAAATATACTTAGTTTATTTCTGCACTAATCCGACATTTTATCAACACCGCTTTGGTTAATTGCTAGCAAATATGAAAAGTATATTTATGGTGTGATATTTCAATTAGCGCAAAGTGAAATGAAGTTTAGCGAATGACGCCTACTGGACACGAGTTTGTTTTAGCTTTTTGCAATGTAGCGATCCTTATTACCGGCTATTTTTAACTCATAATTCGCTCATGTCTCTCGCATCGCAAAATTAAATTAAATGATACAGTTTTAATCAAACGTGGGACTTAACTCGATTAAACACTGGCTATAACCTTATTTTAAATTTAATACATACCAAAGTGAAATAAAAACATTATACCGTGAGAATTTTTTAATGTGAAATATGGGGATTTATCATACCGGGTGTCCCAGCACGACCGACACATGGAAGTTTTACATGGGAAATCAGTTAATTATGAATAGTATCTCCCCAGTGCAAGATATTAACTTCAAATTTTGTATGCTTATTGGAGATTATTATTTCTATGGATTACAGTTATTTGAAATATGTAATTTCGTCTGCAAGACGAGATTTATTAAATTATAAAATCTAACATTTTCGTTCAAAATCAGTCAGCCATGGAAATAAAAGAAAATATCTATGTGACAGTTCTGACAGTTAATGATATGCCATTGTAGATATTTATATTTTTGTAATATTGGTATATTATTTAACAAAAAGAAACTAAATTCAACTTAAATAATATTAAAATACAGGGAATAAGAATTAAAATTAGTGATTCTTCACTAAACTGTCAGATAAAAATTTTCTTTTATTTCCATGGCTGTCTGCTTTTGAACGAAAATATTAGATTTTAAATTTAATAAATCTCGCCCTGCAGACGAAATTGCATATTTCAAATAAGAAGTGTGATCCGTAAAATTAATATTCTCCGATAAGTATACAAAATTTCAAGTTAATATCTTGCACTGGGAGATACTATTTCACAAAAATGTGAACGTACGTCATACCTAATAATAAAATTGTAGCCAAAACAGCAATGTTACTATCCCTAGCATATACCCAGTAAAATACACCGAACTTAGTGTCTTTTACTAATCAATGGTTGGTAATCCTGTACAACGTTGCCGTTCTCAAAATGTCAAAAAATAATATTATTTTTGAAAAATGTCAAAAAATCGTGCAAACCTATGCTTACGACTTGATATTTGGTTGACAAAAATGTATGCTTGCTTGTCTCATTAAAAATGAAACATAAAGTTTAATATTGCAAGAAATTACAAAATTAAAAACTTCTTTCTTATCTAGTTTTATAGTGATATTTAGAGCTGGTATTACAGGTTTCTATTGTAGAAGTTATTTTTACTACGCAGTATTTATTAATTTACATGGTTTAGAAGACAAACTGATTTTGTATTCAAATCTCAAATCTAACATCCTGGAACGCCAAATAAATACCAAGTAAAATATAATTAATTAATTTTCAACATATAAAGTTTATTTTTCAATATTGACATTCGGAGTGAAATTCACATACTCTTTACTCTTTGTAATTTTCACTAATTAAATAGAACCATAATTTAATATAATGAACAGTGTGATATATTATAACGAATACAGAGCACATCTCTATAATGAATTTATTTATTTGCATAGCACACTATTTGCATTTGAATGCTTTTGATCTTTCAACTAATTTAATTAAATTTATTAATTTGTGCGTCATGAATAAATGTGTTACCATGGCTTATTATACATTGCTAGGTGTAGAAAATAAATTGTGTAGTTTCATAAACTATTTCAATGTTAATTTTTAAATTTTTATTCAAATTATTAACAAAATAAAATACCATTAGTAAAAAAAAGCGATAAAAATGTTTTCAAAAACTATGGGCAGTATAAATAATATACAATTTTTCTTTCATGGCTATGTTCAGGATGCACGCAGATCAGGATTAATTCATTTAAAGACAATGCATTACAGTATTACTATTTATTAATAAGAATCCAGAGCGCTAATACATGCACTATAAAGATATGACAATAAACATTTTACATTCCTTGACCTGACAGCGGCGTTCTCTTGTTCTCTCTCCATCAGCGTCGGATCCGACCATTAGGACCCGTTCCCCTAAGTGTTATAAAACACACATTGTCATTCCAATTACAACAATTGCCACAAGCATGCACACGAACTCATGACATAGAAAGGAGGTGTGACAGGTGACTCCCAAGTCCTAGACTTGGGGAGGTACTCCGCGAGTAGTGAACGCTAGTATCTACACTCATTACTATATCATATCAGCAGAATGGGCCAGTCAAGCCTAGCTCCTGGCGTGTTCACTCCCCGGGACGCGGGACATCCAGTACTTAACCCAGTCTCCATAATTACCAATACCCACTATTTGCACACATAGGTACTGTAACCACCTACAGAGTCCCACAACTCTGCCGGAGAGACTTACAACCACGAAAGTCCTAGACTTCCTAACATATGTAGATCCCAGATCTACTAATGAAACCTCGATTCATAAACCAGCGCTGCAGACGCTCCTGTGAGTCTTACTCTCGCCGTAAGTCTCTCCCATGGGTTCCACACCCATTCTGTTAGTAGGTTCGAGGGCGTCCTAGACACCCACCAAGTAGGGGAAGCTATTCTCTACATTTGCGGCCACAAACAAATACTACATCTTGATACATTTACACCGTGCTCAGTAAATTCACAAGCAGTGAATAATATGTCGTCCATTCAGTAGTAATATAACTAGAATAACCGTCAATTCTATCTAACAATATTTTCTCTTCATTCCAGGCATAAAGGCATCCCTAGACCAGGACAAAGACGCCGAGGACGCCGGTTGGTGGTCCGGCGCCCAGGACCAGGAACTGGAGGATGAGCGTCGCGACGCTGAGATCCTCAGGGCTGTCAGGGACTCTATGTTGGAATGGGAAGCCAGGAAGAAACAACGGTCAAGGTACGAAAATTTTAACCATTTAATTTAAGTTATTTGTTAAAATTACTTAAGTTCTTCATTTTAACCTATAAAAGATATAACTTTTGACAGAAATAGAAAGAGAATGCATTTCAAATAAAGATAGAAAACAGGTTCAACTCACTAACACAGCAAAATAGCTGAGTGAGTTGGATCAGTTCTGAATTACTTCAAACGTACCAAGTAAACAAAATCAATCTACTAGGTTACTTAAAAAGTTCCAAATAAATATGGCCTCAGTTAGCTTAAAGTACTACAAATTTTCTCTAAACATTTTTTTTGTATCTATAATAACATCGCAGAAACCACGTATTTACAATTATCGTTCCATCTTGTATCTTCACATGGAACAAATACCCCAGTACCTTTTTTAACTTTGTTGCAGTGTGCTATACTCTGTTTTTAAACTATAGACAGTAACTAGAAATTCTAGTGAGAAAATCAAAGTCTGTGATTGGCCGCTGCGCCATTTAATGAAGTCGCATTTAACCAGACAAATTTTAAAGTTAACCTTCTCAAACGTAACTGAAAGGTCAAACTCTCAGTAGTTGTCAAATCACTTGTTGAATTTGCACGTGTTTTTTGTTTCATTTCTCTTTTTGTGATATTTCACAATTAACACCAGTTATTTTCAGAACTACTAGTATTTCACTAACGTTGTGGTGTAAATGTGACTTTATTTAGTGCTGTCTTTAGTTTAAAAACGAAGTATAGTAAGCTATGTAAGTGGACATAGCTTGTGAGTACGTTATAAAAATATTGTTATTATTTTTCCGTCAATATATTCTGAGTATTAGTACATTGCCTAAAAATAAAGCTGTTTAAAGAAATTTATTGTTAAGTTTTATTGAAACGCGTAAGATGAGAATAACTTTACCCTTCTTTGCAGATACAAGCGCGCATCACCAAGCATCTGCTACCCCCCTTTAGGCTGTTTCTCAGCATCCGGCCCCTTCACCTACTTAGACACCTTACCATCACCCCCTGAAGAAGTATCCACTACGTTCCTCTTGTACCCTGGTCGACGAAGTGGTCGCTCCGTGCCTTCTAACCCAAATCACCATCAACCTCAAAGAGACCCAAACAATCCAAATCCCAATCCTGGGACTCAGTCAGGTTCTGGGGGACCAAGACGATCTATTCCTTCTAACGCGCAAAGAGACCAAAAGTCCCAAAAGTCCCAACGAGATCCCAACTCTCCAAGTCCTAGTCCTGGGATTCATCTAGGATCTGGAGGACCTGGAGGATCTGGAGGACCTGGAGGTTCTGGAGGTGCCGGAGGACCCCCAGGAGGAGGTAGTCCACTAGCGGAGGTGCCGTGGAGGAATATAAGTGATGCCTTCCAATGGGCCAAAATGCACTTCAATCCACAAAAGGAGACCAAGATTCTAGTGCATGGTTTTGGGAGCAGTTGTCACTATGTTTGGGTTTATGAGATGAGGAGTGCTCTTATGGCTGTGGTAAGTAATAGATGAGTATTGAGTTAATTGATAAATGTATTTCTTTCTTTCCAACTTTCCAACCTAACATTAACCTGTTTTCTTCTATTAAATCTTATAAATCAGTTTTTATTTCTTTTTGTAATACTTTGCAACTAGAACATTGAATTTAGATATTTAAAAATTCATTTTTTCGAAAACTGTCAAAGGACAACTATTAAGATGCGAAATTATTGTTTGTTGTTTACAGCATGTAATAGTATATTGCGTCCTAAGGGAATATATAGGCAAATTACATACCGAAGATTTCTGATACACGAGCGAACGTAGTGAGCGAGGGTAGCAAAAGCCGAGGGATGTAATTATGTCGTTAGATTCCCAACGGGCACAAGCTATTTTTTCCTTCCCTTGAGAAAAAAAACTACGCATCGAAGTAATCAGATTACTTTAAAAACATATCAAAAGATGTTTGATTTTATTTTCAAAGCACACTTCACTGAAATTGAATAAAATCAATAATAATAATAATCAATAAGATCATATTCGGTTTTAAAGCATATAAAGAACCATCTAAGAAAAAATATGCGAAGATTGATTGAAGAGTGTTTCGTTTCTCATTTCAAGAGGTAATAGGCTTGCCTAAATACCTCACAAGACAATTACTACTACAAGCAGTAAAAATTGTTTTATCTTGCTAATAACGTACAATACTTTAAATATCTTTATCTACAACTATTGAAATATGGGTACATTATACGTGTGATACTACATATAATATACTACTCATATTACACAAGTGTAATATGAAACGTATATTACACGCTACA
This sequence comes from Stenolophus ochropezus, assembly GCA_035578165.1. Classification (NCBI taxonomy): domain Eukaryota; kingdom Metazoa; phylum Arthropoda; class Insecta; order Coleoptera; family Carabidae; genus Stenolophus; species Stenolophus ochropezus. Next base: position 17,550,067 of record JAQOWZ010000012.1, on the reverse strand, counting down.
CTTTTCTGTAATAAATAGAGCATATAATTTAACACATAACATGTTAATAAACTGTTAATTTATTAATAATATTTTTTTTATTATAAATATCAATATAAATGATTATAAAAGTATAATAAATACAATTTGAATAATTATTTTAACATTTAAGTGCTACTGTGGTGCCATCTGTTAAGCTATATATGAACTACTCACAGCTAACAGAATATTTAAAAAATAATATCAGATTTTTTATATGCCTGATAGTTGTAGATAAAGTATAGTATTTGATTCGCACAATATGGCTATATTACACGAGGATTTAATTAAAAATACGAGCGGTAGCGTACCTAACATATTATGCTTGTTAAATAATATACTATTATCTAAGACTATTTCTTAAAAATTTACTCATTAAGAATAGAGAATGATCGTTCATCAATTGCATTACAAATCGGTAATATTAAGAAACTCTATTATAAAATCTGACCTATCCCCCTAAATGCTTGTAGTTTCGCACAAAAATCTATGTTTCATTCTTCACGTGACGAAGTGAGTAGATCTAAGCAGGGGGCCTCTATATAAGGCCCCTTGGCTTGTGGGTCCAGAAGCGACTGCTTCCACCACTAATGCGTAAATCCGCCACTGTCAGAGAGTGAGGATTTTAAGACATTTAAGACCTGATATGACACATAACATCCGTGGTTTATTCAATAGAGCAACGTTTTCGTTTCTCCTTACTTCTGTACATGTAAACAAAGGCTTAATGTCCTGTAATTTTTATTAGATCTGAAAGAATATTTCGAAGAAAAAACCTGTTGCAGATTCTTGTCCCTATTATTGTTTCTATTTTCATACCATTGCAACTTACACCCCAAACCGTACCTCCTCTTCAAACCATTAACACCCAACACCAACAGTACCACATCTAAATCTACAACATTTCCTCATTCCAGGACGACTACAACATAGTCTGCGTAGACTGGGAACACGGGGCCGTCCTACCTAACTACGTCAAAGCAGCAGCTAACACTAGACTAGTAGGGGCTCAGTTAGCTCTTCTGCTGAAAGGACTGGAAGAACATGCAGGTCTTTCTAGAACTTCTATGCATCTTATAGGGTTTAGCTTGGGGGCTCATGTTGCTGGGTTTGCTGGGAGTGAGATGCGGAATATTAGCAGGATAACAGGTAAGTCGAAAAAGAAATTAGTATCCTGTATACTACTTTCAGGTAAAATATGCAAAATAAATGCCAATATAGAAATTTTATTATTTACCCAAAATTTAACTTCAAACATATCAATGGATTTGTAATTTTATGTAAATTCCAAATATGTAAAAATATATAGGGGCCCATATCATGAGAACCACTGGTTTAAAAAATATTTTTTGCTCATTGTATTAGTGTTGTAAAATGGTGGTTCTTTGCTAATTTAACCAACCTCGTAGCTCTTATAATTCGCGAGATAACAATGGTGGCACACTTAAATGGAACATCCTGTATAACTAGCGAATGCTCAGCTACGCCGAGCTTTTCCTAGGTCTTTCATGATGGTTTTGAATGTGCAATAACTCTTTTATTTGTCGCGATTACCTAAATCCATATATTTTTTTAAAGTAATCTAGCCAAGACAGAGGTACATCCAGAATTTTTTTTCGAAGGTTTTAAATACATAGTGTCCAATTTAAGTGGTACATTATTGTTATCTTGAGAACTACAAAGAGACTGCAGAGTTTGTTAAATAAGTAATAAATTTCTATATCAAGCGACTATTTTTATTTATTTTCTGAAAACTGTACTAGCTTGGTTTAATTTATACAAATGAAATATTTTTCTTAAACATTTATTACAAAATAATTTCATTTTCTTTTCTCTTAATTTTATAACAGTTTACTTGTTAATACTCTTTTTCTAGAAGTATTTACAAGCTTTCTTCTCAATAAATATCAAATTTATTTCGCATATTTCTTTAAAACTTGATAAACACATAATTAAAAACCATAACTTCAACAAGGCTCACATCGAAGTTTTATAGTTTTTGGAACCTCGAAAATAAAATTTCCCATATTCTTTTCATAAAAAAAATTCTAAATGTTCCATTTGATTCCGAAGTCCTTTACTTTTGTTTCGAACAATAATTTTATTAGATGCATCATGCTTAATTTTCAATCTTCAATAATGATTAATAAATTTCTGCTTTTAGTTTAAATGACAACTTAAAATCTTGTACTATGCTGCTATGTTTCTAAGTATTTGATTTGTATTTGTACCGTACATTTTTAAATAAATAAAAATAAAAATATGGTTTTTCTGTACAGTTGTAGATCATATTAAGTTTTATAACCAATGCTCATCCATTCAATTATGAAGTACACAAAAACAGTACAATTCATAGATAATATATTCTTACTTAATACATACTCAAATTAAGCTTTTTCGATAACCAAGGATACAAAATAAGAAATTTTATACCGAAAAATGCAAGATTTAATTCTTTAAATTTTGGTATATAAAATATTGCTATAAATTAAAATGGGAAGCAACGCGCATAAAAAAGCTGTTTTCCCATGTTAAATCCCTATGTTCTGAATTTCGATGAACACACTGTATACTTATGACAATTATATCTCGAATTTCTTTCGACGACGTTACATTTTTCACCGTACTCATTTTTTCTTCTAGGATTGGATCCAGCGGGTCCACTGTTCGAAACCCAGTCACCAGAAGCTCGTCTAGACTCAACTGATGCAAAATTCGTTGATGTCATCCATTCCAATGGAGAAAACTTATTCCTAGGAGGCCTAGGATCTTGGCAACCAATGGGACATGTAGATTTCTATCCAAACGGTGGCCGAATGCAGAAAGGATGCTCTAATTTGTTTGTTGGAGCTGTTTCTGATTTTATTTGGTGTAAGTTTTATAGTCTTTTTCACGTAAAAGTGATCGTACGTCATAATGTTCCCTGATGCAACGTTGCCAAGTATTTGTAGGGTATATGCAAGTGTTGATGGTTGCATAGTATACCATGTGTGTATATATGATCTTATCAATTATTTATATAAAATAAATTAAATTAGTTCATCATCCCTCTCTGTATGTTCGTCATCGTCATCGCCAAAATTAATAATAAGTGGCTCAACGTCCTCTCGGTCAAAGCCAACTTCTCTATTCCACCAACATTTAATTTCTTCTTCGATGTGACATTTTTTAAAAATATTATTATTTTTTGACATTTCGAGAATGGCTTACCAAGCATTGATTAGTAAAAGACACTAAGTTCCGTGTATTTTACTGGGTATATGCTACGGATAGTAACATTACTGATTCGCTTACAATTTTATTACTAGGTATTCGTCTTTTAGTAATCAATATACAGATGTTGAAACTGTGGTAGGATTTAGTCTGGGATGGTCAGTATATAAATAAACGAACATGTCACCAACATTTGTTAAACTGTACCCACTATTGTACCATCTAACTATTTGAATTTTTTCTTTATTGGTAAAAATTGTATTATAAGTTTATTTGTCAGTTAATCTTATAATATTGACAACCTATGTTCCCTATGTTGCATTTTATCTGAAACGGTGCCATAGAACAAGTGGTATCCATAGTAATGACTAATGCCAGATTCGAATATGTTGTATCTTAGCTGAAACTCACGGTATACAAATTTAATAAAGGAGTAAATATACAAATGAGTTGTAGATTAAACTAACAAAACTATCAACGCATAATAAAGCACAAATTATCGACGCTAAAATCACCTTCATAAATGATACGAATTCAATGTTTACTTAAAAATATTTGTTACCGTAGTTACACTATTGTTTCTACTTCATTTTTGTCATTGATTGGACGTAGATAACATGTAGATCCCTCTGTAACACGTACGATAATGAGATAGCGAGTAAAAGTATAATTTATGCCATACGTATAGGACAAAGATGGTATAGTGCTGGACAACATAATTGAGAATTGGATTACATCACCCCCTACTAGCATACCGTAAACATGGGATTATCCCCAAATTTATGGTACAGAAATGCAGGGACTGATTTCAAATTTTTAAATAGGTATATATAATACAGGTAAAAATGTTTGGTTTATACGTACTAAAACAAACAAATTTTTATTTTATTTATGTAAAATCTAATCCAGCCTAATGGGGAATGGTTAATTTTGTTTCCATTTTTGATCCTCATCACAGTTATGAGAATATGAAATTTTTATTAATACCGCCCCTACATATTTTCGACTCATCACCCGTTGTGAGGGTTAGCCGCATCCATTACCAAGCTTAAGGGATTAACCAAATATCTTGTCCCGTACTATAGATAAAATTGATGACGTGAGGATCACCTTAGAGAAACAGACTTCATTACACATATCACACGATAGGACAATTTTTCTTCAGGCAGGCACACTGTACCAATATATACACTTGTCCCTATACTATGGTATAGTCAGAATCACTTTCTCTACGTATATGATAAGACAATGACAGACTATTAAATGACACCTCGTCACAGAATAGGTTTATACAGAAGCGACAGTAAGACAGAAGCAAAAATTAGAGAGAGATGGGGAAGGTGCACAAATTTAAAGGGCCCATTGTTTAAAATCGGAAAGTTTCCTCACATCTGAGAGAGAGATAGGGAAGGGCACAAATATAAAGGTCTACACAATGCTTCAAGGTCATAGAACTGACTAGCGGAACATGAAAGGTATCGCTTCTGTGTGTAATTATTCTGTGACCTCGTCTTACAGTCAACACACAACACTAGATAAGATCATATAAAGTAGAATTAAAATGGGAAATTATTTATGAACTTTTTTTTAGCGTCTGATGTCGAAGGAAGATCGCTTTGCAATCACAGAAGAGCTTACAAGTTCTTCGTAGATTCAGTATCTCCAAGATGCCATTTTCCAGCTTTTCCTTGTGAATCGTATGATGCTTTTCTTGAAGGAAGATGTTTTCCTTGCACCAATGAAAGGTAAGACATGATTTGAAATGAAATTCTACTTTTTACGGTATCTATAAACACCATTCTTGATTTGTTGAGGTAATAGTGGTGACATATATTAATGTGTAACATTTATTTATCAATTTGAAGACAAGGAGTGGTGGCACAATTAGTTAGTACTTTCTACTTTGAACTGATTGAAGTATGAAATCTGGGGTTCAAATCCTAGCATCGCCAACATTAACTAAAACATAGCGCTGTGTCCGAGTGGTTCGAAACCCATTATAAGTTTGAAGTCCTTGTGTAAAACTGTAGTTGATAACTTACACAACCAAATTCAAAGAAAACGTAACACCAAATAACCTTAGGTAATGTTTTGCCTTAGATGATTTAGATAGAAATCTATCGATGTCAGAACATACTTTTTGTAAATTATCCAGTTTTTGAAGTGTATCAATGAATGTTATTTTCCAGACATTGTGGCAATATGGGATATTACGCAGACAAAGCTGTAGGAAGAGGTCAATTGTTTTTAATTACCAGAGATGAAGAACCTTTTTGTGGTAAGTCAAAAAAACCCTGATCCTTTAAGTTTATATTGAACTCTTTAACCATTCTTGCCTATAGACTACTCTGGCTGCAGTGTATATTGAACTCGGTAAATTATTTAAGACACTCTTTTTCAAAAACACATAAGGAATGTAAAAAGTACTAATATTTGAGTTAACTTGTTTAAGCAAAAAACTGTTGTTTTGAGTACACCTAAATAAAAAATCTTTCTTTCACAAATCCTTCTTTCACAGATCCTTCTTTTACAAAAGCATCTTCCTGTTGCTTCTGATTTTCTTTTGCCTTGTTACATTATTCTTTTTCATTTAAAGACCTTTTAAAAGACTTTCTCATTTTAGTTTCCTAGAAAATATTTTTCTATTTTTTATGCTGTTGTTCCAGTCAAAAAACTGTTCCATTCTTTTTCCACTTGTAATTGTTTCGTCTGCTTTATTAAAAACCTTAAAAATTTCATGTTAAACTTATTGTTATGATGTAATTATTTTTTTAATAAACTATGTTCTTAAGCTTATTTTTCTTCTTGTAGCGTTGTATCCTTTGGTGGGTCTTTACCAGCTGTACAAGCCTTCTCCATTTATAATTTTTATGTCTGCTGATATATTGTTGAACCATTTCTATCTTGATCTTCGTCTTGATCTTATTTTTGTTGGAATCTCTTGAAATACCTTTTTTTTACGTTTTTCTCTTTTGTTATTCTTGTAATATACCCTAACCTCCTTGTTCTTATTTTTTTTTTCAAAAAATTTACACTTATAAACACTGCTTTCTTCAAATGGTTCAGAATCCACTATAACCTGTAAGTTAATTAGGTACAATGTTTTTTAGGTGTAGATTTTTTCTTTCTTTTATACAAGTACTTGTCATTCTTGAAGCCTTGTTCCTTTTAGAAATTTTGTACCTTGGAAGAAGAAACACCTAATCTATTACTTTTTCTTTTTTAACAGTACAACTTAGTGTCAGAACAAGTAACATTAGTACCAATAAGACTATGACTATAGATAATCTAGAAAAATTAATAATAAATATTTTTTCTTTCTAGCACATCAATACAGCGTGAAAATAGAAAGTTCTTCTATGTCCAAACCGTTAATCAACTACGGCAAAATCAAAATAACTTTAGTCGGAGAATCCGATCTCAATGAAACCTTTACAATAACCAACAAAGACGATGAAGAATTATTACCAGGAGCAATTGTTTCTAGAATTCTGGTTCCTCATCCTATAATTGCAGAACCAACCAAAGTACAAATCTTGTATCAAGGATATACAGGGTGGTTATCTTCAGGTTTGAAGAAATGGCGGATTGACAAAGTTTCCATGATGGACAGTTTTGGCAAAACGTAAGTATTAAGAATAAAATACTAGTATAGTAGAAGTGCACACCTCTAACTCGCTGTGACGTCATTCGAACTTGAGATCGTAGGTTCAAGTCCCAGCGACCGATAATGTGTTATTTGTCGTAAAATAAAAAACAAAGCTACTTGTGTATCACACTCGGATGTTATAGACTTGCCATCTATACATCTTAAATAGAAGTAGCGCTGGCATGAAACAACCGACAGTACGGCAGTTAGAACTGCGGCTCGGTGAGTTCGGTTGCCCTACGCTCCGCTTGGGAGATACAGGGACACATTATTTATTATATAGTAGAAGTAGATATATATGAAACTGACTTATGCGAATTTTACAACCTTTTATGGAGAGGTGGGAAGCTTTATGGTCAGGAGTTATAAATTATCCCAACTCAAAGGTATCACTTGAAAAGTAAGAACAGGGCCGTATCATATTCTTCTCGTCATAGGATACATATTTGCTACTCCGTTTTTTCGACGTCGACGGCTGATCTTGTGATGGATGTTGAACTATTTCTTCCGAATGTTGTTTTCAGCATGACTTACGTCCACAAAATTATATTCCCAGGGTCTCTACATATTCGTATTTACAATTTTATGCACACACTACTAAAAACTGCAAGCACAGAAATAACTTTTTGATGACTTATCCAAAACTGATCGTGTACCTCTAAAGAAAATTTTTAATAAGTAATAATGGAGTTCTTAGAAGAATTGGAAATTCAAATGAAAAGAAAAAGGAAGAATGTACAAGTTACCGTGTTTGACACCCTTTTCCATTAAAAATTTTTGAGGTGCAGTCCACCCCCATTTAAGGAAGATATGCCATTGGTATTAATCCATTTAGGTATCCCCCTTTATACTAAAATTGACGTTTTAGAGCGTTTTTTTTTTGCAAAATTGATGTTAAGTGGCCAAAAATTGCGCTGATAATTTTCATTGTGCCATCCTGTATATGATGGTTGATGTTAATTGAAAAAAACTGTTAGAACTAGAATTCTAAATTATTTATTAGATATTTTGTTACCTGTTGCCATGGTTTCAGTAATGAATAGGAAAGCGACATAGTTTTTGTGTTTTACATTATAAAATTAACTTTTTTATTTAATACACTCTTCTAAAGATAGAGAAAAATATGTTGTATCGTTCGCTCGTGCATCAGAAATCTTCGGACTGTAATATACCTATATCTTTCTTTATGACGCAATATACAATCTTTCATTTATTCGTCGTCTTTCTATTTTTACCATAAAATACCCATTTCTGTCGTTGTAGCTTTTCTTACATACCCCTATTTTTATGATTATGGTTCACAATTCAGATCAGAAGAATTTTCGGGCTATAATTGAAAAACAAAACTGATAAAAACAGACGATAGAACAAAAGAAAATAATTTTTAGTGAAGTAGATAAGAGTTAAAGAATGGTCAAAGAGACATTAAACAATATATCTGCTAGCTTATATGACAATTTTTTTTCGGCACATTTTTATTTAACTTTACTTAGTATTTATTTTTACAATAATAAAAAATAATCTCTTTTTCAGATCTTCTGTATGTAAAAAAGGTCTGGAACTTATATCCGGTATACCTGCAACTTTAAAACTATACCCAGGAAACTGCAACATTCCTAAAGATGGCCAAAACTTTGAACAAGAGTTCATAGAAGATAGGATATCTTCTGAAAACAACACTGGACAATACCCACCTGGCTTTGAACCTGTGTCGGTAGAAACCAACAAAAAATTCATCCCAACTCCTGTAGTACGAATTGGCAATGAAGCAATAAAAGGAGAAGGCATTAAAAACATATTACAGGACGAAGGATTTGAGAAAAAGGATAAAATAGATTCATATGTACCTTGGAAGACTTATGAAAATAACAACTTAGACGAAAGCTCTGAAGTTGAAACAACAAGAGCTTTCAACACTAAAAGCGTTAAAGGAAGTACAAGAAAAGAAGATATAAAAGAGGTAGTAGAACCTATTTTGAAGAAACCTGGAAATAAAAATGCCCGGAGTCATGATTTAAGCAAACCTGAAATCACAGAACCAATTCTAGGACCAACAACAGTCAAACCTATTGGTACTAGTTCACCCAACCTCATTTCTCGTTTGTTAGGCGAAAGGGAATTAAATTACCAATTTGAAGACGAATTTGTACCTGGCGACAAATTCAAACGACATGACCTCATTCAAACCGAACGAGTCCAAACCAGTCAAGAAGAAGGTCCTTTGAAGATGATAATGATGACTGTTCAGTTCTTACCACAGCGACTTTCAAAAATGTTCGAACAAGCCGAAAGGTACGCAAGAGAAACAATATTTCCTCTAATTTCTCAACATACACCAAAATTCATAACAAATTTCATCACACCAAAAGAAAGGGAACAGCCAAAATATGTACCCCTTAACTATACAGACACGGAAAAATCACCAGCCAAGCGAGTCGACAAAACAGATTTTTCACCACCAGACATACCAATAAAGCTTACAAGAACAGACAACGAAAGTCTAGAAACAACATCTTTAAAAGTCGAAGCTAGAAACTTAGAGACGACTACTGAAAAAATACAAGTTGTTTACCCAGAAAAAATTAAGGAAACAACAACGATAAAAATAGAAAAGGATGAGAAAGTATCAAGGAAAATTTATGTAGATCTTCCAGTGTTTGACGAAAGAGATATTGGAGTCAAGTACATTCCGTTAGTCTACCCCGATCACATAAAACCAGAAAAAATTACTAAAAGATAAAATTAAATTATTTAAAATTGTATATATGTTTGATTGTTATGTATATTGTATAAATTATGTATTTTTTTAAACTTAAATAAACAAAAATGTCAGTTAATGCTATCGTTAATTTTGATATATGGAAAAGCCATTTCTTACAGGAAATTCATAAATTTAATAAATCAAATCATGATTACACATTTTTTTTACCCTTAAAATAAAGTTAGCTATAATTTTTTTATTTCTACCTTCTATATAGTCTTTTTCACGAAAATGTGATCGTACGTCATAATGTTCCCTGATGCAACGTTGCCAAGTATTTGTAGAGTACATTCAAGTGTTGATGGTTGCATTGTATACCATGTGTGTATATATCATATTGTGAATTATTTACATAAAATAAATTAAATTTATTCAGCATCCCCCTCTGTATCTACGTTTGTCACGTTCTTGTTCGAAACACCTTATTACAGAATTCATCATATTCTGTGCACAACTTCCTAAATTTTTTGCTCGATTTTTTGACATTTTTCAAAAATAATATTATTTTTTGACATTTCGAGAATGGCAACGTTGTACAAGATTACCAACCATTTATTAGTAAAAGACACTAAGTTCCGTGTATTTTACTGGGTATATGCTAGGGATAGTAACATTGTTGTTTTGGCTACAATTTTATTACTAGGTATGACGTACGATCACATTTTCGTGAAAAAGACTATACAAGACAAAGCTAAATAGGAAACTTGTGTAACAAGACGTCTATAAAATAGCGTTAACAGATGTTTTCCATGGCCTACTGATGTGGTGGAAATATATTTAACTTTGGTTTTTTAAATGGAACACCTGTATGTTTTTACGGAATAAGATTCTATATTAATTCCTCTTTACACACTTAAATGGAACACCTGTATACCGGATACAGGTGTTCCATTTAAGTGTGCCACCATTGCTATCTTGAAAACTATAAGAGCTACGAGGTTGGTTAAATTAGCAAACAACCACCATTTTACAAGACTAATACAAAGAGCAAAAAAAAACTTCGACCAGTGGTTCTCAAAATACGGGATACAACTTTATTATTTTAAATGGGAACATATGTTTTTTTTTGGTTATTCGATAGAGTATTTTTTTCTGAATTCCACGATATCATTTTGCACACCATTTATCGTGCACACTTTTAATTCGCGAAAAAAATATCTTACACACATTTGATTTTGCGCACATTTTATCATCCACACATTTTATCTTCCATTCATTTATTTTCCATACATTTTATCTTCGCCAACGTTTCATTTTTAAAACATTGTAATTGTACCAGCCATTCATGTTATTGCCCATGCATCACTTCAAACAGATATAACTACAGGTTTGACGTTTCATTTATTATTTCTATATATAGAATACAAGTGTAAATTTTTTGATACAAGTACAATGTACAAAAAAAATCATTTTTCAGATCCACAAGAGTCGAGAAAACGTTCCAGGTCTTCCAGTCGACGCATCTCTCGCTGAATATGTTTCAAATGTCCCCATCGCAGTTTCTTTAGTTGCTTAATGTACAAAGGTTCGTCACCTATAACCAAGTAAGAAAATTATTGTTAATCTCCAATCGTGCTACCAGCCTTCTTTCGTCATGTAGTATGAACATCTGATAAAATTAGTTTTAAATAATATTTCTCTGGAACTAATAATGGGATTTGAAAAGTAAAATAACTTTTGGAAAGAGAATTGAAAGGCCTTTCGAAGTGTTTCATGTTTGACACCCTTTTCCATTTAAAATTTTTGAGGTGCAGCCCACCTCCATTTTAGGGTTGAAGTTATGCCATTAATCTTAGATGAGGTATAACATAGAGATATGGCATTGCCCAAATATATTGTCGAAAGATCTAAGGTTTAAAATCGCTTGCATCCGGTTGTTTGAGAACAGCAGACCAGTGGAGTAGTTATATGGAAAACTCAACCAAACAAACAATGAGGATAGGTGACTAACACTATGACCAATATTTCGTTCGTCTAACTGTAAGTGTGCACTACTCAGTTGGCGGATTGTTCTCACGCAGCTGACTATTAGGCGATTCTCGACCATACATGTTTTGCTTGCTCAGTAGTACGTAGCTATAGGAGCGTGCCATATCTCTATGTTATACCTCATCTAAGTTATGGAACATAAAATGAGTGGAAGATAAAATATGTGGATGATAAAATGTACGCAAGGTAAAATCTGTATAATATAAAAGTGTGGAGCATGAAAGGTGTGCAATATTAAATGTTTGAAAGATACAATGTCGAGCAATATAACATGTGTGGAGGATATAATGTACTCGTATACGCCTCTCATGACTTGAGTGATAGTGCATACGTACTGCTTCATGTTAATTGGTATGTCGCTAGTTACAAGAGAGTCAACAAGATACTATGCTCTGATTTTAAACTAAGTAACTAGAAATTCTAGTGAGAAAATCAAAGCCTGTGATTGGCTGCTGCGCCATTTCATGAAGCCGCATTTAACAAAAAAAATTCAAGTTAACCTTCTCAAACGTAATTGAAACGTCAAACTCTCAGTAGTTGTCAAATAACTTCTTGAATTTGCACGTGTTTCTTGTTTCATTACTCTTTTTATGATATTTCACAATTAAAACCAGTTCTTTTCAGAACTACTAGTATTTCATTAACGCTGTGGTGTAAATGTGATTTCGTCTAGTTCTGTCTATAGTTTAAAAACGGAGTATAGTAGAAAAAGATGAAATAGTATGTTACTCATGTTAGAACACAACGTCGTATAAGACGTATATTGCTTATTGGTAGCTAAGTATAAACTCCCTGGCCTATAGTAAGAACATAACTTACTTCCAGAGCTAAACAGCAGCTCCCCATCCTTGCCAGGATCTCCCCTGTCAGCTCCTTTGCTGCAGCAGGAAGGAGTCTGGTTGCTGCAGCCAGGCTGGCTGGTGCACACAGGACACCCGCTAGGCTCCTTCCCGAAGGACTCGGCGATGGCCTGGGAGATCTCCAGACACATATCCGTGTCTATCTGCTTGTTCTGCATCAGGTCCATTGCTGCTTTCTGGTCCAGGTTCAGGTACTGGAATGGAAAGGGGGTTAGGTTTAGAGGTAGAGATAAATAAGGAGAAGTCACAGATCACCGTTTAGTGCATTAGTCGATGCTTCGGAAAGTAGTCTAGTTTATTGAGTCAGACCATAGAATAGGTTTATACAGAAGCGACAGTAAGGCAGAGAAATGAAAATTAGAGAGAGATGGGGAAAGCCAACAAATTTAAAGGTTGTTTAAAATAGGAAAGTTTCGTCACATCTTAGGGAGAGATAGGGGAAGTGAACAAATTTAAAGGTCTACACAATACTCCAAGATCATAGAACTGACTAGGGGAACATGAAAGGTGCCGACACGGAGTGTCGCTTCTGTGGGTAACTATTCTATGTCATCATCTAAAAGGGATTTAAATACAGGTTTGACGTTTCATTTATTATTTCTATATATAGAATACAAGTGTAAATTTTTTGATACAAGTACAATGTACAAAAAAAATCATTTTTCAGATCCACAAGAGTCGAGAAAACGTTCTAGGTCTTCCAGTCGACGCATTTCTCGCTGAATATGTTTCAAATGTCCCCATCGTAGTTTCTTTAGTTGCTTAATGTACAAAGGTTCGTCACCTATAAACAAGACAGAACATATTATTGTTAATCACCAATCATCCTACCAACCTATGCTGATGACTATCAGACGATTATAAAGCTGTGACTTGTCAATTCAAGTGCTAGTCAAAAGACAATGTGAAGTTACTCATCATCGGAAAAGGCGTATACATTTTATCCTCCACACATGTTATATTGCTCGATTTTGTATCTTTCAAACATTTAATCTTGCACACCTTTTATCTTCCACAATTTTAATCCTCGAAGAAAAGAAATCTTACGAACATTTCATCTTTTACACATTTTATCATCCACACATTTTATCTTCCATTCCTTTTATGTTCCATACATTTTATCTTCGCCAACGTTAGATCTTTAAAACATTGTAATTGTACCTGCCATTCATTTTATTGCCCATGCAATTAACATACTTAAAATTAGATAAAATATCCAGTATTAAATTTTTCTGAAGATAAAATGCGTAAAAGAGAAAATGTGTGAAACATAAAATGAGTGGAAGATAAAATGTGTGTAGAATAACTTTTTTTGTGCATTAAAAGTGTGGAGGATAAAAGGTGTGCAAGATTGAAAGTGTGCAAGGTACAATGTCGAGCAATATAATATGTGTAGAGGATAAAATCTATACGCCTCTCATGACTTGAGTGATAATGCATACGAACTGCTTCATGTTAATTGGTATGTCGCTAGTTACAAGAGAGTCAACAAGATACTATGCTCTGATTTTAAACTATAGACTGTAACTACAAATTCTAGTGAGAAAATAAAAGCCTGTGATTGGCTGCTGTGCCATTTCATGAAGCCACATTTAACCAGACAAAATTTCAAGTTAACCTTCTCAAAGGTAATTGAAACGTCAAACTCTCAGTAGTTGTCAAATCACTTCTTGAATTTGCACGTGTTTTTTGTTTCATTTCTCTTTTTATGATATTTCACGATTAAAACCAGTTGTTTTCAGAACTACTAGTATTTCACTAACGCTCTGGTGTAAATGTGACTTCGTCTAGTTCTGTCTATAGTTTAAAAACGGAGTATAGTAGAAAAAGATGAAATAGCATGTTACTCATGTTAGAACACACCGTCGTACAGGACGCATATTGCTTATTGATAGCTAAGTATAACATCCCTGGCCTATAGTAAGAACATGACTTACTTCCAGAGCTAAACAGAAGCTCCCCATCCTTGCCAGGATCTCCCCTATCAGCTCCTTTGCTGCAGCAGGAAGGAGTCTGGTTGCTGCAGCCAGGCTGGCTGGTGCACACAGGACACCCGCTAGCCTCCTTCCCGAAGGATTCTGCGATGGCCTGGGAGATCTCCAGGCACATATCCGTGTCTATCTGCTTGTTCTGCATTAGGTCCATTGCTGCTTTCTGGTCCAGGTTGAGGTACTGGGATGTAAAGGAGGTTAGGTTTAGAGGTAGAGGTAAAAAGGTGAGGTGTCAAGAAGACGAACTAATACTTCGATTAGTGAATCTACTACTCTCAAAGCAGATATAAGTTAGGATGTAATGAAGAGGAAGCAGAGAATCTTTAGACAAATATTTAGAGATGGTTTCAAACAAGGTAAGGTCACAGAATAGGTTTATACAGAAGCGACAGTAAAGCAGAGAAACGAAAATTACAGAGAGATGGGGAAAGCCAACAAATTTAAAGGGCGCATCGTTTAAAATAGGAAAGTTTCGTCAGATCTGAGGGAGAGATAGGGGAAGTCAACAAATTTAAAGGTCTACACAATGCTTCAAGGTCATAGACATGACTAGGGGAACATGAAAGGTGCCGACACGGAGTGGCGCTTCTGTGTGTAACTATTCTGTGTCATCATCTAAAAGGGATATAACTACAGGTTTGACGTTTCATTTATTATTTCTATATATAGAATACAAGTGTAAATTTTTTGATACAAGTACAATGTACAAAAAAAAATCATTTTTCAGATCCACAAGAGTCGAGAAAACGTTCTAGGTCTTCCAGTCGACGCATTTCTCGCTGGATATGTTTCAAATGTCCCCATCGTAGTTTCTTTAGTTGCTTAATGTACAAAGGTTCGTCACCTATAAACAAGAATTGTAATTAATTTGTGAAATGAAAACTGTGAAACCTTCACTTTGGATGTTTTACATATCAAATATTTTCTAACCATTGTCTCTAATTATTGTATTGCAACAATTCAGTGAAACATCATTAACAAAACAGTGAGTGATAATAAACCTACGATTTGCTTCATGCTGATTGGTTAGTTACTAGTTATTGCAAGAGACACAACAAGGTACTAATATACATACTATAGAAAGAGATGGTATAACATAATATGTTACACATGTTGGAACACAACGTTGTATAGGGCGCATATTGCATATTAGTATCTAGATAAGTAGAAAATCACTTGCTTTAATTCTCTGGTGATTTTAGTCGTCAAAAAACTGGTTTATAATTGGTCAGAATTGTATATGAACAGTTGACTAACAGAGGCGTATAAATTTTATTCTCTACACATGTTATATTGCTCGACATTGTACCTTGCACACATTTAATCTTTCACTCCTTTTATTCTTCATAGTTTTAATCTTATATGAGGTATAACAAAGAGATATGCCACTCTTATAGCTACGTACTACTGAGCAAGCAAAAGATGTATGGTCGAGAATCGCCTAACAGTCAGCTGCGTGAGAACAATCCGCCAGCTGAGTAGTGCACACTTACAGTTAGACGAACGAAATATTGGTCATAGTGTTTGGTCACCTATCCTCATTATTTGTTTGGTTGAGTTTTCCATATAACTACTCCACTGGTCCACTGTTCTCAAACAGCTGGCTGCAAGCGATTTTAAACCTTAGATCTTTCGACAATATATTTGGGCAATACCATATCTCTATGTTATACTTCATCTAAGGTTTTAATCCACGAGATAAGTAATCTTACACACATTTTATCTTCTAAATCATTTTATCGTCCACATATTTTATCTTCCACTCATTTTGGGTTCCACACATTTTATCTTTTGAAACATTGAATAATGAATGTTTTTATAATTATAAGTATGTTAATTGCGTGGACAATAATATGAATGAAAGGTATAATAACAATGTTTTAAAGATGAAACGTTGACGAAGATAAAATGTGTGGAAAATAAAAAGAAAGAAAGATAAAATGTGTGGATCATATAAAGTGCGCAAGATAATTTTTTCGTAGAATAAAAGTGTGGATGATAAAAGGTAACAAGATTGAAAGTGTGCAAGATACAATGTCAAGCAATATAACATGTGTGGAAGATAAAATCTATACGCCTCTCATGACTTGAGTGATAATGTATAAGACCTGCTTCATGTTAATTGGTATGTCACTAATTACAAGAAAGTCAACATGTCAACAAGATACTGGTAGAAAGAGATAAAATAGTATATTACTCATGTTAGAACACAACGTCATACAAGACATATATTGCTTATTGGTAGCTCAGTATAAAATCCTTGGACTATAGTAAGAACATGACTTACTTCCAGAGCTGAACAGTAGCTCTCCATCCTTGCCAGGATCTCCCCTGTCAGCTCCTTTGCTGCAGCAGGACGGAGTCTGGTTGCTGCAGCCAGGCTGGCTGGTGCACACAGGACACCCGCTAGGCTCCTTCCCGAAGGATTCTGCGATGGCCTGGGAGATCTCCAGGCACATATCCGTGTCTATCTGCTTGTTCTGCATCAGGTCCAGTGCTGCCTTCTGGTCCAGGTTCAGGTACTGGCCAGGAAAGGAGGTTAGGTTTAGAGGTAGAGATAAATAAGGTGAAGTCACAGATCACCGTTTAGTGCATTAGTCGATGCTTCGGAATGTAGTCTAGTTTATTGAGTCAGACCACAGAATAGGTTTATACAGAAGCGACAGTAAGGCAGAGAAACGAAAATTAAAGAGAGATGGGGAAAGCCAACAAATTTAAATGGCTCATTGTTTAAAATAGGAAAGTTTCGTCACATCTAAGGGAGAGATAGGTGAAGGCAACAAATTTAAAGATCGACACAATGCACCAAGCTCATAGAACTGACTAGGGTATCATGAAAGGTACCGACACGGAGTGTCGCTTCTGTATGTAACTATTCTGTGGTAAGGTATAAAAAGACTATGTAATGACTAATGCTTGCTTCTACTACTTCTATTAGTGATTTTACTACTCTCAAAATAGGTATATGTTTGGATGTAATGAAGAGGAAGCAAGGGATCTTTAGTCAAACAAATATAACAAAGAAAGTATACTTCGAAAAATGATTAAAGGAATTAAAAAATAATGATCGGTAGGTTTCAAATTCTCTCAATCTCAATATACGTATATCAGAGATAAAAAAGGTGAGATAAGAAGACGAAGTAATGAATAATGCTTTTCATCATCTAAAAAGGATATAACTACAGGTTTGACGTTTCATTTATTATTTCTATATATAGAATACAAGTGTAAATTTTTTGATACAAGTACAATGTACAAAAAAAAATCATTTTTCAGATCCACAAGAGTCGAGAAAACGTTCTAGATCTTCCAGTCGACGCATTTCTCGCTGAATATGTTTCAAATGTCCCCATCGTAGTTTCTTTAGTTGCTTAATGTACAAAGGTTCGTCACCTAAAATCAAGAAAGAAAATATTGTTAATCACCAATTATCTTATCAGTCTGTAGTATGAATGCTTCACTAGCGGTGTACTAGATGGTGACTATCAGATGATTATAAGTCTGTGACTTGTAGAATCAAGTGCTAGTCG
Organism: Stenolophus ochropezus; assembly: GCA_035578165.1. Lineage (NCBI taxonomy): Eukaryota > Metazoa > Arthropoda > Insecta > Coleoptera > Carabidae > Stenolophus > Stenolophus ochropezus. The sequence goes on along the minus strand of JAQOWZ010000012.1, from coordinate 17,532,056 downwards.
AGAGATAATGTGAAGTCACTCATCACCGAAATTGTGAAATAATAAAATTGCAGATTATGAAGACAATAGATTAAAAACTGATACACTGAAGCAGTCAATGAATGAGGTAAAAATGGAAATCAAACATTCACGAACAGCTTTCCAGCGCGAACTAAAAAAATACAAGCATAAAAAATTATGCATTTCCTTCTAAACATACTAAATACGAAGCAGTCACGACGGTTAGTAAAGACATAATACAACAAACTGGAGTTGTTTCTAGGGATTTAGTTTAGACGCTCGCTAAAAACTTAGACGACAAGGCACATGCAATAGTGAACGACAAATGGTGCGTGCGACATTGTTAAAAGATTGTGGTATGGTCACAGAATAGTTACATACAGAAGGGACAATCCGTGTCGGTACTTTTCATGTTCACCTCTTCAGTTCTATGACCTTGGAGCATTGTGTGGACTTTGAAATTTGTTGACTTCCCCTATCTCTCTCTAAGATGTGACGAAACTTTCCGATTTTAAACAATGAGCCCTTTAAGTTTGTTCATTTTCCCCATCTCTCTATACTTTTAGATTCTCTGTCTTACTGTCGCTTCTGTATAAACCTATTCTGTGTTACAAGTGTGGAGGATAAAAAGTGTGCAAGATTGAAAGTGTGCAAGATACAATGTCAAGCAATATAACATGTGTGGAGGATAAAATCTATACGCCTCTCATGACTTGACTAATAATGCATACGAACTGCTTCATGTTAATTGGTATGTCGCTAGTTACAAGACAGTCAACAAGATACTGGTAGAAAGAGATAAAATAGTATGTTACTCATGTTAGAACACACCTTCGTACAAGACGTATATTGCTTATTGATAGTTAAGTATAATATCCCTGGCCTATAGTAAGAACATGACTTACTTCCGGAGCTAAACAGAAGCTCCCCATCCTTGCCAGGATCTCCCCTGTCAGCTCCTTTGCTGCAGCAGGAAGGAGTCTGGTTGCTGCAGCCAGGCTGGCTGGTGCACACAGGACACCCGCCTGGCTCCTTCCCGAAGGATTCGGCGATGGCCTGGGAGATCTCCAGACACATATCCGTGTCTATCTGCTTGTTCTGCATTAGGTCCATTGCTGCTTTCTGGTCCAGGTTTAGGTACTGGGATGGAAAGGAGGTTGGGTTTAGAGATAGAGAAAAAAGGTGAGGTAAAAGAAGACGAAGCAATGAATAACGCTTTTCATCATCTAAAAGGGATATAACTACAGGTTTGACGTTTCATTTATTATTTCTATATATAGAATACAAGTGTAAATTTTTTGATACAAGTACAATGTACAAAAAAAATCATTTTTCAGATCCACAAGAGTCGAGAAAACGTTCCAGGTCTTCCAGTCGACGCATTTCTCGCTGGATATGTTTCAAATGTCCCCATCGTAGTTTCTTTAGTTGCTTAATGTACAAAGGTTCGTCACCTATAATCAACAAAATAAAATATTGTTAATCACCAATTGATAATTATAAGAAATGATGATCAATTTTGCAAAAAACGCTCGAACACGTCAATTTTAGTATAAAGAGGAACACCTGAATGGATTAATACCAATGGCATAACTTTAACCCTAAAATGGGGGTGGACTGCATCACAAAAATTTTAAATGGAAAAGGATCTCAAACATGACAGTTAGAAAGGCCTTTCAATACTCTTTTCAACAGTTTTTTATTTTTCAAATCCTATCATTAGTTCCAGAGAAATATCGTTTAAAACAAATTTTATCAGGTGTTCAATATTGCAACCAAGAAGGTTTAAACAAATGACAGAAACTAAATAAACAATCCTTTTGACAATGGCCACCAAGATCGCCAGATCTAACACCGTTAGATTTCGTTTTGTGGGGTTATTTGAAGTCTAAAGTTTATGCCACGCTACCTGAATCATTAGAAGATTTACGACAACGTATCGTAACTGAGTGCCGTCAGATTACTCCACAAATGTTGCAAAACATACGATGACATTTTGAGCAAAATTTTGTTATTGTATGGAAGTTGGTGGTAGTTATTTTTAACACCTAATAAACTGATACTTTAGTTTCTGACATTTTTGTAAGCCTACTTCATTGCAATTGTGAACACCTGATAAAATTTGTTTTAAACGAAATTTTTCTGGAATTTATGATCGGATTTGAAAAATAAAAAACTGTTGACAAGAGAATTGAAAGGCCTTTCGAACTGTGTCATGTTTGACACCCTTTTCCATTTAAAATTTTTGACGTGCAGTCCACCCCCATTTTAGGGTTGAAGTTATGCCAATGGTGTTTCCACTAAGGTGTCCCCCTTTATACTAAAATTGACGTGTTCGAGCGTTTTTTGCAAAATTGATGTTAAGTGGCCAAAAATTGCGCTGGTAATTTTCATTGGGCCACCCTGTAGACATACGATTTGCTTTATTCTAATTGGTATGTCGCTAGTTACAAGAGAATCAACAAGATACTATGCTCTGATTTTAAACTATAGACTGTAACTAGAAATTCTAGTGAGAAAATCAAAGCCTGTGATTGGCTGCTGCGCCATTTCATGAAGCCACATTTTACCAGACAAAATTCAAGTTAACCTTCTCAAACGTAATTGAAACGTCAAACTCTCAGTAGTTGTCGAATCACTTGCTGAATTTGCACGTGTTTCTTGTTTCATTTCTCTTTTTATGATATTTCACGATAAAAACCAGTTCTTTCCAGAACTACTAGTATTTCACTAACGCTCTGGTGTAAATGTGACTTCGTTTAGTGCTGTCTATAGTTTAAAAAAGGAGTATAGTGGAAAAAGATGAAATAGTATGTTACTCATGTTAGAATACAACGTCGTACAAGACGTATATTGCATATTAATAGCTAAGTATAAACTCCCTGGCCTATAGTAAGAACATGACTTACTTCCAGAGCTAAACAACAGCTCCCCATCCTTGCCAGGATCTCCCCTGTCAGCTCCTTTGCTGCAGCAGGAAGGAGTCTGGTTGCTGCAGCCAGGCTGGCTGGTGCACACAGGACACCCGCTAGGCTCCTTCCCGAAGGACTCGGCGATGGCCTGGGAGATCTCCAGGCACATATCAGTGTCTATCTGCTTGTTCTGCATTAGGTCCATTGCTGCCTTCTGGTCCAGGTTCAGGTACTGGAGTGGAAAGGAGGTTAGGTTTAGAGGTAGAGGTAAAAAAGGTGAGGTCACAGATCACTGTTTAGTGCATTAGTCGATACTTCGGAAAGTAGTCTAGTTTATTGAGTCAGACCACAGAATAGGATTATACAGAAGCGACAGTAAGACAGAAAAACGAAAATTAGAGACAGATGGGGAAAGGCAACAAATTTAAAGGGCTCATTGATTAAAATCGGAAAATTTCGTCACATCTTAGGGAGAGATAGGGGAAGTCAACAAATTTAAAGGTCTACACAATGCTTCAAGGTCATAGAACTGACTAGGGTAACATGAAAGGTACCGACACGGAAAGTAGCTTCTGTATGTAACTATTCTGTGACAAGGTATAAAAAGACGATGAAATGAGTAATGGTTGATTCTACTATTTCTATTTCTATTAGTGATTCTACTACTCTCAAAACAGGTATATGTTAGGATGTAATGAAGAGGTAGCATGGAATCTTTAGTCAAACAAATATAACAAAGAAAGTTTACTTCAAACAATTATTAAAGATTAAAAAAATAATACTCGGTATGTTTCAAAATATAGACCATCGTCAGGAAAATACATAGGGTGGTATTCAGTGAGTTTTATTAGCATGTTTTAAGGTCTGTTTTAAAACTTGTACCGTGAGTATTTTTTAATGTGAAACATGTTGATTTATCATATCCATGGTTACGACTTGATGTTTGATTGACAGCAATGTATACTTGCTTGTCTCATTTACAATGAAACATAGAGAACGAATTTCACATTTGCTTTTTGGGTTAAAAAATTTTCTGACAGGCTTACATCAAGTGCAACAACAATTTTAAAAATCATTAATAATTTTAGGAGTAAATGTTAGAATAGTAGAATGGTCTTCTACACAACAAGTAAATATAATAACACACAAATATTCATCCAACTGCTAAGCAATGACTCAATCTGCTACAAAAGTCTTGAATTTTATACGATGATATTTGAGCAATTGGAATATTTTGAAAAATGTTTTCAATTTGAAATTTTAATTCATCTAAATTTTGAAACTTCTCATTTTAAAAGTTACAACAAAAAAATCTAAATGTGTAAGATCAAATGATCTAGCAGACCATTCTATTATTGTGTTATATCCTCTAAAGTTATAAATGATTCTTATAATTGTTGTTGCACTTTATGTAGGTCTGTCAAAATATTTTATAACCCAAAAAGCAAATGTCAAATTCGATCCATATGTTCCATTGTAAATGAGACAAGCAAGTATACATTGCTGTCAATCAAACTTATACCTGCTTCAACAGTACTAAACTCACTAATACAACAACACACTCACTTGTTTGCTAGCCCTCTCCTCAGGAATAGTCCCAAGTTCCCGACTCAGTGCCCTATCAATCAAGTTCACAATGTAACTCTTCGACCGATGCAACTCTAGCGCTGTTGTACCATCTGGCTCAGGTTTAAGCCGGTTGTTACTGGTCCAAAGGGATCGCTTGATGCTGTCCTTTTCCCTAGATCCTGGCGCTGATGTTGCAGGAGTGCCTTCAGGAGTCTGAGCTCTGGAATTGAAATCGAAGGAGATTGGGGAGGATCCCCTGGGATATAAAGGGGAGGTAAATGGGGAGTTCTTTATGGGGTGGGATTGTGGTGTGTTAATAAAGTAATGTGTCCCTGTATCTCCCAAGCGGAGCGTAGAGCAACCGACCTCACCAAGCCGCAGTTCAAACCTTAGATTAGGTATAATATAGAGATATGGCACACTCCTATATCTACGTACTTCTGAGCAAGCAAAACATGTATGGTCGAGAATAGCCTAATAGTCAGCTGCGTGAGAACAATCCGCCAGCTGAGTAGTGTACACTTACATTTAGACCAACGAAATATTGGTCATAGTGTTTAGGACCTATCCTCATTATTTGTTTGGTTGAGTTTTCCATATACCTACACCACTGGTCCACTGTTCTCAAACAGTGGGCTGCAAGCGATTTTAAACCTTAGATCTTTCGACAATATATTTGGGCAATGCCATATCTATTTGTTATACCTCATCTAAGTTTCGAATCATACTGCTAATTTTACGAGTATGAAATGAGTTTTTCAAGCGAGTTGTACAACATATTTTTTCCTAATTCATTTATATTTTAATAATAAAGATGTCTTCATTTTACTACTGCTTAGTAACTAGCCACAAAACAAAAATTATTGACAGAACTGTGAGATACGAATATGCAGGTTTAATTTAAAGAGGTACACTATTGCTATCTCGGGAACTATAAGAGCTACGAGGTCGGTTAAATTAGCAAACAATTTCTATTTTATAACACTACTTTATTGAGGAAAACTATTTTTTTTCGACCAGTAGTTCTCAAAATACGGGGTATAACTTTTTTATTTTAAATGGGAATCTACTTTTTTATTTGCTTATTCGAATTAGTACTTTTTTCTGCATTCAACCATATCCATATGTAATACTCTTACACGACAAATTTTTTGAGAAAAATGCTAAATTATGTATGTATCATTTTTATTTAATAATATGTAATAGTTCCCAAGATAGCAATACTGTACCACTTAAAATGAACACCCAGAATTTAATAACAAGTATGAATTGGTACTCATTTCGGATCATACTGCAAATCATACGAGTATGAAATGGGCATTCCAAGCGAGTTGTACACTATATTATTCCTACAACCACGATATTATTTCTTAAGTCATTTATATTTTAATAATATAGGTGTTTTCATTTTACTACTTCTTAGCAACTAACGACAAAACAAAAATTGTGAGATACGAATATAAAGGACGGTTTTTTTTTTATTGGTAATGCAAAATCAGTTCTGCTTTTAATAACGTCATAGTTACTGTTAGCTGCTTGTAGTTCTGCGATGAATAAAAAACACTTAACTGCTGGTGTAACTGTATATTATTTAACAATTAGGTTATTTATGACACATACGAGTATATTGAAATATATACAATGTCATGCACAGTATCGTTAATTGCAATTAATGCATTTTATAGTATATAAAAAAAATAAACTCAGAACATGAACCAGTATCTTGCAATATTTCGTTTTGATTTAAAATTGTTACGAATATTTCATTAAGGTAATAAATAACTTGTTGGTAATTATGATTTCCTTTATAATGATAAAAGTTTCCTAATTTATAGGCCAATTCTGAACAAATCTGTAAGTCTTACATCGGTAAATCTGTAAAAAAACTGACAAAACGCATCTATTTTTGTTGATTAATATAAAATTATACATAAGAGCGGCTACTTTCGTTGCGATTTTGTTTATTATTTACAGATTTACAGATCTGTAAGTCTTACAGATTTTTTCAAAATTGGCCTATTAATTAGTAGTATGAGTATTATGTGGAGGGATTTGCAATTATTCTTTCAGTATTTCTCTAGACTTCAAAGCGATCGCATAGATATTGTGCAGTTTTTTGATAGTACCCCAGTGCAAATAGATTTGAGGTGAGTGTAGTTACCGTGTATGGATGTGAGTTGAGTTACCGTGGATGCATGTGAGTTGAGTTACCGCGTATGAATGTGAGTGAGTTATCATAGATGATATGAGATGAGTTGGTGTGATGGTAGTATGTTAAGATATTGAGGAAGTGTGATGTAAACCGTGCTTGGTTTGCCAACAGAGCAGCGAGCAGCTTTGGGCTGTAGTGGATCTTAGCTAGACCGCCGACGATGCAGCGAGTAGCTTCGGGCTGTAGTGAATCTTAGCCAGACCGCCGATGGAGCAGCGAGCAGCTTTGGACTGTAGTGGATCTTAGCTATACCGCCGACGGCGCAGCGAGCAGCTTTGGGCTGTAGTGAGCCGTGGCTCGGCCGCCGACGGAGCAGCGAGCGGCTGTGGGCCGTAGTGACCCTAGCCAGGTTGCCAACGAGAGGTTAAAGCAGTTCTGTGTTGTAGTGGCCCTGACCAGGCTGCCCACGAGATACGATTGTGTGCGAGTGTTTGTGTAATTCTTCACTGAGATTTGTACTTAGTCGCTTTACCTTTTCTAGGATCAAGGAATGGTAAGAAATAGGAGTTGTCAGGATCAGGACTCTAGCTGCATTATAGTTTGTAATTGATTATATTGTAATATTTAGGGGTTTATTGAAATAAGTTGAAGATAACTATAATCTACTATTTCTTCAATAAAACAGTTTCTCATCATTTTTAATAATTTACAAAATATACTGCAAGTTGGTATTGCAAGGATACATCTCTACGGAATAAAAAACCTCGCTCGTATTTTAACGTTGTCTATAGTTAACGCAGCAATAAAAAACATAAAACAATATCTTAATGATCGTGGAATTTTTTTTTTACCTGGAGTTCCGATCTGAAGTTTTGCCTTTGTCAACCGTAGTGCTAGATTCGAAATTAAACTTATCTTGATCTTGTATGAATGTGGTATTTGTTGGAATATTGTCAGACTCCACTTTCTTGGATTCGTTGTCGAAGAAGGATTCAGATTTCTGTGAAAAATTATTTTAATTTCAAATGCTGTCATATCTATACTATGTGTAATAACTAGTGATGGGTCACTGGGAATTTCTGGTCAGGAAAGTTTTTATTTCCTGGAAAAATTCCCGGGAAATTTCCTAAACACGTTTCTCGGAAAAAATCGGGAATTCCATTTTGGATATTTTCTGGAATACATGAGAAAATTCCTGAAAATAAGTAGGGAAATACCCGGGTCTAAGGAAAATTCCCGGATCAAAGGGAAATTTCCAGGAATAAGGAGGAAAATTCCCAATAATAAATTTAACGCAGACGCAGCTTTACCGACGGAAAAACGAAAAAATTTAAAATTAATTCTTGACAATTTTACCTGCAACAACAATAGCTATTTTTGTAAGATGTGTAGTTTTTTATTGGCGAGTTCTACAGTCTACTTTATGTACGACTGCGAAAATCGGTTTCTCTTAGAAAAAAAAGTAAAATATTAATGATTTTAGAAAAATTAATCATGTGTGTTTTTCTGTTGTTTGAATACGAATTTGTTTGGTCCGGTGTCAATGTCAAAATTTTGTTTGAAGCAAGATGCAAGCGTGTCGGTCTCGGATTCATTAGTTCCTCGAGCAAGTATATATACGAAGAAACATACAATGCGAATCGGAAATGGTATTCTAGTAAGAATGTTGAAAGAATTTCTGAAAATAGCTTTATTTTACTAGTACTACAAAGATTTACTTTATGGCCGCAAAACTATAATAAAAATCAAACTTTAACATGCAGTCGTACATAATAGTTATTTATGGTACAAGTGTGTTACATTACAGATAAGTCATGCGGGAAAAGTTTAGCTCACAAGGCCGTCAGGCCGAGTGTGGTATTTTTTCAAGTGACTTAGGTAATTAACACACGTGTGCCATACAACATTTTATCCAACACATTTTAATCATTGATATAAAATACATATAAGATTTTTGACAGATGGAATTTCGAAATGACATTTAGGAACAAAATAGTGTAGAGAAGGTTTTATAACGTAGTTACTATGATATGAACCAAAAAACATGAGCTAATATATTTAGCTCACTAGTGACTTATGACCTACTTTATTTATCTAAAAATAGCATACTTATATCGTTATAATTACACGGTGTTGGATAAATATTATTATTATTATTATTATTATTAGTATGTGTACAGTTCGATTATATGAAATGTAGTTTTTTTTAAAATCAATTCTTACCTTAGACTTCATATCACTTTTACTTCGATTTCTGTTGTCATCGCCAGCTTCAAGTTTAACCCCACTACTATCCCCACTCTTCTCCCCACCCTCTTCTCTCGGCCTCTCATTGGCTGGCTCCCTACTCTCTCGTTCCCCCTCCCTTTCCTTGGCATTCGTCACGCTACGATTGGTTCTAGGGGTCCGGTTGTCTTCTTTAGTGTTAGAGACAATTCCTCCTGCGCTTAGATCTTGAAGGAGGTTGTCGAGGACTTCGGCTGTCATTTGTTCGATTTCCAAACGGGTTGATTGCGAATGTTTTAGGGAGGATTTAGAACTGCTGTTTTTCTGGAAATATAAACTAAGAATGTTAATCTCAATCACAACGATGATTTGGAAATTATACTCTGTTTTTAAACTATAGACAGTAACTAGAAATTCTAGTGAGAAAATCAAAGCCTGTGATTGGCTGTTGCGCCATTTCATGAAGCCACATTTAACCAGACAAAATTTCAAGTTAACCTTCTCAAACGTAATTGAAACGTCAAACTCTCAGTAGTTGTCAAATCACTTGTTGAATTTGCACGTATTTTTTGTTTCATTTCTCTTTGTGTGATATTTCACGATTAAAACCAGTTGTTTTTAGAACTACTAGTATTTCATTAACGCTGTGGTGTAAATGTGACTTCGTCTAGTGCTGTCTATAGTTAAAAAACAGTGTATAGTAAAGCATGACTAGCTATATTAAATATGTTATAATTCGTTTCTTAGTAACTTGTTTACTTGCTTTGTTGTATTTATCATTACCCTATAGTATATTGCGTTATAAGGGAAGATATTGGCATATTACATCCCGAAGATTTCTGATACACGAGCGAACGTAGTGAGCGAGGGCAGCAAAAGCCGAGGGATGTAATTATGCCGTTACATTCCCGTAGGGCACAAGCTATTTCTCCCTTTCCGCGAGAACAATATTTTAAATAAAACAGTTAACTTTTTAATGTAAAACGCAAAAACATGTGTCGCTTTTCTATTTGCTATTGAAACCATGGCAACAGGTAACTAAATATCTAATGTAAACGTCATTCCAAAAGATTTTTTGACATACAACCTCAAATTATAAATGTCTAATTTTGGTTTAAATGATAATTTCTATAATAAATTTATGCGAAAATTGAAAAATAATTAAAATTATCACGTAATTTAGTTAACTTGAACAGTATTTTGTTGTAATTATTATAATTTTAAATTTTATTGGTAGATGGCACGTCGTATGCTTGCACCGCTAAAACTCACAACTGTTCATATCATCCCGCTTTTAATATTTACCTGCCATTGTTAATCTCAAATGAAGTAAACAATTTGTCAATTAGATACCATGGATACGGAAATAGTTATTTACGATACAAATGCGGAAACGTGAACTTCCGTGCATGAGCTTCTGTTCGAACTACGAACGAGCAAGGCGAGCGAGTATTTCATTTAGGCGAATGCACGGAAGGTATTTCCGCATAAGTAATGTACAAGTTTGTAACGAACGAATTAATTATAAAAAGTAATTAATAAAAATATAAAACTGCCATTTAATCGTCACTAAAGCAAATAAACATTCGTTGCTATGGACTGTATGCCATTGTTCACCGTTGTTATTGTTTGTTTGTGTTGCTATTAGATAGCGCTAGTAGTATTAAAATGTCAAAATTAGCAATGAAATTTCTAATTTAATTTAGATCATTGTCATTCTTTTAACTAGTTGTCCTCAATTATCTTGTTCTTATATTAAAATTTGTTGTAATCGCATAAAAAAGCTACTCAATCAAAGTAGTTTCCGTTGAGACCTTAGATGAGGTATAACATAGAGATATGGCATTGCCCAAATATATTGTCGAAAGATCTAAGGTTTAAAATCGCTTGCAGCCAGCAGTGTGAGAATAGTGGACCAGTGGAGTAGTTATATGGAAAACTCAACCAAACAAATAATGAGGATAGGTGACTAACACTATGACCAATATTTGGTTCGTCTAACTGTAAGTGTGCACTACTCAGCTGGCGTTAGACGATTCTCGACCATACATGTTTTGCTTGCTCAGTAGTACGTAGCGTGTGCTATATCTCTATGTTATACCTCATCTAAGGTACGAAAACTACATTATGCCAATGACGTGAAAATTAAGAACATAGTTTACCTTTAGAGATGGAGGTATCTTTGGTTTCAAAAGACCGATGAATCGACCAACACTGGCACGACGTCTGACTTTGGTTCTAGTACTAGAACGACGGGAAGATTGTTTACTGTTATTTACAGCTTCAGAACCACTGTTGAAGATCTGTTCGTATTGATTCAGCAAGAGTTCCAGTTCAGAACACTTAGTTTCTGTTTCTTGATCGTTAATTAAGGATAAGTTGTCATCCCTAGAAAGAAAATACGTTCATGATACCACTTCCGATTTATAAGTAATTAATATCAACTAAATATTTATGTAAGGATATGCTAGGTATTGAAAAAGCTGATAATCTAGAATAAAATAAAGTTTCTAGATAATATAACAGACACTTTTTGTGGACTTCTAGAAATCCAATAAAAAGGAGAAGTCAAAAAGTTGAAGGTCATCAGAAAATTGTTCTTCTAGTTCGATATAGTTAAGGAGCTACTAAATTTCAGCAAAAAGGATATCTTCTAAAATACCATTTGTATCAATTTATATTTTTTACAGAGTGAGGCAAAGCAATCTTTGGACGTTTGGAAAATGAATTAAAAAAGAACAGGAGAAATACAGAGTGGTCCAATGAAAATTATCAGCGCAATTTTTGGCCACTTAACATCAATTTTGCAAAAAACTCTCGAACACGTCAATTTTAGTATAAAGGGGGACACCAGAATGGATTAGTACCAATGGAATAACTTCAACCCTAAAATGGGGGTGGACTGCACCTCAAAAATTTTTAAAAACTAGAAAAAGGTGTCAAACGTGAAACAGTTCGAAAGGCCTTTCAATTCTCTTTTAACAGTTTTTTTATTTTTGAAATCCGATCATTAGTTCCAAACAAATATCGTTTAAAACAAATTTTATCAGGTGTTTAAAATTGCAATCAAGTAGGCTTAAACAAATGACAGAAACTCAAGTATCAGTTTATGAGATGTCCAAATAACTACCACCAACTTCCATATAATAATAGAGATTTTTCTGAAAATGTCGTCGTATGATGTGCAACATTTGTAGAGTAATCTGACGACACTCAGTTACCATACGTTGCCATAAATCTTCTATAGATTTGGGTAGCGTGGCATAAACATTACATTTCAAATAACCCCACAAAAAGAAATCTAACGGTGATAGATCTGGTGATTTTGCTGGCCATTGTCAAAATAATTGTTTATTTAGTTTCTGTTATTTGTTTATGCCTACTTCATTGCAATTTTGAACACCTGATAAAATTCTTTTGAAACGATATTTCTCTGGAACTAATTGTCTGATTTGAAAAATAAAAAAACTGTTGAAAAAAGAATTGAAAGGCATTTCGAACTGTATTATGTTTGACACCCTTTACCATTTAAAATTTTTGAGGTGCAGTCCACCCCCATTTTAGGGTTGAAATTATGCTATTGGTACTAATGCATTTAGGTGTCCCCCTTTATATTAAAATTGACGTGTTCGAGAGTTTTTAGCAAAATTGATATTAAGTGACCAAAAATTGGGCTGATAATTTTCACTGAGCCACCCCTGTATAATTATTATTTCTTTTATCATTCAAACAAAAATTTAAATATCGCACGTAAATCAGCCAACAAATTTAAAGGTCCAAAATGCTCCAAGGTCATAGAACTGACTAGGGTAAAAGATACCGATACGGAGTGCCGCTTCTGTATATGACTTCACTACAAAGAAACTATAATTATTTTCTATATGAATGTGTGTTTACCTATAGCAATATTATATTAAAATACTGCCACAGAATAGTTACACACAGAAGCGACACTCCGTGTCGGTACCTTTCATGTTCCGCTAGTCAGTTCTATGACCTTGGAGCATTGTGTAGACCTTTAAATTTGTGCACCTTCCCTATCTCTTTCTAAGTTTCACTTCCCTGTCTTACTGTCGCTTCTGTATAAACCTATTCTGTGGTGTTAGTATGAAAATTCAGTAAAAAACAAAAATACATTATAATAACCATAAAATTAAATAAGTAAATGACAGGAATGACAACATTGTAAATGACAGTACAAAACCGTAATGAAACTATGTACAAAACATTAAAGGAAAAAGTCACTAGATACATATATTTACGTAAGACTTTGTTAAGTTTTTAGTTAATGTAAACGGTGCAACGTAACGATATTTTAAGTTGCACTTATATAAAAGTTTTACTAAGTTAAGTGCAAATTTAAGTGTGCACCGTGCAAATAGGCATTACTCTGCTAGAACTTCTAAATTAAACTTACCCAAACTCTTGCATATTCCTGCTCTCCAAAACCATCCTAACCCTCTCCATCTCCTCCTCCTTCCCGCCCATGATGGGCGGAGCCGACCTGGCCGATATCCTCCCTCTCACTCTCTCCCTCTCCCGCTCCCTATCCTCCATCTCTCTCTGGCCGCGCGGTGGTGGGGGACCAGGTACAGCGACGCCGCAGCTGATTGGCTGGTGCTGGTGCGGGTACGGGGAGGGGGTGTGCGCGCGCATGTGCAGGGGGAGGAGTCCCGGCATGGTGGAGGGGAGCCGGGATTTGATTGGTCGAGCCGACGGGTCTGGCGTGGAAGGGAGTTGGAGGCATAGGATGGAGGGGCGTTTGTAGATGTTTTGGCGGCGGTAGTAGCTGGAAAGAAGGGAGATGGTGAAGTTTGGAAATACAGATATATAATTTAAATGGTACATTATTGTTAGCTTGAGAACTGTAAAAACTACGCAGTTGGTTAAATAACCAAAAAAAAAAACTACTTTGCAACACTAGGTGCGTTCAATGAGCTTAGCAAACTAGCGAAATCGGGCAGCAAACCGAATATGACGTCATATCTGACGTCATTGTTCATGATATGCTGTCATTTGATAACCTAGCACAACAGCGTACATTTTCTCGCTGTTGCTGTTGAAACAAGTTGCACTAAGGAAGTTTAAATATCTTTTATAATGTCAGACATACCTGAAAATAATAACATGTGTATTAGAAGTGAGTAATAACAGCTATTTATTTATTTATTTAATTTTAAGACAAATGTCAAATAAAATTTCAATATACATATACATTTTGCTAGTGCTGCTGTGTTGTTCTGCTAGCGCTAACCTGCTAACTTCATTGAACGCACCTAATATTTCTATAAGCATGTAATTATTAAATAAAATTTTTTAATATAATAATGGATTTTTGCAATATTTCATTTTATAATAATATCTAATAGACCAATTCTGAACAAAACTGTAAATCTTACAGATCTGTAAATCTGTAAATAATGATCAAAAACGCATTTATTTTTGTTGATTAATATAAAATTACATATAAGACTGACAGCTTTCGTTGCGATTTTGATGATTATTTAGAGATTTACAGATCTGTAAGACTTACAGATTTGTTCAGAATTGGCCTATAAGTTATACTGTTAGTAACACTGCACATTTTTCTCTCTAGAGAGAAAATAGTATATTCTACAACAAATGCAGAAAGTAACCTATTTCCTACGAGGTGTGAAATTTTCATACGGGACGAAATCGAGTGCTGGGATCACACAAAATGGGAAATAGGCAGGATTGACCTAATTTAAATCATGAATTAAATTTATTTCCTAAAAAAATATTATTAACAACCAAAATTTGTATTTCATATCTTAAAATTAATTGATACATTATCACTTTAATTGTCATTATAGCAGAAACAGAAATATGTATTTAAATATGTAACAAAAAGTAAAAATTCTTTGTTACCCTTCGTAGTTTTATTTAAATCAGGGCATGTAACCGAAAAAAATACTGGTTAACGGTTAACCCTTATAGAGAACGTTATAATAATAACGGTTTTAGTTCGAAAATCGGTTTTTGAAAATTGGAAACCGGTTTAAACCGGTTAATATATCGGTTGTATTCGCAAATATATTCCAAACCATATCTAAATAAAAATTAATATTTTTTCTCATCTCCAAGTAATTTACAATCATAGTTAATCATGAAAACTAACAATATTTAGATTTGCACCTTAAAATTTTGATTTTACAGCCAAAAAAATCCAAAATGACCCATTTTTCGGTCAAAAATTTTGTTTTTTTAAAATAGTCCAAATTGATAGTCGCCGATGAGCTGATTCTAAATTTTCAAACCGAATTTAATTATCTCTTCCCATTCCCCAGATATTAGGCTTCAAAGTTACACCTCAAAAAAGTGTGTTTTTTCACCATATCTCTAAAATGGGTAGAGATACAGTCTCAACGATTATACCAGTCGATTCTACGCAGAAAGTTACAAAAAGAAAAAACCGGAATTTCAGTGTTTCGCTGGAGAACTTTTTGGGTCCAAATCTTTTCATTTTTCAGACTTAAGTAAATACCGATGCGCTGATTTCAAATTTTCAAACCGATTTCAATTATCTCTTACCGTTCTCGAGATATTTGGGTTCAAATTTGGAACTGAAAAAAATCGTTTTTCAGGAATATCCCTGAAATGGGTGAAGATACGATCCCGACGACTTCACCAATCGATTCTACGTGCAAAATTACATAAGTGTACCAATTTTCAGATTAATATTCCAATGGATACAATTTTTAGAGCGAAAAAA
Organism: Stenolophus ochropezus; assembly: GCA_035578165.1. Taxonomy (NCBI): domain Eukaryota; kingdom Metazoa; phylum Arthropoda; class Insecta; order Coleoptera; family Carabidae; genus Stenolophus; species Stenolophus ochropezus. The sequence goes on along the minus strand of JAQOWZ010000012.1, from coordinate 17,516,464 downwards.
CGAAAATCGCGAAAATCGAAAAATCGCCTGATGAACCCCTAGCGATTTTTTTCGATTTTTGACGATTTTCGTTTTTCCTCTATAAAATTTGTATCCATTGGAATAAAAATCTGAAAATTGGTACAAAAATGTAATTTTGCCCGTAGAATCGACTGGTAAGGTCGCCAAAGTCGTATCTGAACCCATTTCAGAATTATTCCTGAAAAACTGATTTTTTCAGGTCTAACTATGAACACAAATATCTCGAGAACGGTAAAAGATAATTGAAATCGGTTTGAAAATTTGGAATCAGCGCATCTGTATTTACTTAAATCCAGAATATAAAAAATTTTGGTGACAAAAAGTTTCCAAGCGAAAAATTGAAATTCAGGTTTTTTCGTTTTTCTCATTTTTCACCAAATCGTTCCAAAGATCGTATATGCGGAGAAAACATTTCTTTATGTAAGTTTGCGCGTAGAATCGACTGGTGTAATCGTTGATACTGTATCTCTACCCATTTTAGAGATATGTTCAAAAAACACACTTTTTTGAGGCGCAACTTTGAGGCCAAATATCTCAGGAATGGGAAGAGATAATTAAATTCGGTTTGAAAATTTGAAATCAGCGCATCGGCGACTATCAATTTGGTTTTTTCAAAAAAATCAATAAATTTTACCTAAAAATGGGTTTATTTGGGTTATTTCACACCCTGGAATGGGTTTAAAGTGCTTAACAATGATTTAGGTGTTCATAATTAAAAAAATAAGTTTAACATGATTATGTGTTGCATTTTATACCCAAACATGAGTTAAAAAGTGTCTAAACATATTGTATAGTACATTTGGAAATTTGTCACACCTTAAAATGGGTAAAAAGGAACCCAAACCTGACCTAAAATTGGGTTTAAAGGGTGTCAACAATCAAAAACCAAAATTTTGGACTCATACATGGGTATTTTTGGAATATTTCAGCTGTATATGAAAAATTTTACAGTAAAACCTAAAAATTGTAACTTTTTATATTCAACTGTAATTAGAAATTACTAAAAAATAGTTACAAACAGGGAATGTAACCGAAATAAATATTGGTTAACGGTTAACCCTTATAGAGAACGTTATAATAATAAAGGTTTTAGTTCGAAAACCGGTTTTTAAAAATTGGAAACCGGTTTAAACCGGTTAATATATCGGTTTAAAAAATTATTAACATTAATTAAAAAAAAAACTAATTATACATATTTGATTAAAAAAAATTATAGAATAAATAATTTAAAAAAATAATAAAAAATTACCATCTGAGAAAATATAACAATTAAAAAAAACAATTTAATTAATAAATATTCACAAAAATTCCCGTAATTTATTCAGAAAAACGCAGGTCACTTTTCAATTTGAATTGCCTGTGTTGACAAAGGCCGTATTTATTTGGAACTTTTTAAGTAACCTTAACGGCCAGAGACCTACATTTATGACTCTCCAATAAAATGTTAATTGTAAAAACTGTCATGACTCATGTTCAAATACAAATAGAAAACACAGATATAAAAAAAATATTAATTTTTTTCTCGCTAAATGATATTAAAATAAAGGTTAATGTTCGCTAAAACCGGTTTATTTTTTTTGGTTAACGGTTACCGGTATTTTCGGCCTGAAAAATATCTGTTAAAATTACGGTTAAAGTTCGCAATTTTCGTTAACAAATATCGGTTACCGGTTTTTATTAACCGGTTTTTTTAACCGGTTACATGCCCTGATTTAAATGAATAGTTTTAGTTTTACTACATATTTCATTTTTGTTTATGAAATACAATATTAATATTACTATCAAAACAATTAATACAGTGTTGTAACACTTAGATTATACCTGATCAGACATGTCAGTCGCGATGACTCATCTACGGTGAGTCACGTTATTTGCAATAACTATTTTGTTTTAATGGTTCTTGAAATATTGAGATCAACTTTGTTATTTAAAATAAGACTATATATTTTTTATTTGTTTATTCTATAAAGAAAATGATTCTGTGTCAATTGTCAAACATATTAAGTGACAGTTTATTTACAGTCGGGAAAAAATTATTTATATATATATATATTAAAAAGTTATTGAGAAATATAAAAAATTGCAAAAAAAATCTTATTTGTAATGAAGTATGTATTATTAAATTATTATTCATTCCAATATTCTTAGACCTTATGTAATTCCTAATTATTCGTTAAAAGCTTGAAATGCAATATCTTTATAATTACAATTAAAATTAGATAAATTTCGTTGGCCAAACAATTTAATTTTCATATAAGTACCACAACAATGACAACGAAATTATTTAATTTTAAATTCAAATTTTGCGCTCTCACTAGCCCAGTATTGGCTTCTACTTATTATTAAACTTTTATTTTAGTCCTAGTTATGACATCTACTGATCTTCTACAGAACTAACAGCAAGCTACAAGTATTGACGTTTCAGAATGTATTTTCAGACGCTTCCGTTTCAGTATTGATCTTGTAAGGGTAATTCCACTACTCAAACACAGATGGCTCTGGAATCTAAACCTGTAAAAGCTGTTGAACGTAATAGGATTTCGCGGCTTGAATATCTGTGACCAATAAATTCCTTAGCACCTTAACGTTAAAGGGGCTACATACTTGTAAGATTCTGTTGTATTTTTGAGTAAAACAATAAAATTTCTTCTAGTTCTATTATAGTTATAATTTATTAAATACAATAATAGTTGCTTATTACTTGTAGATGAAAATATAATTACATTTTTAAGGTGTACAAATTTTATAAAGTAATAATAATGATCCACTTACAACCAATTAAAGTGGTTTGTTAATTTTATTATAAAAAACAAAAAAAAACTTTTTCTACAACCGGACGTAAAACACAACTGTATGCCCTCTTTAGAGGTAGTAAAGTGTCACCAGTGCGTGAAAATTAGCCATTGGTAGGCAATGTAAATAAATTATCAATGGTTTTACTTACTTTAGAAATTAGTTTTTATTTATATTTCGGTTTTAGGAATGTATGCAACACGTGTGGAACGTAGTGTTCTTTATCTCGTGCTATAATTTACGCATTCAGCTACGCCACATGCGTTAAACAGCACTCGACTAAAAAACACTTACTTTACACACTAGTTGCATACATAACTGCCACAAAATGTTTATATTTGTGCATTAATTTTTAAGTGTAAAGTATGTCATTTTTGAGGTTATGTTTTCAATACATTTGCATGACAACCATGCAAAACTGTGAAAAAAATCGTTTTCCACGGTTTTGGAAAATCTTTTTTCACTGTTAAAAATTAACAATTTAGATAGCTATGATGTTTTCGTAACATCAAAATAATTTTATCAACTTTTCTCATTTTAGTTATAATTTCTGGACAAATTTTTGTAGAAAAAAAAAGTAAAAGTAAAATAAATAAGTATCCATAGGAACTATGTAGAATCAGCGCATAAGAAATAACTTACAATAGAAACCTGCAATATCGCCCTAAATGTTACTATAAAATTTGATAACCTAAGAATAAAGATATTATAAACCATCTAGAATTGACAGATTTAAATTGATAACCTACAAATTGAAGGTCAAGTAATAAATTATTTTTTAAAATATCTAAGTTTGAAGAATAATTACTGTGTTATTCAGAGTAAAAGTGTGAGGAAGTAAAATTACGACATCTTTATTATTAAAATTTAAATGAATTAGGAAATAATATCCTGATTGTAGAAAAAGTATAGTGTACAACTTGCATGAAAAGTCCATTTCATACTTGTATGAAATGCGTACCATTCCATGCTTGTTGTACAATATAATATTATCTAGTTAAAGAGCCGCTTACTTAACTGTCCGTTAATAAAAAAATATCACATGAAAAAAATGTCAAAAATATAGGTTATTTTACTATTTCGATGCGATACTATTTCTGTATTAAAATCAGCATTCCGTATATTAGTTTATGACAATTAACATTTTTCTTACAAAAATCTATTTATTCCTTACTATAATCTCATTTTCTTTACTAAATTCACCATCATACAAAACAATACCCTTTATCAACAATACCCTTTCTACTTCATGATACACTCTTGTCTATTCTTTATATATAATCCATAAAATTCCCTAAACTATAAACTTATGAACTTATAAACTCGGTACAAAATCCTTCCACTCTCTAATAATTTTCCCTTTTGAGGTTATGTGTTATTATGCAGATCCCAGATCACAGAGAGTAAGACGTAAAGTCTCAGCTGAGAGCTGACGTTGGTGCAGGGTGCCTATTCTGTAACTTTTCAAAGATTTGAAGTGTTATATTGATTGACGTTTCATGTCAAATGTACAATGTTGTAATCTTAGGAACTTTTGTATTCGAAAGTTTTAGTAAAATAATTTTTAAGTTGGTACTACTCCCTGGTACAACTGTCAATTGCGTATATGTGCATAATTTTAAGATTCTCTTCAGTAATTTTCACAAAATGTCACCACTCAAATTTGAAACAATACCGCCAAGCGCACAAACCAAACGTCAGTATAACACCAGTGAAATGAATATAACACTACCCTTCGCGCTAGTGAATCGTTTACAAAATGAGTGACGTCATATTGTCCTGTTGCACTCAAAAACCGCTAGATGGCAGTCAGATTATAACACTTTTGAACGCGTATCACTAGTGTTATAAGTAAAGAGCGGATTATATGCACTAAAAAAGTGTCAAAATATGCATGCAATATGCATTAAAAAATCATCAAAATATTCATGATATATGCAAAAAAGTTATAAATATGCACTTTACAATAAAAATATGTAAAAAAAAATAATGTCATCAGGCTCGTTTTACTGATATCATTTTCTTATTTCTATTTTTACATGCAGTGTTTTATTTGGAACATTTCATGAAATATATAAAGACAATAAATATCACAGGTAATTCTAACAAAAATAAAAAAATCTCAAATTCATATTCATATTGAAATTTACAAAAGCTCTTTTTTGAAACAAAAACCAAAAAAAAGTCATCGTTAACGAGAAAGTTGCTATATGCTGCATATATTTTTAATACATTTTTGTCGGCATTACTAATTGTTGTTATAGTTCCAAACATACGAATTTCAGTGACAGATATTATTTACTCGCCTTACTTATAAAATAAGAATTACCTACTTAAGTTCTAAGCAGTTCTAAAACACTGATAGAATCACTTTTTTTTGTTCTGACGAGAAATTAAATATGATTATAATGGTTTCAATGAGTACATTATATATAAATGCTCACTTGTTAAAAGTACGATCAAAATTATATTTCTTGTAATATACTGTTTTCAAAAAAGAACAAAATTTGTCAAAAATTAATTTTTGTTTTTGAAAAAAGTCTTAAAATATGCACTAATATGCGAAAAAATCAAAATATGCAATAAAGTATCATTAAATGCAAAATATGCATTATTTTTTTTTATATTTGGCATTAATTTTTGAAGGAACGTGAACATATGAAAACAGTTTGTTAATATGCCTAATACAAACAACACATGCAATTGCATAGAATCCGCTCTTTAGTTATAAGTTACAGAATAGGCACCCTGGTCACAGAGAGTAAGGCGTAAAGTCTCAGCTGAGAGCTGACATTGTGACGTTGGTGCAGGTTCTTTATGTTTGCTCCCAACCCTGATTTTCTTTTTCTCCGCCTTTCAATTCTTTCACTGCTTGTTTGCATGTATTGTGTTCATTGATAAGGCATTGTAGGAGAATAACAGTAGCTAGAGTTCGAGGTATGTGTTCTGTCAAGGTTTGGAGGATGATTGTAGCAAATATTCAGTGGGATAAAGTTCGGGACGTAAAGATAAATTGGTGTAAATTAAAGTGACGTTGTGCAGATAGTGTTTTGATTAGTGTTTAGGGTATATAAATAACGAATAAAATATTTATTTACATTGCAAGACCGTTATACAGAAATTTACAGGTGAGCACAGAAAGGTAACGGGCGAGCCTGTTATCTGTGTGAGACTGTAACTTTCAGGTAATAACGGTAGAACATGTTTTATGGGCATTTGCATCGCAATATATTTCTATTTAATAAAATTCATTGCATTTGTGTAACGTCAATGTCAATGTCAAAGGATGTCAGAAGTTTCAAATAATATATGTTGTCATGGTATATCCATGTCAACAGCCCGTTATAATTTTTACACGGTCTAGCTCGCAAAACGTCTTGTAACCCCTAGAAACAGAGCTATATAAACAGTTAATGAATGACAATTCAATATAACTCTTGTTTTCCGAAAGTTCCTTGATTACAAAAATTAGAAAAATTCGTGTTATTTATAGAACTTCAACCTCTTGTATTTTGGTAACTAGATGGAATAGGACCTATGTTCAAATGACATTTTTGGCTCAAAATGACGTCAGGAATAAGCTGTTAAAGTTTGTTACACTAGTCCTGAAACACACTGTATATAACGGAGATATTGTTTTTGGACAAATTTGCTGAAGTTCTGTCAAGGTTCGTAGGATGATTGTAGCAAATATTCTTCAGTAGGATAAACTTTGGAAGTGTAAAGACAAATTGGATTGAATTATAGTGATGTTTTTGAGACAGTAATTTGAGGACTGTTCAAGATATACAAATTATTAATAGAAAATAAGTTAAAAGTACAGATACAATAATAAATATTGTAACGAGCGAAACTCACCGCAGATGACTCATCACGCCTGACCTGTCTGGGCAGGTAGTCGCGTTAAAGGTCAAGTGGGATAGGAGTGACGCTACTATTGTTCGAGAATTTTGTGGAATCCGGATGGCTCTAGAATGTTCTAGAGATTAATTGGAGGCAGGTATATAAGGGTCGCAATATCGGTCAGAGTGTGCAGAGAGTCACTGAAGAAAGTCAGTGTCGGTCAGTACGTGTCAGCGACATGTAAAGTAGAAATAAATAAATAGTTGATGATATAAATAAATAGTTGGTGATATAAATATTTTGTGTAAATAAATATTGCGTAGATTTAAGTGTTTAAATAAATGTTCGTAGTGGTTAAGTCTTTATTAATAATAATTACTTCTAAACTGTGGTTATAAGTTTATTAAACTTAGTTATAAAAATATTCGTATTTTACTTATGTGTACGTTACAATATTTTATTTATAATGTTAATTTTAATTAAAATAACATTGATTACAACAAAAATAATGTTGATTTTAATTATAAAATATCGTTGATTGCAATAAGGAAGGTAATGTTGACTATGATTATGACAAAGGGAATGTTGATTTTAATAAAACATTTGTTGATTTCAATTAGCAATGTACTAATTTTAATAAATAATTGTTAATTGCAATAAAGTGTATGTTTATTAAAATAAATAAATTATTGATTAAGTGGAGCCACTGAACTCTATATTTCTGGATAGGGAATAGTAAGTTGATACGTAAAAACCAGTATTTTGAGCACAAATTTTATGAATGTGAGCAAAATAGTTAGATATCTAAAGTTCATTCACTCCAGAAATTCACAATTTGCAATCCCAATTTTAGAAGAAGTGGGAATGCGACAATTGTAAAGAGAATAGCTTTGAGCATGTAATTACACATTTATCTCACAAAGCACATTTCACCGCTGTTTAAATAAAAACTCTCGCAGAAAGCGTTTATCTCCAACACAAAAATCACAATGCCATCAGCGGAACAATGCGGCAAGGGTAGCCTCGTCGCTATCTGCCTACATGTACGGCCCGGGAATTCAGGGACAGATTACTTTACTTTAAATATTTTATCCAACACCGTGTAATTATAACGATATAAGTATGCTGTTTTTAGATAAATAAAGTAGGTCATAAGTCACTAGTGAGCTAAATATATTAGCTCACTGTTTTTTGGTTCGTATCATAGTAACTACGTTATAAAACCTTCTCTACACTATTTTGTTCCTAAATGTCATTTCGAAATTCCATCTGTCAAAAATCTTATATGTATTTTATATCAATGATTAAAATGTGTTGGATAAAATGTTGTATGGCACACGTGTGTTAATTACCTAAGTCACTTGAAAAAATACCAAAACGGCCTCGTGAGCTAAACTTTTCCCACGCGACTTATCTGTAATGTAACACACTTGTACCATAAATAACTATTATTCTCTAGAGGTGACTCATCATGGAAAAGAGGTAGGTAGGTTTAAATTTAGTTTGTCACTTTACATGCTTTTTGGTAACTAAGTAAATAAACAATTACAGTAACTGACCTGTAAAATTTTACAATGCTCATAAAAAATAATAGAAAATAATGAAAGTTTTTAATGCATTTTATTATAAATATTACAAACTTAATTTAATTAGGTTTATGTGAGTAATTATACACATTTATAGTACATTCTGATTTACTGGCGAAACTCATTTGACAACGTCTAGCTATAAATTGTTCTACCATCGCCAACTACCTTTGATACCAAAATAGAGTACATATTTATATGAAGAATAAATTAAATTAATAAAAGATAGTATATTGTGTTATTAAGAGTAAAAGTGATCATGTGTGGCGAGTATGGAAGTTTGCACGACGAGCGAAGCGAGTCGGACAATTGCATGCGAGGCACACAAAGACACTTGTTTTTAGATAAACATAGGAGCACGAATTAGAGTCCCTAGAATAAGATTTTGCTATTTTTACCGTGATGTCTGTATGTCCGTGTGTGTGTCTGTGACGATTTTTCGTCCACGATAACTCCAATACATGTAAAAAAAAATATAATATTTGGTATTTAAGACTTATATTAAAATATAATAGATTAGATTAGATTTTGACTACAATTGGTTAACCGGAAGTAGTATTTTACTTGAAGATTTAAACCGATTTTCCTAAAAAAATATCTCTAAATACCATTTTTTCGCAAATTACGTTATAGTTAAATATAAAGATTTTATAATTTTCTATCGATCTGCATGATTACGATTATACACAATTTCTAGCTAGACAGAAAAAATATATAAATTATAATAATTTTACATATCGTTGAGACTGAGGAATTTCGTTAAAACAGATGAGTTATTTTTATGTTCACAAAATTTGACATATGTGTGTCGATTCTGTTCACATCTTTAAGACCTGTAACGCTTACAATCAAATGGCAATTCTGATCACGTCTGCAGTTTATAGAAAATAGTTCATCACAGACATACAATCAGAATTGCGCTATCTATAAATTCGTAAACGTCTATGTACAAGATCATTTATAAGCTGAAAAATTACAAATTTAGAAGTGCGTGAACTGAATCGATCCGATGACGTCAAATTTAATGTATGAAACTATGAAAGTTTAAAAGAAAAAATCTGGTGTATCCAACACAATACCTCCCGCCACTGTAGTAATATATTCTATATAAGTTTTTCATTACATTTAATTTGTAGTTTTAAAATTAGTTTGCTATTGCAGTTCAGAATATTTTTAATTCATTTCATACCTAATATTTCCTTCATAAATTTTGTATGACCAATATGACAGCTATTTTTGACGTTACTAAAACCGGAACTGAACTTATTTTGATTCACGCATGCAAATACATTCCTAATATATTTCTTCCATCTTTTTAAATTTTACAATAAAATGACTTCATTTTTACTTATTTTATCTTTTACACTTACTTACATCAAATTTGACATCATATGTCAAATTTTGTGAACATATGAATAACTCATCTGTTTTATCGAAATCAGCCTAAACGATATGTAAAATTATTATAATTTACCTATATATTTTTTTCTATCTACCTAGAAGTTATATATAAACGTAATTATGCAGATCGCTAGAAAATTAAAAAATCTTTGTATTTATAATAACGAAATTTGCAAAAATATGGTATTTAGTGGTATTTTTTAGGAAAAACGGTTTAAAGCTTCAAGTAAAGTACTACTTCCGGTTAACCAAATGTAGTCAAAATCTAATCAGTTCATCTTATTAGAACAGAAGTCTTAAATACCAAATATTATATTCTTTACATGTATCGTATTGGAGTTATCATAGACGAAAAATCGTCACAGACACACAGACACACGCAAACACACGGACATACAGACATCACGCTAAAAATATTAAAATCGTATTCTAGAGACCTTAATTCGTGCTCATATGTTGAAAACCCATACTGGAGAAATCTGACCAAAGACAATACCTCCCTTATCTATATATTGATAGGCGGGAGGTAAAAATAAGTAAATATGTAGCAGTTGTGTTCTAAAATTAAAAATGGTGGAAGAAATATAAAACGAATATATTTGCATGCGTGCATCAATGTAAGTTCGGTTCCGGTTTTACTGCTGTCAAAAATAGCTGTTTTTTGTCATACAAATTTTATGACGAAAATTTTAGATATGAAATGAATTAAAAATATTCTGAACTGCTACAACAAACTAATTTTAAAACTATAAGTTAAACATATTGTAAAACTAATATAGAATATATTAGTACAGTGGCAGGAGGTAATGTGTTGGACACATCAGATTTTTTTTTATTTTTTATTTATAGTTTGTAGAAATTTTTTGTAACACGTACGATAATGAGATAGAGAATAAAAGTCTCATCTATGCCATGCGTATACGACAAAGATACTAGATAAAATTTAATAGTTCTTGCAGATATTGATAACGCGAAAATCGACTGTATCTTTTTATCACGTCAACATATGTAAAACTAAATCTAGAACGAACGAGACCGTAACAATTTAAAGAGCATTAGAGAAGTACAACCGGAAGCTCATTACTTGAATACACTGACGTCATATCCGGGCGGGAAATACGAATTTACAGCTTCCGTAAAGTTTTCCAATTTGGTCGGGGACGGCAATTAGAATAAGTTGAGCTAATTTCACACACAGATGAACCTCTTAGGGTTTCCCTCTTTCAGAAGTGAAGATACTTGTGGGAATATACTCATATTATAATCAAAATATTATGGGAGTAGGTTTTATTGTACTAAGCATATTATAAAAATGTTTTACTTTTTTTCGAAATCGATACAAAAGTATCACTCCGCGAAGTTAGCCAAAGTAGTAGCTAAAGTAAAATTTTACAGACATGTAAAAATTTGACTTTACGGACTCATCTATCAAACTCAATTGACCTATATTTTAATAGTATTATATTTTTGCAGTTTATTTTAGCACTACCTAAATAACAAACATATCATTCTATAATATTATTTGTGAATTTATTTATTATTTATGTATGATAATAATTTATTTGATTTCATGCAGACGACGTCTAAGCAAGTGTAAACATAAATGAAAATTATAAAGAAATATTTGACACTTTGACAGTACGTTTGTTATCACAGCCATCCCCGTCTCTATAGCTAACTGATATTTTATAAACACATAATGCTATTTATTTATGTTTTTAATTAATAATTTATCCATTACGGAAAAAATATAATGTATATCTAAGGACTAAAGAATTTTGTTTTATGGTTTATTATCTTCGTTTATCGTCTCGTATAATAAATTCCATATGCGTAATAAAAAATTATACTTTCGTCCCTTGATATACAAATAACTATTTTTTAATTGAATCTGTAAAAAACTAATGTTTATTGGATACGATATTCAAACGAAGAGTTAATTTTTTTAGCAAATCTCTAATATTTGGTCACCTTTTATATTTAAATCGAACCTACAATGTTTAATTTTGTAGTTCTATATAATGTAATTGTTTTTTATTTACATTTTATGTAATATAATATCGTTTTAAAGTATGATACTAAAAAAAAGTCGCAAAAATTGTGACGTCCGTAGGTTCTGGTGTGAAGTTATCCACGAGTGGATGCCAGATCCCAAATATTGTGGTTTGGCGCGTTTGAAAGTTGGTAAAGTGGACAGTCTGTGATTTAAAGCATTGTAAGGCTTTTGTGTGCCACTATATTTGCACAAGATTATTCAGTTTGTTAGTTTAGAAGTTAAAACATTATATTTCACATTTGAAACGAAGTAAAGTTGGGTAAAAACCTTGATACGTCACTTGACAAGACGGGAAGTGGGGTAATTCAACCACGTTTTGAAGGATATCAATTTAATAGCAGTTTTTTCATAATTAAAAGGCAATTTTTCATTTTTCTATTAATTAAAGCTAAAAATGAAAAATCGTGCAAGACCTCATTATGAGAAATACGCAACTTTGAAGCTTTATACCGTGAAAATTTTTAACGTGAAACATGGGATTTTTATAACCATGGTTATGACTTGATATTTGATTGACAGAAATGTATTTGCTTGTGATTTTTATATTTACTGTATAAATATATTCCAACTCATATTCTAATTCTAATAAGACAAAAAATGGCTTGTCTTTTTTTCTCTGATCCATCAATGTATAAACATCAGTCAGCTAAAAATTTCCATCTATAGTAAATATTGGAAAAAAGTCTGAATTCTATTTCTCTCTCTTTTATATGATAAGGATTTTGTTTGTTCAATATTGCGACACTTCAAGAAAAATATGAAGTTCCCAAAGTGTTATATTTTTAAAATAAATAATGGATACGGAATATAAGTTCTATTGGGACGAGTGCCAGAATTTTTTACTCTATTTGTTTAAATAGTTTTGTTGTCAGACATACGCATTGTAATTGAGTGTTTACTTTTTTCCATGTTACCGTACGAGAATTGTTGTATTACTATCGGAGAAATAGTTAAAGTTAGTCGGAAATAAACATCAATAACTTTTAAAATAGGCGTTCGATTTTTAAAATTCATACATCACATTAAAGCCTGAATGTTCCTCTTTAGTATGTGTAAAAACAAAGGTGTGTTATATAATGTAATTTTTAGTAACATAAATAAATATTCAAAATGATCAGCATTTTACAAAGCTTTTTTCTTACATGCTTATTAAACTTAATATTGCTCTTAAACTACACGGCCAAAATACTGGGTTTTTCATATACAGGATGGCCCAATTAAAATTATCAGCGCAATTTTTGGCCACTTTCAACAATTTTGCAAAAAACGCTCGAAGATGTCAATTTTACTAAAAAGGGGGACACCGGAATGACAGTATCAATGGCATAACTTCAGCCCTAAAATAAGGGTGGAATGCCCTCAAAAATTTTAAATGGAAAAGGGTGTCAAATATGAAACAGTTCGAAAGGCCTTTCAATTCTACTTTTAACAGTTTTTTTATTTGTCAAATCTGATCATTAGTTCCAGAGAAATATTGTTCAAAACAAATTTTATCAGGTGTTCAAACTTGCAATCAAGTAGCCTTAAACAAATGACAAACTAAATAAACAATTCTTTGACAATGGCTACCAAGATCGCCAGATCTATCACCGTTAGATTTCTTTTTGAGGGGTTATTTGAAGTCTAAAGTTTATGCCACGCTACCCGAATCTTTAGAAGATTTTCAGCAATGTATCGTAGTCGTCAGATTACTCCACAAATGTTGCAGAACGTACGACGACATTCTAAGCAAAATCCCTATTATTGTGTGGAAGTTGGTGGTAGTCATTTTGAATACCTAATAAACTGATACTTGAGTTTCTGCATGTCATTTGCCTACTTGACTGCAATTTTGAACACCTGATAAAATTTGTTTTAAACGATATTTCTCTGGAACTAATGATCGGGTTTGAAAAATAAAAAACTATCTATTGAAAAGAGAATTGAAAGGCCTTTCGAAAGGTCATGTTTGACACCCTTTTCCATTTAAAATTTTTGAGGTGCAGTCCACCCCCATTTTAGGGTTGAAGTTATGCCATTGGTACTAATCCATTTAGGTGTCCCCTTTTATAATAAAATTGACGTGTTCGAATGTTTTTTGCAAAACTGATGTTAAGTGATCAAAAATTGCGCTGATAATTTTTATTGTGCCACCCTGTATTATACATTGATTTAAGGTGGAAGTGCTGCTTGCGTCAACGGTGGCACGAAAATAAATTGAAATGTAAATATGGACTCCTCTATTAAATTTAATATTGCCCATAAATTCCATAGTATTGTTTCGAATAAAGTATTTTCAACTTAAAATTACCTAATATTTGAAGTACTATTCTAAGGGTAAAAACTTACCGAGGAGTACGAACAGATACTGGCGGTTTGGCAGGTGAAGGACTTCTAATGCTCCTTACTAGATTAGTCATTGGTCTATTTGTATCTAGCATGAGTCTAGGAGGTGGTCTAGGAACAGGATTTGAAGTCATAGGTCTGGGAACATAGATAACAATACAAATTAACAAACTATTCAGTGTGTAGATTGTTGTATTTTTGACATAATATATTTTTAAAAGTTCGGCTGGATGGCTGAGCAAGCTAGCGCACATCTCTAACTCGCTGTGACGTCATTCGAACTTGAGATCATAGGTTCAAGTCCCAGCGACCGACAACGTGTGATTTGTCGTAAAATAAAAACACAGCTACTTGTGTATCACACTCGGATGCTATAGACTTGCCATCTGTACATCTTACATAGAAGTAGCGCTGGCGTGAAACAACCGACAGTACGGCAGTTAGAACCTTAGATGAGGTTTAACACAGAGATTTATATATTTTGTACATTACCTATAAGTGCGTATTTAGGGTTTACGAAAGACATGAATTACCAAGACTAAGAATATACATTCAACAAGAACATATAGTCGTAATAAAATAAACTGCATTAGTGTAACGGTCATTTTTGTGGCGCCAAATTCAAACTGAAACCCTAATTCGCCTCTGCTGATTTATATGCCCATCTTATTCTTATGGGAATAAAAATATGCTGTCTTTAAGCTGCTAGAAAGTATTATAAAATGCAAATCATAACTATTAAACCTTATAAATACTAATCTCTAATGTTTTATCTATTTTCTAATGTAATATACACACCCAAAAAACATAATATTATTTAATAAACTTTAATTTAAGCAGTAGGTGCAAATTTCTGAAAACGTATGTCGTAGCTGTCTTAGTATTCAGTTGAACCTGTCACTTTAACTCGGCGTTTTTAACCTGCTGCACCAAGTAACGAAATGTGTTACTATTTGCGATATTACTTTCCAACGACTAAATATAACTAGACAAAACATTCTCTATCCTTCCGTATTGAATGTTTTGTTTTCGGTAAGCCAGAAAGAGAAACCTAGAGATAGATATAAAATGAAAGTATTGTTCGAGCATTGCTCGCTAGAGGCGTCACTGTAGGTGTCATTATTTTTTGTTATTTATCATTATTTAGGTTTTTGTTTTGTCAATGACGCGTTAGGTTTGATTATATTTGAAACACATAAATTTAAAACTTCCAATTGTAATGTTAATCATAAAAGCACGGGCGCCTCTAGTGAGCAATGCTCGAACAATACTTTCATTTTATATCTATCTCTAGGTTTCTCTTTCTGGCTTACCGAAAACATAACAAACCAAGAGAAGTTTTATCTAGTTATATTTTGTCGTTGTTACTTTCTTTAAAATCATTTTTTTTTAAATTTATTCTTTTAGTTGTACTTTTTCTGTGAGGAAAGCAAAGAGTAATGTTTTGAAATATAAAAAATCTCTATGTTATAATTAAGAATCGCCAAAATACTTTAATATCGTGAATTGAAAATGTACTCCCATAAGAAATGCATACACTCAGATTTGAATTAGGGTTTCGCGCCAAATGTAAATCTTAACCTCACTAATGTAGTCTATAGGCTTGCCATCTATACATCTTAAATAGAAGTAGCGCTAGCATGAAACAACCAACAGTACGGCAGTTAGAACCTTAGATGACGTATAACATAGAGATATGGCATTGCCCAAATATATTGTCGAAAGACCTAAGGTTTAAAATCGCTTGCAGCCAGCTGTTTGAGAATAGTGGACCAGTGGAGTAGTTATATGGAAAACTCAACCAAACAAATAATAAGGATAGGTGACTAACACTATGACCAATATTTGGTTCGTCTAACTGTAAGTGTGCACTACTCAGCTGGCGTTAGGCGATTCTCGAACATACATGTTTTGCTTGCTCAGTAGTACGTAGCTATAGGAGTGTGCCATGTCTCTATGTTATACCTCATCTAAGGTTAGAACTGCGGCTCGGTGAGTTCGATTGCCCTACGCTCCGCTTGGGAGATACAGGGACACATTACATATTTGTATAACTCTCAAACATACCTGGATTCGTGAATTCGTTGTATCTGTGGCTGACTCCTATACAGCATCTCAGCATATGACGCTCTAGGTTCTTCTAAGGGTGGAGGATAATAAGGACCTAAGCCTGTAGGTCCTGAAGGTCCCGAAGGATTGAAGGGAATGGGGAGACGTCGTTGGGGAAGACGGGAAAGGGCGGCTGGGCGGTAGTAGTATCGAGGATGTCTGCAATAAAATGGGGGGAACATTATTGTAGCTATTATATATTCTATTGTACTGACGCATCGAAGTTGCTAGAATATTCGAGAGTTTAATTGCTGGGGTATATAAACCCAAGAAGAAAAAAGGGGGGGTAGTCTGGTATTAATACGAGTGGTGAATATAGTATATATAGTTAGATATCGGGTAAATAAATAGTGCCCGGTCTTATAAACGATAGTTAAAATATCGGCTAGTTACTGGACGGTTAAATTTAATTGCCAACTAAATTTTTGTTGTGTTCTATGAAGCAAATAATGAAGTAAATTTAGTAACTGTTGGTTAACTAACCCTCGGTTAAACTTACCGACCGTACATGAAATTCAAATATTCTACAATAGATAGCATAGTTCAAGTGCAAAAGTGATGTAGGTCAAATAAAAATTAATAAGAGGCTATATTTATAAGGAAATACAAATTTTATTTTGTTGTAGAATTGTATTTGACAACTGTTGTTACAATTTGATCGGATATATCTGTTTAACTTGAAGTTATATATAAAGTGTAATTCTGCAAATCGGTAGAAAATTAGAAAAACGGTTTAATGCTTCAAGTAAAGTACTACTTCCGGTTAACCAATTCATCATATTTGCATATAAGTCTTAAATACCAAATATTATAATTTTTACATGTATCGTATTGGAGTTATCGTGGACGAAAAATCGTCACAGACATACACGGACATACAGACATCACGGTAAAAATAGTAAAATCGTATTCTAGGGACCCTAATTCGTGCTCATATGTTGAAAAGTTACACTCGAGAAATCTGACCATAAACAATACCTCCCTTATCATATTGACAGGCGGGAGATAAAAAGTAGTCAAAAATTAAAAGAGCGTCAGAAGATCCTTCATTTACTTCGATAAAGAACAAGAAGCTACAAGCTTTTTAACAAAATGACTGGTTTCTTAAGTATCTTCAAAACTACAAATAGAAAATTGAAAAAAAAAATACATTTTTGTTTGAAAAACAAAAACATGTATGAAATAACCCCCACATGAGGCCTTAGATGTCTTAAAATTGATATCAGCGCCGGTTACAATACTCCAAACAATCCTAAGAATGTTAATACCTCTAATAGTAAAAAATCTTGATTAGAATACTGAACACAAGACGACCGTAGCAGATTGTAAACAACATCTAATGTCAAACATCAAGACAAATGTTTCACAGTTTCTTGTACACTGTAAGTCAATAAGGTACATTATCAACGATTTCGGGTCGCGTGGGACGTTATTAATGACGGTGTATTAATTTTATTAATGTTTCATTTGCAAATAGGCCTGTAAAACAAAGTATATGAGGTTTAGGAAGACAAATTATAGCGTATTATTCCTGTATTGTTATTTGGGGATTTAGGATTTACGTATTCAATTTGAGGTTAGCTACGCAAAACAGAATTCCGGGAAAGGTGGTACTTGCTAATGGGCTTTTGCAGTAGTTAGTAATTCTAACAATGTTACTTTCCTTAAAGCAGGTAATTGTTAGTTTTGACTTATTATTATTATTTTTTATTGGAATGTATCAAAAACTTAGTTTTTGTGCAAGATATTTGAATTACAAGTTAAACTTTGTAGTAGAGCATTAACGTTTGAATTTTAAATAACTATTGATAAACTGTACTACTAATGAAAAAGTTGAATAAGTGATATAGATACATACAGAAATAAACTTGTTTGCATGCAATCAAAGATCTGTTAATAAAAGTTAAAATTACTTAGTATTATAGCTTATGAAATAACATATTTGTCAGTCAGGTGATAGGTATTAAAGGAATGGCAAATCAACGAGAGCTTAGGAAAAATTGGAAACAAAAATAAAAAATATTTATATTAAACTTAAAAATTATAGACAACACAAGTCAACATGGTAAGATTTTAAAAGAGAGGAAATTGATTTGGATATCAATAGCCAACAAAATGGCAAGTAGAGGTTATACCAAAGAATAGTTACACACAGAAGCGACACTCCGTTTCGGTACCTTTCATGTTCCGCTAGTCAGTTCTATGACATTGAAGCGTTGTGTAGACCTTTAAATTTGTGCTCTTCCCCTATCTCTCTCTAAGATGTAGGGAAACTTTCCGATTTTAAACAATGGGCCCTTTAAATTTGTGCACCTTTCCCATCTCTCTCTAATTGTCGCTTCTCTCTCTTACTGTCGCTTCTGTATAAACCTATTCTGTGGTTATGTCTCAAAAGTAGATCGAATTAAGCAGCAGTGGCTACGCATGAAAACTTCTTCAAAACTTTTGTTCTGCAAACTACCACCGTTTCTAATAATTGGTTTTATATCATTTATGGGATTTTACAATAGTTAGTAATGGGGAAGTTTAGCGTAGTTGAAATTACATGTGAAATGATTTATCTTCGAGCTACTCTGATGTCACAAGTGAGATATGCGCTTGCGCAGAAGGGATGGTGAGACCTGACTTTTTGAACGTAGGTTGTATCTTGAGGCATTACACCACACGCTTCTCTGTTGCCATGGGAACCCAGCGCGCGCTGGTTAAGATAGACGATACGTTCTCCGCGAGCCACACTGACGTCATTTTTGTATAAAATTTCATTTTTTGAGAAATCTAGGGATCTTTGGATGAAATAAAATGTAGAATATCACTTTTGAGGGCAATCTTGATAAAATAAAAAAAATACGCTAAACTTCCCCATTACAACAATGTTTCTTTCCTTAAAATGGGTAGTTGTTAGTTTTGACTTATAATAAAAGTAAATGTATATGAAATCAACTTATACGGATTTTAGAACCTTTTATGGAGGGGTGGGAAGCTTTGTGGCCAGGAGTTATAAATTACTCAAAGGTATCACTTGAAAAGTAAGAACAGGGCCGTATCATATTCTCGTCATAGGATACAAATTTGTGACTTCGTTTTTTCGACGTCGACGACTGATCTGCTAGATGTTGAACTATATCTTCCGAATGTTGTTTTCAGCATGACTTACGTCTACAAAATTATATTCTCCACATATTCGTATTTACAATTTTATGCACACACTACTAAAAACTGCAAGCACATAAATAACTTTTTGATGACTTGTCCAAAACTGACTGTGAACCTCTAAAGAAAATTTGTAATAACTAATAATGCAGTTCTTAGAATAATTGGAAATCCGAATGAAAAAAAATCTTATGAATGAACAACTTGACTTAGTCAAATCTCTGTGGATCTCTCCGCTTTAATCTGTTTTAGATTTTCCTACCATTGTAAAGCTAATAAATACTTAGTTTTTGCCTCAGTTCTTCTATGTATAAATACCAAAAATTTTCTGTGAAGTATATTTATCAGTATTTCCTGATAATGGCATTATAAGACGAAATATAAATAACTTTTTTTTAACAACTAAATATTTCTTATATTCATGTCAATAACTGTTTGTCTTTAAAATTTACTCTAATCTCTTCTCAATTTTTAAATTAAAATTATTAGACGTGCGTTTAAAATGCATTATTATTTGAATATTTTAACCAAGATTTAAAAGTACATAATTAAGAAACATTTTGAAAGAAAATTTTTAGTACGGCAGCATACGACAGAAGAAAGTAAGTGCCTAAATGAACCATTACCGTAAGTCCCATAAAACTTTACAAGGGCCAATCGGCTTATTCGAAAGTGAATTTCATTTATCTATGCCTCTATTATACTTTCCTTGAAACGGGTAATTGTTTGTTTTGATTTATTATTATATATTTTTTTAAGTTTTTTATGCAAGATATTTAAATTAAAATTAAACTTTTTAGCGGAGTATTAACGTTTGTATCTTAAATAACTATTGATAAATTGTTTTTCATTACAGTTTACGTGGTAACTATGGTAATCTAGGTCAATAATACCAACAGTCACTTTTATAAAGAAAAATGTTATTTGATTTCATTAAACTCAAGAAATTGTAGTGTAAAATGTAAACTATGGATTCACAATTTAACCCTTATTGGGCCTTGTAACCATATCGTAATATAATTTTCTAATGCTTAAAACTTTAGTTCTTGCAGTTCTACGGCCATGAGAGTAATGTTACCGTATGGTTACAATCTTCTATTATGCAAGGAGAAATTGTAGGTACAGCACAGAAAGTCTATATACAATATATATGACCATATGTTTACATGAATGTTGAAGAAACGAAAATTCAACCACCCAATAAATCCTCAAGTCTCAGACTCATAGGAAATTCAGTTGGCAGTGCGAAAATTATAAATTTTAATATTTGATATAAGTAAATAAAGGAACGCCGAATTACACATCTAAAAGATGATGTAGAAAATGTCGGAAAGCACTAATCTCTTGATATGTAAGAAATGCGCCTTTTTAGGAAAAACGATTTAATCTTCATGTAAAGTATTACTTCCGATTAACAAATTGTAGTCAAAATCTAATCAGCTCATCATATTTGAATATAAATTCTTAAATACCAATTATATTTTTTACATGTATCTTATCGAAGTTATCGTGGACGAAATATCGTCACACACACAGACACACAAACACACACGCACATACACGGTAAAAATAATAAAATCATATTCTAGAGACCCTAATTCGTGCTCATATGTTGAAAACTCACACTGGAGAAAATTGACCAAAAACAATACCTCCCTTATCTATATATTGATAGGCGGGAGGTAAAAAGTGCTAAGTCGAAATCGTACTGAGAACCTTTGATTCTGTAGGCCGTTACTCTAACCTCAAAACCACGATTTGACAGTTGTCAATGTTGCGTGTAGAGCAATAAAATTTTTTAATTTATTGTTGTAAATTTCATTGAATTATGCTATTTTAAAATGAAGTCATCTGTATTAAATAAGATGCAAAAATACATGTAGTATTGTCCTGTACAATATGGTGATTTAGTTGTTAGTCGGACAGTTTTTATATTTTATAGTTAATAAAATATAGTCTTTTATTAAATAGAAGTAGAAAAAGTTTTCAAAATGATTTCAAATTATATTAATACTTATTTTATTCCTTTGCTAAACACGGTATGTGATAACATTTTGGGAAACTCTGTTCGAATGGCTAGTAACATCTGCTGGAACCATGAGAACCCGGAAGCGATAAGAATATCCGGAATTACACGAATGCTTCGCTAATCTAATTAAAACAGGTTGAATCTACACCCACGTAACTTAAACAAAATCCATTTTATTGCATCTCTAAAAATAGCTCACTGGAAAATTGAATGTCTTTATAAATAGGAACCTACCACATTGAATGAGTTTCCAGTGTTTTGTTAATCTCTTTTTGTCATGTTACATCATCTGTGCATAGCAGTTCTAGAAGGAACAGGGCCTAAGTTATCCAAGGTACTAAGGCACTTTAATAGTTATTTAAATTGCAAGATCGTTAATACAGAAATTTACAGATGAGCACAGAAAGGTAACGGGCGAGCCTGTTATCTGTGTGAGACTGTAAATTTCAAGTAACGCTAGAGCATTGTACAATGTTTTATGGGCATTTGCATCGCAATATATTTATGTTTAATAAAATTCATTGCATTTGTGCAACGTCAATGTCAATGTCAAAGGATATCAGACGTTTCAAATAAGATACGTTGCTATGGTAAATAAATGTCAACAGCCCGTTATAATTTTTACACGATCTAGCCCGTAAAACGTCTTGTAACCCCTAGAAACAGAGCTAAATAAACAGTTCTTTACTGTTCAAATGCCCATAAAATGATTATCAAGGCGAAGGAAAGACACAACAGTACCAACTAAGTTTTAACTTGTTATTGAGTACGAGCGAAGTGTATGGAAGGGATATAGTAAACGATGGCAGCGCACGGTGTGGCAGAATTGTGTAACAAAAGGGGTTAGTGAAACTTGTCAAACGCTGTTTTGAAAATGGGTCATTATTCTTGTTGTGTTATAAACTGCAAAAATACCAGTGGAAATAGTCAGTGTAAATTTTATATTTTTCCAAAAGCAGCCTGGAAAATAGATCAAAGAATTAAATGGATAGCTGCAGTTAAAAGGAAAAAGTAAGTGATGTTGGACATAGCCTTAAATACAATTGCCTACAATATTAATTTAAATAATGTTATAGGATATTTACTAATTATGGTATTATTATTTGTTGTATAGTGATGATGGATCGCCATGGCATCCAAAACCCGACGACAAAATATGCAGTGACCATTTCATAGGAGGCAAAAAATCAGACGCGCAAGCAAGTCCAAGCTATGTGCCCATGATACTACCCAAAGTATATCGGAAGAGGAAGGTTAACGAGCCACATGTACAAGCTAGATATACACGCCTGATTAAACGAAGAACCACAAAAGCTGCAGCAGATATCTCGGAAGTCTCGGATACCACAACAAATGAAATAATAATGGAAATAGGAAATCAAACTCAACCTCGTCTGGTGAATCAAGGATGTCAAGTTAATATCTTTTCTGAAATCAATTTATGGGAAACAACCTTTATTTGCAATAGTTTTATTTACACTGATCACTGTGATGCTGAAATTCAAGTAGATATTGCAACAACTACAAAAATTGTAACAACAACTAATCCCAGAAAAAAAGATAAAAGCTGTTGCACCAACAAAAAATCATTTCAAGACCAGTCTTCTGAAACTACAAGCCGAGAATTTGCTGGTATCTCATCAATAAAAAATGACTATGAACTGCTAGATCTTGCTGGCGTGTCATTCAATAATTTCGATTTTTTACTAACCAAATTAACTGTGACAAAATGTACAGTTTCAATTAAAGACCGGCTTCTAATATTTTTAATGAAAATGAAAACTGGCTTAACATTTTCAGCTTTGAGTGTGTTATTTGGTAAACACAGAACAACTATCTCACGAATTTTTCATTCAATCTTAAAAAATTTAGCTTCTGCATCTGCTAATTTGGTATTTTGGCCTACTAGGGCTGCAGTACAGGGAACAATGCCAGAATGTTTCAGTCCAGATTACACCAATACAAGAGTAATTATTGACTGCACCGAATTCAGAATAGAAGTACCATCAGCAGTGGATGATCGTGTTGCTTGTTACTCCCATTACAAAAAAGGTTTCACTGCAAAAGTTCTTATAGGAATTACTCCCGGAGGATTTATTTCATTCAAATCCAAAGTAGCGGGTGGGAGAAAAACAGACTCACAAATAACAGTAGAATCTGGTTTAATTGATCTTCTAGAAGCTGGAGATGTAGTTTTAGCAGATAAAGGTTTTCCTGCGATTAAACAAGTTCTAGATCAAAGTGGTCAAGAAATTAGAATTATTATGCCTCCATTTTTGTCAAAGAAAAAAGAATTCTCTCAAGAAGAAACTGAAAGGACTTATGATATTGCTCGAGTAAGAATCCATGTCGAAAGAATTATGCAAAGATTAAGAATATACCGGGTTCTTGATAAAATTCCACATAATTTATTTAATTGTATTGATGATATTTTACATGTATGTTGTGTTTTAGTTAATTTACAGCCTCCAATATTCTCTAAGAGTAATACTGTTGTAAAAGGTAAATAAAATCAAGATTACAATAACATGTTTTTTTATTTTATAAAGTATTGCACTTTACAGATTTAACTATTCCTTAAAGTTTAAATATATTATTATAGGTACTATATTATTATTTACTTAAAGCTAGATATAACCTTTAGTTATCACTTTGTTAACTTACTTTGGTACTGTTACAGTAATTTATTGATTTATCTTTGGGACACTTTGGGTGAGAAGAAGAGAGATAATGATATTATAAATCATAACTTAGAATAAATTTGAGATATTTTTTCCTGTAAAGGATCGTTTCTGGAGATCAATACAATAAGTTTGGTTATCTTCCAAAAATTCTGTAAATAATGCAGGCAAATAATGCTTAAAGTAAAAATGTTCACTTTTCAAAATAATTTCTTCAATGAATTGTTCATCACGGTTAACTTGTACAGCCACACTGGCATTTCTCAATGGTGAATAGACAAAAATATCACATATTGTCATTCCAGTCACATACATTTGTGACTGGACTTGAGTGTAGTATGGATGGCTTTGCCTTATTTCTAAAACATTGTTTATAAGAACTAAGTAATCCATATTGCATAAATTATTAGCAAAGTCAACTACAGGTTTTTTTTCACATGAAATTGGACATTTCACTTCGACAAGCTTTGTCACACATCCATCCTCAACCACTACTCCATCAATGCTAACGCACAGCCAAGGTTGCTCTTTACTAATAATTGCACCAACAGTTTTCACTTTACAGAAATTTATTTTTTCGTAAAGTAATATAGCATCTTTTTCATTACATAAGCCATACCGGGTTGCAACACAATCAATTTTCTTTGGTTTTAAAATACTTGACACTAAACTTTCTATGGATTTGGTTTTACGTGATTTTATACTATGTATATTTTTACTTGCAGTTATCCTCAAGTGTCTAATTGCATACCAGTTTGGACAGTCTGATTGCTTCATTGTATTACAACAAATGTTAATTATGTCTTCATTCGTTACAGCTACATATTTCTTATAATATTCTTCTAGATTTTCTGCTAGCGGGTAATCACGTTTGTATAATTGAAATTCACTCCTAACTGTAAAAAAAAAGTTTAAACAAGCTAAGCAGTCTTCTTTTTCCAAATCAACTTTGTCCGATGTTTCAGACACAACTTCAGTTACTAGGTTTGAATCTAGAGTCTGCTCTGTTGCCTGTAATATTTGTTTCAACGATGACTCTTGCAATAATTCATCATGCCTTATTATTGATTGTGGTTTACAACATTCAGTCTTGGATACTGATGGAAACATATCTTGAAAGTACCTCCCTTTGGAGTATTTACATTGAACAAATTGACGAATGCTGGGTTTGCCCCATTGTTGTTCACAGCTTGTTTTTGAATGACTAACTTTGTCGTTAATGTAACATATTAGAGCAGCAACATGTTTGCATTTGCCGCTTTGGTTGTAAACGCAGCTGCACTTTACTCCGGTGACAACCCGAGAACTATTTATCTGTAATAAATAAATAAAATCGTTAATAGATATATACTTTAACTACCGTAGAATACTAAAATGTGTGAATGTTTTTAGGTTAGAAAAGTACTTACGTTTAAACTTGTGTTATAGGGTGTTACGGTCACCGATGTTTGACGAATGATGTTTGCTCGTATTAAATAACTATTGCCATTAGTTCTTAGTTCTTCGACATTCCTTACGTGTTCAGCTAAAACCATTTTTTTTCCCTTCAGCATAGTTTGGGGCTGGAAACTTATTTCATGTTTTACACTCTCAAAACCAGTTTTTATAATCATATCCATGTTCTCCTTAATTGTTTTTAACATATATCTATAAAAACACTATTTATTGTCTTTCTATATATTTACTTTATTTATTTTAGAACAATAAACATTATGCACTTGTCATTCACTGTTTGACATACTCCCCTTTTGTTGCGTTTACATGGTGGCGCTGGTGTCGTGCACGTTCCGAATAGTGTACTACACCCTAGCGCTAATATTGAATCCTGAGGTGCAAAAAAACCGGCGGATACAAGGCTCTGGTCAACAATTCTCAACCTTAGTGTAAGAGGCATGTAAACCAAGTAATAAGACTGGCAACGTAGCGTTGGATCTGGTAACACTTGGGACGCGAGACTTGGAGGGGAGGCAGCTGAACATGTTATGCCTTCAGTACGAGTTTGAACTCGCTAGAGTCTTTTGTTTGTCCGTAGCGTTCGTGTGCGTTCTAAAAATGTGTAGCGTCTATTTCAAACAACGGTGTGCTATCAGGTTTTGCTTCAGACTTGGGCACAGTGCAATGGAAACTTTTACAAAACTTAAGCATATCTACATAGACGGTGTTATTTCAAGGGGCCAGGTTTTTCGGTAGTGTTAGGCATTTTCAGAAGAAAAAGAGTCGATTGAAGATGAAACACGCAGCGGAAGGCCTTCATCTTCAAGAAGTGATGAAAATGTCGACAGAATCTGGGATCTTGTGCATTCAGATCGTCTGTTGACAGTACTAAATGATTAGAGAAGAGTTAAATTTGTCTAATTCATTGGGGATGAGAAAAATCTGCTCAAAAATCATTAAAAAAGATTTTGACCAGTAAAAATATTCCTGTGGCTCTTTAGCCTCCTTATTCGCCTGACTTGAGTTTTTGTGACTTTTCCTCTTTCCGCGATTGAAAAATCACCTCAAAAGAACTCATTTTGGGACACTTCAAAATATTTAAACGGCTGTAACCGAGCAGCTGAAGGTTCAGTATCCGAGTTCCAGCACTGCCATGAGGATAGGAACCGTCTCCAGCACTGTGTGGCTTTCCAAGGTAGTTATTTCGAGGAAGACAATATTGAAATGTAATTTTATTTGAACATTTTGAACCTATTTCCAAACAACTAAGTAAGGGTCAAGGTACAAAAGTGTCTAACGATTTAGCCCTTTGTGGTTTTGTTATTTCTTGTTTTTCATTACTCTTGTATATAAAAATCTTGTCTTCATTGTCATTTTCTTGCATACTTTTTGTCTTGTAGGTTACAACGTAGTAATTCCCCTATTCGCAAATGAACATATAACTAATCTTTGTGTCACATGTACATTTTTATGTTGTTTAGAAAATATCAATGTCAATTATCAAATATAACAATAAACAAAGAATAATACAGCTGCACTACTTTAAGGATTTTTTAGCACAACAGCGACATCTTTATAACAGGGAAGCTTTTTTCCAAAGCTCCCTGGTTATATAAGAAAGTATTTTGTGCCTTAACTCTTGGTTATATAATTTCAAAGAATAATTATATTATTGAGCCAATAATTATTATCATTATTATATTTTTAAATTAAATTTATATAGGGTATATTGAAATATTTTATATTTTTGTACTCTTAGGTAAATAAAATTAATGTTACTACAATTAAAAAGTACAAACTTCATTATTTTCCTAATCAGATAGATAACTATAATAAATATATATATACTCAATTTCAAATTAACAAAAAAAAAGCAAGAGTACAAGAATTGAAGAAAATCTTGGTATTCTTGCACTTTTCTTGCGAGACAATTTCTTGCTTTGTCTTGCTCTGAAATTTGTAGCTCTTGTCTTTTGTCTTGCATTTTTGCAAGACTGATGCAACAGTAAGAAAAATACAAGACTCTCGTGAAACACTAGTTACAGTTTTGTTGACAAAAATGTTAAATCTTCTATTATTAAGGCCTAAATTCGTGGTTTAAATCATAACGTTAATAATTAAACAATTTAAGCCTAATCCTTTAAATTGAAAGCTAATTAGTAAAACTTTAATTTCCCCTTAAATTTTCTAAATTAGCTTTATACATAAACACAACTTTACTCCCTAAAGAGACACATAAAACTTTTCGCTTGCCAAACGCCAAAGATCAATAAATTGTGAATATTTCTCTAAATTGACTGTCAGATAACATTAGGAAATAAATGAACAACGTGCTGACAATACAAAGACTCGTTCAAATTCTTGTAATTCGACGTTGAGTAATGATTGCGAAAATTAGGGCACCTAAAGCCAACAATTTGCACTTGAAAAGTTTTGAAGTTCGGTACAGTTAAGGGTATACGGTGACAACACTGGCCGTATTTATTTGGAAAATTTGAATCTAACACTCAACTGATCCTAAACGTACCCAGATTGGTACCAAATAAACAATCAAACTTTACAGTTGGTGAAAATTTTAACTAGTTAATTAAGTTATTTGTTAAAGTTACTTATTTAAGTTTTTCATTTTAACCTATAATAGTTATTTATGATATAAGTGTTAAAAGTGACATATTATGAGTGAGTGGGGAAGTTTGAAACGAGGCGAAGCCGAGTGTAACAAACCCCACGAACGAAATAAAATCACTTTTAACACAAATATCATACACTATTTTTCCTACGATCCTAGTTTGCATAAGTAAATAAAAACTATGCATTATAGAATGCCATTTATGACAGGTCATGATGTATTTGTTATGAACAACTGAACATAAGAAGTGTTAAAAGTAAATTTGTTTTTTACTTTTAATTCGTTGTCAATGACAACGTTTTAAAAGTATTTACTGTGTTATAAACTGTTATTTTTAACTTGCTAAGCAACCGTTAAAAAAACTATTTTTAACAGTGATCGTAGGAAAAAGATATTATTTGTGACAGAAATAAAAAGAGAAAGCATTGTAAACAAAGATAGAAAACAGGTTCAACTCACCAATCCAGCAAAATAGCTGGGTGTGCTGGATCAGTTCTGGATCAGTTCTGGGTTACTTCAAAC
The DNA here is from genome assembly GCA_035578165.1 of Stenolophus ochropezus. NCBI lineage: Eukaryota > Metazoa > Arthropoda > Insecta > Coleoptera > Carabidae > Stenolophus > Stenolophus ochropezus. The sequence goes on along the minus strand of JAQOWZ010000012.1, from coordinate 17,487,885 downwards.
GTACCAAGTAAACATAATTAACCTACTAGGTTACTTAAAACATCCCAAATAAATACGGCCCAAGTAAGCTCGGTTTCGAGGCGTATACATTTTATCCTTTACACATGTTATATTGCTTGACTTTGTATCTTGCATATTCAATTCTGTACACCTTTATCCTCCACACTTTTAATCCGAAAAAAGTTATCTTACACACATTTTATTTTCTAAATATTTTATCATCCACACATTTTATACTGGATATTTCATCTAATTATAAATATGTTAATTGTATAAGCAATAAAATGAATGGCAGGTACAATCACAGAATAGTTACATACAGAAGCGACACTCCGTATCTGTACCTTTCATATTCCCCTATTCAGTTCTATGACCTTGGAGCATTGTGTAGACCTTTAAATTTGTACCGATCCCCTATCTCTCTCTAAGATGTGAGGAAACTTTCCGATTTTAAACAATGAGCCCTTTAAATTTGTTGGCTTTCCACATCTCTCTCTAATTTTCGTTTCTCTGTCTTACTCTTGCTTCTGTATAAACCTATTTTTTGGTACAATTTCAATGTTTTAAAGATGAAACGTTGGCAAAGATAAAATGTGTGAAAAATAAAATGAATGAAACATAAAATGTGTGAATGATAAAATGTGTGTAAAAAAACTTTTCTTTGTGGATTAAAAGTGTAAAGGATAAAAGTTGTGCAAGATTGAATGTGTGCAAGATACAATGTCGAGCAATATAACATGTGTGGAGGATAAAATGAATACGCCCCCAAGCAATACCTGCATATTGCATCTGTAAATAAACACTTATAATATTCCCAGATATTTAATATTGACTCCTCTGTACGAGTTCCGAGTTACAAGTTCCTATACTTGAAAGAATTGGACGTTATGTATATATACAGGGTGTTCCATTTAAGTGTGCCACCATTGCTATCTCAAAAACTATAAGAGGTACGAGGTCGGTTAAATTAGCAAAGAACCACCATTTTACAACATTAATACAATGAGCAAAAAATAGTATATTGCGTCATAAGAGAAGATATAGGCATATTACATCCCGAAGATTTCTCATACACGAGCGAACGTAGTAATTATGCCGTTAGATTCCCGTAGGGTACAAGCTATTTTTCCCTTTCCGCGAGAACAATCTTTTAAATAAAATAGTTATTTTTTTAATGTAAAACACAAAAACATGTGTCGCTTTCCTATTTACTACTAAAACCAAGGCAACAGGTAACAAAATATATAATGTAAACGTTATTCCAAAAGATTTGTGCTCTTCCCCTATCTCTCTCTAAGATGTGAGGAAACTTTCCGATTTTAAACAATGAGTCCTTTAAATTTGTGCATCTTCCCCATCTCTCTCTAATTTTCGCTTCTCTGTCTTACTGTCGCTTTTGTATAAACCTTAGATGAGGTATAACTAGAGATATGGCACACTCCTATAGCTAGTTACTACTGAGCAAGCAAAACATGTATGGTAGAGAATCGCCTAACAGTGCACACTTACAGTTAAACGAACGAAACATTGGTCATAGTGTTAGTCACCTATCCTCATTATTTGTATGGTTGAGTTTTCCATATAACTACTCCACTGGTCCACTGTTCTCAAACAGGGGGCTGCAAGCGATCTTAAACTTTAGATCTTTCGACAATATATTTGCGCAATGCCATATCTCTATGTTATACTTCATCTAAGAATTTAACCAACCTCGTAGCTCTTACAGTTCTCGAGATAGCAATGCGAAATGGTGGCACGCTTAAATGAAACACCCTGTATATACCGATGATCGCAATCGTCTCACGTAGGCCGGTGTTTAGAGAGGCACAGCTTTAGTTTAGCTCTAGCTGGTGCCTGTACCTTGTGCCTAACCCAGTGCGTGTTTAATGTACTTGCATCGCACGTTCCTCTCATATTGATTTTGCAGTTAAAGGCTGCTATTTGCCAGGGAACAGATTTGGTGAGGGAGATACTGATAGGGTTGTAGGATGTAGGATGTAGGATGTGGAATTGAGACTTACAAGTAAACGAAACTGGGTGCCTATTCTATAACTTGTCAACGATTTGAAGTGTTATATTGATTGACGTCTCGTGTCAAATGTACAATGTTGTAATCTTAGGAACTTTTGTATTTGAAAGTTTTAGTAAAATAATTTTTAAATTGGCACTACTACCTGGCACAACTTTCAATTGTGAAAAATTTTGTTTATTGTCAATTGCGTACATTTGCATAATTTAAAGATTCTCTTTAGTAATTTTCACAAAATGTCACCACTGAAATTTCAAACAATACCAGCAAGCGCACAAACCAAACGTCAGTATAACACTAGTGAAATGAATATAACACTACCGTTCACGCTAATGAATCGTTTACAAAATGAGTGACGTCATATTGCCCTGTTAGACTTAAAAACCGCTAGATGGTAGTCAGATTATAACACTTTTGAACGCGTATCACTAGTGTTGCAAGTTACAGAATAGGCACCCTGGTTTCGGTATTGTTTTACTATAAGAAGAATTGTTACCGACTAGTGATTTCGTATTTATGTAGAAGTAGATGTATATGAAACCGACTTATGCGGATTTTACAACCTTTTATGGAGGGGTGGGAAGCTTTGTGGTCAGGACACAGAATAGGTTTATACAGAAGCGTCAGTAAGACATAGAAACTAAAATTAGAGAGAGATGGGGAAAGTGAACAAATTTAAAGGGCTCATTGTTTAAAATCGGAAAGTTTCCTCACATCTTAGAGATAGATAGGGGAAGAGCACAAATTTAAAGGTCTACACAATGCTTCAAGGTCATAGAACCGAATAGGGGAACATGAAAGGTATCGACATGGAGTGTCGCTTCTATATGTAACTATTTTGTAGTCAGGAGTTATAAATTATCTCAACTCAAAGGTAGCACTTTAAAAGTAAGAACAGGACCGTATCATATTCTTCTCGTCATAGGATACTATAGTGATACAAATAACTATTGAAGTTGTCAATTATGCTAATCGTACTAAATTTATTAATAAACAATCAAATGTTTTGTTTAAAAATTAAAGCCAACTAAATTATTATTTCTATTATACTTTGCTTCACTTATTTAATAAAAATTTTAGAATAGTAATCTAGGGATATATAAATGTGAAATATGGTAACTCTCTTGTATAAAATTGGGCACATTTATTTGTCAATATCCTTTTAACTTAGTTTTGTTTATTCGATTTTCATAATCAGAAATTATATAAATTGTATTAAAAAACATTTAAAAATATTTGAGGTTATCAATTTAACATTTAAAGTGGTGTGTAGTTGTTAGAAGTACCAAATTTACAACAACAAAAATACCAAAAACAGTTTAACAATATTTTATATTATTAAACTGTTTTCGAAATAATAATAGGGCAATTGTTAACGCAAAACATAAATAAAATAAAAATTTTACATACATGCTACTTTTTTTTAATTCGTCTTCAAAACTAGGGAGATTGCTCTGTCCCATTCTGTACAAGCATACCGTGTACCGTGTGATAACATGTTATCCTGGCCCTAATACATATATTATAAATTTATTAAACTATAATTCAAATATTTAAACTTGTAAAACATAACAATGTATCTTCCATATTGTAAAATATTAAAACAATACTTCACCAATTCATGTCATGTTGTTTTTACAATATTTTCCCTATGAAATTATTCATTTTTTTTTTACAAAGTTTTAATTTATCTTGCAAGTAATTTAAATTTTCCGAACAGAAGCCGAGTATAAGAATGTTCTTTGAGAACTTGTTGCTTAGCTTTGTGGAATAAAAACGCCCGGCACAAATGCCGAAGTTTCCTGACAATTAGCAGCCTCGTTTGTTCTTTGTGTAGCTCAGACATGTTCAAACAAGCATGGACACGTTTACTTGACAGGATGATGAACTGGACAGCGATTGTTTTGTGTACCACGTGGAAGTTTGATTAGATTAAGATATTTAGATATTTTAAACATAAACTAAAAATGTAGGTGTAAGAGTTTTCTTGGCATAAAAATGGGAACAGTCAATAAAGTCACTGATATCTAGTAGTCATATTTTATATACCACAGAATAGGTTTATACAGAAGCGACAGTAAGACAGAGAAACAAAAATTAGAGAGAGATGGGGAAAGTGAATAAATTTAAAGAGCTCATTGTTTAAAATTGGAAAGTTTCGTTACATCTTAGGGAGAGTTAGGGGAAGTCAACAAATTTAAATGTTATCAATTTCTGCTATAAGGATTATTAAACTTTGATATTGCATCTTTGTCGTATTCGCATGGTATAAATGAGACTTTTAGTCGTTATCTTATTATCGTACATGTTACAAAGGGGTATATATGCCAACTGCATATTATCAACGATCAACATGAAATAGAAACAATAGTGTAACCGCTATAATGAATATTTTAAAATATCTAAAAAAATTTGAATGTTATTCATGTCATTAATGAAGAAGATTTTGGCGTTGACAATTTGTGCTTCGTTATATATTGGTAGTTTCCTTAGTTTAATGTACCACTCTTTTGTATGTTTCCATCATTATATCAGTATATCATACTGTCAGTTTAGACATTTATTAACTGTAAATCACACGATTTCATCCGACAAGATGATGTCATCAATCTCTCGCCCCTCAAACGATTTGAATCACATGATTACGAATGATGACGTGAGTATCAAATCCGGTAAATAGACTGTTCAAGTATATTAAAATGATGTAGTACTATTATAGTCAAAAACTATTATAAAAAAGCAAGTATAAAAATTGGAAAGGGACTTACTCTTCAGGCATCATGACTTCAGCAGGTACGTTATAGTTTTCAGGAGATTTCCGACGATATATTTCAGTGATGTCCGTTTGTGTATTGCCTGGTCCCATGTTCTCATGCATCTGAAAAAAAATTACCGAATAATCATACAATCTCGACAGAAAGTCGGTATATTGTAAATTTATACTTAAACGCAATAATTTTTCTACGACTGTTTTCTAAAGAGTTTAAACTTATGCTCTCATTTATTATGGAAAAGTTGATGATTAACTAAGGACCGAGTAAAATAATACTTTTTATACTTTGCTTTAACAATTGCCCTATTATTATATCGAAAATACCTTCCCCTACCTGGTGGGTGTCTAGGACGCCCTCGAACCTACTAACAGAATGGGTGTGGAACCCATGGGAGAGACTTACGGTGAGAGTGAGACTCACAGGAGCGTCTGCAGCGCTGGTTTATGAATCGAGGTTTCATTAGTAGATCTGGGATCTACGTGTGTTAGGAAGTCTAGGACTTCCGTGGTTGTAAGTCTCTCCGGCAGAGTCGTGGGACTCTGTAGGTGGTTACAGTACCCATGTGTGCAAACAGTGGGTATTGGTAATGACGAGGTGCTAGGCCGCATTCATTATGGAGACTGGGCTAAGTACTGGATGTGAGTGAACACGCCAGGAGCTAGGCTTGACTGGCCCATTCTGCTGTGATGATATAGTAATGAGTGTAGATACTAGCGTTCACTACTCGCGGAGTACCTCCCCAAGTCTAGGACTTGGGAGTCACCTGTCACACCTTCTTTCTATGTCATGAGTTCATGTGCATGCTTGTGACAATTTTTGTAACTGGAATGACAATGTGTGTTTTGTACAACTTAGGGGAACGCGTCCTAATGGTCCGATCCGACGCTGATGAGAGAACAAGAGGACGTCGCTGTCAGGTCAAGGAATGTGAAATGTATATTATCATATCTTTATAATACATGTATTAGCGCCCTGGATTCCTATTAATAAATAGTAATACTGTAATACATTGTCTTTAAATGGATTACTCCTGATCTACGTGCATCCTGAACATAGTCAACGAAAGAAAAATTGTATATTAATTATACTGCCCATAGTTATTGAAAACATTTTTATGGGCATTTGAACAGTAAAGAACTGTTTATTTAGCTCTGTTTCTAGGGGTTACAAGACGTTTTACGGGCTAGACCGTGTAAAAAGTATAACGGCCTGTTGACATGAATATACCATGACAATGTATCTTATTTGAAACGTCTGACATCCTTTGACATTGTCATTGACGTTGCACAAATGCAATGAATTTTATTAAACATAAATATATTGCGATGCAAATGCTTATAAAACATTGTACCATGCTCTACCGTTACCTGAAATTTACAGTCTCACACGGATAACAGGCTTGCCCGTTACCTTTCTGTGCTCACCTGTAAATTTCTGTATAACAGTCTTGCAATGTAAATACCTATTATTGCTCTTTTACTATATGGTCGGCTGGATGGCTGAGCGAGCTAGCGCACATCTCTAACTCCCTGTGACGTCATTCGAACTTGAGATCGTAGGTTCAAGTCCCAGCGACCGACAATGTGTGATTTGTTGTAAAATAAAACACAGGTACTTGTGTATCACACTCGGATGCTATAGACTTGCCATCTGTACATCTTACATAGAAGTAGCGCTGGCATGAAACAACCGACAGTACGGTAGTTAGAACTGCGGCTCGGTGAGTTCGGTTGCCCTACGCTCCGCTTGGGAGATACAGGGATACGTTATGACTAAAGAGCGGATTATATGCACTAAAAAAGTGTCAAAATATGCATGCAATATGCATTAAAAAATCATCAAAATATGCATGATATATGCAAAAAAGTTATAAATATGCACTTTACAATAAAAATATGCAAAAAAAAACTAATGTCATCAGCAGGCTCGTTTTACTGTTATCATTTTCTTATTTCTATTTTTACATGCAGTGTTTTATTTGGAACATTTCATGAAATGTATAAAGACAATAAATATCACAGGCAATTCTAACAAAAATAAGAAAATCTCGAATTCATATTCATATTGAAATTTACAAAAGCTCTTTTTTGAAACAAAAATCAAAAAAGTTATCTTTAACGACAAAGTTGCTATATGCTCCTCATATTTTTAATACATTTTTTTCGGCATTACAAATTGTTGTTATAGTTCTAAACATACGAATTTCAGTGACAGATATTATTTACTTACCTTACTTACAAAATAAGAATTACTTAAGTTCTAAACAGTTCTAAAACACTGATAGAATCACTTTTTTTTGTGCTGACGAGAAATTAAATATGATTGTAATGGTTTCAATGAGTACATTTTATATAAATGCTCACTTGTTAAAAGTACGATCAAAATTATATTTCTTGTAATATACTGTTTTCAAAAAAGAACAAAATTTGTCAAAAATTAATTTTTGTTTTTGAAAACAGTCTTAAAATATGCACTAATATGCAAAAAAATATGAAAATATGCAATAAAGTATCATTAAATGGAAAATATGCATTATTTTTTTTTGATATTTGGCATTAATTTTTGATGAAACTTGAGCATATGAAAACAGTTTGTTGATATGCCTAATATAAACAACACATGTAATTGCATAGAATCCGCTCTTTAGTTATGACACATATTTCCTACCTCATTATGACCACCTTGCGGTGAACCCCCATGATCTTGGTTCCAGGTAAACCCACGCTCCAAGTCAGCTTCACTCAACTCTGCATCATCTGGAAGATAGTAAGCTCTGGGAGCAGTCATTGTTGATTGTACAGGAACATTGTTAGCTTGCATATAGCCTCTACGATGGGACATGATATGGTAAGACGTGAAGATAGGTTTGATGGTGGTTGGTGATGGTCTTGGGGTAGGTTTGGTGTTGAAGGGTAGAAATCTGGAATGGAATTGGTCAGGTTTAATAGGTTTGTTCTAAATGACCTCAGGATTTGGTTGGGACTTCAAACTCAAACTCTGACCGTTATACCGGGTGTCCCAGCTCGACCGACACATGGGAGTTTTACATGGGAAATCAGTTCATTATGAATAGTATCTCCCCAGTGCAAGATATTAACTTCAAATTTTGTATACTTATCGGAGAATATTACTTCTATGGATCACACTTATTTGAAATATGCAATTTCGTCTGCAGGGCGAGATTTATTAAATTTAAAATCTAATATTTTCGTTCAAAATCAGACAGCCATGGAAATAAAAGAAAATAATTATCTGACAGTTTAGTGAAGTATCACTGATTTTAATTTTTATTCCCTGTATTTTAATATTATTTAAGTTGAATTTAGTTTCTTTTTGTTAAACAATATACCAATATTACAAAAATATAAATATCTACAATGGCATGTCATTAACTGTCAGAACTGTCACATAGATATTTTCTTTTATTTTCATGGCTGACTGAATTTGAACGAAAATGTTAGGTTTTTGTAATTTAATAAATCTCGTCTTGCAGACGAAATTACATATTTCAAATAACTGTTATCCATAGAAATAATATTCCCCAATAAGCATACAAAATTTCAAGTTAATATCTTGCACTGGGGAAATACTATTCATAATTAACTGATTTCCCATGTAAAACTCCCATGTGTCGGTTGAGCTGGAACACCCGGTATGTATTGTTAAGTACCATAATGACTTGTCAAAATAGCAGGGGACATTTGAATAATATAACTATAGAAGCGTATACATTTTATCCTCCACACATGTTATATTGCTCAAGATTGTATCTTTCAAAGATTAATGTCCGTATTCTTAAAACGTTCTTTATAGCTATAACTCTTCGTTAAATATTTTCTCCAATAACACAAGTCGTCTTTGAAGAAAAATAAAAATTTTAATTTGTCTACTGTTTTATAATTTGTAAAAAAAATAACGAAGTATTATAACTATAACGAACGCTTTATGAATATAGGTATCAATCTTGGATACCTTTTATCATGCACACTTTTAATCCGCAAAAAAATTATCTTGTACACATTTTATCATCCACACATTTTATCTTCCATTCATTTTATGTTCGTCTACGTTTCATCTTTAAAACATTGCAATTATATCTTTCATTCATTTTAATGCACATGCAATTAACATACTTATAATTAGATAGTTATCTTACACATATTTTATCTTGCGCACATTTTATCATCCACACATTGTATCTTCCATTCATTTTATGTTCTACACATCTTATCTTCGCTAACATTTCCTCTTTAAAATATTTCATTCATTTATTGCCCATGCAATTAGCATATTTAAAATTAGATAAAATATTCAGTTTTAAATGTTTCTGAAAATAAAATGCGTAAAAGATAAAATGTGTGTAAGATAACTTTTTTCGCGATTCTTGTAATAATTGCGTGTAATGTTCAATAAAAATAATAGGCGAAAGTTTTTAAATTATTTTTGTAAATTTCATTGAATTACGCTATTAAAATGAAGTAATATGTATTAAATAAGATGTAGAATTACATGTAGAATTGTCCTGTACAATATGGTAATATAGTTGTTAGCCGGACAGATTTATTTACCAAAAACTGTTTTCCCATGTTAAATGCCTATGACAACACTTTCTTGCAACATACGGTTTATTAATTACCACAAAATTTCCTAATTTTTTAAATATAAAACACAAAATAGAAAATAGCATAAAGAACTCATTTTAAAATAATTGTCGATTCACAGAAACAAGAAAAAGTATAATTAATTTTTTTTGTTTTCTTATAATTATTTTTTTAATTGTTCCTCTGTTGTATTAAAATTGATTTTTGCTAAAATTAATTTTAATTTCGTTTTATACAGTTATTTGTCACACAGTTCTAGAAGTAACAACGTTTGAAAACATCAAAAATATGGATATATTAAAATAAAATAAATATATTCTAAGAAAGAATAATACGGAAAAGTTTTCATATCCAGTAAGGCCATTAGGACATTTCAGTTTTAAAGCTTTTTCCGGTAGTATGATGTTCGAATGTTTTTAGTACATCCGCTTCCTTTTGCGTGTGTTTGTTTCATGTTATTTTTGTTTTACTGTATTTTCTTTATATTATTTCTAGTATATTTTATTTTTCAATAATTTTGAATAAAAATATTTTTTCTTGTAACTGAGTATATTATACACCTTTGAATATTAAATCTCAAGTAGAAGGGTTTAAGAAATAACCCTGCGACCGGGATGGGTTTTGTATATGGCGGATAATTAACGTCATTTCTGTTCGACAGTGGCGTGCCATCCTAAAAAATATGGAATACAAGAAACTTTAAAATGCTCCAAATTGTGTAGTAATAATTTACAATTTATAAATATAATTGTGAAATACCAAAAATAAGTGGTAAAATATTTACATATATAAAATAAAGGAAATACTAAAAATAAAGTTTATATTGTCCTTTAAACAATATAGTTATAATTGTTGAAATAAGTATAATACATAATAAGTATGTATAACAGTTTCCATTGACTTTTATTTAATTAAAATAAAGAATTTTATGAACAGTAGAAATGAATATTCTGACCCTTTATTTGAAATTACTATGATACAGCAATGACATTATTTCTTGACAAGTTACACGACGGGGTTCATTCTCATTTGACAATATGCAATATAAATCATAATATGTATATCAATGTGTAGTATCATTTTTCATTATAATAGTTGTACGATGCAAAATACTTACCGATGAAATTAAATTCCTAAACTTTTGTTCTTCATGGTTTGGGAACAACCACATGCAACACATCTGACCATAATTGTTACTAGGAATGGTGAATATGCAAAGAAAGTTAAATAATTGCGATACAGTTAAATTTTATTTTTATAGACTGAAGAACGCGCAGCTAAAATTAAAATTTAGTGCAAGCACATGCAACTTATTTAAATGCTCAACAATAAATGAGTCATACTTGGGTTTTCAAAATGATGGCTTCCGTCGCAGTTTTTCATCTAACCACTAGATTGCAACCCTCCTTCCTGAGATTTTATATTCAAAGTGTACTATCTATTAATTAGAGAGTAACATATCAACCTCTTTAAGATTAGTAAATAAGGTCTAGAATTTTAACATTCTCAAATGTTCAGATTCTTGGTCTTAACATCTACGTCACAGAACAATTAAGACTATCTGAAACTAAATCTCGCTTTCAAATTAAATAGTTCCATATAAAAAAATTTGAAAAAATTGTGGTGGACCCCATAGAATAGCTTGCATTAGTGTAACGGTCATTTTGTGGCGCCAAATTCAAACTGAAACCCTTACTCGCCTCTGCCGATTTATACGCCCATGTTATTCTTATGGGAATAAAAATATGCTATCTTTAAACTGCTAGAAAGTATTATAAAATGAAAATCTTAACTATTAAACCTTATAAATACTAATCTCTAATGTTTTATCTATCTTCTAATGTAATATACACACCCAAAAAACATAATATTATTTAATAAACTTCAATTTAAACAGTAGGTGCAAATTTCTGAAAACGTATGTCGTAGCTGTCTTAGTATTCAGTTGAACCTGTCACTTTAACTTGGAGTTTTTAATCTTCTGCACCAAGTAACGACATATGTTACTATTTGCGATACTACTTTCTTTAAAATCATTTTTTTCTTAATTTATTCTTTTATTTGTAATTTTTCTGTACGGAAAGCAAAGAGTAATGTTTTAGAATACAAAAAAACCCTATGCTATAATTAAGAATCGCCAAAATGCTTTAATATCTTGAATTGAAAATGTACTCCCATAATAAATGCGTACACTCAGATTTGAATTAAGGTTTCGCACCAAAAGTAAATCTTAACCTCACTAACGTGGTTTATAAATACAAGTGTGTATTCTGAGTGCCTGACTCAATAAACTAGACTACTTTCCGAAGTATCTATAATAATTTTGTTAAATAAAAACTTAGAATAAATAGTTTTATAACGGAGGGAATGTAGAGAAAGCAAGGTTTCTTATGTTTTCTAAACAAAACAAACTAAAGAAAAACAGAACACGTTTGAACTTGTTGATTTTAACAGTAGTTTGAAACTTTGCAAAACTTTTTGCCATTATGTTTTAACTTTACTAACAGACATGCAGTCTTGAATATTTTAAGGTATTCTTTATTAGAATAATAGTACATTAAAATTCTTTCAAATAAAGGAGATAATAAGGTCTAAATTTAAATTTCTTTTGTGATGTAATGGGGTATGTTACTCAATATTGATTTTTACATACCGTGAGTTTTTTTTAACGTGAATCGTGGGATTTATCATATCCGTGGTTATGACTTTATATTTGACTGATAGCAATATAAATTTGCTTTAGAGGAAATGGTAGAATAGTAGAATGACCTGGTTCTTAACAAGTAAATATAATAACGAACAATTAAGCAGTAATTACAATAAATTTTCAAAAATCCATTCATTATCTGCTATACAACTTTTGCTTTATATACGATGATATTTGAGCAATTGTAATATTTTGACATATGTTTAGAATTTTAACTTTTAATTCATCTAAATTTTGAAGATTTCTCCCAGTATAAACATCTGATTTTAAAGGTAACGAATAACAGCAGACCATTCTACTATTCTACCATTTTCTTTAAAGTTACTAGTGATTCTTAAAATTATTGTTGCACTTGATGTTGACGTAGCATGTAGGCATGTCAGAAAATTTTATAACCCAAAAATCAAATGTCAAATTTGTTCCCTATGTTTCATTTTAAATGAAACTAGCAAATATACATTGCTGTTAATCAAATATTACGTCAAAACGATGAATATATATATATCCAATGTTTCACATTAAAAATACTCACAGTATATGATACTGGACAAAAAAATAAAATACGCGTATTTTTCTTAATAGATTCCTTATTAACCTTAGTTAACGATAAAATCAATATTAAAAATTTGGGGAAGATATATTTTAACGTCAGAGTGAAAGAATCTTTAAAGAAAAGAGAAAGACTGGAAGCGAAAGATACAATCTACCTATCTTTTTCCACGATCCTACCATGCTGACTCACATATCCCTTTTCCGAAATATTTAATTTCTAATAAATATATTATTCCAAACTAAAGTTTTGTTATACGAGAACGATTTTAAAAACAAAGTTTCGAAACACGAAAATAAAACTAGAATTTCGAATTTCAATAATTTATAAGGTTTTCAAAATTAAAATAGTAAATTTTCAATGGATAAGCACGTTTTGATTATATATTCAATCCAATTTTTTGCATGATTCCAATACCTCTCTTACTGAGTGACGAGATGTAAAAACATAATGTTCATATTATAGGAGAAGTACAGGATGACATGAATAACATTTAAATGCAAGATAGATAGTAAATAACTACTTTTATGAATCTAAATCGAAGACAAATATGACATTGAATTGGAATTAATGACAAATCACATTAATTAATCTATTAGTGAAAATTAATAATAAAAATATAATATATAAGCAGTAAAAATTATGTAGTTTACCTTAAATGAAGAACAGGTTTTAAATTCGGATGAAATTCAATGAAAATTGGGTGAAAAGAAAACTTAAAATTTTGACACTTTTCTCAAAAATTGACATTTGTAAATAATTCAACTGTTTTCAAACACCTTAACTACAATCCTACAATACATTTTTACGAAAATTCAAAATTGTAACATACCTTAAAACTAGAATATCTTCTACCTCAGTAACGTGTAAAATGACACCGAACCCTGTAGAATTTGACAGAAATGTCAGGAAAAAATAAACTGACAACGTGCTACTCAAAAAAAGAATTGTCATACAAAAACAAAGACATTTTGTTTGTTGTTCGTGCCTGCAAAAAGCGGCTTGGATTCTATGAAAAGTTAAATATAAATCCAGAAAAATGTGAAAATATACAAAGGAAATACTTTGGAATAATAAACATATAATATTAATGAAACTAAATAAAAATTCTTTCCGTTTACAATATTAAACCTTGCATATTTCAGAGAGTAATTCAAAACAAAAATGTGTCAGATTTAAATCTTACAATCTCTATAATATACAAGATGTTCCATTTAAGTGAGCCACCATTGCTATCTTAAAAACTATAAGAGCTACGATGTTGGTTAAATTAGAAAAGAACCACCATTTAACCACTATTAAAATAAGCCAAACAAATATTTTTTTAAACCAGTGGTTCTCAAGATATGGAGCCCAACTTTCTTATTTTAAATGGAACACCCTAATATCTTTTACATATTTGGATTCTACATAATATGTCAAATCCAATCATATGTTTGGAGTTATATTTCAGTTAACTAATAAAATCCATATATTAGCATTTATTTTGCATACTTTTACCTAAAAATAGTAGTTATCATGAACAAATAAAAAACAAACGTTAAATTTTGCGTTCTTATCACACTAATACTACCTTTAAATTAGAAAACCGTTATTTTCGGGTAAAAGTACTTATGCAAAATAAATGCCAATATAGGGATTTTATTAAAATTTAACTTGTGGTGGCATACTTAAATGGAACAACCTCTATACTAATGAAAACATTGTCTAACAATAAATAATTTACATGTTGCTAAAAAAACTGTAACATTTATTTATTTAGGTGAAGTTTACAGAAACCATTGAAACACGAATATTTATATAGGTAAGTTTAATAAAAGAAATATAAATTATAAAAGATAATAAAAATAACTAAGACTAAGAATTAACAAATATAAACACTAATTTAAGTATAATAATTATTAATAAAGACTTAAACATTAAGATTATTTATTTAAACATTTAAAACTACGCAATATTTATTTCCACAATATTTATATCACCTACGATAACTACACGTATTAATATTAGACTGTCCTCGCGATCTCCTGCTCGGGGTTTTTAAAGTAGAACAATTAAGTTCTGGAATATTCACCAACTCTCTGGAAAACAGAACAATAGAAGCGAGCGACGTGATCTTGGGATCGCTACAATACTAACAAGGTAATACCACAGAATAGTTATATACAGAAGCGACACTCCGTGTCGGTACCTTTGATATTACCCTAATCAGTTCTATGACCTTGGAGCATTGTGGACCTTTAAATTTGTTGGCTGATTTATGCTCCACATTTAAATTTTTGTTTTAATGATAAAATAATGTTTAGAAATAAATAGGTACATAATTATATTTTGTAAACATTTTTATTAAACAAAATGTATGTATTTTGCAAGTTCATCAATAAGCACAATTTTCTATTTCTTTCATTCATTAGATATAAAATTCATATTTCTTATTTCATGTCATAAAATATTCTGTATCTTACATAAACTTCCTTAATAATCTAATGGAGAATTTCACGAGTTGAAACCCAATTTTTTTACTAACTCATATAAGATATATCCTACACCTCTAATTAATACAAATCAATTTTTCAATTTTTATACATAATATTACTTTAAAATTAACAAACTCAGAATTTTCCAAATTAAGATTTTTATAATGTATAAATATGTTGTTGTCTAATTCGAAATTTGTTGAAAAAACGTCTCACAAGCTTCACATTTGTGTATTTTTAAACAATTATTTAACAAGTACAACTTGGAATCAGCCAGTATCATCGTAAACATGGACGTCGACAAAGTGTGGAAAGCTGATACAGCTTCTTCTTTGGAGTATGTAAAATATAATAATTTCTGTTTGATAATTATTTTTTCTAATTTTTATCAAAGTGATAACATATTTGCTGCTTGATAGAAATCGATTTCTGTATTTTTATATTATTGTCCCCTAACTGAAAATTTTGTAGGCTAGTTAATGATTGATAAACAGAGAAACTCGAGGCAGGAAGATGTGAGGAAACTTTGGGATTTGAAAGGATGAGCCCTTTAAATTTGTTAGCTTTTTCCATCTCTCTCTAATTCTCGTTTCTCTGACTTACTGACGCTTCTGTATATAATTATTTTGTGGCACTACTTCTACGAGCCATAAAAATTATTAGGAAAACTATGGGTAACAAAACTAATACAACTTTCTACTTTCATTTATTATGTTCTGAACGTCAATAAACCCACATCATTCCTATTCCCAAGATAAAGAATTTAAAATTTTAAGTACAAAGTTGATAGTTATACTCAAAGAACATGTATCTGACCTATAGAGCTACTTCTTACCAACAGAGCCATCTATCAGAAGCAGCAAGAACTTGACATGTCATTCCATTACGCAATTTACAAATTGTTGCAAACTTATATGACATCTATTCCAATCTGTACATTTTCAAAATTTACAATTATCGTAACTATTTATTTACAAACAAAAGAAAACAATTGTTCTGCTTTTCATATTTACTTATTCGTAATTCAATTCACGTTTCGGATATATTTGACCAATACTAAAATATTTTTCTGAAATATGAACCCTTCCTAAAAATTCATAAGGACGCCACTGCAGGGTATAAAGTTACGATTCAGAGGGCGTTTGTGGTATTGAAATTTTATTGTACATATCAAGAACACCGGTTTCTCTTCCTTATTTTTATTGGTATTCGTGAACACGTGTTTATTGCGTATTATTGTAATAAAATGTCACAATGTATTCTTGTATTCAATTCATACATGTAGGTATAAGTATAAGTATAGTTCTAAAACAGTGATGACTCGTTCTTAAGTACTGCATAGTATTATTTAATAATCATATAAGTATATTATTAAAATATATGTAAAAAATAAATAACAAAATTACTTCTTTATTTTACATTTTATTGTGGCTTAAGCGAGTTCACTACTAGCTTTTGAAATACACCAAAATGTTGCTTAGTAATATTGTAATGTTCTATTTATTTAGTTGAAGTGTAAAAACACGAATATTTATATAACTAAGTTTAATAAACGAAATATGAATTATAAACGATAATAAAAATAAGAATATAAATAAACAAATCTTAACACTAAATTAGGAATAACAATTATTAATAAAAACTTAAACACTAAGATTATTTATTTATTTCCACAATATTTATAACACCAATTATTTATTTATATCACCAATGATCACTACACGTATCACTATAAACTGTCCTCGCGATCTCCTGCTCTGGGTTTTTATAGTAGAACAGTTAAGTCTGGAATGTTCGCTAATCCTCTGGAAAACAGAATAATAGAAGCGAGCGAACCTGTCGAGACATGGCTAGTGGTAGGTTTTTATAATTTTCGACTGTTACTCAACTAGAAACTTCTTGTATAACGTATAAGTCAGTTGGTTGATAACTGTTAAGTAACACGTACGTGTGTTTGTTTTATCTATGTTTGACGAAAGATTTCTGAAAAATAATTTACATGATTTACTTGATAATATTTTAATACCATTTATGTAAGTCTGTTACCTGAGTTGAGTGTATGTATGTATATTTGATTGTATGTTTTGTATGTTATCAGCACCGAGATGAAGACTGATTTACAATCGAAACGTTGGTGTATTAGTAGATTTTATTAAATGACTAAAACTCCAAAAAAGACCTTCTTTTATTAACATCCAGTCGATAAAATCAATTCGACATTAAAAATTTATGTTTTTCTTTATCTGTTATAAATCTTGTAACACTGTTTCCTTCTACAAACTATAACTTCCATTAACTTTACTTTAAATATAAATGAGCTAAAATTTATGACGAAATTCGGCTTATAATGTAATGCTTTAGTGTTCCCATTTATTGATTTCTTTAATGTAAGTTTTCAGTTTGCCACAATTTTACGTTTGCAAATTAACAGCACGTGCCTAACCTAACCAAAATAAATGTTCCTCTTCTGTTATTTGACACTTATTAAAATAAGACAAATGTCGTTAACAAGGCCTTTAATTCAGCAAATTCCCGTCGTTAATATTTTGAAAAATTTGAGTTATTTTATATGGGAAGAATTTCTTATTAATATCAAATGTCTGCACATTACTTACTGCAGTGGAAAATTAATGACATTTGGAGAACAAAGGAAAAACGAAAAGACAAATTGTGGGATTGGATAATTTCTCTTTCAGTTTTCATTTTTAAGGAAGATGAAAAAATTTAATGAAATATTGTCTTATAAATTTAGTATAAGTTTCGTTTTGAAATTATTATTAGTATTGTATCGTTTTATTTATTTAGGTGAAGTGTAAAAATAAATGAAATACGAATATTTATATAGCTAGGTTTAATAAACAAATAATAAATTATAAAAAGATAATAAAAGTAAGTAAAAATATAAATAAACAAATATTACCACTAATTTAAAAGTAATTATTGTTAATACAGACTTAAACACTACAAACATTTATTTAAACACTTAATAATACGCAATATTTATTTCCACAATACATTTATATCACCAACTATTTATTTATTTCTATTTTTCATGTCGCTGACATATAGTGACCGACACTGACTTTCTTCAGTGACTCTCTGCACACTCTGACAGATACTAATTAACTTTGAACCGCCCGATGCAACCCGTATATACCTGCGGACAGCTCATCTTGAATATTCCAGAACCTTCTGGACTCTATAATATTCCGCAATAATAGCGGCGTCGCTCCTATCCTACTTGACCTTTAACGCGACTACCTGCCCAGACAGGTCAGCTGTGATGATTCATCTGCGGTGAGTCTCGCTCGTTACCATATTAATGTGTCTTGCACGATTTTTCACTTTTAGCTTTAATCAATATAATAATGAAATATATTAGACCCATATTTTTTATTTTTCCTCAAATTGACTTTTAGTAATGAAAAAACTGCTAATAAAAATTAAATCCTTCAAAACGTGGCTGAATTACCCCACTTCCCCTCTTGTCCAGTGACGTATCAACGTTCTTACACAACTTCACTTCGTTTCAAACCACAAATATAATGTTTTAACTTCCAAATTGACAAATTGAATAATCTTGTGCAAATATAGTGGCACACAAAAGCCTTACAATGCTTTAAATCACAGACTGTCCATTTCACCAACTTTCAAACGCGCCAAAAATCATAGGATCTCACATCCAAACGTAGATAACTTAACATCAGAACCTGCAGACGTCACAATTTTTGCAACTTTTTTAGATTGATACTTTAAAATGATATTATATAACATAGAATGTAAACAAAAATAATTACATAATACAGAGCAACAAATTAGACTTTGTAGGTTTTATTTAAACAAAAAGAGGTTCACTTAATTTTTTTGCAAGACCTTTTTAAACGTTTAAGGTTTCTTTCCATAAGGAGAATCGTAATTATGTGATTCTGCACACTCTGACCGTTACTGACTTCCCTGAGCCGCCCAATGCGACCCTTATATACCTGCCGCCAACTAATCTCTAGAACATTCCAGAGCCTTTCGCTCTCTTTAAAATTCCCGCACAATAACGACGTAGCTCCTATCCCACTTTACTTTTAATGCGACTACCTGCTCAGACAGGTCAGCCGTGATGACTCATTTGCGGTGAGTCTCACTCGTTACACTACTGTCACAGAATAGTTATATACAGAGCCGACACTCCGTGTCGGCACCTTTCATGTTCCCCTAGTTAGGTCTATGACCTTGAAGCATTGTGTAGATCTTTAAATTTGTTCCCTTCTCCTATCTCTCACTAAGATGTGAGGAAACTTTCCGATTTTAAACGATGAGCCCTTTAAATTTGTTCACTTTCCCCATCTCTCTCTAATTTTCGTTTCTCTGTCTTACTGTCGCTTCTGTATAAACCTATTCTGTGCTACTGTCTTGGAAACCCAATCAATAAACCTTTTCTAATGCTCGATCGTTCAAAACAGTATTTTAATAGTATATTTAAACATAAGTTGTAGAAGGCAACCTTTTCAAGTACGAGTTTGAATTTCGGGAACGAGCGCGAAGCAACGAGTGCTTGAGTTGCCTTCTATAACGAATGTTTTATACTATTTTCTCTGTTTCGGCTTTTATTTACATTATTTTTTATAATAATATTTGACAATTTCCATTAAGGGATTTTTTTGATAGAATAGTTAGGTTGGTGACAGTGATTTCTGTTTCGTCTGTCAAATAAATTAGAATTACTTTGTCAGTTGCCTAGATATTTTGTGTATTTAATGCAGTCATACCATTCTCAAATAACAAAATATAACCAAAAATCGTTTAAGAATGAAGCTTCTTCTAACATCAATAAGCGTGCTGGAATATGATATTCTAATTCCGAAACAGAGAAAAGTGATTTGCTTATGAAATGAATAAATGTTTCTTATAATGAACTATTTCAATAAATTAAATTCATAATATTGTTATGAAACATTAATATTTTATCCTTTCATTATTAGATATTTGAATAGACATCAAACAATGAGTTTGTCATAATAACATCTATTTTCATTTTCTTTGTTATTATTGCTTACAATGTTATGAAGGAAATTACTTTTCTCTGTATGTACCTATGTTCTAATCATCATGATATAATGTTACGTATAATTCGAAGTAATAAATTATTTATGTTATAATTCTCTGGTGATTTTATTTTTACACTAATGTCCTTCAAATGTCACGTTTAGTAAATATATATGGATAGTAGAATTTTCATTTAGCTAATGGAATATTTATAGATCACAATATTGGAGAAAAACATATTTTTTGTAGTATTTCAACTTAAGGATTGTAATTTATAGTTTTGTTATTGTAACCAACATTATTATAGTTATAATTACTTTCAGTCACATTTACAAAAAAGGTTTAACTTTTAAACTGGTTTAAATATGGATACATTTAAACAGGTTTAAAAGATAAGCCTGTTTTGAATTTTGTGAAACTGGTTAATATTGTTTTATTTATTAAATATTGTATTCATTTTTTTATAATAACATTTGTTCTTTCTTCAATTTTACAGAAATAGTTTTTTATAAAATGTTATTGTAGCGTCATTACTCGAACAATAGACCACATTCATGAGGTTAAGATTTAAATTTGGCGCGAAACCCTAATTCAAATCTGAGTGTACGCATTTCTTATGGGAGTACATTTTCAATTGACGATACTAATGTATTTTGGCGATTCTTAATTATAACATAGGGTTTTTTATATTCTAAAACATTACTCTTTGCTTTGCGTACAGAAAAAGTACAAATAAAAGAATAAATTAAGAAAAATTTGATTTTAAAGATAGTAGTATCGTAAATAGTAACATATGTCTTTACTTAGTGCAGCAGGTTAAAAACGCCAAATTAAAGTGACAGATTCAACTGCATACTAAGACAGCTACGACATACGTTTTCAGAAATTAGCACCTACTGTTTAACTTAAAGTTTATTAAATAATATTATGTTTTTTGGGTGTGTATATTACATTAGAAGATAGATAAAACATTAGAGATTAGTATTTATAAGGTTTAATAGTTAAGACTTGCATTTTACAATACTTTCTAGCAGCTTAAAGATAGCATATTTTGATTCCCATAAGAATAACATGGGCGTATAAATCAGCAGAGGCGAGTTAGGGTTTCAGTTTGAATTTGGCGCCACAAAATGACCGTTACACTAGTGCAGTCTATTGCGTAATGGAATGGCTTGTAAAGCTTCTTGCAGTTTCATGACAAGGGAGATATCGAAGACGGGCACTTTGATGACTCACCCTGTAGGTGTTTTTGGTTACGAACACAGAATAGGTTTATACAGAAGCGACAGTAAGACAGAGAAACGAGAATTAGAGAGAGATGGGGAATGAGAATAAATTTAAAGGGCTCATTGTTTAAAATCGGAAAGTTTCCTCACATCTTAGTGAGAGATAGGGGAAGGGAACAAATTTAAAGGTCTACACAATGCTTCAAGGTCATAGAACTGAATAGGGGAACATGAAAGGTACGGACACGGAGTGTTGCTTCTATATAAATGTTCTGTGTTACGAACTAGAAAATGGAGAAAAAATCAAAACGAGTATAGTTAGAAAATAAAATATATATTTTAGAAATAAACAAAGGAACAAATATATAATTCTGCGTAAAATAAACAAAAAACATATAAAATTTATTTGGATACATTTAGTGTAAACTTTTAATAATCACCAAGATTATTAATAATTACGTTTTTTTAGATTCATTTAGAATCATCCTTTATAAAAATTAAAATTTATTCGTGTTTCGTCACATTTAAACTTCTTAGTTCAGTACTTTTAATTCATATAGAATCAAATTTGTTCAATCTGGAAACATTTAAAGATTCAATTTTTCTTGCTTTATCTTCAGTTGTTTATTCTCCAATTCAAGATTTTTTATTTCTATTTCCAAATTCGTCATTTGTTCTCTAAGTTGGTAGTTCTTTAGACATATCTTTTCTGTATCTGATATCAGAGTGTTGGGATTTTCGCCTAAATTAAGCTCAGACATTCTGAGCTTAATGAGATTTAGATTCTGAGCTTTTAAGTTTCTGATATCTGCTTCTATTTGTTTGGCGACTTGATTTAAATATTCGTTTCTGTTTTTTTCTAATTCGATTTGAAGGTTTAAATGTTTTTGAAAATCAGTGGTTGACATTAAGTTTAGCATGTTTTCCATTTGTTTTTTATATTGGCGAACTAGGTTGTTTAAGGCTAAATGTGTTGGTTGACGTTTTTTGAATTTAGGTTTAATTTTTTTTGTATATTTATATTTGGTGATTTTAGTTTTTTTGGGTATGTATTTTACTTTATAATTGGGTTTTTTAAATTGTTTTTTAATACGAGGTTCACATTTAGTTTTGGTTTCACAAATATTTGTCTTAACTTCAATTTCGTCTTTGATTTCAAATGTAGAAATATCATTTTTATTTTCTTCTGAATCGCTATTAGATAAGATTTGTCCTTTTTTGTATTGTTCTAATTTTTTTCTAGATATTTTGTGTAAATAAAATGAAATTCCTGTATCAGTCCAAGATACATTACCTTCTTTTAATTTTCGTATTTTCATAATTGCTTCAACATCGTTCATATTTCTGTCGTTTATTCGAAAATTTAAAGGACAAAAATTTTTAGAACTAATTATTCTTGTCCCGTCTTTAAGATCAAAAAACTTTTGTTTCAGTTGATGATCTACAAATGGTCCAAATGCAAAATTGTTTATGAAGATTATTGTTGACTTTTTTATCAAATCTTTAAACTTTTTATCAAAAAAATCTCCCTTCAAAAGTTTAAATTCTCCATAAGATTTGCCGAACCAGCCCATTAAAGTTTTAAAGTAACTCGCCATATTTTCAGCATATTGACATGGCGTATCAGCTCTTTCTATTCCGATAGACAAGTTACAACAAGTAGCTGCCGCCATTTGTAAAACCACTTGACCGACCCCTGATCCAAGGTCAATAAAAATATCGTCGGAAGTTATTTTTATTTGTTGAATCATTTGGAAGATAAAATCATGACTGGTTTCTCCGTAAACTTCAGCGGAAAAAGGTTCGTAAAGATTCAGTTTTCCAGGATTTTGAACCGATTGATTGTAAGTTGTTTGCAAAATATGTTTTAATAAACCATCGGAAGGTTTTTTGCATCGTTTTTGGGGAAAAGAAGTACCATGTTCCAGTTTTTTAAAAGAGGTAATTGCTTTGTTAAATCTGTAACATAGAGCTCTCATACTTCTATAGTTAGTTGGTTCATAACTTTGTAAAACATTGTGGATTATAGCTGACTCCAAATCTGGGAATTCTTTGGATACCTATAAAAAAAAATCTGTATTAATACACAATAATAGTTATTTACGTGGCCAGCGGTGTAAGTGAATCTTTACAGGGCGAGAAATTTGTGAGGCGAGCGACGAAGGAGCAAGCTCTCATAATCCAGTGAGCCCAGTAAAGAATAATTGCACGCGTGCCAATTACAAAATTTTATTTCCACCTTTATAGCGTATTTTTTATTAATTTACTTTATTCTTCAAAAAAGATTTACTCTATTTTGGAATCAAAGGTAGTTGGCGGTGGTAGGACAATTCATAGCTAGACGTTGTCAAATGAGTTTCGCCAGTGAATCAAAATGTACTATATATGTGGATAATTACTCACATAAACCTAATTATATTAAGTTTGTAATATTTATAATAAAATGCATAAAAAACTTTCATTATTTTCTATTATTTTTTATGAACATTGTAAAATTTTACAAGGCTAGCCTTGTAATTTTTTACAGTTTAGTTACTGGAATTGTTTATTTACTTAGCTACCAAGAAGCCTGTAAAGTGACAATTATATAGAAGGTGGAAATAAAACTATGTTTCATGGCTTGACTTTAAATTCATGCTACTTGACTTGACTTGATTTGAAAGCTAGTCACATAATATTTATATACAGAAGCGACAGTAAGACAGAGAAACGAATATTAGAGAGAGGTGGGGAAAGTCAACAAATTTAAAGGGCTCATAGTTTAAAATCTGAGAATTCAGTCACATCTTCGTCACAGAAGACTCTGAAGGTGGTTTAGTTCAGCTGGCCGGGAATTAGAGCACGCTTCGGCGTGTGCTCTAATTCGTGGCCTACTGAAACCAGAGCTCATTCTGAATTGTACTCTGGTTCCATTCAGATGGGTTTGCTCTAATTCTAGGTCTGCTGAATCTAGAACACAGTCTGGAGCAGTTTTGTCTGTTCTGGATTGTGCTCTGGTTTTAGTAGGTCAGGAATTAGAGCACTCAGAAGTGTTTGCTCTAATTCTATGTCTGCTGAAACCAAAGCACATTCTGGAGCAGATTTGGCTGCTCTGGATTGTGCTCTGGTTTTAGTGGGTCAGAAATTAGACTACACAGATGTATTTGCTCTAATTCTATGTCTGCTGAAACCAAAGCACATTCTGGAGCTGATTTGGCTGCTCTGGATTGTGCTCTGGTTTCAGTAGGTCAGAAATTAGAGCACTCAGAATTGTTTACTCTATTTCTAGGTCTGCTGAAACCAGAACACATTCTGGAGCAGATTTGGTTCCTCTGGATTGCGCTCTGGTTTGCTGAAACCCGGGCACAAAAAACAAAATTAATTAAATACTTTTCATTGAAAATAAGATTTTTTTTATTTTCTATTCATTCCTTTTTAGTATTTCTTTTTGGTAGAAATTTTACATTTAATGTCCAAACGAAAATCTGTTCTGTTGGAGGTTTGACAACTTCAAAGAAAAAGAAAGTGTGTCTATGAATAGAAATGGACGATAACAGACGTCTAATTTATTTAAAAACAAAGCATTACACCATTACTCTTTACTACGAAGAAACAAGGGCCTTAAAAGTTACAATACGTCGGTACAAAGTTGGTAATTATACTCAAGGTGCTGGTATCTGGCCTACAGAGGTAGTTATTATTAACAGAGCCATCTATCAGAAGCTGCAAGTAGCTTAACAAGCCTTTGAAATAAGTGATTTAAATATGCCACTGCTATTCTAAAACAGTTTTTATTTGAATATAAATATAATTTTTAAACTTATATAATTTAAATACAAGTGCAATTTTTAAGAATGTAGACTTATACTGTATTGTAATATTAATTAATTTTATATAAATATAATAATAACTAAAGAAACAGCATATACTTCAAGAACATTTTAGTCCACGAAAAAAACAGTTTGACAAGAAAATTAATATAAACATTTTCATCGGATTTTCACCAATAGTCTTAGTGTCTCTCATACTAAATATATAATAAAATTATATAAAAAAATGGTTGAAATTCTCATTAGTCGAAAATGTTAATCAAACGACAAAATGAAGTAATATTTAAACTGTAATACTGTATTATTACAAAAACAAGAAATTCTATTGTAAATTGTAAGTATTTAGTAAAATTTTTCTCATTTTCAAAAAACATTTTAACAATCTTTATTATGGCTCTAATGTAGTAGAATTGTTTTCTTTTTTGATTATTATAAACAAATTTATTTTGCTTTTTGAAACTCTTAATTGTTTTTACAACAAAATGTATTTTTGTGAACTCTGTTATAAAATTTCAAGCGAATTATTTTTTATTTGCAATGGCTTGAAGGCTTTTTCATATAACTTAATATCGTCGAATAAAAAGTTTTAAAAAACACAATTTTCTCCATTGTGAACTTCACACAACTTTTAGAAAAACACATTCATATGTTTATTGGAATATTCAAATGTCAACGTACAATTGATTAAAATTTTACTAAAAAATAAAAGAATAAATTGTTCTTAGTACTCCAGTACATACAGGTGTCCGGTTAAATTAAGGTAAAGTTGCCGCATTATTTGGCTATGTTAATTATGTATTTGTTTTCTCGAAAAAGGCATAGCTCATTAGATATAAGCAAAAATTGATTTTGGCCAATTTACTTTTTGACATAACTTTCTTGTTTCAATTTCAAGTTTCAAGTTGACAAAAAAAAATTTTTACTCATTGTATTAGTCTTGTGAAATGGTGGTTCTTTGTTAATTTAACCAACCTCGTAGCTCTTATAGTTCTCGAGATAGCAATGGTGGCACATCTGTATACCCCTTTATTTTTTTGTCCTAATTTATGAAACACCCTGTATAAATAATTAATAAATATATGTACCTATGTACGTATTTATTTATATTTGTTTTGAAAGTGTACATATTTTTTTATTAACAATATTAATTTAAATTTTATAAACACTCTTTAACGTGAACAGTTCGATAATATGAACAATCCTGGATTTACACTGTTCGAATTAACGCGATATTTATACAGGGTGGAAATGAACTTAATGTCATAAATTTAATGGTAAGTAGTATGAAATGTATGGATTACGAAAGTGAAAGAATTTTTTAAAAATTCGAAAAACAAAAATTCTACTTTTCTTAAGGAAACTTTTTTTTACTGCTGTTTTAATTCATATTTCATTAAAAATATGTTTATCAAAAATACATTCAAAATTAGTTGTATAAGATATTATTTTTAATAATTAAATTAAATAGTATTTTTACGGAAAATATGTTTATATTTACAGAAGAATGCATATCGTTGCCAGTAATCCAGTAGTACAAAAAATGTTAGCTAATGAAAACTACCCTTAAATATGCGAATTTTAAAAATATTCTTTCACTTTCGTAATCTACACATATCATGCTACTCATCCTTAAATTTATGACATTAAGTTCATTTCCACACTTTATATAATATCTATAAAAGAATGTTGTTTTATTTAATATAATTTAATAACATTTTATTTATAATACTACATACGAAAATGTCTATTTCACTGATTACAACGAACGACAAAATATAACTAGACAAAACTTCTCTTAGTTTGTTATGTTTTCGGTAAGCCAGAAAGAGAAACCTAGAGATAGATATAAAATGAAAGTATTGTTCGAGCATTGCTCACTAGAGGCGCCCGTGCTTTTATGATTAACATTAGAATTGGAAGTTTTAAATGTGTTTCAAATATAATCAAATCTAACGCGTCATTGACGTAAATAATGATAAATAACAAAAAATAATGACAACTACAGTGACGCCTCTAGCGAGCAATGCTCGAACAATACTTTCATTTTGTATCTATCTCTATTTTCTCTTTCTGGCTTACCGAAAACAAAACATTCAATACGGAAGGATAGGGAATGTTTTGTCTAGTTATATTTAGTCGTTGATTACAACAGACATTCGACATTCATGCTTTGACATTAAAAATTAAAAAATTATAAAGCAATAAACAGTGAAACAAAAAACAATAACAATTCGTGTTTTATTTTTCAGTGACTTACCCATTTAACAGTTTCAACAATATCATTTGACTTATATTCTGTCCACAAAAACTTCAGAGGTTTTACACCATAACATGGCGATTCTAATATTAATTCCATTTTATAATGACAATAAATACTTATATAAACTTTGAACAACAATTTAACAAGTTAATTAAACTAGAATCAATGTTTGACAACACGAACTTATCTGACTGTCACTTCACGAAGAATCATGTGACAGCAAGAGTTAGACAAAGATAGCGATAGAGTAGGAGGAATTCTAGAATTGCGCGGGATATTTGAAATTGTAGAAGACAAGATTTTATTTGAAAGTAGTAAAATTAAATGTTTTTTTATGAAAGTTATATTGTTTTATTATTATTAATTATGTTATAATGTTTTTCTGTCATATACTAAGTTCAATATATGTATTAGATTGATTAATTGTTTTTTAATTCCTTTTTCGAGTTTATTCTGTCGCTTTATTGTCTGACACCCTTTTCCATTTAAAATTTTTGAGGTGCAGTCCACCCCCATTTTAGGGTTGAAGTTATGCCATTGGTACTAATCCATTCAGGTTCCTTTATACTAAAATTGACGTGTTCGAGCGTTTTTTGCAAAATTGATGTTAAGTGGCCAAAAATTGCGCTGATAATTTTCATTGGGCCACTCTGTATAATATAATAGGAGTACAAGGAAGTCATGTATACAGGCTGTTCCATTTAAGTGTGCCACGATTGCTATCTTGAGAACTATAAGAGCTACGAAGTTTGTTAAATCAGCAAAGAACTACAATTTTAAAAGACTAATACAACGAGCAAAAAAAAAATTTCGACCAGAGGTTCTCAAAATACGGGACACAACTTTCTAATTTTAAATAGGAACATATGTTTATTTTTGGGTTATTCGATAGAATTTTTTTTTTAATTCAACGATATAAACATATATACTAATATAACAAAATAATTGAGAAAAATGCATGTTAGATTTATATGTATTTTATTTATATCTCGCTGAAACAAGAGTGCTATGGTTAGAAAACATAGACATATTGTTGTGTCTAACATTGTTTGATTATTTTTTGTTAAATTTTATGTTCTTAAACTGTCAGATTTAAGAAGAAAATGAATTGTTTTCTATCTAAAGCACTCTTGTTTCAGCCAGATATAAATAAAAGACATATAAATCTAACATGCATTTTTCTCAATTATTTTGTTATATTAGTATATGATATGTTTATATCTTTCAATTAAAAAAAAATCTATATCGAACAACCTAAAAATAAACATATGTTCCCATTTAAAATAAGAAAGTTGTGTCCTGTATTTTGAGAACCACTGGTCAAAAAAAATTTTTTTTGCTCATTGTATTAGTCTTGTAAAATGGTGGTTCTTTGCTACTTTAACCAACCGCGTAGCTCTTATAGTTCTCGAGATAGCAATGGTGGCATGCTTAAATGGAACACCTGTATACATACTAGAATATCAAAAATATATCATGCAAAATATTGCCTAAAAACAAACCTCATCTTTTTGTATGTTGAATTTATTGATATCCACTTTAGTAATTTATAAATGTGACAAACAGTCGCTTCAATTGTTTGGATATACACAGTTTAAAAACAACATTTGCTATTAAAACAATGAATTTGGGAATTTATATTTAACAAGCTGAATTCTGCTTCTGGCATTTTAAAAATTGTCATACAAGAATAAAATAATTGAAAATTTAATCAATCTTTTTGAAACAGATATGTTCATGATATTCATTGTATATTTATCAAGGTTCCGCATAATTTGATAAAAATCATTTTAATATTTTATTCCGTATCATATTTTTACAAAAACTTATGAATAAATTAAAAATGAACATTCCTGAATATATAATATTTTTTCTTCAAACGTCATAAAAGTGATATCTTCTGTGACGTGATTGACAAGGTTGAAGTTTAATTCCTACGCCGCCGTAATATAATTATTTATTCTAGCCGCCGTTTAATTTCTTCGCCACCGTATGTAGAATCAGCCAATAAGAAGTTACTTGTACAATAGAAATCTGTAATATCGCCTTAAATGTCACTATAAAAACTAGATAACCTAAGAATAAAGTTACTAAAAATTATGAATAACTGACAGGTAACCTACATATTAAACGTCAAATAGTAATTTGTTTTTTAAAATTCTACGTTTGAAGAAAAAATAGAATGTGTTATTCAGAGTAAAAGTGTCTTTGTGTGGCGAGCATGGAAGTTTGCACGACGAGCGAAGCGAGTCGAACAATTGCAAGCATCACTTTTACTCTTAATAACACAATATACTATTATTAATTTAGTTCTTATTCTATTTACAAATATTAATAAAGCTATTTTATATTTATTTCACGGTGTTTAAAGCTAAGTAATAAGACTGGCAACGTAGCGTTGGATCTGGTAACACTTGGGACGCGAGACTTGGAGGGGAGGCAGCTGAACATGTTATATGCCTTCAGTACGAGTTTGAACTCGCTAGAGTCATTTGCTTGTCCGTATCGTTCTTGTACGTTCTAAAAATGAGTAACGTCAATTTCAAACAACGGTGTGCTATCAGGTTTTACTTCAGACTTGGGCACAGTGCAATGGAAACTTCTACAAAACTTAAGCAGACCTACGGAAACAGTGTTATTTCAAGAATTCAGGTTTTTCGCTGGTTTTAGGCATTTTCAGAAGGACAAGAGTTTATTGAAGATGAAACACGCAGCGGAAGGCCTTCATCTTCAAGAACTGATGAAAATGTCGATAGAATATAGGATAAACTCGTGGAAATGTCGACAGAACTTAAAATTTTGTGCGTTCAGATCGTCGGTTGACAGTACTGAATGATTGGTGAAGAGTTAAATTTGACTAACACCACCATCAGATTTTGACTAATTCAAACATTCCTGTGGCTTCCCTTTTTTCTTATTCGCCTGATTTGACTTCTTGTGACTTTTTCCTCTTCCTGAGATTTAAACGGCTGTAACCGACCAGTTGAAGGTCCAGTATTCGAGTTCCAGCACTGCCATGAGGATAGGAAGAACCGTCTCCAGCACTGTGTGGCTTCCCAAGAAAGTTATTAACAGGGAGACAATATTGAATTGTAATTATATTCGAACATTCAAAAAAACAATCAGTCTTATTACTTAAATTGACGTAGCAACAAGTAAACGCAACCTACTGTCACAGAGTAGGTTTATACAGAAGCGACAGTAAGACAGAGAAACGAAAATTAGAGACAGATGGGGAATGTGCACAAATTTAAAGGGCTCATTGTGTAACATCGGAAAGTTTCCTCACATCTTAGAGAGAGATAGGGGAAGGGCACAAATTTAAAGGTCTACACAATGCTTCAAGGTCATAAAACTGAATAAAGGAACATGAAAGGTACCGACACGGAGTGTCGCTTCTGTATGTAACTATTCTGTGCTACTGTCTTGTAAACTCAATCAATAACTTTTTCTAATACCAGATCATGCAAAACAAAAAACATAGTTATTTTCTTGTAAATATTGTGAAAAGTCGTCGATGTTACTTAAAACACAATTACATGTACTTCATTTGCAATGGTAATCCTAATTGTGTGACATACGCTTAAGTCTGAGTTTAAATTGGTCTCTAGAGATTTCCAAAGCCAGACGTTGTTTCCTAAGGATATCTGATGCATAATGCTGTCTTACATATTAAACACAGGTTGTAGCAAGTATTAAAAGATCAAGAGATCTGGCTAGTACGAATCGGTCCCGGTCCCAAAACGAGTACTAATCTGTTATTTGGCAAGTCAAGGCATTAGAAGGATATTATGTTAGGTTAGGAATGTAATTACAATAAGGAAAATTAGATGTGGAAGATATAATACATACATTATAATTCAATTAGAGCGTTGATTGAAAAGTATGTAGATAGGCAAGCCTGTATGTTTTTGCGTACCATTGTTTTGGAATAAGATTCGACAGAGTCATCTCGTTCATAATTCCAACAACTACTTTGCGGAATTAAACAGACCAAAATATCAGATAAATAAAGATGTTTTACATATTTACTGAATTTTTTGGTATCAATCAATTCAATAATTCACTGGTATATTTTTAAATAGAGCTAATTTGTATTATTAACTATTTGACGTTTGGTTTTTTTTTTATAATATTTGACAGAAACGGCTGATATTAACCCAAATGCAACCAGACACACAGTTATGTAGGTGAAACGAATTTTTCCACAAGCTTGCCTATCTAGAAATATTTAAATTTGTGTAAAATTGTTTTTTTCTCGAAATCGATACTAAAGTATACGATATCACACCGCGAAGTTAACCAAAGTAATAGCTAAAGTAAAAGTTTACAGACTCTTATGTCAAAATTCAACTTTGCGGACTCATCTGTCAAATTGTATTAACATATCATTTAATAGTATTTTTTGTAGTTCTTTTTAGCAGTTCCTAATAGTTATTTACATTGCAAGACCGTTAGCCAGAAATTTACAGGTGAGCACAGAAAGGTATCTGTGTGAGACTGTAAATTTCAGGTAACGGTAGAGCATTGTACAATGTTTTATGGGCATTTGCATCGCAATATATTTATTTTTAATAAAATTCATTACATTTGTGCAACATCAATGTCAATGTCAAAGGATGTCAAACGTTTCAAATAAGATATGTTGTCATGGTATATCCATGTCAACAGCCCGTTATAATTTTTACACGGTCTAGCCCGTAAACGTCTTGTAACACCTAGAAACAGAATTAAATAAACAGTTCTTTACTCTTTAAATGCCCATAAAATATTTATCATTTTTTCCGAATGTACAAGAGTAGAAAAAGTATAGTATTACATTCGGGATTACAGTCATCATTAACTCGGATGATTCGCATCAGTATTCCTGTCTCTATTTTGACTAGTTTCAGTATGACAACTGTGCTCTCTTTACGTACGTATGTACACACAATCTATTTCCTGGAATCACGTCATCAATTTCTGCTGCAAGAATTATTAAATATTTTTCTTGCATTTGTCATTTGGTTGTCGGGAGCGATTTTATTCGTAAAACAGTTTTTTCTAGAGCGTTCTAAAAATGAGTAACGTGAATTTTAAACAACTGTGTGTTATCAGGTTTTGCTTCAGACTAGGGTGCAGTACAATGGAAACTTTTACAAAACTTAAGCAGACCTACGGAGACAGTGTTACTTCAAGGGACGAGGTTTTTCGGTAGTTCTAGGCATTTTCAGAAGGAAAAGCGTTGATTGAAGATGATACACGCAGCGGAAGACCTTCATCATCAGAACTGATGAATATGTCAACAGAATCTGGAATCTTATGCGTTCAGATCGTCGGTTGACCGTAATGAATGATTAGGGAAGAGGTAAATTTGATTCAAGAGTTCTTGTGACTTTTTCCTTTTCCCGAAATTGAAAAATCACCTCAAGGAAACTTATATTGGGACACTTCAAAATATTTAAACGGCTGTAACTGACCAGTGGAAGATGATGCCAGTATCCGAGCACTGCCATGAGGATAGAAAGAACCGTCTCTAGAACTGTGTGGCTTTTCTAGGAAGTTATTTTGAGGGAGATAATATTGAATTGTAATTCTATTCCTACAATTTTTTTTAAATCAGTTTTATTACTTAATTTACGCACCTCGTATAGGCTATCTGTGTCCAACCAACGACAAAAAAATGGAATTCGCATGTAATGGCTATTCCTCATCGATTGATATACAACAATCGTTTTCGCTCGTGTTGGCAAACTTCATATCTCATAAGTAATACCACGCATTACATGCTCATTGAATAATATACTATAATTATTATTATTTATACCTTATATTCCAAACTATATACCCACTACAACATCGCGTCTCCTACCTTTGCTAAACTTTCCCACATCGACTCTCGCGGCGTCGCGACGCTCAGCGACGTCAGTCGTCCGTCGAACGTCGTGGCGCGCGAACCTACGTACAGCTTAACGCGCGAAAGCTCGACAGAACGGAGCTTTTCCGAAGTTAGTGAAATAGTGAAGCAAAATAACTTATAAAGTGAAGAATAGTTTTCGTGTTGTTCAATAGATATTTTAGTGAGTTGTGGTTTTATTTGTGGAGTATTAATGGTTTGTATTTTTTATTAAAAAGTTTTTTTAATTTAATTGGCACATAATTATTGTATTTTATTAATTGGTGTTGTTAACAATTTTCCAATACGAATCCCAGATTTCATATTTAGTTATACACATTTTTTGCTGCACTTCATTTAAACTTATTTTACTTGATATACAGAGTGTGCAACGAAATGCGGAACATAACTTTAACATAAGATTTCAAAAAATTGCGGATACTCTCTCTCCTGATAGATTTAGAACTACAAGAGTACAAAGTTGATCAAAATTAAATTCTACATCAGATAAGATCATAATTGTTGCAACAGCAGGTCTGCAGTACGAGATATATTAAATAAAAATATAATAATGGAAATAAAAGAAAATATCTGTCAATTTAGAGAAGTATCATTGATTATAATTCTTATTATTTGTATTTTAATATTGTTTAAGATGATTTTTTTATAATACACCAATATTACAAAAATATTATAAATAAAACTTAAAAAAAGTATTAAATACAAAGTAAAATGATTACATCAAATAAAACAAATTTTAGACTTTAACATAATTTAATAATTAATATCAAATTACATTATCTATAATGCCATTATCTGTCACAACTGACACATAGATATTTTCTTTTATTTCCATGGCTATCTGATTTTGAATAAAAGTGTTACATTTTATATTAAATATATCTCGTACTGCAAACTTGCTGTTGCATTAATTAAGATCTTAACTGATGTAGAATTTAGTTTTGAAAAACTTTTGTTCTAAATCTATCAGGAGAGAGAGTATCCGCAATTTTTTGAAATCCCATGTGATAATACTATTAACATATAGGTTAATTCAGTTTGACAGATGAGTCCGTAAAAGTCAAATTTTGACATAAGAGTCTGTAAAGTTTTACTTTAGCTACTACATTGGCTAAATTCGCGGAGTGATATCATGTACTTTAGTACCAATTTAAAAAAAAACGATTTTTTCCGCGATTACAATACTTTTTTACTTCATATAATGAAGTAAAAGTAATAGAAATTCTTTCTCATATTTCTCAGTTATCTTATTTTTCTCCAAATTATTTATACTCACATATGACAACTAACATATTACAGAAAAGACAAAAAATGTTGGTTTTTATTTTATTAATATAATTGTAGATATCCATTTAAATAATAAAAATAGATAGTCGTTACGTTAAGTTAGATTCTCTCTCACGACGAGAATACCTGGATCCACTATTGAATATGAAAATTTATCTTTATCTTAAAAATAAAACTGCATAGACTAAATCCTGAAATATAGGTTAAACTTATAAAATACGTTACTATTCTATTTATTAAATTGAAAGTTCCGCAGAAATATAGAAAACTTTATTGTTTAATAATCTAATATTGAAGTATAACTTCGAGTTGGACAAATGCAACCAAAATTTAATTATTTCTTTTCCATCATATAGGAATTGAATGGGGTCCTGAAACATTCTTTTGTTAATTTTTTACTTCCTTGTACGAAGTAATTCGTTTTACCTCCCGTCTATCAATATATAGATAAGGGAGGTATTGTTTTTAGTCAAATTTCTCCAGTGTGAGGTTTCAACATATGTATTATATATATATATATATATATATATATATATATATATATATAATTTTACTTTTTTTACCGTGATGTCTGTATGTCCGTGTGTGCGTCTGTGACGATTTTTCGTCCACAATAACTCCAATACGATACATGTAAAAATATAATATTTGGTATTTAAGACTTGTATTTCAATATGATGAACTAATTAGATTTTGACTACAATTGGTTAATCGGAAGTAGTACTTTACTTGAAGATTAAAACCGTTTTTCCTAAAAAATGCCTCTAAATAGCATTTTTTCACAAATTACATTTTTATTAAATATAAAGATTTTTTAATTTTCTACCGATTTGCATAATTACGGTTATTTAAAACTTCTAGCTAAACAAAAAAAATATATAAATTTTAATAATTTTCTTATCGTTTAGGTTGAGGAATTTCTATAAAACAGATGTGTTATTCAAATGTTCACAAAATTTGACATATGATGTCAAATTAGATGTAAATAAGTTTAAAAATAAGTAAATATGAAGTAGTTCTATTTTAAATTTTAAAATGATGGAAGAAATATATAAGGAATATATATGTACGCGTAAATCAAGGTAAGTTCGGTTCCGGTTTTAGTAACGTCAAAAATAGCTGTCATATTGGTTATACAAATTTTATGAAGGAAGTTGGGTATGAAATGAATTAAAAATATTCTGAACTGTAATAACAAACTAATTATAAAACTACAAATTGAATATACTGAAAAACTATATAGAATATATTATTACAGTGACGGGAGGTAATGAGTTGGACACATCAGATTTTTTCATTATTAAAAGTAAATTTGGGGATAAATAAAAAATAATATGAGTCTAATATAGTTCATTATTCTATTGATTAAAGCTAAAAATTAAAAATCGTGCTAGACCTCATTAATATATATTTTCGTATTCTAGTTCAAAATAAAAATATTTCAACAATGGTTTATGTAAAAATGTATTTATTCATTTAAAACACAATATTCAATACTTAATAAGATCTGTCGCTTACCAAAAGAATGAAGGAAGGTAGAAAATAATGTTATTAATATTTGACTTACTTAAAAATGATTTCAATCCGGATACTTAAGAAGATTACCTTCAACTACGGTAAATTCAAAATATAAAATGTCAGAAAGTGACATCTATTAATAAATTAGAAAAGTTGACGCCAAGTGAAACTTTCAACTAACTTCAACTCAAACTTTAGCCTTTAAAAGTATTAAAGGATCTAGAGACATGAAACTACTTTCATATGACTTGTTTATACTTGATTCTTAAATGAATATTTGAATTTTAATGTAAAATAGAAAGAAAATCTCATAATAGTATATTATTTAACAAGCATAATATGTAGGCTATATTACACAAGGATGTAATTAAAAATACGAGCGGTAGCGAGTATATTTAATCATCCGCGTGTAATGTAGCCATATTATGCGAGTCAAATACTATACTTTATCTACAACTAACAGACATTTAAAAAATCTGATATTATTTGTTAAATATTCAGTTAGGTGTGAGTAGTTCATACATAGCTTAACAGATGGCGCCACAGTAGCACTTAAATGTCAAAATAACTATTCAAATTGTATTTATTATACTTTTATAATCATTTATATTGATATTTATAATAAAAAGTATATTATTAATAAATTAACAGTTTATTAAAATGTTATGTGTTAAATTATATGCTCTATTTGTTACAGAAAAGTTTAGCGTGTAAAATAACATTTCATATTACACTTGTGTAATATGAGTAGTATATTATATGTAGTATCACACGTATAATGTACCCATATTTCAATAGTCGTAGATAAAAATATTTATATCGTGTCTCACAAAATTTTCTCATACGCATTTATAAGGAAAAAAGATCAATTTTTATTTTTTAAATAGGAACCTAAAATTATTTTGGTAAAAATAAAAATCACCATTTTTTTATTTTTTTACATGAAACTTTATGTAATTTGAAAGCGAGGTGTAGTTTCAAAAAGTCCTAATTGTTATTTATTAAGTCGTAATATTTTTTTATACTTTGCGTTAACAATTACCTTATTATTGTATCGAAAACAGTTTAATAATATAAAATATTGTTAAATGGTTTTTGGTATTTTTGTTGTTGTAAAATTGGTACTTCTAACAACTGCTCACCACTTTAAATGTCAAATTGATAACCTCAATTTTGAAATATCTTTTTAATAAAATTTGTATTATTTCTGAGTAGGAAAACCGAATAAACAAAATTAATTTAAAATGATATTAAAATTTCATAACTCGTAATGTATAGATTTATAAATATTTTCATAATATTTGAAATGCATTTTGACAAATAAATGTAAATTAACATTCTACGACTTATCGAATCGAATCGTTATTGAGTTATGCGAAAAATTAAAAAAAAAGACAATACGAGCAAAGTGCCCTTTTGGTTCTGCCAATTGTAATAAAAATGGAGGTGCACAACTAGATGTTATAACAGCCCCATATACAAAATTTCAACATTCTTTTTTTTATTAAACATTTTGAATAATAAAAATTAGATGAGGAGTATATTATAAATTTAATGATTTTATTGTCAACATATATTTTCTACACCATGTAATGATTATAGATATATACATATTTTATATATTGCATTACAGTAACAGTCTAATCTAGATATAATGTATTTATTTTAGTACGCAATATAAAAATATCGATTAACCTGAAGTGAAAACTATAGTGAAATATTGTTCGAGAAAAATAAACATACCTAAAAATAACTCTATTTAGACTGTTTGTAATAAACTTGTGATATAATATAAACTAAGAAGATATATTCCAAGCGTGTAAGATATGGTAAGTATGCGAAAATAATTTCTAATATTTATTTTTTCATATTTAATATATTACTCTACATTTTACTTTTATAATATTTAGATATGGATTTTTGTATATGTACACATCTCTATAGAAGGTACATTGGATATAGTATATATTTTCCCATTTTAATTCTCTATGTATACATACTATAATAATAGAAATATAATGACACCTCATTAAAGATTTATGTAAATACAATTGTATTTATTGGTTTGTGTTATTCCAGGTGAATATTAGAATCCTTGACATAGAGAATTAAAATGGGAACACAATTTTTTCATCCTGCAAACTTCCACGGTCGTCTCACAAAGTATCAATTTTACTCTTAATAACACAGTATACTTTTGTTTGAAAATTTTTAATTATAATTAAAAGAGCAACAAATATTATTTTTTCAAAACCTATATGCAGTATAATTAATATACATTTTTTCTTTCATAGCTATGTTCAGGATGCACGCAGATTAGGACTAATCCATTTAAAGACAATGCATTACAGTGTTACTATTTATTAATAAGAATTCAGGGCGCTAATACATGCATTATAAAGATATGATAATAAACATTTCACATTCCTTGACCTGACAGCGATGACCTCTTGTTCTCTCTCCATCAGCGTCGGATCGGACCATTAGGACACGTTCTTCTAAGTTGTACAAAACACACATTGTCATTCCAATTGTCCCAAGCATGCACATGAACTCATGACATAGAAAGGAGGTGTGACAGGTGACTCCCAAGTCCTAGACTTGGGGAGGTACTCCGCGAGTAGTGAACGCTAGTATCTACACTCATTACTATATCATCACAGCAGAATGGGCCAGTCAAGCCTAGCACCTGGCTCCTAGTTATAGGTATTGTTGATGCTCATGGATGAATTACTGAATGGTCGACATATTATTCACTGTTTGTGTATTTATTGTGCATGGTGTAAATGTATCAAGATGTACTATTTGT
Organism: Stenolophus ochropezus; assembly: GCA_035578165.1. Taxonomy (NCBI): domain Eukaryota; kingdom Metazoa; phylum Arthropoda; class Insecta; order Coleoptera; family Carabidae; genus Stenolophus; species Stenolophus ochropezus. The sequence goes on along the minus strand of JAQOWZ010000012.1, from coordinate 17,448,905 downwards.
TTGTGGCCGCAAACGTAGAGAATACCTTCCCCTACCTGGTGGGTGTCTAGGACGCCCTCGAACCTACTAACAAAATGGGTGTGGAACCCATGGGAGAGACTTACGGTGAGAGTGAGACTCACAGGAGCGTCTGCAGCGCTGGTTTATGAATCGAGGATTCATTAGTAGATCTGGGATCTACATGTGTTAGGAAGTGTAGCACTTCCGTGGTTGTAAGTCTCTCCGGCAGAGTCGTGGAACTCTGTAGGTGGTTACAGTACCCATGTGTGCAAATAGTGGGTACTGGTAATGACGAGGTGCTAGGCCGCATTCATTATGGAGACTGGGCTAAGTACTGGATGTGAGTGAACACGCCAGGAGCTAGGCTTGACTGGCTCATTCTGCTGAGATGATATAGTAATGAGTGTATATACTAGAGTTCACTACTCGCAGAGTACCTCCCCAAGTCTAGGACTTGGGAGTCACCTGTCACACCTCCTTTCTATGACATGAGTTCATGTGCATGCTTGTGACAATTGTTGTAACTGGAATGACAATGTGTGTTTTGTACGACTTAGGGGAACGCGTCCTAATGGTCCGATCCGACGCTGATGGAGAGAGAACAAGAGGACGCCGCTGTCAGGGAATGTAAAATGTTTATTATCATATCTTTATAGTGCATGTATTAACGCCTTGGATTCTTATTAATAAATAGTAATACTGTAATGCATTGTCTGTAAATGTATTAGTCCTGGTCTGCGTGCATCCTGAACATAGCCATAAAAAAAATGTTTATTAATTATACTGCCCATAGTTTTTGAAAACATTTTTATCGCTCTTTTATATGAACTATTCAAAAACCGTCAGGAATATCTAGTTGGAACAAACCTTATATCTATCTCTCGTGACTGTTTTAGAATCACTTCGAATTATCTATGACCACAGAATAGTTACACACAGAAGTGACACTCCGTGTCGGTACCTTTCATGTTCCCCTAGTCAGTTCTATGACCTTGAAGCATTGTGTAGACCTTTAAATTTGTGCTCTTCCCCTATCTCTCTCTCAGATGTGAGGAAACTTTCCGATTTTAAACTATGAGCTCTTTAAATTTGTGCACATTCTCCATTTCTCTCTAATTTTCCCTTCTCTGTCTTACTGTCGCTTCTGTATAAACCTATTCTGTGCTATGACGTTAGATGACGTCAACAAATTTCCCCTACTACTAATTTGCCTCATACGAATATGATGTGATGACGTCTACCACACGAAATTTGAATTATACTAATAAATTTTCTTTTCCAAGCAGAATATATAAATTTTGAGACAAAGAAATTCGGGAACCTGACAGTCTTCAGCCTTCACTTTTTATTTCTCTGAATCAGCACGACATCAGAACAGTTGACAACCATAATGTCACGTGATGTGAGAAGATTCCAACGCGGCTGTTGAATTTTGGATTTATTATTTATTTGCATGTAGAATATAAAATAAATTACCTAGGAAAAAGGAAAAAGAAATAACATTTATTTACAATGTGTCAAGTTTATTCAATATAGAAATATTGTGGCGCGTTTATTTTTAGAATCAGTTTAAATGTAGGCATAGAAATCATTAGTTATGCGCCAAACGTTCGAATTAAAAGACATGAAACTGGAATATAGAAAATTTATGTGTGTAAGAAAATAATATATACAAAATGTACAACGAAATGCGGAACATAAAACCGTTGATTGAAAAATATATAGATAGACAAGCTTATGAGAAAATTCATTTCACCTACATAACTGTGTGTCTGGTTGAATTTGGGTTAATATCAGGCGTTTTTGTCAAATATTATAAAAATAACAGCAAACGTCAAATAATTAATAATACAAATTAGTTCTATTTTAAAATATTCCAATGAATTATTGAAAAAAAAAAACATTTTAATAGATACCAATAAATTCAGAAAATATGTAACACATCTTTATTTATCTGATATTTTTGTCTGTTTAATTCCGCAAAGTAATTGATGGAATCATGAACGATGAGATGGCTCTGTCGAATCTGATACCAAAACAGCGGTACGCAAAGACATACAGGCTTGCGTATCTATATATTTTTCAATCAACGATAAGATTTAAATATGGAATTTTAAAAAATTGCGGATACTATGTCTCCTGATAGATATAAAACAAAACTACAAGAGTACAGTTGTTCAAAATTAAATTCTACATTATATAAGATCATAATTGATGCAACAGGACCTTTGCAGTATGAGATTTATTAAACATAAAATTGAATAATTTCTGAAAAAATAAAACAGCCTTGGAAATAAAAGAAAATATTCATGTGACATTTTTAAATTGTAAAGAGAAAAAATCTCTAAATAACAGCACTAAAGACAACTTTGAGTCCTGTACGAAAATTAAAATTTGGTATGAATTTCTCGAAAAATGTTGGAGCTACAAAAAATTTGAGGATTATGTGAATTCCTCAAAAAAAAGTGTGTGTAGAATGTTCAAATTAGACCCTTGTATGAATTGAACCAAGAAAGTTATAAGTCAAGAAGTAAATTGGCCAAACTTAGTTTTTTGCTCACATCTACTGAGCTATGCATTTCTTCGGGAAAACAAATCATGATTCAAATGCGGCAATTTAACCGACTTCGTATCTTCTACAGTTCTCGAGATCTCATGGTTAGCCTCTTAAAAGGACCTATCGTAAAGTAATGATGTTTTATTTTGTACAAGGTTCTCATACACATATCCAGACATCGGCGTAAGTTAATTCTCTCACTTTTTCACGAACCATATAAACCTTGATAACTCAACCTAAATTCACAATAAGCTCACAGAGTTATGAGGTGCAGTGTGGAATGTGATGAATGATCTGCAAGTGAATAGAACACGCGTGCTTTGACAAAGAGGGGCTAAATTTATGTATGTATGCATAATTGCATCTCCGTGCACCCGAACTAATTTACAAGACACAGCAGTTCACAGTTCTCAGTGATTAATAGCGACTACTAGATTCATTAAAAGTGGAAAGTAGGTAGCCTGTAAGGTGTAAGCTGTAAGTCAACAATAGCGACGTGATGTAGCTTGGTTTACAGCTTGCACGTGTAAGTAGTTTGTTGTAGGGAATAATTAATAGATTTTATGCAGTGGTGTGTAGTGCAACAGTTCTGGAATATGCTACTTAAGGGTGTTGTATACTGTTGGGAATCGACCGGCATTGATCGGCATCGCTCTGATCGGCAGAATCTAGTCACGTTTATTCACCTGTAAAATAAGAATAAAATTATTTCGATAAATATATTAGGCGAATAAATTTATTTATCCAACACCGTGTAATTATAACGATATAAGTAGGCTGTTTTTAGATAAATAAAGTAGGTCATAAGTCTCTAGTAAGATAAATATATTGGCTCACTGTTTTTTGGTTTGTATCATAGTAAATACGTTATAAAACCTTTCTCTAAACTATTTTGTTCCTAAATGTCATTTCGAAATTCCATCTGTCAAAAATCTTCTTTTAATAGGGGATTTAAAAAAATTGTGGATACTCTCTCTTCTGATATATTTGGAGCAGAGCTACAACAGTACAAAGTTGTTCAAAATAAAATTTTACATTATATAAGATCATAATTGATCTAACAGCCCCTTTATAGTATGGGATATATTAAACATAAAATTGAATACTTTCTGAACAAATCAGACAACCATGGAAATAAAAGAAAATATTCATGTGACAATTTAGTGAAGTATCATTAATTATAATTCTTATTATCTATATTGTAATACTATGTAAGGTGAATTTAGATTCTTTTTCTTAAATAATATACATATATTACAAAAAATAAAATTATCTATAATAACATACCATTAACTGTCACAATTGACACACATATTTTCTTTTATTTCCATGGTTGTTTGATTTCTAATGGAAATATAACATTTTATATTTAATAAATCTCGTTTTTTGAATCAATTATGAACTTATCTAGTGCAGAATTTAATTTTGAACAACTTTTTAACTTTGTAGATTTGCTTTAAAACTGTCAAGAGAGAGAGAGTAATTTATTTTTAATCCCATGTTAAACAAGTAAATCAAATGCAGAAATAATAAAAGTACACTAGAAAAATTTAATAGAAATAATATTAACAATTTTTTTCTGATTTATTTTCTTCCATAGCACTCTTAGAATAGTCATATTTAATGATACATACATAATTTTGCATATATCTCAAAAATTTTGTTATAATAAGGGTATTACATATGAATATCGTTGAATTCAGAAAAAATATTGAATCGAATAAGCAAATAAAAGAAGTAGGTTCCCATTTAAAATAAGAAATTTGTACCCCGTATTTTGAGAACCACTGGTCAAAAAAAAAATTGTTTTCCTCATTAAAGTAGTCTTATAAAATAGAACTTGTTTACTAATTTTACCGACCTTGTAGTTCTTATAGTTCCCGAGATAGCAGTAGTGTACCACTTAAAATGAACAGCCTGTATATATATGAACTTAAAAACATTACCTCTTCATAATATTAGTAAAGATATACGTATAAATGTATGTATGCTGTACTCGTGTATTAATAAAACATAAAAAATAACGCAAGCATATCCCATTATAATTATATTACAGCTATAAAAATGCGTATAAAAATAAAATAAAATCCGGTCCAACCCACAGAGTATCCTTTATCCTGCTTCTCTCCCGCGATGTAAATGAAGCTTTATTATCATCATCACGATAATATTTTCTTTATCCAGCTTGCTGTGGACGTGGGTTTAAATATAAGCAGGAAATTTGAAATTTAAATGTTAGTATCTCTGCAAGATTATGAAAATTTCAGAGATTGAGTGGAGCCAAATCTGGATATTGTGCCTTTGTTGTTAACCCGGGTTTGAATGCGGATTAAGATTAAGGCCTATTAACGGAAAGCGAAGATGCAAATTAAAAGTTAGGAATGCGACTTAGCAAACAATTGCCTTTGTTTAAATGTTCAAGATAATGTTTCGCTTATGTCTTATAAGAATAATTTATTTTCAACTATATTTATTTTATATATGTACAAGAGGGTTAGTGTTTCACGAGAGTCTTGTATTTTTCTTGGTCTTGCAGAAGTCTTTCAAAAAATGCAAGAGAAGAGCTACAAAATTCAAAGAAAGACAAGGCAATAAATTGACTTGCAAGAAATATGCAAAAATAGAAAGATTTACTTCAATTGAGAAGTTTAGCGTATTTTTTTATTTTATCAGGATTGCCCTCAAAAGTAATATTCTACATTTTATTTCACCCAAAGATGCCTAGATTTCTCAAAAAATGAAATTTTATACAAAAATGACGTCAGTGTGGCTCGCGGAGAACATATTGTCTATCTTTCCATGGCAACAGAGAAGCGTGTGGTGTAATGCCTCAAAATACAACCTACGTTCTAAAAGTCAGGTCTCACCATCCCTTCTGCGCAAGCGCAGAACTCACTTGTGACGTCAGTGTACCTCGAAGATAAATCATTAATTATAAATAATTGGCAACATCATTTTAACTTTCAATGACATTTTAAGTTATAATTATTCATATACTTAAGACTAAAAGATATTTCACATGTAATTTCAACCACGCTAAACTTCCCCATTCTTGTACTCTTGCATTGTTTTGGCTACTTTTAAATCTAGATTTATTATAAGAAACTACCTATAAATTAATAAAAGTACAAAAATATGTAAGTATTAAAAATAGAATACATTTATTTTAACATATGTATGTTAATTTCATTTTCAATTCAAAAAATATATAATAGTTATAATTATTGACTAAACAATATAATTATTCTTCGAAATTATGTAACCTAGAGTTAAGACATAGTATGCTTTCTTATAACCAGGGATGCTGTAATAAAGCTTTTCTGCTTGTACAGATATCGCTGTTGTGCTAAAATATACGTATAGTATGTGCAGCTGTACAATTTTTGTTTTTATAATATTTATTTAATAATAATACATAATTGTATTATATGAAATATATTTGGTACATTAAAAAATTAACTAATTTATTTAAAATATTCTTCTCAAGGATATGGAAAAATAGCTTGTGCCCTACGGGATTGTAACGGCATAATTACATCCCTCGGATTTTGCTGCCCTCGCTCACTACGTTCGCTCGTTAGAAATCTTCGGGATGTAATATGCCTATATCTTCCCTTATGACGCAATATACCATTACTTAACAGGTGAATTATTATAACATGCGTATCTCTTTAATATGTAGCGGTATGATTTAAATTTTATACTGTGCAATAAGTTCCTATTTCCTAATCTGTTATTAATCAGACTGATTTATTACACTACACTCTCTCATTTTCTCAATGACTATAGTAACTATTAAATATACGTAGGTGGAAGATAAAAATTGCGCAAAAAAACATTTCGTTATCATTTCATCATCAAATATGCGTGTGTCGTTTGTTCTGTAGGGCCATTGTTACATTAAAATTTTTATTTCGCCCATAAATAAAAATGTGAACGAGATAACGGTTATAGGTACATATATTGCTACAAGCATCGATTTTTCTTCATGGACGTTCTTGAAATTAAAAAATAATAAAAGAAATATTTATTCGATGTATAAAATACTCGTACAAGTGCAATATACCACGCTGAGTAGAAAATGGGAAAATAATTTCAAAAGAAAACATTGAAGATGGGAAAAGATTATAAGGTTTAAAATTAAAAATAAAATATGATACTTGTTTATAAAACTTATATGTTCTTTGAAGTTTTATTCTGTTACCTTCCAAACAATGTAGTAGTCAAGTAAAGAATTTAAAATTTATAATATTTATATATATTTACTTAAAATAATAGGGAAGGAGGAAATTGCGAAAATATGATTTTACATATTAAATCCTTATGATTGGGTATTTGAGTCTCAGAATATCCGAAATTATTGGTTTTAGGCATAGGATACCCTTAATAAAATATGAAGATAATACAAAAAGACACCCAACTGAATTATAAAATATAGAGTGTGCCATTTGAAAATTACGAGTTATAGTCATTTGAAATTCAGTAAATTGTATTTGCTTTATTGAACACCCTGTATAATTACATTAAAAAAAAAGTGAGAACCTAGAGTATAGTCACAGTTGTACAGAAAATAAATTCTTAATTTTTACCTTTTAAAATAACTTCAGTACGTCTTTATAAAGCAATGCGTATATTTGGTCTTTTTTAGAGAATAAACGGAATAATATGGGAACGCCGCGGAAAACTAAAACGAAATTTATAAGTCCGTATAGGGGAATAAAATAGAATTGAAAATGTATAAAAATATATAGGTGTTCCATTTAAAAAAAGCATACAATGTTCGCCGCGCCGTAATGCAATACCCTGTATATGTGAAAATAGTTGCAAAGAGGGAAAACATTTTAATTTTTTATTTTACGAGAAAACTATATTCTTGTTTTTCCAGTCCCAAAAAACAAGTTCGTGTTGTCATAGTAAGTGACATTATTTATTTAGTTTTATTGACTATCAATAAGGAAAATCTGTTGTAATCGTAGATAATTTAAAGGAGAGGATTAGAGATGCTGTAACGTCTTTAATTCTAGAAAAAAATAGAAGAAGTTATAAAGAATTGCGTTGAAGACTAGAATTGATTGAGTAGAATAGTTTATATTATTTTTGTTGTTAAATTTATAAAACTAAAATTAAATAAAACCTATGTTAACAATTATTACTATGACAATGCGAACTTGTTTTTTGGGAAAAAATTTCAGTTAAGTCGACCTATATTCTATTTTTCTCTGAAAGTAAAAGAAAATTAGAAAACAGTTTCATTGGAAGAGAAAAAAAATCTATTTAACAATACTGAAGACAACTTTGAGTCCTATATGAAAAATGAAAGTTAGTATAAATTTTTCGAAAAGTGTACGAGCACAGAATAGATTTATACAGAAGCGACAGTAAGACAGAGAAGCGGAAAATAGAGAGATATGGGGAAGGAGCACAAATTTAAAGGGCCCATTGTTTAAAATCGGAAAGTTTACTTACATTTGAGAGAGAGATAGGGGAAGAGCACAAATTTAAAGGTGTACACAATGCTTCAAGGTCATAGAACTGAATAGGGGAACATGAAAGGTGCCGGCAAGTAGTGTCGCTTCTGTGTGTAACTATTCTGTGGTACGAGTTACAAAAATTTTGAGGACAGCTGTCAACTCTTCGTAAATGTCAAATGTGCAAACTAAAAACTTGTATAGATTGAAAAAAAAAGAAAGTTATGTCAAAAAGTAAATTGGACAAAATTATTATAATGAAAACAATAGTTAGTTTTAATACGATAATGACCACATTATCCATTAACAAAATCCTGATTCCGATAGTAGGAAAGTTATTGCAAGGTGATTGTAATATCTAATTATAATGTATTTTATATTTAAACTAATAATCATTATCAGACCGATGTTATTTTATCAGACATTAAAACGAATGAAATGTTTATTTCGTCCCTGTGATACAATGTCGCTGATAAGCAGATGAAAGGTACTCCATATCAATATTCGGTAATGATCTGATTAGATCGCAATCCGATTAAATTAACAGCACCAAATTGAAGCATTTGTAGTGCTCTACGATGTAATGGAGAGGTCTTAGTAATAAACAATGTGAGGCATTAATAAAGAGCCATTATATCATTATGGTGGAGTGGTACATTGATATAATTCAGTATTTGTCTTGTAGGGTATATGTGGTATATGTAATTATTATGTAAGGATGAAGCAAGATACTTTCAATAAGGGAAATAGTTAAATTAATAATAGTTTATGATACTAGTGTGAAGAAGTACTTTTATGCATGAGTTACGGGGTTTAAGGCACGAGCGAAAGCGAATTAGTAAATAATTACAGAACTAAAATTAAAAAAGTTGTTTCATTGAATAAGGGATATAGTTATTTAAGATACAGGGAATGTAAGTACTTTATAACTTTCGAGAAGGTATGAAATGAGGTGGAACCTGCGAAACCAAAGTTCAGGTTACCGTACGAGAATAGTTGTTTTAGGTACTTACATTCCGAGTTGCTTATTATATTTTTCACGCCACCAGCTGAAATTAACATAAAATAATGTTAAAGTACCTATTTGTAAAATGTGACATTTCAAATTTATTTATTTCCACTTTCTATATAATTGTCACTTTACATGCTTCTTGGTAGCTAAATCAATAAACAATTACAGTAACTAACCTGTAAAAATTTACAAAGCTAGCCTTATAAAATTTTACAATGATCATAAAAAAATAATAGAAAATAATGAAAGATTTTTATGCATTTTATTATAAATATTACAAATTGAATTTAATTAGGTTTATGTGAGTAACTATACACATTTATACTACATTTTGATTCACTGGTGAAACTAATTTGACAACGTCTAGCTATAAATTGCTCTACCACCACCAACTACCTTTAATTCCAAAATAGAGTAATTTTTTTTTTTGAAAAATAAAATAAATTAATAAAAAAAAACGCTATGAAGGCGGAAATAAAATTTTGTACATGGCACGCGTGCAATTAAACTTTACTAGGCTCACTGGATTATGGGTGGACGCTCCTTCGTCGCTCGCCTCACAAATTTCCAGCTCGCCCTGTAAAGATTTACTTACACCGCTGGCCACGTAAATAACTATTACCTGTTGCTAGACGACCAAATGCATATAAAATCCGTTTTCCATAATTTCCCTGATAGTAGGACATTTATTTCTATAACTTCCTGTTGACAACGGAAATAACGAATAACAGAAGTTATCAGGAACTTACGACTTATGTTATGGAAGTAAATTAAATTTAACGTGAACATTGGCGCAAAAAATAACTATACAGTTAGAATAATTTAAATGACATGAAACTAAGAAACCTTTAAAGAGAACCAAAAAACAATAAACGGCTAACTTGATCTAGTAATTTTAGAGCAGATTTTCTATTTCTTTATACAAAGTAAAGAAAGTATTGTAATTGCGAAAAATTTCGGTTTTCGCATTTTAAGGGAAATATCCATTTTGACCATCACTGAATCCATTTTGAAAAGTTTCGGTGTGACGTCTGTACGTACGTATGTATCTCGCATAACTCAAAAATGATTAGTTGTAAAAAGAGAAACCGAAGTACATAGACGATACCAGATTTTTTAATTTGTTATTCGTATCATTTCTGTCTTTTATTAATGTGATATTAAAGTAAACAATTTGTGCTTCATTGTGTATTCGTAGTTTCATTAGTTTAATCGTTCATTGTAAAATATATAGATAGGCAAGCCTGTATATTTTTGCATACCGCTGATTTGGAATCAGATTCTACAGAGCCATCTCGTTCATGATTCCATTAGCTACTTTGCGGAATTAAACATACAAAAATATCAGATAAATAAAGATCTTTTACATATTTACTCAATTTTTTGGTATCTATTAAAATGGTTCTTTAAATAATTCATTGGTATATTTTAAAATTGAATTAATTTGTATTATTAATTATTTGACGTTTGCTCTTTTTTATAATATTTGACAGAATGGCCTGATATTAACCCAAATGCAACCAGACACACAGTTATGTAGGTGAAAGGAATTTTCTCATAAGCTTGCCTATCTATATATTTTTCAATCAACGATTTAATCTACAACTGTTTTTGTATGGTTCATCCATTATTATATTTGTATATAATAGTGTCAGTTTTGCTATTTATTTACTTTGGATTTTACGATTTCACCCGACAAGATGACGTCATCATGAAACTTAGTGAGTGCTTATTTACCGAACATTACAAATGCTTTTAAATCTGATTAATAATTTGTATGACGAAAGCATAATAAGGGAGTAAATGAAGACCATATTCAACATAATGTACATTTTTTCCCTGCGTATGTCTGTGGTATAGGTATATCATATACTACATTAGCTCTCTTCTCATTTTCCTTTTTGTTGCACCTCTTATATGTCCTTGAAGGATAAAAGCATTTACATGCACAATTTGAAAGAGAAAAATTGTGTAAGACTAGCTAGAACCCTTGACCTGTTTGAGAAATATGAATTGAAAAGAATTTCTAGAGAAAAATTAGCATAATTATTACCTAGTTTGCTGCTTGGGTTTCTGTAACAAAAAGAGTTAATTAAATATTAATAATAGTTATTTATAGTACAAGTGTGTTACACTACAGATAAGTCACGCGGGAAAAGTTTAACTCACGAGGCCGTTTTGGTATTTTTTCAAGTGACTTAGGTAATTAATACACGTGTGCCATACAACATTTTATTCAACACATTTTAATCATTGATATAAAATACATACAGGGTGGCCCAGCTAAAAATATCAGGGCAGTTTTTGGATACTTAACATCAATTTTGCAAAAAACGCTCGAACACGTCAATTTTAGTATAAAGGGGGACACCTTAAAAGATTAGTACCAATGTCATAACTTCAACCCTAAAATGGGGGTGGACTGCACCTCAAAAATTTTAAATGGAAAAGGGTGTGAAACATGACACAGTTCAAAAGGCCTTTTAATTCTCTATCCAACAATTTTTTTTATTTTTCAAATCCGATCACTAGTTCCAGAGATACATGGTTTAAAAAAAAAATTTAACAGGTGTTCAAAATTGCAATGAAGTAGGCTTAAACAAATGACAGAAACTCAAGTATCAGTTTATTAAGTGTTCAAAATGAGTACCTTTAACTTCTATACAATAATAAAGATTTTGCTCAAAATTTTAGAGCTACGGTACGTTGCCGTAAATCTTCTAAAGATTCGGGTGGCGTGGCATAAACTTTAGACTTCAAATAACCCCACAAAAAGAAATCTAACTTACAAATTACTTGTTTATTACAAACAACTTGTCAAAAAAATTGTTTATTTAGTTTCTGTCATCTGTTTAAGCCTACTTGATTGCAATTTTAAACACCTGATAAAATTTGTTTTAAACAATATTTCTCTGGAACTAATGATCGGATTTGAAAAATAAAAAAAACTGTTGGATATGTGAGGGAACTTTCCGATTTTAAGCAATGAGCCCTTTAAATTTGTGCACATTCTCCATCTCTCTCTAATTTTCGTTTCTCTGTCTTATAGTCGCTTCTGTATAAACCTATTCTGTGCTCGTACTGAAGACATATAACATGTTCACCTGCCTTCGCTCAAAGTCCTGTGTCCTAAGTGTTACCAGATCGAAAGCTACGTTGCTAGTCTTATTACTTAATTTACATACCTCGTATCTTGATGTCCATTTATATGTAGTTATTTTGGTTTGTTGTATCTATCGTTGAGTTCCGTGTAGAACTTTATTACGATATAGCAATCTCTTTAAAATATTCCTAGCACATTGCAGTGTTTCTCGTTTATTTGTCGTCTTAGGAAACGCTGAACACCAAATCCTGGAAATTATTGTGAGAGCATATACTGCACTTTGTATTCTACCGACTTGTACTTTCCAGTTTGATTCATAATACACGTTTATGCCTGCAGTTGGAATGGCTATAATTCTGCTTGATGGTGGCGAACAAGTTTATACTTGTTGTTGAGAGGACAAAGGAATATATGAGTTGGTCTTGTTTCTCTTATTTGCTGTAATTTAGTGATGCAGGTTGTTATACTTTGTTCTATTTCTATTAATACAGCAGCACAAAAAACAGTATATTATTAGAAGCATTGCATTTAAATGGTGGTTATAATAAAATCATCTAAAACTTCAATATGTAAGTAAGATAAGAGGGAGAGAAATGGACCGATAGAAGAGATGGATGTTTGATTTTAAATGTACATTAGAATGATATCTCTCATAGGGAATGTTAATTTTGTTGTTTAGAGACATTGTAAGTAACCGTTTGAAAATGAATGCAGTCAACACTGAATAATCCAAGATTTACTTTAAAAATTTTATGCCAGCCATTCTTGGATTGTGTGATCTCTGCCTTTTCCTCTATCATGGATTAACTGTAATAACCTTTGTAAATTTCACTATTTGTTTTGTTATAAATACTTGATTGTCATAGTCTTTCCTTAGTACTTTTGATGATGCCGTAATTGGCGAAATTGTACAATAAACTAAATATACTTTTTCGTACTCACTACCTAGAAACTAATGTTTCCCACAGCCAACTCACAATCAAAAAGGCCATATTCCCGCTATTGTTTTATTTTCACGCACTAGTGTCTCAACGGAAACTACTTTGATCGAGTAGCTTAAAAGTGTTATTATATTTTTATTTTTTTTACACATTCACATTACAACAAATTTAATATAAGAAAAAGATAATTGAGGACAATTAGTTAAAAGAATAAAAATTATCTAAATTAAATTAGAAATTTTGACATTTTCATACTACTATACTCTGTTTTTAAACTATAGACAGTAACTAGAAATTCTAGTGAGAAAATCAAAGCCTGTGATTAGCTGTTGCACCATTTCATGAAGCCGCATTTAACCAGACAAAATTTTAAGTTAACCTTCTCAAACGTAATTGAAACGTCAAACTCTCAGTAGTTGTCAAATAACTTTGAATTTGCACGTGTTTTTCGTTTCATTTCTCTTTTTTGTGATATTTCACGATTAAAACCAGTTTATTTCAGAACTACTAGTATTTCACTAACGCTGTGGTGTAAATGTGACTTCGTCTAGTGCTGTCTGTAGTTAAAAAACGAAGTATAGTGTGAGTTTTCAACATATGAGCACGAATTAAAGTATGTATGTCCGTGTGTGTCTTTGGTCTGTGTCGATTTTTCGTCCAAGATAATTCCAATACGATACATGTAAAAACTAAAATTTTATGTTTCCAGCTTTTTATAATGTTCTACTATATTCAAGTCATGGTAAATGAAAATGTTGCGATTTTAATTTCCACCCTATCGATATGCAGTGTGTGCAATGAAATACGGAACATAGGACTTTAGCATGGCATTTCAAAAAATTGTGAATACTCTCTCTCCTGATAGATTTAGCTAAACTACAACGGTACAAAGTTGCTTAAATTTAAATTCTACCTCAGTTAAGATCATAATTGATGCAACAGCATTTGTTTGCAGTACGAGATATATTAAACGTAACATGACCAACAACCGTGGACATGATTATATCATCCCAGTTTTAATATTCCCATCCTGTATCACTCATCCCCTTTAACCGTCCACTTAACCCTTGACCCCGCATATGTCGCTAACAAAGATGACAAAACACTGTCTTGACCAGAATAACATCCGTGCCTTTATGCCAGACGGAGACAAAGCGTGAGCTGCATCTGTTTCTGTCACGTGTATGAAAGGTCGGGTTGCTTGCCTACGGCTAAGGGAGATAGGGAGATTGGATGTACTTGTAGATAGTGGCCAGTGAGTTCACTTATGGGGAGTTTATGTTTGCAGGTTTTTATAATGTTTTAGTACTCGAAAATAAGGTATAGTTTAGGAGAAGAGGGTAGTGGTTAATGAAAATTGGGTCGTCCCAAAAGGAACGTTAGGATTTTTTTGTACATAAATGGAGTCAGCGACTCGTACATATAGTAACATAAAATATCCCAAAATATAATACTTTTCAAAGGAAAGTTGCTTTTGGAGTTGTAGTCATTTCATAAAATCTACTGATACACCAACGTTTCGACTGTAAATCAGTCTTCATCAGGGTGCTGAACATACATACATACATTCATTCGACTCAGGTAACAGATTTACCTAAATGGTTTTAAAATATTATCAATTATAACATGTAAATTATTTTATAGAATTCTTGTTTCAGTTCATACAAGTGCCTAGTTTGGACATTCTACAGACACTTTTTTAATAGTATATTAAAACATAAGTAGTAGAAGGCAACCTTTTCAAGCACGAGTTTGAATTTCGGGAACGAGCGCGAAGCAGCGAGTGCCCGAACGAACGAGTGCTTGAATTGCCTTCTATAACGAATGTTTTATACTATTTTCTCTGTTTCGGCTTTTATTTACATTATTTTTTATAATAATATTTGACAGTTTCCATTAAGGGATTTTTTTTGATAGAATAGTTAGGTTGGTGAGAGTGATTTCTGTTTCGTCTATTGGCTAGGTGCTAATAGGTGTGTTGTTTATAATTACTATTTTGTGTTTTTAATGCAGTCATGCCAATCTCAAATAACAAAATATAACCAAAAATCGTTTAAGAATGAAGCTCCTTCTAACATCAATAAGCGTGCTGGAATATGATATTCTAATTCCGATACAGAGAAAAGAAAGGTATAAGTCGAAAAGTAAATTTACCAAAATCAGTGTTTCCTCATATCTAGTGAGCTACGCGTTTATTCGGAATACAAATACATGATTGAAATAGGAAACTAATGCGGCAACTTTGTTCCAATTTAACCGGCTTCGTATCTCTTACGGTTCTCGAGATCCCAATGGTTAGCCTCTTAAAACGGACACCTGTTACAAATATCCTCATACGGTAACATGAACTTCGATTCCGCAGGCTACACATCAGTTCATACCTTTTCGAAAGTTATAATGTACTTACATTCCTTGTAACGTTAATAAGTATTATTATATTATTTTATTCACGGTTAGTAATACGTTTGTTTCTAGCCAACCAAAAGGTTGGGAAGTGGCTTATTATTTACCTATTTCACTTCCCGGCTCAGAGAAAGAGAAAGGTATACCTGGCTAGTTTTTCAAACCTCTTAAATGTCATTGCTATCTTGATCAAATCAAACGTTGAGACATTTTTCTTAAGCTTCATGAAGTACTGGTAGAGTACACTCTAACTCATTATTAAACATAACGTTGAAAACAAGCCTCATAATTACAGAAAAAGAAATAAACCTTGTGATAACTGAACTGACGAAATAAATAAACATGTTGTTTCCTGTTATAGATCTCTATAATACAGCTATTAAATAGTTTACTAGTTATTAATAAATATTATTTTACAAATTTCTCTTGTGAGTAACGTTTTTTTGATGAAATGTGTATAGGTTCATGTGACATGACAATTGTCCCATATTATTTTAACAATTTTGTACGGTTATAACTATTAACGTATCTAGGATAATATCAATTGAATTCCGAGCTCTGAAAGCGAGGATTTTAAGACCTATAAAAATTTTCTACTGAGTAAGGTTTTCGTGATCAAGTCTGCATGGATTGATATGACAGCTTTATTATCCATTTGTCCCACGTTATTTCGACAAATTAGGAGTGAGATTCTATAACTACGGTTGCTATCATTTGGACTTGTTATGATATCAATTACAAATATCAACGATAAAGATACTTGCTATTCTATAACAGTAATGATTATTCATGGTTGATTCGTACTTACATGTGAAGAAACTTTTGGATTTGAAACGATGAGCCCTTTAAATTTGTTGGCTTTTCCCATCTCTCTCTAATTCTCGTTTCTCTGTCTTACTGTCGCTTCTGTATGTAACTATTTTGTAGCTACGAAGTAAAATCCGCCGCTCAGTACGTTGAATAAGGACAAATAACTTTTTCTGTAACACCTGAATTTATACTTTGTTTTCAGTAGAAGTTTGAACACATTTATATCAGTTAATATAATAAAACTAGTGACTAAATACCCATGTTTAATTCACTCACAGAAACAGATGCTGCATAAAGACGTACAACAGTAATTTGGTTTCCGGGCTTAGTAGATTTATTTGTTTGTGCCAGTATCTCGTTGCATTTCTGTTCCTGGTGCCAAGTGAATTGATTTGTTACCCAAGGAGCACTCGTCCTTATTTATAGCTTGTTATCCTGCCAAAGGATTAGCGAGGTGTACTTGCATTGTATTTGTTCCAAGGATTGCATTTATTAATAATGTTTGTATCGATTCAGCTATTTTGAAGCGGTCCTCAAAAGATATTATACGTGAAATAACGACTGTTACTTATTCCACAGAATAGGGTATACATACATACATACATTTCTATCTTTCGGCACAGAATAGGTTTATACAGAAGCGACAGTAAGACAGAGAAACGAGAATTAGAGATGGGGAATGTGCATAAATTTAAAGGGCTCATTGTTTAAAATCGGAAAGTTCACTCACATCTCAGAGAGAGATAGGAGAAGGGTACAAATTTAAAAGTCTACACAATTCTTCAAAGTCAACGAGCTGAATAGGGTAACATGAAAGGTACCGACACTAACTATTCTATGTGCTTTCAGTGTAAGGTTATCGGAGTAGAGCGGATTTGGGGTAGTTTCTTCCAAATGTCTCTCCACTGTTTTCTGCTCTTTGCCAGCCTTGGTATTTCTTAAATTTGATTGATTCTACTGTCGGTTCTCGTTGAAACATTGTTATAACAAGGTAAAAAAGAAAAAAAATATACTTGGTTAGTTTCAAAATTTTGAAACTAACCAAGTATATTTTTTTCTTTTTTACCTTGTTGGTATTTCTTTCCACTTGATTCCTCTACTCTCCGCTGCCTTTCTTATTTTATCTTTCCATGATTTTCAGGGTCTACCTTTTTCCTTTTTCCGGATTTTCTCGCTTCAAATATATTTTATGTTAGCCTATGTTGGTCCATTGTACATACCCCATTCACCTTAGTTGACCCTGTTGTATTGTCAACTCTATTGGTATTACATTTAACTGTTATGGGTATATTCATTCCTTATCATATCTCTTCTCGTCTTTCCTTGTATTTTTTTTGCAAAAATCTCATCTCAGTGCTCATTAGTTTACTTCTTTGTATTTCTGTTGTTGTCCAGTTTTCACATGTTAGGGAAAGAGTTGGTTTTACTACTACTACTTCTGCAGGTATCTTCTTTCGATTAAGAAATTTTGATTTTTTAATGTGGAAAATTTTTCCAGTTTTGGCAATTCTTTAGTTAATTTCGTCGTCCAGAGTACCTTTACCATTTATAATTTCTCCCAGGTACGTGAATTTATCTACTTGTTCTATTTCTTGTCCTTCTATCTTTATATTGTGTTTCATATCTGCATTTCCTATTACTATTATCTTCGTTTTTCCTATATTTATTTTTGTGTTATATTTTCTCAATTCGTCGTTATATATATTTACGTTATTTTATAATTCGTTTTCTCCTATTAAAGATTTTTATTGTTAAAAAGTTCAATTCAGCCGGTAAACAGGAAACAAATCATTCGGGCATAGAAAGGTAGGCGATCTATGTAGTTGTTAAATGGTTAATCAAAGAGTGATCATAAAGAAGCTGAAGATTATGAAAACGAATTTGCGGGATGCAAGGAAATTTAAGGGTGATTAGATAAAATGTGTAATTTGTAGTCGCTGTTGGCACGAAGAGTGTACCATATATGACAAATGACAACAATCGGTTAAACAGTTCATCTCCTCATAGCCTTGGTCCGTCTCACCTACATAGTGGAGGAGAATTAGACTTTTGTGAACCCGAATAAAGTATATTTTTGTAGTTTTCAGAACATTGTTTAATTTGTTTCATTTTTCTTATAAATAAGCCTAGACTATATATTGTTATCATATATTGTAAAAGGGAGACTTTCTGGAATAAAATAAAATAGAAAATTTACCAAACATATCAATTTTACTTATGTATAATGACTTATTTCACTGACTTATAATATAATGTGCTATTAATAAATAAGGACATGTTATTTCTATCTACATGTTGAATAATAACCAATATTAACCTTCTCTTTTCCTACAAGGGCTAAAATCTGAAAAATTCAACAAGCCTACAAACCTGAACATCAAGTTTAAAATTTGCAAAAGGTGTTTTCTTTCTACCTTCATATTCCACCCTGAAATATTGAAAAGTACCTTTCATACTTTATTAATCCGACCTTAGAGTTACAAAGTATCTGAACCCTTTGCGTATTTTCACAGAAGTTAACATGGGGGACATTTTAATTAAAACAAGACTGAACAGGATAAAAAGACATTCGCTAAAATGTTCACATGATACGTTAATTTGAAGAGTAATTCGTTCTCGAAATATATCTCCAGTTTAATTTTGTTCTGAATTTAGTCACATATATTTTTATGTAAATTAATATAAAGGGTTGATTGAAATCTGGAGTTTAAATCCCAGCTTCGCTAATACTTATGCCCGGTTGCAGAAAGGCTAATCAGCCTCTAATCAAAAAAATCACTGATTAATTTGACGTTGTTACCATGACCACGTATTAAAAATACATTGCTGTCAAAACATTAATCATTAATCAAAAATGATGAAGCTTTGTGCAACCCGGGCTTAGTGTTTCACGAAAGTCTTGTATTTTTTTTGGTCTTGCATCAGTCTTGCAAAAAATGCAAGACAACAATTTAACAAGAGCTACAAGTTTCAAAGCAAGACAAGACAAGAAATTGTCTTGCAAGAAATGTGCAAGAATAGCAAGATTTTCTTCAATTCTTATACTCCCGCATTTTTTTGCTAATTTTAAATCTAGATTTATTATAAGAAGCTACGTATAAATTAATAAAAGTACAAAAATATGTAAGTATTAAAAAATAATATATTTTTTTTACATATGTATGTAAATTTCATTATAAAAAATATACAGGGTGAGTCTGGGAAGACGCCCCCCCCCCCTTTAACTTTTGTATTATAAAAAATAGAAAAAAATGGCTCATATAAAATTTTTATTATTTTACATAAACTATTTGATGGCAGATGTAGATATTTTTTATAAAGTCAGATTTACAAGAAACGACTATCAACTTCTATTTTTCAAATGGCAACCTATAATTATTTTAATAAAATAGAAACCGCCATTTTTTTCTCTTTTCAACGATGTATTAATTTTTATTAATGTATTTGAAAAATTTCGAGAAAATTGATAGTTTAGAAATATTAGAAATAATTTTTAAACAAATATTATAGGTTAGTACTTTTGCTCTGTGATACCATTACTAATATCTGTACAAAGCATGGGTGGGATTCTACAACTTAGGTTGTTATTATTTGGACTTGTTATGATATCAACTGCAAATATCAACTACAAAGTATACTTGCTATTCTATAATAATAATGGTTATTTATGGTTGATACGTACTTACATATACTCATACATATATAAAGAACACTCTACAAGTCTACACTGATGTGGGAATGTTTTAAATTCATTGCAAAATTGAATTTTCGTCATAGTGACATTTGACGTTTGACGTTTGTAATTGATACAATAACAAGTACAATTGTTATTTGTAGTTGTTATGACTTATGGAGTCCCACTCCATATTTGACATACCCAGCAATGGGTAATAAGGCATGAATGATACATTTTTTTGTCAGACACATATGCTATTCCATTTAGAAGTAAAATAGGCCTTTCACTTTTAAAACAACATGTAGCTACATGTAGCAAATGTTCCGGAAGATAAAAAACAAGAAAATAAATTAACGCCTTGTTCCGACGTATCAAAAGTGCGAAACATTTTTTCGTAAATTCACGCCTCATGAACTACCATCCGTAGACTTGTATAAACTTGTCCGAACTTTCGGCAGCTTTGCGGAGCTTTGGCGAGTTTTGCGAGTTTACAGCTTTTTCTACTAGATAAAAACTTGCTTAGAATTTCAAATGGATAAACGGTGACCATATGGTGCCAACTTATAAAATAATTATTTTAAAACTTTATCCTGTTTTTTCTTTCAGAAAACAAAGTATGACGATACGCTTTCAATAGAAATTGTTTTGCATTTATCTTTATAGAGGGTGTTGACTTCAATATGTAAAATCATATTTTCGTAATTTCCTGCTTAAAGATGATTCAAACAACAGTTGTAGAGCATAAAACTTCACGTCTGAATCAATAATCAATATTTATTTGTATCATTAGTCCAGAAACTGCACTTTTGCGAGAGAGAGCTGATTTTTACAAAGCGAGATAAATAATTCTAGAAATTATGTATTAAAAATTAAATATTTTTTTCTATAGCAGATGTTAAAGTGCAATTTTATCAACTCAAAATAGTGGATAAAGTAGCACTTTAACCGCAAGAGTAGATAAAGTAACACTTTAACAGCAAGGGTAGATAAAGTACTTTAACTTTTGTTTATTAGAAGTACATTTCCATAACAACGCCACAGACAAACATATACAGATGAACAGCCTAATGGCGCATTCTGTCTACAAAATTCGACGTAGTTATCAGGATTAAACTAGATGGCGTTAGTGCGGTAACTGCGGATTACATGCGCCCAGTTAAAGTTTCCCGAAACTTAAAATGACGTCTGTCTGTGGTTTCGGTAAACTACAACTGAGCGCATGTTACCGCACTAACGCCATCTAGTTTAATCGTGATAACTACGTCGAATACTGTAGACAGAATGCGCCATTAGGCTGTTCATCTGTATATGTTTGTCTGTGACAACGCACACTACTGACATTTTAAAATTGTTCTTAAATAATAATTTAATTTTTCTAATTCTTTTCTCTTTAAAACCTGCTATAGAAAAAAATAGAATTTTATACACGACGATAAAATTAAATTATCGACTCGCGAAAAATAATTCACTCGCGATTATATCGCTCGTGAATTAACACTTTCCGCTGGTCGATAAAATATTATTTTATCGTCTTGTGTAAAAAATAACTATGTTTTTGAAATCATATTTTATAATATAAATTGAACTAAGTACCTACATATAATAAATGACTTGAATGCATAAATGGTTGCATGTAACAAGTACTGCTCGGTTGAATATATCAATTAGTTAAGGAAGCAAACACCGAGTGGCGTTGAAAGCAGTCCCAATTGATATCATTGCAGTTTCGCAACTATATTACACAAAAATATTATACAGGGTGTTAATACCCGAAAATGGCAGTTAGAATTCATTGAAACAATCAACTTTTCTTAGATCAAATTTTTGATTTGGAGCCCCAGTTCATAGTTATTGGCGTTCTTTTGTTCTTCGAAAAATCGTCATTACTCCCTTATTTAAGGAATATATATTAACACCCTGTATGTAATCTATGCCTACTACATTACAAATGTACTACTGTACTACTCTATAACTCCCTTCCCAATAAACTTGATGTTTCAAATTTAACCCTGTATCCACTCTCTGAAGTTCACTATCCACAAGCTACAAGCAGTAACAAGTTTATCTCTAGCGACGTTTATTTTTGTTCGCTTGACATTTAACTCTCTTGTCTTAACTCTCCGCTCACTTGAGGCTACAGGTCTGTGCCTGTTCAAGCAAGTCTCAACTGGACTGTCCGATGTCCTACAACAAGAACTAAACATCTAGATTCTAGAGGGATACTTATTTATTTAAAAGATTGTAGAATGCATATAGTGCACGGAAGGTATTAAAGTATTGGTTTTGTAATTTTATTTTTACTTTTCGCCTCACTGGTAAAAGGAGATATAGGTAATCGTAATCGCATAAGGAGTTTTTGATGAATAAATAAATTTCAACCTTCCTACTATACGATATTAATATTTTTTTCCAAAATCGTTAGCAAAATACATCATTATTCAACTTAAAACAGTGAGCAAAGTAGCATATTGAATCACAAGTGAGCAAAGTAAATAAATTTCTTCACAACTGAGCAAAGTAAACAACATTAGTGAGCAAAATACACTAACTCTGAGCACAATGTTTTCATGGGATTACAGACATTATAATACATTTTACATTAAATTACATTAAATTTAATTATAATTTATAAACATAATTGTACTGTTGAGATTTTCATTATTAAATAAAAAAGTACAATGTTTTGTTTTTTTTTAAATTATATTTTAAGATTGTGGAAAAAAATATGTTTAGCACACGTGAGCATGTCTTTTTCTCACTTGTCCAGTTGGCCAATTTCTGAGCCCGTGAGAAAAAGACATATTTTGCTCACTTGTACTAAAAATAGCTATTTTTCTTCAAACGTCATAAAAATGACATATTGTGTGCCGTGATTGTCGAGGTTGAAGTTTAATTTCTACGCCGCCGTAATATAATTTTTTATTCTAGCCGTCGTTTAATTTCTTCGCCGCCGTATGTAGAATCAGAAATCTGTAATATCGCCCTAAATGTCACTATAAAAACTAGATAACCTAAGAATAAAGTTACTAAAAATTATAAATAACTGACAGGTAACCTACATATTAAACATCAAATAGTAATTAATTTTTAAAATTTCTACATTTGAAGAAAAAATAGAATGTGTTATTCAGAGTAAAAGTGTCTTTGTGTGTTAAGAATATTTCCAAAATATCTGATTTGGTAATTAACATCAGTTTTACAAGAAATAAGTTATAATGAAGTGCAACAAAATATGTGTATAATTTAAGAGGCGTACAAGGAAGTCATGTGGTGTTTACATCAGATTTTTTTATTATTTAAAGTTTTGAATCTTTTTGTAAAGAATTCAAAAGTAGATAGGAACTAGCGAGAAATACCACGTATAAAACTTTCAGAATTTATATCTGAAATTTAAAATTAAATTAGCATTCAAAAACATATGTTCAGGAAAGCAAACTTCTAAAAATACTTACTGTCAGAAAATGCGTAAAATGTAAAAATTATTGTATAGTTGATGATCATAAAGTCAGTGGCGTATCTAAAATATAAGTATTATTAATTACTAATTTACATGAAATTGCCTAAATAAATTGCACCTACGCCACTGACATAAGTTTGTATCTATAAGAGATGTGTATTCTGGAATGAAGTGTAAATGTATAAATATTAGTTCTACGGAAGCCAAAATACTTAATGTCATGAATCATGTTTGGTATTTACAAAATGTGATGTGTAATTAAACAAAATATTGGCCGCCGTAATTCACTTTTTTAGTGCTTTCCGAATTAAGAGGAGTGTGACATCTTGGATCAAATCTCAGTTTCGTTAATATTTAATAAAAATATACGTACGGTATCTGTAAGATAATGGAAATGCTTTACATTATTACTATTTATTATTCAGAATCCAGGGCGTTAATACATGCATTGTAAAGATATGATAATAAACATCTCACATTCCTTGACCTGACAGCGACGTCCTCTTGTTCTCTCTCCATCAGCGTCGGATCGGAACATTAGGACGCGTTCCCCTAAGTTGTGCAAAACACACATTGTCATTCTAGTTACAACAATTGCCACAAGCATGCACATGAACTCATGACATAGAAAGGAGGTGTGACAGGTGACTCCCAAGTCCTAGACTAGGGGAGGTACTCCGCGAGTAGTGAACGCTAGTATCTACACTCATTACTATATCATCACAGCAGAATGGGCCAGTCAAGCCTAGCTCCTGGCGTGTTCACTCACATCCAGTACTTAGCCCAGTCTCCATAATGAATGCGGCCTAGCACCTCGTCATTACCAATACCCACTATTTGAACACATGGGTACTGTAACCATCTACAGAGTCCCACGACTCTGCCGGAGAGACTTACAACCACGGAAGTCCTCGACTTCCTAACACAGGTACATCCCAGATCTACTAATGAATCCTCGATACATAAACCAGCGCTGCAGACGCTCCTGTGAGTCTCACTCTCTCCGTAAGTCTCTCCCATGGGTTCCACACCCATTCTGTTAGTAGGTTCGAGGGCGTCCTAGACACCCACCAGGTAGGGGAAGGTATTCTCTACGTTTGCGGCCACAAACAAATAGTACATGTTGATACATTTACACCATTCACAATAAACATACAAACAGTGAATAATATGTCAATCATTCAGTAATTCAACCATGAGCATCAACAATACTTTTAACTAAAATAACCGTGAGTTGCCACTCATCTTTAATTATTTCAATGTGCATATGTTTAGTCATTGACATGAAGTCACAAGGCACAGTCTTGAGGTCACTTATCACTGCATAACAACCGCACTATTTGGCACGCACTGGCTAACTAACCCCCGGGCCAGCGAATGTTTATGTTTACAACCGCCTTTGGTTACTTTCTCAAGTGGTTTGTATCTGTGGTTCTAAATCAATTGGGGTAAACCATTACATTACAACCACAAATTCAGTTGTTTCTTAAATATATGTCTTGTTATTGTTTTGTATACGATTTATTTTGACTTTTACCCGAAATTCCTAAACTTAGTTTAGCTTTAACTGCCAATACGACTTTCCGTGTTGTGACACTTACTCGTAGATAACCTATAAATTGTACTTTTACAAGTTAAATGCTGTCAACGGTTAGTTTTGTTGTATTGTTTACATTACTGAAAATTGTGTTTTGTTATTGTTTTGACACAACATTTGAAACTGACAGGATTTGGTAATAATTTTAGTTTTATTTACAAGTGAATAAGAAATAAACTACCGCACAATATAAGCAAAGTAACAGTTTTTATAGCTTTCTTTTCTCGCCCGTAAAAAAGAACAAAGAAAAATGTTATAAGAAACCCATTTCTTAATTGGCGATTATGTTGTTCGAAGGATTAAGATTTTCTTATAAAATAAAATAAAGACTATAAAAGTCTATAATGTACTTTTAAGAAGTGTTGAATAAAAAGCAAAAAATAATTGAGTAAAATCGGATTTAAATTATTCATTGTTTTATGAAGTTGGCAAAAACTACAATTTATATTACAAAGTAAAAAATCCAGACAATAAAAAACTCCATTTACTGCTTTCTGAATAATCGACTGTCATTTTTCATAGGTTCAATGGCTGTGCTTTTTGATAAATTATTGAATGCATTAAAAAGCTTATTTAAATGAAAAGATTTTTCAAATATTGACTTTCATGAAAAGGATGATATTAATATATTTATTTCTGTAAAAAATTAAAAAAATATTTATCCACGTAATTTTATGAATACACGGCGAATTATTAATAATATTTTATCAACAACTGTCAAGTAATATATCTAGAATTCAATCGTTTTTTATCAATTAATGACCTTCGTTACTGTTGCTAATTAAATAATATTGACAGTTCGATGGAACAATATTATTCAATCGTTATGTCAAATTTAAATCTTACCTGGCAAAAGAGTAAAAACTAAATTACTATTAAGTAAATTTTTCTACATAAAAAGACAAAGTTACACCAGTTTTGTCATTTTTCATACTTTCCTTTATTATAAGCTTAAAATGTGGATAAATAATACTAGAAATAATTGTCTTGCGTTAAGTATGCTGTGAAACAGTGACGCGAGCTATTATTATTTATCTGTCAAAGTGTAATGACATATTTGGTTATAATGAACATATATTTTTCCTGTTATAGTTGTGGATAAAGTACAGTATTCTATTCGCATGTAATGGCTATTACTTATTCGAATGATTTACATAATAAATAATAATATATATTATTTTTTTACTAAGCCTTTAAATCCGAATCCTACTTAATTTTTTTTATTGATAATAACAAAGATTTTGACATGAACATTAACTTGTTTCTTAATATTCACAGAAATAAAGTAGGCTGTCTTTTTTTATATTTGACGTTTCAGTTTGTCAACTTCACTTTTGATTTTTAATTTGGTTTTATTTGATTTACTTATTTAATTTAGACGGCATATTTAAATTGAGAATCAATACTTTACACCTTTTTTGAGTTAAATGATTCAAACAATATTTGTATTTGGAAACTTGAGTTTTTTTAAAAAGTAACAGTTTTCATTATCGACCATGGTAACCATATGAAAAACAATTTCTCATGTGAAATAAAGAATAATAATAGTGGGTGTCTAAGTTAGTAGCTTGAAAAATATATAGATAGGCAAGCCTGTATGTTTTTGCATACCGTTGTTTTGGAATCAGATTTGACAGAGCCATCTCGTTCATGATTCCAAGAACTACTTTGCGGAATTAAACAGACAAAAATATCATATAAATAGAGATGTTTTACATATTTACTGAAGTTTTTGGTATCTATTAAAATAGTTCTTTCAATAATTCATTGGTATATTTTAAAATAAAACTAATTTGTATTATTAATTAGTTGACGTTTGCTCTTTTTTATAATACCTATTTCACAGAAACGCCTGATATTAACCCAAATTCAACCAGACACACAGTTATATAGGTGAAACAAATTTTCTCATAAGCTTGCCTATGTAATATTTGCAATCAACGATATTACATAGAAAATTCTTTACTAAATTTTACTTGTAGTTATATCGTTTTCATTTGTTTTACAGCAAGGATAAAAGCAAATAAATATTTCAGATACTATGCATTTTGAAATTCATCTACCTTGAAAACCCGTTTATATTACTCACAAAACAATTGAAAAATAAATGGTGTAACAGCGTTTTGTTAAACTAAAACAATGAATTCTTTATTTCGCAGTGTTTTTCAACGTAAAGGTATCCTGAAACTGAAAGAATTCCTGTAATCCTGAACAATTTGCTGTGGAATTCAGCAACAATCCTGTAAATAAGGGCAGGTGTACAACTACACTAGAGTTGTCACCGGAACACCTGAGTTGGCAAAGTCCTGTTTAAACTAGGGCAGAAAGTTGGGGTACACAAAGGAGTGATAGTTTTACCTGCATAAACAAGGAAAACTACAATGGGAATTTTGTTCAGTGTATGTGTTTGTAACTGAGAGAAATTGAGTGTATAGTTTGTAAACGTATATGGCAATGAAAACATGAGACGAAAAAATTAATTCCTTTTCGGCCAGAGTCAACCAAAGACCTGGCCTTTTCAAGTATGAATAAAGTTTGAAATAAAATATAGGTATCTCTTAAATAAACGTCAAATCCGTCCACCATAGTATAATATATATTCGTAAAATATCTAGCTTTATCTGTTAAAGTTATTGGGAACTTGAACTTCGAAATAAACTGGTTCGGGTTGTGAATAGTGACCGAATTATGTTGAAAAGCCACTAGTTTTTTCTTTTTTTATATAATTGTCCATTCTAACCTATAGATAATAACATTAAAAAAAAATTGCAATGATTTCAATAAAGTCGAGGACCAAGAGTTAGAAGAAATATATGATTTTATAAATCCAGAACGTCGACCATGTGGAGTGAGAGAACGAGTAAACTACCTTGAAAAATGGAGTGACGAAGAATTAATCATTCTTGTGAATGTAACCAATAACTTGCAATGTTTAGCATTATTTAAACATTATTTCTAATTGAAATAATAATCATCTGACTTCAATACATAAATTACCTCTAAAAAAATGAAGTGTGTTAAACATATCAATTCTCCTTAACATGTTTATCTATTTTTTTCTTCCTATTGCTAGAGGAATAATTATTCCTCTATAATCTTTTACCGAGGGAAATATATAGAAGGGCAAGTAATCACCACTACCACTTGATTTGGAACATCTAAACTGAACTGCAAAATTAACGCATCTTTCACTACAAACCTACATATCAAATGTAGACATTTTGAAATGCCTGTGACATTCCAAATACATAATTATCCTTCTCCAAAGTGTACAAATTATGCATGATATTCACCTTGTCTAAACATCTATGAAGTCAGTAATCGCTATTTCATTGCAGCGAACATTGAAATATATATTTTTGTTATGTTAATTTACAGAATAATAATCCAGTGGATAAAGTGACTTTGAAAGACACATTATTTGACGGATAAGAGCTTCTTATAAATTTATTTACAAGTTATCCGTCACTTTATTCATAATTGGAAAACCGGGCCTCTGTAAAATAAAATGTTGGAATATTACACAGGACATAGTTTAGTGAAATTTTGATATAAGTAAACCGAATCAACAGTCTGTATATTAGTGAGTCGGTAGCAGTTAATAGCTCTTAATGTAGCTATAATTCATCTGCGTGAAATAGAGTGTATTTTCTCTTACTAGTGTCTCAAAAACGAAGGACAACGTGTCTTGTAGGTCCGTTCCTATATGAGAAGAACTGTTGTAATTAGAACAACGTGAATTTTTACCTCCTATATTTTTCTTAAATTGTATCATAGAAAATAACACTGCAGCCAACCAAAAGAACATAAAGTCCTTTAAAAACCAAACTTGTTACAAACATCTAAAAATCTAAAACCCTTCCTTAGAATTATGTAATGTGACATCAAAATCCCTCCGCAAATTTACATGTAACAAAAACTTTTTGAAAACGCGTGAAACTTCACAATGTATTCGTTGTTTGGCGGTACTCTTTCACGTAGTTCCGTTTAATTTACAACGTTTGCAGCAGTGGCGTAACTAAGGGGTGGGCCTCACAGGTCAGGGGGCCCCCACTTCGTTTGTATGTTATTAAACCACAATGAATAGATAAATAAACAGTAGCAACAATATGTCGACTCCATTGACTTTTCATATCTTTAACGCCTGCATATTGAGCGCGTTTGAAATCTGCCGTTGTCTTTAATTGGAAGACTGTAGCTTCTGGGGGTACTACTTTCACTAAACTGATGACTATTGGATATGTGACCATAGTGGAAGTTCATTATATAAGTTATAAAATTTAAAAATTAACCCTTTTGCAATGATATAGTTATTAGCAACTTAATTTTTCGGAGAAAAGATATGTGATGTCAACATGGTAGGATCGTGGAAAAAGGCAAGTAGACTGTCTCTTACGCTTCAAATGTATCTCTCTTTTTTGACGATTCTGCTGACTATACAATATTTGTTCGCAAATGGGGAAGTTTAGCGTATTTTTTTTTATTTTTTTATTTTATCAAGATTGCCCTCAAAAGTGATATTTATTTCACTCAAAGATGCCTAGATTTCTTAAAAATGAAATTTTATACAAAAATGACGTCAGAGTGGCTCGCGGAGAACGTATCGTCTATCTTAACCAGCGCGCGCTGGGTTCCCATAGCAACAGAGTAGTGTGTAAGTGTAATGCCGCAAGATACAACCTACGTTCAAAAAGTCAGGTCTTACCATCCCTTCTGCGCAAACGAATATTTCACTTGTGACGTCAGAGTGGCTCGAAGATAAATCATTAATTATAAATAATTAGCAACTTAATTTTAACTTTCAATTACATTTTAAGTTATAATTATTCATATACCTACTTACGACTAAAAGATATTTCACATGTAATTTCAACCACACTAAACTTCCCCATTTTTATTAATTATTCTCTCTTAAACTACATATAACGAATCCTATTAAAAATTAAGGGCAGTTTATTTTTTGTCTCTACTGTGATTGTAACTATCACTGAGCGATCTTTCAGCATGTGTTAATAATAATAATTAAAAATAAAATATGTAGTATTATTACATATAAACGTGTCCATACGTTTGATTTGAAAGTGTTAATTGCTGATTTTGCGAATATTAAAGCACAGAAAATTAATATTCAAGTTTGATTTTTATAAAATTGGTATTACTAGTATCGCAAATAATTTAATTGCTAAATACATATCATTTTAAATCTTTAGAAATTTTATTAAATTTCAAATCAGGATTAAGTATTTTTTTTTTGAACAAAGGGTGTATATATATATTTATATATATATATATATATATATATATATATATAAGTATATTCTTGCGGGGTGGCAATGAATTCTAGTTACGCCACTGGTTTGCAGGCCTGATAAGTTTAGCGAAATCCCGGGACAAAGAGTTTTTATTTTAGACATCAAACCAGGATTAGCCTGGCAGGTTTTATAGAATAGCATAAATGTCACGTAGAAGGGATGTAGCGGGGATTGTTGGTTTAATCTGCAAGAAATCTAGCCGAGCGGGATTAAGCGGTGTATAAAGAATTGCGTATGAGGTTGTGAGTAGACAACTAAATAGAGGAGAGGGGAATTAAAACTGACAAAATTACTTCTTAACATAGATGCAAGATATGTAGGTACCTACATTGCAACCACTGAAATACAATACATAAACGGCATTGAAACTAACAATTTCTCATAGTTCAAATTTTTTATTTGGAGCTCCACTTCATAGTTATTAATGTTTTTTTTTTATTTTTCGAAAAATACAAAAAACTTTAGCATTTGCTTTCGGTTCTCTAAAACATTTGTCTTTACAATTATTTTTGTTTCCGTATGTTGAAAACGTCACAGAAAAGATAGGTAGAATCCTAAGCAAGAAGAACATGAAAATATCAATTTCTCTATATGTAAAAATAAGACATATGTTGAGACGTAGTATAATTAATACATAATGAGATCAGGACAAATCTATTTAAAAACAATACAATTACAGTATTACTAAATTTATTAATAAAAATCTAGAGCGCTAATACACACATTTCTTGACCTGACAGCGGCGTCCTCTTGTTCTCTCTTCATCAGCGTCATTCTAGTTACAACAATTGTCACAAGCATACACATGAACTCATGACATAAAAAGGAGGTGTGTCCTAGACTTGGGGAGGTACTCCGCGAGTAGTGAACGCTAGTATCTACACTCATTACTATATCAGCACAGCAGAATGGGCCGGTCAAGTCTAGCTCCTGGCGTGTTCACTCACATCCAGTACTTAGCCCAGTCTCCATAATGAATGCAGCCTAGCACCTCGTTATTACACCTATATGTCTACCTAACCAGTCTCCCCACCTGACCAAACCAGGTACTTAGGGGTTGCTGAAGACCTGCCGAAAAATGGTAGATCTGGATGACCATGGTCATCAGCAGTAGATGTGGATGAGCATGGTCATCAGCAAACCCCACAGCTCCTCTACTTCCACTATTTGCACACATGAGTATTGTAACCACCTACAGAGACCCACGACTCTTTCGGAAAGACTAGACTAGATCCCAGATCTACTAATGAATCTTCGATTCATAAACCAGCGCTGTAGACGCTCCTGTGAGTCTTACTCTCACCGTAAGTCTCTCCCATGGGTTCCACACCCATTCTGCTAGTAGGTTCGAGGACGTCCTAGATACGCACTAGGTAGGGGAAGGTATTCTCTATGTTTTCGGACACAAACAAATAGTAATAATAAATACACAAATAGTGAGTAATATATCTAGCATTCAGTAATTCATCCATGAGCATCAACAATACTCATAACTAGAATAACCGTGAGTTGCCACTCACTTTTAATTACATCAATCTGCATGTTGACATAAGGTCACAGTCACAAGACACTCACCTTTAATTACTTGAATCTGCATATGTTTAGTCATTGACTTGAGGTCACAAGACACAGTCTTGAGTTCACTTATCACTGCATAACAACCGCACTATTTAGCACTGGCTAACTAACCCCTGGGCCAGCGAATATTTGTTTACCACCACCTTTGGTTTTTTTCTCAAGTATCAGTGGTAAATAAGTTGGACTAAGCCAGAATCTACGTCTTACACTGCTATGCTTATTTCACTATGTTCTTTCAGAAAATAATAAAAAAAAACCATAACAGTACAGGAAAAGATTATGTATAGGTAACAACTAAAAATGAAAGCTTGTGTCTATTGCTGTGTTTTTTATATTCCGCACTTCATCCCTTACGAAGGTTAAGGTCACAAATTAGCAAACAATAGATGATAAATATCACAGCCAACTACAACAGATGACATTTTAAACCTTCTGCTCATAAGAAGAAAATTATAAACACATTTAGCTTTGTTGTGAATGTGAATCACTGTTTCATTTCCTAATTTGCCTGACTTGTTGGTGATAAAACTTTGTCACGCCATTCCTAGTTTAGTGTTTTGTTCCTACACAAAACAAACAATACAATAGCGGCGACATAACAAGTCACAAAGCGGGAAATTCAAACGCCCAACAGTTACGAATGACTGGAATAGAAATTGAGGGAAACGTTGTTAGAGAATATTGCAAACATTTTATCGTTAAGCAATGGATTTTATTTTAAGCATACTTTTTTACCGATCATCGAATTTTATTTTCATATTGTAACACGGTCGCTTGGCGGCTGTGCATATTGGTAAATTTTTGGTATTGCAGTACTCCAGATGTTACGAAATGTACAGATTTATAGTTGAGGACGCACTTTTTGCGCCTTCAAGCTTGTTTTCAAATAAATAACTGTTCGTTTCCGGTATGTGATGCCCTCGGTGGACATCAATAGTTGGGTTATTTTTAACATAGTTCATACTTAGGGGATGAGAAGAGCCGGATAAACATAGGTTGAGAACTTCTGGATTTTTACCATTAAATGGTGCTCCAAAGTTTGAAATCTCTCTCTCTTGTTGTACTCTTTGACAATTGTTGATGTCTTGACTGAATCGTCAGACATACCTTGGTATTTTTTAGTGAAATAACCAATTAGTTGTATTACTATGTGTAAAGGCTCTCTCATCATGGTGTAAATTTGTTTGATTCAGCCCATCCTATTCCAATCCCTGTCTTTGTGACGTGGTAGCACCGTGCGTAGGTAAAACTCTATTATTCTAATATTACTACCCTGCATCAATTTGACCATATAGTAAACCGCGTCTGTTATCATTATTAACATTCCCTTGTCTGCGTCTATCACGGTAGACTTTTTAATAAAGTGATAGTGGTGGCAGCGACTATCGTTACCCTTGTCTCGAGTAAAAGTTGTTCATTAATATAATTCATGGATTTTAGAGGCAAGTAAAACTCATGAATTAAACCCCCTGTACTGTGTTATAATATGTAATATCACTAGTAACTAGAATTTTACTTGAAATATTTGTCGTTATAGTCCCGACTGATTGTTGCGACAAAAATAAAACGAGTCCGTAGGTCGAGTGACGATTTTCTAAAGCAACAAGTAGGAGTGAGAGGCAAAAATTACAAGTAAAATTCTAGTTACGAATGGTATTTGGCATGACAAGTCCTCCAAATATATTTTTTTCTATTAATTACCTGTCACAATTTACACAATTTTATCTAAGCAACGCTTATTTAGTCATGTAAATTCCGCGGCAATTGCCAATAACTGACAATTGTCAGTGAGATTTGAATCTGATTAGTTCAATTCACCAAAATACTGTGATTTATTTGGATGATAAATTATAAGTGGAATTGTCTAAATAATCCAATTTACTTTATACAGAGTTTGAAAAATAAGTGCTTAACATGTACAGGATATTGAGAAAAAGTCAAAATACCGTTATATAACTATCCAAAGCACTATTGTTTCAACCAGATATAAATAAAATACATATAAATCTAACATGCATTTTTATCAATTATTTTGTTATATTAGTATATGACATGTTTACATCGTTGAATTCAGAAAAAAATACTCTATCGAATAACCTAAAAATAAACATATGTTCCCATTTAAAATAAGAAAGTCATGACCCGTATTTTGAGAACCACTGGTCGAAAAAAAATATTTTTTTACTCATTGTATTAGTCTTGTAAAATAGGGGTTCTTTGCTAATTTAACCAACTTCGTAGCTCTTATAGTTCTTGAGATAGCAATGGTGACCCATTTAAAATGAACATCCTGTGTATGCCTATAAAACATGAATTTTCAAATTTTATTTCTTTAAAAATTTTCTTATTTAATTAAATTATTTATTTAAAAGAAATATTATTTTCAAAAAAAAATCCTATTCTGACCTATATCCTATTCGTTTTTGGGTTACTAGGAAAACACCTAAACACCTAAACTGAAAGTTTCTTATTCCTTTACTGTAATAAAAGTGTTTGGAACGATAGGCCTTTGTAATTTACCTCGCTACAAGTCATAAAACTACACTTACGTTGCTCACACGTTCAATTATTTCTTATCGTCGCTTAGCAACCGCTGTGATAAAACAAAGAAAAACACCGCAGCGATATTACAAAGACGTTTAGTGGAGATGCCACAAAAGATATTTTACAATGCATTTAACGTCGTATTAACACTAAAAGCAACAGAATGAAGATAAATTCCTCTGTAATACTTTGCACTAGGGTATGAAAATAAAATAAGCGACATGTAATCTGGAAAAGACATTGTCAATAGATTAATACTAAAATTCGTATAGTAGAATAGAAGTATATCATCAGCAGCAATCTGAATTCTGTGTTTCGCAACATTTATTCGTCATTCGTACATCGAAAGGTGGCAAGGTTCATAAATTAAGTAAGCAGGGTTGTTAAAAAAACCACTTTTTTCATTTTTACTAGACCAGTGGTTTTAATTGGTTGAAACCATTAAAAGTGGCTTAAACCATCAAAAGTGGTTTAAATCAATAAAGTTTTATAATTTATTTTGTGATATACCTGAATCGAGTGACGAGTTTAACACTTACTAGGCTTAAACAAATGACAGAAACTCAAGTATCAATTTATTAGGTGTTCAAAATCACTACCACCATCTTCTATACAATAATAGAGATTTTACTCAAAATGTCATCGTACGTTCTGCAACATATGTGGAGTAATCTGACGACACTCAGTTATTTGTTTAAGCATACTTGATTGCAATTTTGAACACCTGATAAAATTTGTTTTAAACGATATTTCTCTGGAACTAATGATCGGATTTGAAAAATAAAAAAACTGTTGAAAAGAGAATTGAAAGGCCTTTCAAACAGTGTCATATTTGACACCCATTGCCATTGCTACTAATCCATTCAGGTGTCCCCCTTTATACTAAAATTGACATGTTCACACATTGATGTTAAGTAGCCAAAAATTGCGCTGATAATTTTCATTGGGCCAACCTGTATAGATTTTTTAATAGAATTAATTTGTAATTTTAAAATTAGTTTGTTATTACAATTCAGAATATTTTAAATTAATTTTCCTAAAATTTCCTACATTAAATATGTATAAACAATAACAAGCTATTTTTGGCGATACTAAAACCGGAACCAAACTTACTTTGATTCACGCATGCAAATATATTCTTTATATATTTCTTCCACCTTTTTAGATTATATATACTGAATAACAGAAATACTTTCTTTTTTGAATATTTTCAAATTTTTTTTGTTCTTGTTAAGCGGATTTTAAAATGCAACAAAACATTATTTTTGTTATAATTTTTATCAAAAGAATTAACCCTATTTTTATGTACTTTGTTTAGGACGCGAAGATAACATCAAACCTAACACAGCATTTCCCTTTAATATGAAAAGCAAATATTAATTTTTTATCACTCTTTATTACACTTTAAATTTATGCTAAACAATATGTATGCCCTTCATAGAATTTACTGTTGATATAACAACAATAAATAAATGTATACTTTGCGTTAACAATTGCCTTATTATTATATCGATAACAGTTTAATAATATAAAATATTGTTAAACTGATTTTGGTATTTTTGTTGTTGTAAAATTGGTACTTCTAATAACTGTACCCACTTTAAATGTCAAATTGATAACTTCAAATATTTTTAAATGTTTTTTCATACATTTTATTTTCCTGAGCAGGAAAACCATATAAACAAAACTAATTTAAAAGGATATTAAAATTTCATAACTCATAATGTATACATTTATAAATATTTTCATATTTTAAATGTATATTGACAGATAAATGTGCCCAATTTCATTGATAAGAATTAACATATTTCACATTTATATATCCCTAGATTAAAATATGTTATTGTATTAATTGAAACTTAAAATTTTTATTAAATAAGTGAAGCAAAGTATAAAAAATACTATATTACACTCTTTTTATACGACCTATTGTTCCATTCGTGTTTTTGGAGTACTCCGTGCCCCAAAAAACTCATGGAACAATATATCTTTACAGAATAGGTTTATACAGAAGCGACAGTAAGACAGAGAAACGAGAATTAGAGAGAGTCGGAGACTGTGCACAAATTTAAAAGGCTCATTGTTTAAAATAGGAAAGTTCCCTCACATCTTAGAGAGAGATATAGGGGAAGAGTACAAATTTAAAGGTCTACACAATGCTTCAAGGTCATAGAACTAGATAGAGGAACATGAAAGGTACCGACACGGAGTGTCTCTTCTGAAAGTAACTATTCTGTGCTAAAGCGTCATAATGACAGCTTACCTGATATTCTTATTTTGAAATTTACACTTACTGGATTCTTGTTTAATACATACTCAAATTAAGTTTTTTCGAAAACCAAGGGTACAACATAATAAATTTTTATATTAAAAAATGCAGGATTTCATTCTTTAAATTTTGGTGTATAAAATATTGCTATAAATTAAAATGGGAAACAACGCACATAAAAAAACTGTTTACCCGTGTTAAATCCCTATGTTCTGAATTTCAATGAACACATTGCCCCCCTATTCTGTAACTCAGTGGTTAATTTTTAACCAGTTGTTAAATTTTTTCTCCAATGAAAATAGGTAGCACTGGAGTAAATATCAAAACGTCGCTTGTAATATTGTTTTTATTTATCAAAAATTTTAGCGACTAGTTAAAAATTAACCACTAACTTACAGAATAGACCCCTGTATATGCTTATTGTTTTACGAACAACACCACTAACACAAGCCCAACACATGTTCAAACTAGCAACACCTGACAAGATGAACCGATCACAAATGTCCGGCGAACAAACCTTTCTGGTTTCTGTTGTCCGACGACCTTAGCTAGGCATTTACGTCCGAGAGTAATAAACCCCCACGACAAGCGTTCAAATTGGTTTAGGGGGAATGAAATTAGAAAAAGGTTATTACACACTTTACCTCCAACGTAGGTCACTCGCAATATATCGGGGATGAGATGTGGTTGTTGCTGAGTAACAAAACCCTACTTCTAAACTACTCATTATGTTTTAGTTACCACGTTACAACCTTACAAGATTCTTCGCTATAAAAACTAATTCCTCGTTTACAAATCGATTAAAGTAAAATATACTCTTTTTCGTGTCACCGTTTACGTAAGTATAACTTACTTCCGTAGCAATATACGTAGTAAATTTGATTAAATTCATGATTAAAAATACTAATAAAAAATTAAACTTTATTTCGGACAATATGCGATAGCCTTAATGATTAAAAATAAATTATAATAAACTTTATTTCTGCTGTCTCATGTGACGCTCTTGAAGTTCTACCGATCTGCGTGTTGCCGGTCAGTGCCGGCCGGTTTCGACCAGTGTACGATAGCCTTAATGTTTAAAAATACTAATAAAAATAATAAACTTTATTTCTGCTGTCGTATGTAACGCTCTTAAAGTTCTGCCAATTTGCATACTTCCGGTCAGTTTCGAACAGTGTGCGATAGCCCTAATGTTAGATAATACTAATAAAAATAGTAAACTTTTTTCTGCTGTCTCATGTGACGCTCTGAAAGTTCTGCCAATCTGCGTATTGTCGGTCAGTTCCGAACAGTGTGTGATAGCCTTAATGATTAAAAACAGAAATAAAAAAAACTGCTGTCTTATGTCACGCTCTTGAATTTCTGCCGATCTGCGTGCGGCCGGTCGGTGCCGGTCAGTTTTAACTAGTGTACGATAGCCTTAATGATTAAAAATACTACTAAGAATAATACATTTTTTGCACATCCGGGCGTAAAAGTCGGACAAATAACATTTTTTTAAGGGCGAAATGACACTCTTTTTCCCCCGAGGGCGAAAAAGTAGTCATTTTCGCCCTAGAACTTTTCGTGCCCAGTTTCACCCATTTTTATAATAAATTTTTGACGTGTCACCGCTTTTTTGCTACTTTGTTTACTTACTACTTGCTTGTTTTCATTGTTATCCATGACAACGTACATATGTCAAATAGATTACTATGATCTGAATTTGATTTGAACATCGTTTTACTTTGATCGCGGTGATGAAGTAATACTACTTCGGATGTGCAAAAAATATTGTATGTATTACGAGCGAAATATATTTTGGCCCTAGGTGCATTGTAACCCTCCGCTGCGCGTCGGGCTTCAATTTTGCACCGCGGGTCAAAATCTATATCATTTCGCCCTTAATACATAAATAGCTATTATGGGCATTTGAACAGTAAAGAACTGTTTATTCAGCTCTGTTTCTAGGGGATACAAGACGTTTTACAGGCTAGACCGCGTAAAAATTATAACGGGCTGTTGAAATGGATATACCATGCCAACGTATCTTATTTGAAACGTCGGACATCCTTTGAGATTGACATTGACGTTGCACAAATGCAGTGAATTTTATTAAACATAAATATAATGCGATGCAAATGCCCATAAAACATTGTACAATACTCTACCGTTACCTGAAATTTACAGTCTCACACAGATAACAGGCTCGCCCGTTACCTTTCTGTGCTCACCTGTAAATTTCTGTATAACGGTCTTGCATTGTAAATAATAGTATATTATTTAACAAGCATAATATGTACGCGAGGTTGTTATTAAAAATACGAGCGGTAGCGAGTATATTTAATCATCCGAGTACAATGTAGCCATATTATGAGAGTCAAATACTATACTTTATCTACAACTAACAGGCATATAAAAAATCTGATATTATTTGTTAAATATTCAGTTAGGTATGTGTAGTTCATATATAAAATAACTATTCAAATTGTATTTATTATACTTTTATAATCATTTATATTGATATTTATAATAAAAAATATATTATTAATAAATTAACAGTGTATAAAAATGTTATGTGTTAAATTATATACTCTATTTATTACAGAAAAGTGTAGCGTGTAATATAACATTTCATATTACACTTGTGTAATGAGTAGTATATTATATGTAGTATCACACGATAATGTACCCATATTTCAATAGTTGTAGATAAATATTATTTCTGCTGTCTCATGTAACGCTATTAAAGTTCTGCCGATCTACGTGCTGCCGATCGGTGCCGGTCGCTTTCAAACAGTATGCGATAGCCTTAATGATTAAAAATACTAATAAAAGTAATATACTTTATCTCTGTTGTCTCATATAACGTTCTTGAAGTTCATTGACATTGACTTTAAACAACGCCACCCTTCAGTCTAATATCTCAGCCTACCTTTGTCGTGGTTTTCTCCGCTTGTAACTTCACATGTTACACATCCACATAATTAACTTCGCATTTTCTGCCTCGTAAGAATTTCTTGTACATCGTTTAGGCTGTTCTGTTTGCGGGATGTGTACCGAATAACTCGAGTAAATAAATCAAGCATAAGCATATTCATTACACGGAATCGCTTTGTTTGGGGCAAAGAAGGGTTGCTGTTATACATTTGTGGTGGTTGCTGGATTTAATGAATAGTTATGGAAGTTTCTGGAATATGAGGAAAATATAGGAAAGACAAAAGTGATGAAATTTTGTGTTTTATACTCTGTTTGAAAATTAAAGGGAGTAATAAAGTAATTTGTCAGAGTAGAGAGGAAGGCATATATTTTTGCTATTTGAGCTCACGTTTGACGCACGAGCGTAGCGAGTGATATATTTGAGTAAGAGTGGAAAAAGTGGTTTCCATTCATGTTAGATAAAACATTTAGCTAAAGTAGTAGCTAAAGTAAAACTTTACAGAGTCTTATGTCAAAATTTGACTTTCAGGACTCATCTGTCAAATTGAATTAACCTATATTTTAATAGTGTTATATTTTTGCATTTTATTATAAATATTACAAACTTAATTTAATAAGGTTTATGTGAATAATTATACACATATATAGTACATTTGGTTCACTGGCGAAACTCATTTGACAACGTCTAGCTATAAATTGTTCTACCACCGCCAACTACCTTTGTAAATTTAATTTTAAATTTATATGTATTTTATTTATATGTGGCTGACACAAGAGTGCTATGGCTATAAAACATAAACATATTGTTCTGTCTAACATTATTTCATTGTTTGTTGTTAAATTTTATGTTCTTAAACTGTCAGTTTTAAGAAGAAAACGAATTGTTTTCTATGCAAAGCACTCTTGTTTCAGCCAGATATAAATAAAATAAATATAAATCTAACATGCATTTTTCTCAGTTATTTTGTTATATTAGTATATGATATGTTTATATCGTTGAATTCAGAAATAATACTCTATCGAATATCTTAAAAATAAACATTTGTTCCTATTTAAAATAAGAAAATTGTGTCCCGTATTTTGAGAATCACTGGTCGAAAAATATCTTTTTTGCTCCATTGTGTTAGTTTTATAAAATGGTGGTTGTTTGCTAATTTAGCCAACCTCGTAGCTCTTATAGTTTTTGAGATAGCAATGGTGGCACACATAAATGGATCATCCTGTATATTGCAATAAAAATATGACGCAAAGAATATTATTTAATTATATTATGTATATATATATATATATATATATATATATATATATATATATATATATATATATATAATCTATTCCACGAGTATTTTATGTATTATGATGAAATCGCTTATTAAGCACGAAAGAACTTGGAGAATATATAGCCATTGAGAAAGTCTACCCCTTTAACAATGCTATTAAGACGATTTATCCCCTAATCCCTATACTTATTTCTTTTTTATTGTCTTCTCGTTCCGAATGGTTCTTTCGCTTTTCATTTTCAATTTGTTTCGTAATGCATCAGGACAGAAGAATCCAATTTTGTTCTAAGCATCTCGTGTCGCTAACTATTGCGTCGGTCAGGAATTTACTAGAATTTATTATTGTCAAATGAAACTAATTGTACACGTATTAAAATTATATATAGACTGTTTTAAGAAAGCGTTTTCATAGACATTTAACATGGGAAAACAGTTTTTAGGAAATAAAAACTGTCCGGTTAATAACTAAGTGACCATATTATACATGACAATACTATACAGGGTGGCCCAGTGAAAATTATCAACGCAATTTTTGGCCACTTAACATTAATTTTGCAAAAAACGCTCGAACACGTCAATTTTAGTATAAAGGGGGACACCTGAATGGATTAGTACCAATGGCATAACTTCAACCCTAAAATAGGGGTGGACTGCACCTCAAAAATTTTAAATGGAAAAGGGTGTCAAACATGACATAGTTCGAAAGGTCTTTTAATTCTCTTTTCAACAGATTTTTTATTTTTCAAATCCGATCACCAGTTTCAGAGAAATATCGTTTTTTTATGAGGTGTTCAAAATTGCAATCAAGTAGGCTTAAACAAATGACAGAAACTAAATAAAGAATTCTTTCGACAAGTTGTTTGTAATAAACAAGTAATTTGTTAGATTTCTTTTTGTGGGGTTATTTGAAGTCTAAAGTTAATGCCACGCTACCCGTATCTTTAGAAGATTTACGGCAACTTACCGTAGCTCCAAAATTTTGAGCAAAATCTTTATTAATGTATGGAGGTTGGTGGTAGTCATTTTGAACACCTAATAATAAACTGATACTTGAGTTTCTGTCATTTGTTTAAGCCTTCTTGATTGCTTTCATTGCTCTTTTTGTGATATTTCACGATTAAACCCAATTCTTTTCAGTACTACTATTTCACTAACGCTGTGGTGTAAATGTGACTTCGTCTAGTGCTGTCTATAGTTTAAAGACGGAGTATAGTAAAATACAAATATGTTATGTATAAATACAAATACTATTCAGAATTATTCAAAAATTTCATTAGAAATTTCTTTTCATGACCCTTTACCTGAAATTATTTAACTTTCCGTTTCATCTGTTCACCGACATTCGACAGAAACATAACAAGA
Source organism: Stenolophus ochropezus (assembly GCA_035578165.1). NCBI lineage: Eukaryota > Metazoa > Arthropoda > Insecta > Coleoptera > Carabidae > Stenolophus > Stenolophus ochropezus. The sequence continues at coordinate 17,406,617 of JAQOWZ010000012.1, read as the reverse complement.
TTTGTCAGAAAACAAATACTGTTATCTTATGAAAACAATAGAACCGCAGATGGTTCGATTCTAGAAATGTGATTTAAACATCGATTTCAACGTTTTGCTACCAAACTAGGATAAAAGCAAACATAACCCAACATCTCCACATTTATGCTTGACTTTAATGTGTCCATTTTCTCAAATTATACTCTTTATAGGTCAATATATTGTTTATTATTAGTCTATTAAGTCTAAACATAAGATGCCATGTTAGTGATGGTCTAGTATAATGGATTTCAAAAGAAACAAAATTGTTAAACAAGAGATGTGTTTAATAAAGTAAATTTAAGTTTTTAAATATACAACTTATAAAAGAGTAATATAAATGTTTTCAAAAACTATGGGCAGTATTATTATTATACAATTTTTCTTTCATTTACTATGTTCAGGACGTACTTGAATCAGGGTTGATCCATTTAAAGACAATGCATTACATTATTACTATTTATTATTCAGAATCCATGGCGTTAATACATGCATTATAAAGATATGATAATAAACATTTCATATTCCTTAACCTGACAGCGGCGTCCTCTTGTTCTCTCTTCATCAGCGTCGAATCGGACCATTAGGACACGTTCCCTTAGATGAGGTATAACATAGAGATATGTCACACTCCTATAGCTACGTACTACTGAGCAAGCAAAATATGTATGGTCGAGAATCGCCTAACATTTAGCTGCGTGAGAACAATCCGCCAGCTGAGTAGTGCACACTTACAGTTAGACAAACGAAATATTGGTCATAGTGTTTAGGACGTATCCTCATTATTTGTTTGGTTGAGTTTTCCATATAACTACTCCACTGGTCCACTGTTCTCAAACAGGGGGCTGCAAGCGAATTTAAACCTTAGATCTTTCGACAATATATTTGGGCAATGCCATATCTCTATGTTATACCTCATCTAAGCCCGTTCCCCTAAGTCATTGTCATTCCAGTTACAACAATTGTCACAAGCATGCACATGAACTCATGACATAGAAAGGATGTGTGACAGGTGACTCCCAAGTCGTAGACTTGGGGAGATACTCCGCGAGTAGTGAACGCTAGTATCTACACTCATTACTATATCATCACAGCAGAATGGGCCAGTCAAGCCTAGCTCCTGGCGTGTTCACTCACATCCAGTACTTAGCCCAGTCTCCATAATAAATGCGGCCTAGCACCTCGTCATTACCAATACCCACTGTTTGCACACATGGGTACTGTAACCACCTGCAAAGTCCCAGAGACTTACAACCACGGAAGTCCTAGACTTCCTAACACATGTAGATCTCAGATTTAATAATCCTCGATTCATAAACCAGCGCTGCAGACGCTCCTGTGAGTCTCAATCTCACCGTAAGTCTCTCCCCATGGGTTCCACACCCATTCTGTTAGTAGGTTCGACGACGTCTTACACACCCACCAGGTAGGGGAAAGTATTCTCTACGTTTGCGTCTACAAACAAGTACTACATCTTGATACAGTTTCTCCATGCATAATAAATATACAAAGAGTGAATAATATGTCAATCACGCCACTCGCCTTTAATTACTTGAATCTGCATATGTTTCCTCATTGACATGAGGTCACAAGGCACAGTGTTGAGTTCACTTATTACTGCATAACAACCGCACTATTCGGCACGCACTGGCTAACTAACCCCCGGGCCAGCGAATGTTTATGTTTACAACCGCCTTTGGTTTCTTTATCAAGTGGTTTGTATCAGTGGAAAATAATGGAAGTGGTCGGTTTTGGTGTTACACCATGTATCAATTGTAAAGTATTAGTAAGTATTTATATATACAACTTGTATGTCTTTCACACATTGTTTTGTGTTATTGATTCTAGTTCGAATGATAAGGTTAATAAGTAATGCGCAAATGCAGTTGCATTTGTTCTATGCAAGCACAGATTTTTCTGCTTTTAGTGAAGCTGATGAATAGTTCCGATTTCTCTTATTTAAGCGCCGAATTACTACCTTTGCATGAATGGAGAACAGACGAATCATATTTCACCATTGACTGAAGCAGAATTATATCTGCCTACCTTAGCTCATTTTCAAGAGATGATAAAATTTACACTTTCCTCTACATTTAATACAAATTAGAGTTGCCGTTTAGATATAGACTTTATAGACTCTTGTCTTGTTTTATCTAGATTATCAAAACATCAAAACGAGTGAATTTTAGAAAAATTTTCAATAATCTAGATTAATTAAATATTTTAAACTTTAGAAACATTGGTAAATATATCATGCGAAGTTTGTTCCATTCGAGTTTAAACTATGATTTTAAAATAGAAAAAAAAACCGCTGCCGAAGAATGATCTTTATCCTTGTCTAAATAAGCGTATGTGCACATTAATGTAGTCTTGAAACAATCTAGATAGAGTCTTGATATCTAGACAAGACTATTTAATCTAAACTTAGACTTAGTCAAGTCTTGTCCTGAAATTTCTTGTTCTGTGTTGTCCTATCTTGTCTAGATGGCAACACTAACAATTTATTATTTACCAGAACTTTAAAGTAAACAGAGTTTGCCTTGCTTGCCCTAACCGTACGCCACTGCCTCATTTCATATGCAATTCATTTGACCAAATGGAGAATTGCTATTATTTCGACGCATTAAACCATAAATTAAACATGATATATTTGTTGTATGTGTGCTACCTAAATAGTCAATTGACTGTGTAATATTTAATATAAATGCATAACAGAACATTGAACAAATTTGATATATATCTGACATTAATGTGTTTTGTTAAATTTTGATATTATTATTATATATTAGAGTTATCTTGATGTGAATGTATCAGATTTGTATAATGTGTTGAATGATGAATGCTGATATACATATAATACATATCATTAAATAAAATTTTTATTAACAACACAAGAAGTGAATAAAACACGAATATTTGAAGAAAATATAAACTAACTAAATAGCAATATAGAAGTTAGTTTTTTTTTACAAAAGTCGGCTGTCTCAGTTAAACGATCTAAAAATAAATGATATTATACATCAAGATTTAGAAGTCTATCATTATTGACCCAGCGCTCAGTTGTGTCCCGAGGTGCAAAGCAACCGATGGATATAAGGCACTGGTTAATTATGGCCTTCTCATGTGTACCAAGAAAGTGTTGTCATAGGCATTTAATACGGGAAAACAGTTTTTGGTAAATAAAAACTGTCCGGCTAACAACTAAGTCACCACATTGTACAGGTTAATACTACATGTATTTCTACATCTAATTTTATACAGATATACTTCATTTTAATACCATAATTCAATGAAATTTACAAAAATAAATTAAAATTTTAGCCTCATATTTTTATTGCTCTCTTCACGCAACATTGACACCTGCCAAATCGTGGTTATGAGGATAGAGTAACGGGCTACAGAGTCAAAGGTTCTCAGTTCAATTCCTACTTGGTTGTAGAAACTATTAAGATAATTAATATGACTCTTTACTTGTTCTGGTCATTTAATTAGTTTACTTATGCAGTTGATATTTGTTTATTTGTTAATAAATTTATTTACTGCATGCTATTTTATTTCTTTAAAATTTATTATTTTAATTATTTTTCATTAAGTATCTCATAAAAAAACAGAAAGCAAAAAAAGGTCCTAAATAGAAATCGAACTGAAAATCTTTGACACTGTAGCCCGTTACTATATTAATTAATTTATTGAATTTTATTTTTGTACATCACTTTAATTTTTAGTCAAGTAGCCAGTTACTCTAACCTCATAGCCACGAATTGACAGGTGTCAACGTTGCCTGTAGAGAGCAATAAAAATATAAGGCGAAAAAGTTTAATTTATTTTTATAAATCTCATTGAATTATGCTATTAAAATGAAGTAAAAACGTGATTATGTACTTGTTTCACAAAAATGAAGTAGACTTATTTCTGCCGATCTGGTCTGTGCCGATCGGTGCTGACCAGTATACGACACTCTTATCTCCATTCAAAAAAACCATGAAACTCGTCTACCAAACCATACAACAAAACCCATCACCTATCTCCAAATTCCATCCGTTCAACCCCCATGGAATACAATTCCACTCCACACCCACACCCACTAGTACATCGCTATTTGTACTCTTCTCGGAACGACGCGACGACCGACGTCCGACGCCTGACGCCGACGCCCGAGTTTCGCTTTCTGTCGCCGTCGCCGTCGCCGTCTCCGTCTGATTTAATCAAGCGATTACACCGCGACTATCGCGACATCTGCTAATGAATTAATGACACGCTGGACGCTTTCATTAACTAATGTGCACAACCTTGACAAATGTACGTATGTATGTATGGAAGGACAGCAATGGATGAGTTACGGGTTGAGGTATGAAATGTAAGGTGAGTCATTCGTGTTGATAAAGGTTGCAAGGTTTTTGGACATGTATATAAGGAAATTATTGTTTTTATAATAGTGTTACACCCGTTCGGGGTCACAATATAAAAGGGTTCTTTGTTAGACCTGATACGGAACCAGTTGAAATTAAACAGAATACTCACATTTGTATAAAAATATAAATAAATATAATTAATAATGGTTTACATTTGGTTTCGTCTCCAATGACACTTCTGTCCACCACCGCCGTCTACCACTCACTATACCACGCTAGTTTTCTACTTGCTTCTCTCTTTCTCTTAACAACCTTTACATTACACTATATACACTATGAACATAAGAACTAAATCAGCAAATATTAATTTTATCTTTACACAATACTATTTATGAATTACATCAATTGACCTATTAATATACTGTATTGGTGCCACTAGAATGTGCTGACTTAGACTTGTTACAGTTTTTCAAGGTCCTGATAAGTGTCTAATAAGTCTCTGTTAAACTAATCCTCACGGTAACTACGAATATCTTAAATGACAGGAGGATAAACTAACAGCTAGCTTATGCTGCCGATAAAATTTTGCCAGTATGATAAATTTAAGCACTTGTTCCGAATATGACCGTCTGTAAAATACTCTGTAACATTTGTCAAATTTTTGACCGTGTTGATAATGTTGCCAAAATATAAAGTTAGTACAATAGATTTTATTAATGTGGTGTAAAATGTCAATTAGATCATTTTAATATCTGAAGTGACCATGATTTTTGTAGAAGATTCAGATAGTAGTAGAAATGCAGCAATGTATTTATTACAGTATGTAGAAAATATTATTCAGTTTTCTATTAAAAGTAAATAAAATTACGAGTAGCATATAATATTTCCTACATATACTTAAAATTAAATACCAAAAGTTTATTTACAGAAATTTTTCAATTATCCCGGTGAAGCATCGCTAATACAAGCTATCAACCATTGATATTGTTTTAGTCAAATGTAATGACAATGACAATTCAGGTGTCCCCCTTTATACTAAAATTGAAGTGTTCGAGCGTTTTTTGCAAAATTGACGTTAAGTGGCCAAAAACTGTGCTGATAATTTTCATTGCACCATTCTGTATACAACATAATGTGCAAGATAAAAGTTTAATAATTCTTGCAGCTGAATTTAATGACGTGAGAATCATCTCAGGAAACTTATATATTGATTTTTTTTTCGTTAGGTCAACTATTTATCAATACCCTTTCGCAATATTATATACTATTCCAACCCTTCTTATAATCTCGTGTCCTGTTCCTCAAAATCTCTTATCCCTGACCCAAACACAACTCCCTAAGTTCCGAGTAAAAGATTACACTAGCCCTACATATAGTGTAAACTCATGTCCACTACAACTACAAGGAAGAGAGACAACAGTCACAGAGGACGTAGGAACTGCAACATAACCACGTAACAAGAACTAGGGCGGCGGAATCTGGAATCAGATCTGGACAGAGATTGATTTACACTGCAGCTGAGAGACGCCAGTGGTTAATACTTAAAGTTAAGGACACTGTTTGTTGGTTTGCTGTAAATAAATGAATACTGTGTTAAGGTGGAGGAAAAGTTGCGAGGTAGATGGTGATGTATTGGCTTAAGGTACTTGCAACCTGGTATGGTTTGGATACGTAAGATACATAATTACATGGACCGGTTTTTACCTCCCGCCTATCAATATATAGATAACGGAAGTATTGTTTTTTCAAATTTCTCCAGTGTGAGTTTTCAACATATGAGCACGAATTAGGGTCCCTAGAATACGATTTTACTATTTTTACTGTGATGTTTACTTGTCGCTTATTTCAACCTAACCTAGTTGTTTTGTTAATTCTGTTCTGAATTTTATAGCGTGGTTCGACTGAGTTGATGCATTATAATAAATAGAGACAATGGTTAGAAAATATTTATGATTCACTGCTTACATTTCACAAGTAAATTATAAAGTATGTTATAGGATGTGTTTATTCTCAGAGAATGTAATTTTGAGGACGTACAATCGAAGAACATATGTCCCACAGAGCTCCATAATAAATCGAAGCCAGTGGTACAAATATTATGATGGACTGTTGTGTACCCCTTAGATGAGGTATAACTAGAGATATGGCACACTCCTATAGCTACGTACTACTGAGCAAGCAAAACATGTATGGGAGAGAGTCGCCTAACAGTTAGCTGCGTGAGAACAATCCGCCAACTGAGTAGTGCACACTTAAAGTTAGACGAACGAAATATTGGACATAGTGTTAGTCACCTATCCTCATTATTTGTTTGGTTGAGTTTTCCATATAACTACTCCACTGGTCCACTGTTCTCAAACAGCTGGCTGCAAGCGATTTTAAACCTTAGATCTTTCGACAATATATTTGGGCAATGCCCTATCTCTATGTTATACCTCATCTAAGGTGTACCCTCGACCACATGGCATTCACAGACGATGTCGCTGTCAATATAAAATTTATTGAGTTATTATAATGACAGACTTTAATTTAGTTACGTCAAAAGGTGACGGTAAATGTGACAACACTATACATAGATGCACACCTCAGATAAAGACAGTGCATCAGGGACTGTTTATTTTGTCAGACGAAGACAATGCTTCATAGTTTGTCGTTGCCATAATGACAACAAACATTTTAGTTGTGTTGATATCTAGATAAGTACAAAATCAGTGACAAAAATGTAATAGAAACAGTAGAAACTACGGTAACGAATAATTTCAAATATTTTATATCATTCCTGTCATTGATGAGGATGATTTTGGCGTTGACAATTTGTGCTTCATTGTCAATATTATGTATTATTCCTACCCTTCTTATAATGTCGTCGTCTCGAATAGGGTTATATAGAAGCGACAGTATAAGACAGAGAAACGAAAAGGATATGAGGGAAGGCACAAATTTAAAGGGCCCCTTGTTTAAAATCGGAAAGTTTCATCATATCTTAGGGAGAGGTGGGGGAAGGCACTAATTTAAAGGTCTACACAATGCTTCAAGGTCATAGAACTGATTAGGGTAACAAGAAAGGTACCGACACGGACTGTCGCTTCTGTATGTAACTATTCTGTGATCTCGTTTCCTATTCCTCAAAATCTCTTATCCCTAACCCAAACACAAGTCCCTAACTTCCCAATAAAGGAATACACTAGCCCTACATATAGTGTAAACTCATGTCCACTACAACTACAAGGAGAGACCACAGTCACAGAGGACGTAGAGATTGCAACATAACCACGTAACAAGTCGGGGAGTAGGAATCTGGAATCAGATCTGGACAGAGATTGATTTACACTGCGGCTGAGAGACGCCAGTGGTTAATACTTAAAGTTAAGGACACTGTTTGTTCGTTTGCTGTAAATAAATGAATAGTGTGTTAAGGTGGAGTAAAAGTTGCGAGGTAGATGGTGATGTATTGGCTTAAGGTACTTGCAACCAGGTATGGTTTGGATACGTAAGATACCGGGTTTTTACCTCCCGCCTATCAATATATAGATAAGGGAGGTATTGTTTTCGGTAAAATTTCTCCAGTGTCAGTTTTCAACATATGAGCACGAATTAGGATCCCTAGAATATGATTTTACTATTTTTACTGTGATGTCAAGTTGTTGCTTATTTCAACCTAACCTAACTATGTTGTTAATGCTGTTCTGAATTTTATAGCGTGATTCAACTGAGTTGATGCATTATAATAATTAGAGACAATGGTTAGAAAATACATATTTAGGATTCAGTGCTTATATTTCGCAAGTAAATTATAAAGTATGTTATAGGATGTATTTATTCCCAGAAAAGGTTTCCATAGGTGTTTTCCTGAGATGTCTATATGTCCATAAGATGACCATAAGATAATGGTAATTTTGAGGACGTACAATCGAAAACATATGTCTCACATGGCTCCATATTTAATCGAAGCTAGTGGTACAAATATTATGATGGACTGTTGTGTACCTTCGACCACATGGCATTCACAGACGATGTCGCTGTCTATATTAAATTTATTGAGTTATTATAATGACAGACTTTAATTTTAGTTATGTCAAAAGGTGATTGCAAGTGAGACAACACTATACATAGATGTACACCTCAGATAAAGACAGCGCATCAGAGACTGTCTATTTTGGTATACTTTTTCGAGGTTGTTTTGAAAAGTGATAGCAAGTGAGATAACATCATAGGTATTTCTTTACTTCAGACGAAGACAGTGCTTCATAGTTTGTCGTTGCCATGATGACAACAAACATTTTAGTTGTGTTGATATCTAGATAAGTACAAAATCACTGACAAAAATGTAATAGAAACTGTAGTTTAGCTACGGTAACGAATATTTTCAAATATTTTAAAACCTTGTATATATCATTAATGTCATTCTTTTCATTGTTGAAAATGATTTTGGCATTGCCAATTTGTGTTTTATATAGTGTGTGAATAATAACACTTGGTTAAATTTCACAGGAGATTTATTTTCCTCTACTCCAATCGAAATTACTAGAAATGCTAGCAAATAGGAACTTTTGTTAATTCGTTTATTACCGTATTTTCTATTAGTTCTAGTAAAAATGTGTTACATCTTACACCTGCAATAGATTAACAATTAAATTCGACAGGTCTACAGTAAGAGATAAATATAACATGCAACACTTTTGTTAGAAATAAGACAGTCATGGAAATAAAAGAAAATATCTATGTGACAGTTTAGTGAACAAAAATTAAATAGGAACAGTGGTGTAACTACAGTAAGGAATATTTTCAAATATTTTATGTCATTCCAGTCATTGATAAAGATGATTCTGGCGTTGACAATTTGTTCTCCATTTTTTTGTTATATTATATATTATTCTTACCCTTCTTTTAACCTCGTGTTCCATTCCTCAATATCTCTTATCCCTCACTCAAACACAAGTCCGTAAGTTCCGAGTAAAGGATTACACTAGCCCTCCATATAGTGTAAACTCATGTTCACTACAACTACAAGGAAGAGAGACCACAGTCACAGAGGACGTAGGAATTGCAACATAACCACGTAACAAGACCTCGGAAGGAGGAATCTGGAATCAGATCTGGACAGAGATTGATTTACACTGCGGCTGAGAGACGCCAGTGGTTAATACTTAAAGTTAAGGACACTGTTTGTTGGTTTGCTGTAAATAAATGAATACTGTGTTAAGGTGGAGTAAAAGTTGCGAGGTAGATGGTGATGTATTAGGTTAAGGTACTTGCAACCATGGTTGGGATTCTATAACTCATAACAACTACAAATAACAACTGCAGTTGTTAAAATATCAATTACTAACGTCAAATGTTAAATGTCACCATGGCGGAAATTCAAATTTGTAATGAATTTAAGGCATTTCCATATCAGTGTAGACTTGTAGAGTGTTCTTTATATATCTATGAGTATATATGTACGTAGATATCAACCATAAATAATCATTACTATTATAGAATAGCCAGTACAATTTATAGTTGATATTTGCAATTGATGTCATAACAAGTCCAAATAATAGCAACGAAGATTTTGAAATAATGTCTCTAATGATTAAATGAAAAACACTATAGGGTGTCCGTTTTAAGCGGCTAACCATGAGCATCACGAGAATCAAAACAGATACGAAGTCAATTAAATTGAGGCAAACTTATCGCATTAGTTGTCCATTATAATCAAATCATTTATTTGTTTTCCTGAAAAAGTGCATAGCTCACTATATGTAAACAAAAAACTAATTTTGACGAATTTACCTTTTGACCAGGGCATGTAACCGGTTAGAAAAACCGGTTAATAAAAACCGGTAACCGATATTTTTAACGAAAATTGCGAACTTTAATTGTAATTTTAACCGATATTTTTTAGGCCGAAAAAACCGGTAACCGTTAACCAAAAAAAAAAATAAACCGGTTTTAGCGAACATTAACCTTTATTTTTCATTTAGCAAGAAAAATTTTAATATTTTTTTATATCTGTGTTTTCTACTTGTATTTGAACATGAGTCTATGATTTTCTAAAAAACTCCGTATTAATAAAAGTTATTGATGTTGTGAATTGTAGAAACAATCATTTAAACTTTGTTCGATGTTTTTCTCTACATCAAGTCAAATTTGGGTCCTTTGCTACCCATTTTAAGGTGTGCCAAACATCCAAATTTACTGTACAATATGTTGAGACACTTTTCAACTCATTTTTGGGTATAAAATGCAATACATAATCGTGTTAAACTTATTTATTTTTAGTTTTGTACACCTAAATATGTTTTAAGCACTTTAAACCCTTTTTAGGGTGTGAAATAACCCAAATATACCCATTTTTGGATCAAAATTTTGATTTTTTTGGAAAAACTAAACAGATAGATCTCCCTTCGCTGATTTCAAATTTTCAAACCGAATTCAATTATCTCTTCTCGTTCTTGAGATATTTGGCCTCAAAGTTGCACCTCAAAAAAGTGTGTTTTTTGACCATATCTCTAAAATGGTAGGAGATACAGTCTAAACGATTACACCAGACGATTCTACGCGCAAAGTTACATAAAGAAATGTTTTCTCCGCATATACGTTCTTTGGAACGATTTTGTGAAAAATGAGAAAAACGAAAAAAACAGGAATTTCAGTTTTTCGCTCGAGAACTTTTTGTCTACAAATCTTTTCATTTTCTGGACTTAAGTAAATACAGATGCGCTGATTTCAAATTTTCAAACCAATTTCAATTATCTCTTACCGTTCTCGAGATATTTGCGTTCAAAGTCAGACCTGAAAAAAATCGTTTTTCAGGAATAATCCTGAAATGGGTCGAGATACGACCTCGGCGACCTCACCAATCGATTCTGCGGGCAAAATTACATAAGTATACCATTTTTTAGATATTTATTCCAGTGGATACAATTTTTAGAGCAAAAAAACGAAAATCGCAAAAATCGAAAAATCGCCTGATGAACCCCTTGCGATTTTTTTCGATTTTTGGCCATTTTCGTTTTTTCGCTATAAAAATTGTATCCATTGGAACATAAATCTGAAAATTGGTACAAAAATCTAATTTTGCCTGTAGAATCGATTGGTGAGGTCGCCGAGGTCGTATCTCTACACATTTCAGGAATATTCCTGAAAAACTGATTTTTTCAGGTGTAATTTTGAATGCAAATATCTCGAGAACGGTAAGAGATAATTGAATTCGGTTTGAAAATTTGGAATCACCGCATATGTGTTTACTTAAGTCTAGAATATGGAAATATTTTGAGACAAAAAGTTTCCGAGCGAAAAACTGAAATTCCTGTTTTTTCGTTTTTCTCATTTTTCACCAAATCGGTCCAAAGAACGTATATGCGGAGAAAACATTTCTTTATGTAAATTTGCGCGTAGAATCGACTGGTATAATTGTTGAGATTGTATCTCTAACCACTTTAAAGATATGGTCAAAAAACATACTTTTTTGAGGTGCAACTTTGAGGCCAAATATCTCAGGAATGGAAAAAGATAATTAAATTCGGTTCAAAATTTGGAATCATCGCATTGTGGACTATCAATTTAGACTATTTTCAAAAACCAAAATTTTTGACCCAAAAATGGGTATTTTTGGGTGTAGAAACATAATTTTACGTTAAAAACCTTAAAGTTGTATTTTTTAAGGTTCATTGTTGGTTCATATTAAACTATTTTGTATGTTATAGTGTAAATCTAGCTTTAATATTACAAAAATGTCTATTCAAATAGTTTTGCATTTTATCTCATTCGTATCATGGATTTTTTTTGTATACACACCCAAATTTGGGTAGATTGTAATCTAGGGATATAAACGTGAAATATGGTAACTTTGTTAAATGAAGTTGGGCACATTTATCTGTCAATATGCATTTAAAATATGAAAATAATCATAAATATTTACAAATGAGTTATAAAATTTGAATATCCTTTTAAATTAGTTATGTTTATTCGGTTTTCTTACTCAGAAACAGGGCATGTAACCGGTTAAAAAAACCAGTTAATAAAAACCGGTAACCGATATTTTTAACGAAAATTGCGAACTTTAACCGTAATTTTAACCGATATTTTTTAGGCCGAAAATACCGGTAACCGTTAACCAAAAAAATAATAAGCGAACATTAACCTTTATTTTTCATTTAGCGAGAAAAAATTGAATATTTTTTTATATCTGTTTTCTACTTGTATTTGAACATGAGTCATGACAGTTTTTACAATTTCCATTTTATTGGAGAGTCATAAATGTAGGTAGTCTCTTTGGCCGTTAAGGTTACTTAAAATGTCCCAAATAAATACGGCTTTTGTCAACACAGGCAAGTTTAAAATTGAAAAGTGACCTGCGTTTTTCTAAAGATATTATGGGAATTTTTGTGAATATTCATTAATTAAATAGGTGTTTTTAATTGTTATATTTTTTTCAGATGATATTTTTTTCGAATGTTTTTAATTAATTATTTTGTAATTTTTATAATTAATTTGTTATAATTAATTTTATTTATTTTTTTAACCGATATATTAACCGGTTTAAATCGGTTTCCAAATTTCAAAAACCGGTTTTCGAACTAAAACCGTTATTATTATAACGTTCTCTATAAGGGTTAACCTTTAACCAGTATTTTTTTCGGTTACATGCCCTGCTTTTGACTTATAACTTTTTTGTTTAAATTCATAAAATTTTCTAAATTTCACATTTTTATAGATACTTTTTTACGAAGAATTAACAGCGGTCCTCTAAATATTTATAGCTTGTACACTTGTCGAGAAATTCTTACTAACTTTCAATTTTCATATGGGGCTCAAAGATGTCTTTAGTAGAGTTAAATAGAGATTTTGTACATTAAAATAAAAATAAAGTAAGAAATTAGAGAATCTTTGATTTTATTTCATTTCAATTTTTAGGAAAACAAAAACATGATTAAAATAGCCAACTAATTTGGCATCTTTGCTCCAATTTAACCGACTTTGTATCTCTTATGGTTTTCGAGATCCCAATGGTTAGCCTCTTAAAATGTTCACGCGGTAAACAGTAAGACAAAGACTAGAATATTTTAACGAATCGGATGAGCCGAAATTTTCCGAAAAAGTGCTATAGTATTTCCTGTAGATGATTGATGAGATAACCCATCCAACAGATAGATATGTATAACAATATAAATTTATATATGTAGTGGTCGTAGTATTTTTGTAAATTATGTTGTATATTAGGTAGCTAGGAAACAGGTTCTAATTTATTTCCGTATTCCATCCTTCCAAGTTCTTCTATGTATGCCACTTTTTGCATTGGACATAATTGTAATATCTCCCAGCAAGTTTCTTTGTTTTTAATTGTAGTTACATTTGTTTTTTTATACTTTAATATTTTATCATGTTGTTATCAAACTGATCATAATAACATATTCTTCATTTGAAACAATTGCACTTCTGCTACGTTTCATTATTCAAATATTGTGTCATATTAACCTTAAAGTATAGCTAAACAAGGACTTGTGATCTGACAGATCTAGTAATATGAAGAGAGTAGTCGTATATTTTACTTAACTTTTAACAAGAGATGTCTACATATTTGAAACACGCTCTTTGCTTTAACCATGATGATGCTGGTTAAATCTAAATCATACTTAATTTAACCGTAAATTAACCAGATATTGAAAAATCGGCCCTTAGTCTACGGTGTAAGTAAACCAATTTTTATTGAAATTTTGAACTTCAAATTATGTATGGTAATACAAAATTCACATTTCCTACAATTTCCCAGTTAATCTAAAGTGTTGAAAATTGTCTAGAATATTGTCAAGAGTCTTGATATAAAATAAGAAAGTCTTGTATTCCCTTGAAATTTCAAGACAAGACTTTTACCAGTCTAGTCTTGATAATCTACATAAGGTAAGACCCTAGAATTTAGTCAAGGCAAGACAAAATTATAGACAAACTAGATCTAGACGACATCCCTACAATGTACATATAACATCACAAGGTGATGTATAGTAACCTATGACACAAGAGACTTTTTATTGAAATATCTCCAACTTTTACCCTTTTTTCCGCTATATTCTCCGCTGTATTCTCCGCTGTATTTTTTGCGTTTGAAGCCGTTGAACAGCTCATCATCTTAACTAGATTGTAAGGGACACCGTCCCAGTATAAACTTATCAGCTCACCTTTATTTGCGCACCATTGATCGGGCAGTCGTACCCTGAATCATATCTTGTCAGCAGAGTTTGATGTATGACGGTGACGGTGATGTCGCCTGGGACGGACGTGCTACGGTCGGAAGAAGAAGAAGAATAAGAAGAAGAAGGGGTAAATGATCGGGAGATGGAGAAAGTGACAAGGAATAAGGAATGGAAAAATAAGTGCAATGATGTGTATGTATACGTTTAAGTTTATGGGATTTGTGGTACTGTAGTTGTGTGGTTTAGTAGTTTAGTAGGTCTTGAAAATTTGAGTTCAATGCTCGTGTTTTGGGTTGACTTGGGAAATCAGGTTTTTGCAGGCTGTTGCCACCAGCGTGAAACTTGTATAGTATTATAATAAAGTTTTATGGGACTTGCGGTATTGGTACTTTTAGGCAGGTACTTTCTTCTGTCGTATGCTACACCAGAAATTTTCTTTCAAAATGTTTCCTAATAATGTACCTTTAAATGTATATTAAAATATTCAAACAATAATGCATTTTATACGCACGTCTTCTAATTTCAGTTTGAAAATTGAGAAGAGAGAGAGAGTAAATTTTAAATATAAACAGTTATTGATATAAATATGAGAAATATTTGATTGTTAAAAGAAATAATTTTATATATATTTCGGCTTATAAGGCCATTACTAATGAATATACTTTACAGAAAATTTTAGTATTTATACATTTAAAAAATGGTATTTAGAGGTATTTTTTTGGGAAACTGTTTAAAGCTTCAAGTAAAGTACTACTTCCGGTTAACCAATTGTAGTCAAAATCTAATAAATTCATCATATTTGAATATTAGTCTTAAATACCAAATATTATATTTTTTTACATTTATCGTATTGGAGTTATCGCAGACAAAAATTGTTACAAACACACACATATGGACATACAAACATCACGGTATAGATAGTAAAATCGTGTTGTAGAGACCCTAATTCGTGCTCATATGTTGTAAACTTACACTGGAGAAATTTGACCAAAAACTATACCTCTCTTATATATATTGATAGGCGGGAGGTAAAAATGTAAATGAGATTTCTTGATTTTCCTCAAACATAACGTAACGATCCCAAGGTCATGACAGGTCCGCTCGGTTTCCCTTGTTCTGTTTTCCAGAATGCTGGCGAACATTCCAGAACTTAATTGTTTTACTATAAAAACACCGAGCAGGAGATCACGAGGACAGTCTAATTTTGATACGTGTAGTGATCTTTGGTGATATAAATAAAAAATTGGTGATATAAATATTGTGGAAATAAATATTGCGTAGTTTTAAGTGTTTAAATAAATAATCTTATGCCCGGTTTTTCAGTCATGGCTTAAGTAAAAGTTTAGTTGAGCTGTGAACTTAGTTTTGAACTAGTTCATTGGGAATTGCGTTTATCAGTTATAAGATTGAACTAGTTTAGTTGAACTGTACATGTTAAATTTTACACTACATTTTTTTTAAGTTGGTAGTTATATAACCTCAAATTTATTGTAATCTGCTAATCTGACAGATAGGTGAGATTGTTTGATTACTGTTTCTTGTTAAATTAGGTAATTAAGATGAGTGAAAATGAAAATATAAATAAACGTTCCACAAATTTTACTAAAGAAGAAGGTATATTATTAACTCTTGTCAAAAAATATAAACACATAATAGAATGTAAGAAAACCGATAGAATTTTTTGGAAGCAGAAGATACAAAAGTGGACCGATATCGAAAATGAATTTAATAATATGAGCGGAAAAGTTTTTCGAACAAGTGTAGTTTTACGAAAAAAATACGAAAATTTAAAGAAAAGATCTAAACAGAAGTATGCTGACATTAAATGTGATGCAACAGCTACAGGTGGAGGCCCTTCCATTTATAATGAACGTAACGGTTCTCTTGCTCAATCTAAATCTTGTAAAAAAATCGAAATCATCCCAAATTTCGAAATGATCTATTCTTTCTCTGAAAATTTTGGGCCTTCGTATAAGCTGATTTTCAATAAAATTGATATCATCTTCATTCTCAGATGACTCCATTGTATAACTACAATATACAAATATATGTTACACAGTTCTGCCTTATTTTATTTCGTTAGCAAAATAACTAATTATGATCAAGCACATTGAAAGAAAAACTATTACTGAAATTGTTAAACCGTAAACTCGAAGTTGAACCAGGTCCCCACGAGGTTCAAGTTCAAGATAAATTTGAGCTCAGTTCATAGTGTTTATTGAACTGATATACACTTTAAACGTTAAACTTGAACTTAAACTAAAATTTTGGTTTAAACTCGTACTGAAAAACCGGGCATTAGTGTTTACGTTTTATTAATAATAATTTCTTTTATTTACAACTATTGAAATATAGGTACATTATATTTGTGATACTACACATAATATACTACTCATATTACACAAGTGTAATATGAAATCTTATATTACACGCTACACTTTTCTGTAATAAATAGAGCATATAATTTAACACATAACATTTTAATAAACTGTTAATTTATTAATAATATATTTTTTATTATAAATATCAATATAAATGATTATAAAAGTATAATAAATACATTTTGAATAGTTATTTTGACATTTAAGTGCTACTGTGGCGCCATCTGTTAAGCTATATATGAACTACTCACACCTAACTGAATATTTAACAAATAATATCAGATTTTTTATATGCCTGTTAGTTGTAGATAAAGTATAGTATTTGACTCGCATAATATGGCTACATTGCACGCGGATGATTAAGAATACTCGCTACCGCTCGTATTTTTAATTACATCCTCGTGTAATATAGCCTACATATTATGCTTGTTAAATAATATACTATTAAATGAGTGTTTATATTTGTTAATTCTGAGTGTTAGTTATTTTTATTATCTCTTTATAATTTATGACTCGTTTATTAAACCTAGTTATATAAATATTCGTTTTTTACTTATGTTTACACTTCACCTAAATAAATAAACGTTACAATAACTTATGTATTTAGTTTCTCAAATATATGATTAATTACCTCTATGGTTTTTCCTAACCTAGTTTATTAATTCCATCATATATACTCTTGCTACGACTCTTGCTTGTACGGAATGATAGATTGCCAATTTATTTCCTTGGGTTGAAGTGTTGAAGTTTATCTCTGACATCAGTGATAAGGAGAAACGCTAGCGTCTAACATGTAACATCTAACGTCTAACGCAATCAAGTATTTAGCCGAGTGTAGCACCTGAGCCATGGTTATATTTTTAGATATCGATTCCAGTCTTCCCTAAAGGCAAAGGATTCTCAGTTCAAGGGTTGAGTAAAGTGAGTTATTTATAACGAAATGGGATAATATATGAGTTGTTTATGGAATATGTGTGAAAAGCGATTTGTTGCTGAAAATATGTGTATAAAAGTATAAGGTAATTCTTTGCATGGTTACGAGATTATCAATATTTATCATGTATACGATGCGTACAGTTCTAATATACCGTATGCTCCAGAAAATGTTGCCATAGACATTTAACATAGGAAAACAGTAAACTTCCAAGTAATACATAAGTCATCATATTGCACAGGACAATACTACATGTGTTCCAAAATTTTATTTAATAAGGATTACTTCATAATAATAACATAATTTAGGAAATTTACAAAAATAATTACATGTTTTATGTAGGTACACAACGAACATAAAGCAAAAATATTGATTATATATACAAGCTATGCAACGAAATTCGGAATATAGGACTTAAACATGGGATTCAAAAAAAATTGAAGATACTCTATCTCTTCTGATAAATTTAGAGCAAAAATACAAGTATGAAGTTGTTCAAAATTAAATTCTACGTTGGATAAGATATTACAATAATTGTCTCCATTTTAATATTATTTCTGTTGTACCTTGATGCATTGTGTGGACTTTTAAATTTGTTAGCTGATTTAAGCGCGGTATTTAAATTTTTGTTTAAATGATATTGAAATGTAAAAATACTAAAATTATTAATTTATCAATATAATAAAAGCAAACTGTAAATATTTTTATTAAACTAAATGTCGGTAATTTGCAAGTTTATCAATAAGCACAATTATCTATTTCTTTTTTTTTGATCAGATTAAAAATTCATATTACTATATTACATAACATAAAACATACTGAGCCTTACATATTTTTTTTTAATAATCTAGTGGAGAATTTTGCTAGTTGAAACCCAAATATTTTACCAACTCATATAAGCAATATCCTACACCTTTGATTAACACAAATCAATTTTTCAATATTTTTATAAAAAATATTTTCTAAATAAAATATATAATTTTAAAAATATTCGTGTGTTGTTTATAAATTTACAAACTCAGTATTCTCCAAATTATGATCTTTATAATGTATAAATATATGTTTTCTAATTTGAAATTTTGTTGAGAAATCGTCTCACAAGCTTCACATTTGTGTATTTTTAAACAATTATTTAACAAGTACTACTTTGAAAGAGCCAGTATCATCGTATACATGGACGTCGACAAGGTATGGAAAGCTGATACAGCTTCTTCCCCTTTGGAATATGTGAAATATAATAACTTCTTTTTGATAATTATTTTTTCTAGCTTTTATGAAAGTGATAACATATTTCTTGCTTGTTTGAAACCGATTTCTTAATTTTTGTATTTTTATTATTATAAGTCCTTTAAATTTGCTGGCTTTCCCCATCTCTCTCTAATTTTCGTTTCTCTGTCTTACTGTCGCTTCTGTATAAACTGCTCTGTAGTTAAACCTAAAAGTACCAAATAAATACGGCCTTCATGTTCAATATTATCTAAAAATAACTAGTCTAGTTTTGATTATGATAAAAACTTTCATCCATCAATTTTGAAACTAATTATCACTGTTTGTTTTGTATAATAAAACAATTTATTTTTTAAACAATTGCATCCGATACGAGCATGATTAAACTTGAGCTAATGAATTTTAGATTGCCGGATATAAATTAAATTTTATTGACCAACATTAACCATTAATGCTAATCGAGGATTTGCCATTCGTATGCGTAATAGATTATTTTAATCTCTATAATTTGTAAATGCTCATGCATTTATGAATGAAACAATTAAATTCAAAATATGGACGTTACTGAATTTGCTAATTTGTACGGTGTTTGCTATAAATAATAACGGCAATAATTATGGCTGCTCAGGGACTTTCAAAATGGTACCTGCAGAATATTTGATTAGTAAGCTGTTTAATTTTGTCTTGTAGGATCAGTGAAATATAGTAATACTGGAACATGTACCAACGGGGTCAATTCAATTCAAGAGAGAGTAAGAGAGACAACAACTGACAGGTGTTTGTGTCCTTGTCGTACAATTCGTTCAAAATATTTCTAATTTCGTTTTTGAAAAAGGATAATTTAATAAATAATAATATAAGAATAAAATATTTATTAAGAAATATGTGTAACAATTTTTATTAACAATTTAAAGAATGTAATATATCGGGAGTTATTGTATATGAAGCTTCTTTAATTTGAATTTCAGTTCTTCTAAATTTTCAGTTTCTCCCGTATGAACTTTACATTTTAAATACCCCCAGTAAAAGATGTCATTAGGAAGAGATCTGGTGAACGCGGTAGTCAGTTAATTTCTCTCTCAAGTCCTATCCAGCGATGAGGAAATATTCTGTCCAAATATTATTTTACTATTCGATGGTTGTGAGCTGGACAACCGTCGTGCTCAAACCATATTTCGTCCATATTTAAATTCAAATTATTTAAACTTGATATAATCTGATTTTATAATAATTCCAAATATATTTTACCTTAAATAAAAATGATCCAATTACATGATCTCCAATTAAGCAAGCCCAAACATTAACTTTTATTAGATATTGAGTCCTGCTTTCTTCAAATAAATGTAAATTATGTCTGCTCCAATATCTACAATGTTGCGATTTACTTCTCCTGTTATAAAAAATGTAGATTCATTAGTAAATAAAATTTTGTTTCTGAAATTTGGATCGATATTAATTTTCTCAAAAAGCAGTTCATAAAAGTCTATTCTTTTTTTATGATCATTGTTTCTTTACTCGTGGTGATTTTAAATAGTACAAGTGAAATTCTTCGTCTTTCATTAATCGGTATACAGATGTTTTGTTGATATTTAAATGATTTGTCGAAGATTTTGTAGAAACTTGGTTATTTCCTTCTACTGCTCGTAATACATAATTTTTATTATCTTCATTTCACACTGGTTTTAATCTTCTCCTGTTATTATGTTTTGTTAAATACGAGTCGTTAATATTTTAACCAATTTTTCGTTACAGAATATGAAATATGTCAAACTTATTAAAGTTAACAACTTGTTATATTTAACAACGTCAGGTGATTGTTAATTTTTAACCATTTCCTTACAGAATAGGATTGATTGTATGTTATCAGATATTGTTGTATAAATTAAATATGTAAACATCTCTCCATTATTATAATTTCAATTTCGTGGTTGTCAAGATTTGTATTTTGCTATTCTATAAAATATTCCAATCTGCCCAAAATGTTTGAAATTTGACATATACACGCACCTACATACATTATTCCAACTATGTGAAATTATTAACGAATCAATGGACCAACTTCACAATAGAGACCCATCTCAAAATTTCAGATAACTTCGTATCTGTTTCTGTTCTGAATTAGGGAACTTGATGAAATTATTAAAAGCATTTTGACGAAAAGAATAAGGGAAGAGCTAATATAAATGCTGACTAGTGGTATAATTTAAAGGTGTGGTAGTATAGGGAAAATAATAATAAAATATAAAATATTAGCTGTTATAGAAAAATCTCTATGTAGTAGGTATTGATGTAATAAGGAAA
Source organism: Stenolophus ochropezus (assembly GCA_035578165.1). Classification (NCBI taxonomy): domain Eukaryota; kingdom Metazoa; phylum Arthropoda; class Insecta; order Coleoptera; family Carabidae; genus Stenolophus; species Stenolophus ochropezus. Next base: position 17,385,229 of record JAQOWZ010000012.1, on the reverse strand, counting down.
CAGGTGGTTATTTAAAGCATGCGAAAAGTACTAAACGAAACGCAGGCGTGTTTTGTAAGAGCAGAAGTTAAATAACAATCCAGTTTCCTTACGTGTTTGGTACATTTTTTCTACTTCCTTTTGAAGAAGTGCAAAAATGTATTTGAGATTATAAATTTTTGACATTTTGATGACATTTCTAAATTAAAAAGAGGACAATATCAAGGACTCCTTTATTTTGTACGTTATAAGTTACTATAACAAAATAATTATTGTTGGGTAATAAAATTGTCATTGAATGGGGTTTGTGACCAAATTTTGATTTTTATATATATTATACTAGACAAGAAAAAAGAAAATATCCGTATTTTTTAACGAACTCATTATTGGTAGTTTATAAGAAAATAATCATTAAAGATTTGAGGAGGGATGTTGTCAGTGTCGGATTAAGTTTCAATGCGCTTGTAGGCAAAAAATTATGTCCCATCCTCCTCCTGTTAGTCACGAAAATAATAAATGACAATAAAACAAAAAAATATATTGTAAAGAAATATAGGTATATTTAAATAAATTAAAAATCATAATCTTTAAATTAAATTATTTTTCTTAACATATTCTTTAGAGTAGCATTTTATTTATTATTATTATTTTAAAGAATTATTGTATCTCCTTCTATATTTAAGTAACTGACTACTACCCTAAAATGGGTGTGAGTTATATCCATAAAAATATCACTAGTAAATTTCTCGCATCAATGTACTTATGTATACAAATTTCATTTTAAAATTCCTACTAGTATGTGCGTCTCAGGATATACCGAGGCGGTAGTGGGCCTTCGGGCCTCCGCCTCGCCTGGTGGTCTGGCCAGACCGCCTTCCAAGGTATCTAGTTCAGTCGGCCGGGAATTGCAACACGCTTCAGTATGTGTTTTAATTTTTGGTATACTGAAACCAGAGTACATTCTGAAGTAGATTTGGCTGCTCTGGATTGTGCTTTGGTTTCAGCGGGTCAAGAATTAGAGCAATCTGAATTATTTTCCCTAATTCTTGGTGCTGAAATCATATTCTGAAGCAATGAAGCTCTGGATTGTGCTCTAGTTTCAATGAGCTAAAAAATAGAGCAAGTATTCAGAATGCTCTGATTCTTGACTTAATAAAATCAGGACACATTCTGGAACAGATTTGAATGCTCTGAATTGTGCTCTAGTTTCAGTAGGTCAAGAATTAGAGCATTCTAAAGTGTTTGCTCTAGTATTTCATTTTTCTTGTATGTTTTGATGATGGTAATTATAAAAAAATTTGCCCCATGATAGCATAGATTACATTTTTATTCTCTATCCCAAAATTAAATACAATATATTTCTAGCAGTTCATCTTCAGTCATCAATTTCTGCTTATATATCTTGCGTCCTTGTCGTATACGAAAAGCATACATGAGACTTATATTCACTATCTAATTATTGAACGTGTTACAGAGGGGTATATGCTATCTGCGTTCAACCAAAAAATTAAATAGATATAGTAGTGTAACCGCGTTAACAAATATTTTCAAATATTTAAAAAACTTAAATATGTCATTCATGTCATTCATATCATATATAAAGGTGATTTTGGAGTTGACAATTTGTGCTTCATTATGAGTTGCTAGTTTCTTTAGTTTATTCTACAACTCTTTTTGTATATTTCATCGATTATTATATGTGTATATAACACTGTCAATTTTGACATTTATTTACTTTGAAAATCACACAATTTTTTCTCTGCGCGATTTGATTCACATATTTACGATTAATGACATGACGATCAACTCGAGAAAACCAACTTTAGATTTATTACCTCTTTATTATGACGGTCGGTAAAAATAATGAAGAGAAAAAATAACCATGCAGAATTCATTGAAGACAACACCAAATATTTTCAGAAAACAAACATGTATACTATTTGCATAGCTGACTTTAATATTAAAATTAATGTACATACATTAGCATTTCAACTAAAATTACTCATACTCGTTTGTTCTTGCTCCAGTTACAGTGAGAAGTGTAATATGTTACTATGTTCACTTGTTCCCTTCATACACAAGGTTACACGTGCTACACTGTTGAATTGTTCTTCATTTTTTTGTTGGAAACTATTTCCATATTAATGTAATGTATAACAAAATGCTTGAGTATTTTTGGACTATTTTTCATATATTGCATTTAAACTGAAATAATTAACTCTACTTCTATTTATACTTCACTGTAGCTGGCATCTGGTGTTGAAATTAAAAAGTACGGTAATAGGGAAAATATAATAACTCTTACAATAAAAGCCTACAAATTTATATAATTTGTTGGTTTTAACTTTTTATTGAAAAAATCATGATTTTTTTTATAAGAATAAAAAATCTGATGAGGACACGACATGACTTTCTTGTACGCCTATGAATTATAATTTTTTTCCTGCATTTCATTTAAACTTATTTAATTTGAAAGTGAAATACAATCTTCTAATCAGTCTCACATACAAAAATTCAACATTCTACGCCTATTCGTTTTAGGGCCGGTTTTTCATAAACTAGTTAATTTAAAAATTAACCATGGTTAGATTTAACCAGTAGAGTACGTTAATCATAGTTAAAGAAAAGAGCGTTGATTAAATTAATCCTGAATATCAAGTTTCTGGTTTTAGTTAGCAAGAAAAATATACGAATGCTTTGGTCATATTACTACATCTGTCAGTTCATAAGTGAATAATACTCCAGTTTCGTTCCGTTGTTCACGATCGAAGAAACTGTATGCCTGTAATAGGTCTTGTTAATTTTGAATGCCAAAATTCCTTGTTTGCTAAATTATACACAATTTTGCTGCACTTCATTTAAAGTTATTTCACTCGAAAGTGAGATCATTCTATGGCTTCAACTTCAACTTCCATTCGTTTGATATCTTCAAACTTCCCTTCCTATTTCGTATTGTATTACACAATAGTTTATTGTGCAACAAGTGCAGAAACTCGTCTATTTTCAACGAGGTGTGAAAGTTTTAGCACGAGAGGAAGTCTAAACACTAAACTTTTTCTACGACCACACTGCTAAACGTTGCAGAACAAAAATACATGCAGGAAAGCTATTGTAACCTCAAGAAATATACCATCACGCAGGCGCAATGTTGGAAATTACTGTGAGAAATATCATTTGCCACACTGCGCATGTGCAGTGTTGGCAAATACTGCAAGAAATAATGTATTGTAACGAGCGAGACTCATCACTGATGTGTCATCACGGCTGACCTGTCTAAGCAGGTAGTCGCGTTAAAGGTCAAGTGGGATAGGAGTGACGTAGCTATTGTTCGAGAATTTTATAATGTCCAGAAGAGTCTGGAATTTAGGGATTAATTGACGGCAGGTATATAAAAGTTACGACGGGCGGCTCAAGGAAGTCAGTATTGGCAGAGTGTGCAGAGTCACTGAAGTCAGTCAGTGTCGGTCAGTACATGTCAGCGACATGTAAAGTAGAAATAAATAAATAGTTGGTGATATAAATATATTGTGGAAATAAATATTGGGTAGTTTTAAGTGTTGAAATAAATGTTTGTATAGTCTTTTTCACGAAAATGTGATCGTACGTCATACCTAGTAATAAAATTGTAGCCAAAACTGCAATGTTACTATCCTTAGCATATACCCAGTAAAATACACGGAACTTAGTGTCTTTTACTAATAAATGGTTGGTAATCCTGTACAACGTTGCCATTCTCGAAATGTCAAAAAATAATATTATTTTTGAAAAATGTCAAAAAATCGAGCAAAAAATTTAGGAAGTTGTGCACAGAATATGGTGAATTCTGTAATAAGGTATTTCGAACAAGAACATGACAAACGAAGATACAGAGGGGGATGCTGAATAAATTTAATTTATTTTAGGAAAATAATTCACAATATGATATATAGTCACATGGTATACTATGCAACCATCAACACTTGAATGTACCCTACAAATACTTGGCAACGTTGCATCAGAGAATATTATGACGTACAATCACATTTTCGTGAAAAAGACTATAGTGCTTAAGTTTTTATTAATAATAATTACTTCTAAATTATTCTTAATATTTGTTTATTTATATTGTTACTAACTTTTATTATCTTCTTATAATTTATTATTTTTTTATTAAATTTAGTTATATAAATATTCTTGTTTCATTTGTTTTTTTACCTAAAAAAATAAACGTTACGGTATAATGGTATGACATTGCTGTGTTAAGATTTGCAAATCTGTTTGGAAACCAAATTCACATTTATTCTTTTTCAAGTACGTAATAAATCATTTGGACAATGTAATTCAGTGGAATTATTTTTTAATCTATTCAGTTTTCCAGTAAATAATAAACCGGTAACAACGCAGTAGAAAGAAAAATAATAGCCTGCAAAATTTCACTTGGAAAATATTCATACGTTTGTAGTGATCATTTCTGCATAATACAATTTTCTACTGTCTTCATATGGTTGATATTTTATAATATTAAAAACTTTTTGAACAGACTGTACGACAAGGACAGAAATACCTGCGATAAGCACTCTCTCTCGGATTGAGTTGGGGTCTCTAGAACAATTTCCAGTATTACTATATTTTAATTGTTGAAAGCTTTGTTAACATTGAATTGCAATAAGATGTATATATATATATATATATATATATATATATATATATATATATATATATATATATGTTTGTTTTTCCAGAACAGTTTTTCATTTTCTGCTTTTTTACGAACCACAATAAATTTAAGAAACGTCAAAAATATTAATCCCACCTCTTATCCGTTTCTCAATCTTATTATTCGACTCCGGAAACAAATATGAATATTGGTTCAGCCGAAGTCAGACAATAAAAGAAAAATAAAACTTAAATCCGCAATAAAAAATTCAAATCGTAAAAATAAAATTATATCCAGGCAAAGTAAACAAGCGCACAAATAAACCTTAATCCAACCCTGGCCTGTCAGTGGCACTCAACAAGTGGGGCTTTGTATTATTCATAGACTGAGCTTGAATACGACGCCTCTTTACTTATAGAAGACATTAAACCTTAGATGAGGTATAACAGAGATATGGCACACTGCTATAGCTACGTACTACTGAGCAAGCAAAACATGTATGGTCGAGAATCGCTAACAGTCAGCTGCGTGAGAACAATCCGCCAGCTGAATAGTGCACACTTACAGTTAGACGAACCAAATATTGGTCATAGTGTTAGTCAGCTATCCTCATTATTTGTTTGGTTGAGTTTTCCATATAACTACTCCACTGGTCCACTGTTCTCAAACAGCTGGCTGCAAGCGATTTTAAACCTTAGATCTTTCGACAATATATTTGGGCAATGCCATATCTCTATGTTATACCTCATCTAAGGCATTAACTATAAGAAATTTATTAGGGTATTGTTAAGTGAGAAATCATAAATTTCATACTGAAACTGTAATAGTTATTGTATCACTAGTGCAGAAACAGAACTTATGCGTCTAGTAAATCTATCCTAATCTGAAATTGGGTACAAAAGTATTTTTCAGACGACCACATATGAAAGTAGCCATATTTACACTGTAATTAACACCAGAAAATGTAACATAGCACACGGCGTGTGTTATAATAACACACTAGTGTGTTATATAACCGGATATGATGATTAGTGGTCAATAGATGGAACTTTGATAATGAAATGTAACAAAATTAATGAAAATTTGCTTAAAACTACGATTTTAAAATTGGTAGTGAATTAATAACAAAAAAAAGAGTCAAAATGTACTGATAGTTTTATTAATTGCTCAAATAATACGTACTAGACTTCCAAATCAGTTTCAGTTTCAGCTGCTCTGAATTGTGATTTGGTTTCAGTGGGTCAAGAATTAGAGCACTCTAAAGTGTTTGCTCTAGGTCTTGGCCTGATGAAATAAGTTCACATTCTGGAATACATTAAACTGCTCTGGATTGTGCTCTGGTTTCAGTGGGTCAAGAATTAAAGTATCATAAAGTGTTTGCTTTAATTCTTGGTCTGCTGAAACCAGAGCAAATTCTGGAGCAGATTTGGCTGCTCTGGATTGTGCTCTGGTTTCAGTTGATCATGAATTAGAGCATTTTAAAGTGTTTGCACTAATTCTTGACCTGCAGAAACTAGTACACATTCCAGAGCAAATTTGGTTCCTCAAGATTCTGAAGCAGATATAGCTGTTTTGGATTTAAGTGTTTCAGAATTAGAGCAAACATTTCAAAATGCGAAATGTATTTTATTTTTATACAATTTAATTTCATTTAAAATTATTTGTTTTTCAGCAGGCTTATAATGTTCCTACAACAAATTTTCTTCCTGAAACTGAGATGGATAATTTTTTCCATGAAATGCAATTTAGGAAATCTTTCTAAACATTTTTTCATTCGCCACCTGATTTCTAAACATTTAAGCGCAATAAAATTAAGTTCGGAAATAGTTTGAGCATATTGTGGTTCTTTATTGAACTTGTGAAGAGCTTTCTCGGAAAATAAAAGCAATAAAAATGTCTAGAGTGTTCAAGTATCACTTTGGGTTCAATATTACGTAGAAAAACTAATTAAATTCTTGTTGTTTATATACAAAACTTTAATTAGTACAATACTAATTTTAAACTTTCTGTAAACACGTTTTTGTGCCTTGGTCTGGTGTGAACAGGTTCATACATGCATTTTAAATTCGTCCGGAAAATTAAGTTTACACTCAAACCAACTCTCTGTACACCAGTAAAGGAAAATAGTTTCCTCTTCTTTTAAAGTTTTATTAAATATATACACGAAATAAATTTTTTATTATACTTACTATATTAATAAACAAAAAAAATTGATGCGGCCAACATATTACCTCCCGCCACTGTAGTAATATATTCTATATACGTTTTTCAGTACATTTAATTTGTAGTTCAGAATATTTTAAATTTATTTCATAGATAAAATTTCCTTCATAAAATTTGTATGACCAAAAAAACAGCTATTTTTGGCGTTACTAAAACCGGAACCGAACTTACCATCATTCACGCGTGCAAATATATAGTCCTTGATATTTCTTCCACTTTTTTTAATTTTACAACAAAACTACTTAATTTTTATTTATTTTATCTTTTAAACTTAGTTACATCAAATTTGACATCATATGTGAAATTTTGTGAACATATGAATAACTCATCTGTTTTATAGAAATTTCTCAGCCTAATCGATATGTAAAATTATTAAAAAAAAAATCTGTTTAGCTAGAAGTTATATATAAACGTAATTATGCAGATCGATAGAAAATCTTTATATTAATAATAACGTAATTTGCGAGAAATGGTATTTAGCGGTATTTTTCTGGAAAGACTGTTTAAAGCTTCAAGTAAAGTATTACTTCCGGTTAACCAATTGTAATCAAAATCTAATCAGTTTTCATATTTGAATATACCAAATATTAAATTTTTACATGTATCGTGTTGGAGTTATCGTGGTCGAAAAATTGTCACAGACACACACACGGACATACAGACATCACGGTAAAATAACAATATCGTATTCTAGAGACCTTAATTCGTGCTAATATGTTAAAAACTCACTCTCGAGAAATTTAACCAAAATCAATACCTCCCTTATCTATATATTGATAGGCGGGAGGTAAAAAGACAAGAAATCTTGTCTTGTGAAACACTATTTTCAAACAATATCTAGTCTATCACATTCAAAAAGGTTTATTTTGGATAATATGAATCAATTAGTGAGGTCCAAAAGGTAGGTTTTTACAATTTTCGACTGTTACTCAACTAGAAACTTCTTGTATAAGTCAATTAATTGATAACTGTTAAGTAACATGTACGTATGTTTGTTTTATCTATGTTTGACGAAAGATTTCTGTAAAATAGTTTACATGATTTACTTGATACTATTTTAATACCATTTATGTAAGTCTGTTACTTGAGTTGAATGTATGTCTGTATATTTGATTGTATTGTTTTGTAAGTTATCAGCACCCTGATGAAGACTGATTTACAGTCGAAACGTTGGTGTATTAGTGGATTTTATTAAATGACTGCAACTCCAAAAAAGACCTTCTTTTAATTTAAGGATTTTATTTATTTTTTCTATAGCAGATGTTAAAGTGCAATTTTATCAACTCAAAATAGTGGATAAAGTAGCACTTTAACCGCAAGGGTAGATAAAGTAACACTTTAACAGCAAGGGTAGATAAAGTACTTTAACTTTTGTTTTTTAGAAGTACATTTCCATAACAACGCACACTATTGACATTTTAAAATTGTTCTTAAATAATAATTTAATTTTTCTAATTCTTTTCTCTTTAAAACCTGCTATAGAAAAAAATAGAATTTTGTACACGACGATAAAATTAATTTATCGACTCGCGAAAAATAATTCACTCGCGATTTTATCGCTCGTAAATTAACACTTTCCGCTTGTCGATAAAATATTATTTTATCGTCTTGTATAAAAAATAACTATTATTTTATTGATAAAATCTCATACTCAAACCAAGTGAGCAACCATTGCCCGTATATCTACCCCTATACGAGTAATCTACAATCATCCACAACTATCACTAAACCATGCTGGATACGTTATCTCTTCGGTCACATTTAGCCGATAACAAACAAGTCACTAATCGAAGTCGTATTCGGGATTACTCGGGTATATTCGGGGAAGTGGTTCCTAATAGCTATTAGCTAGGGCTACGAGGTTGAAACCTGTTATTAATTTAGCAGTAATTCAGCGGAATCTAAACTGCTTGGGTTAGAATGTTAGAAACTGATACGGTAACTCATATTTATCATAAACTTTGTATACAGAGAATGAATATTGGGCATGAAGTAAGAGATGAGCTGTAAAAATTGTTTTAATTTGCTAATAATATAAAATACTGTAACGTTTTATTTATTTAGGTGAAGTATACGAAATATAATTAAAATAGTAATATTTATATATCTAAGTTTAATAAACGAAATATGAATACTAAATTATAAAAACAGATAATAAAAATAACTAACACTATGAATAAACAAATATAAACACTAATTTAATTAATAATTAATGAAAACTTAAACACTAAAATTTTATTTAAACATTTAACAATACGCATTATTTATTTACAACATATTTATATCACCAACTATTTATTTATATCACCAACTATTAATGTTCACTACATATATTCATATTAGACTATCCTCCTATCTCCTGCTCGGGGTTTATATAGTAGAACAATTAAGTTCGACAATATTCTCGTACCCTCTAGATAACAGAACAATATAAGCACGCGAACCAGTCGTGGCAGGTCTGCTGTATATTTAAATTTTAATAATTATTAGTAGTAAGAAGTAACAGATATATAATTTCATTTAAAAATCAATAAAATAGAATATTAAAAAAATATACAATGTAAAACAAAATAAATAACCGAACTGTCACATTGACATAAATAGTTTAAAAAACTCAAAAGTATTGAAAATTAACTACTGACACGTGGTATTAATAACATTTCTCGGCATTTTTACTAAAATAAATGAAAATTAGTATATTTTAGGTATAAATATTGTTATTATTAATTAAAAGAAATAGACATAACCTTAAAAACAAATAAACCCCGCCCCTTAGACAAACTTTAAGTCATATACTTATATCGAGATTTTACTTTTCCTACACCATTTCCACTTGTAATTCAGAAAGCGTCATTTGAAATTCAGAATAGTCAATTTAGTTTCAGAAAGCGTCATTTGTAATTCAGTATAATCAATTTAATTTCAGAGCTCGTCAAATGTAATTCAGAATAATCAATTTAATTTCAGAGCTCGTCAAATGTAATTCAGAATAATCAATTTAATTTCAGAGCTCGTCAAATGTAATTCAGAATAATCAATTTAATTTCAGAAAGCGTCATTTGTAATTCAGAATGCATCAATTATATTTGAGAAAACGTCAAATGTAATTCAGAATGCGTCAATTCTATTTCAAAATCAATGTTGAAATGAGCCAAAAAAAATTCTTTAATTTTTCACAGTTCTGCAACGAATGATTGATATTTTAAATTAATTGTTGATTTTTTTTTAAACAAACTTATAAGAAGATATTTTTAATAAAATTATATCAAGGCTAGCAAGTTTCTCAATACGTATGATATTCTGAATTACAACTGGCATTTTCTGAATTATATTTGATGATTTCTGAATTACAAATGATGCTTTCTGAAATTAAATTGACTATTCTTAATTACATTTGACGCTTTCTTAAATTAAATTGACTATTCTGAATTACATTTGACGCATTCTGAAATTAAATTCACTATTCTCAATTACAAATGACGTTTTCTGAAATTAAATTGATTATTCTGAATTACAAATGACGCTTTCTGAAATTAAAATGACCATTTCTGAATTTTAACTGGAAAAGGTGTAGTATTGTCTCATTTTAAATGTAAAATATTTGATCTCATCTCATTTCTCATCTTGAATGTTATCTCTTCTCAGTCTCGAAAATCACCAAGATTTCTATAGTTTTTAAGAACAAATATTGCAGGCTTTGTCTGTATATTTATTTATTTATTTGATTTATAATTTGAATTAAGTATAGGCTATTATCAAAAACAAAACTTTGGATCCAAAAATAATCACGTTTACATTATTTTGGCTGCAAACGTTAATTTAGTCTTATGATCTCAGTGATGCTAATTGAGCAGCAAATCTATAAGACAACATGTCGAATAGATGAATGTATTGCTAATGATAATGGTCATATTTGGTAACAATACGAACAACATACAAATTGTTAGATTTGAGGAAATTGAAGTAACTACACTGCCCTATTCATCCATTCATAATGAGTCGTATGGACTGTAAGACCTTGGCCCATTGGATACGAACTCCAAGGCCGTAATGCAAATATAATTATACAGTGATTAATATTCTGCATAATTACATACGTCTACGGATATATATGCTTTAATTTTAGCACCCTTGTAGAAATGAGAACAAGGAATTTTTCATTAAATGAATACGGCGTAAAATGCACAAATTTATAAATAGGTAAACTTTGGAGTAGTCATTTAATAAATACCAATAAAACAAATGTCAAAAATCATGGTAGAAAAACAGCGAAACGTCAAAATCAATCAAGATAATTACAAATTTGTATTTCTCCAAGACTATATTGAACGACAAATTATGGTAGGTAGCGTTACACTTTGATATACCGTGTGTCTGTGGTAAATGTGTACATAGAAGATTAACATGGGAAATTAGTTTTTTGCAATTCCCTGTCGCCTTATTATTTTAAGGAAGAACGCGTCAAATAAAAGTTTTAGGGCATAAAATTTTGCAGCTAAAACAACAAATAGAATTACTTTTATCTACAACTATTGAAATATGGGTACATTATACGTGTGATACTACATATAATATACTACTCATATTACACAAGTGTAATATGAAATGTTATATTACACGCTACACTTTTCTGTAATAAATACAGCATATAATTTAACACATAACATTTTAATAAACTGTTAATTTATTAATAATATATATTTTATTATAAATATCAATATAAATGATTATAAAAGTATAATAAATACAACTTGAATAGTTATTTTGACATTTAAGTGCTACTGTGTCGCCATCTGTTAAGCTATATATGAACTACTTACACCTAACTGAATATTTAACAAATAATATCAGATTTTTTATATGCCTATTAGTTGTAGATAAAGTATAGTATTTGACTCGCATAATATGGCTACATTACACTCGAATGATTAAATATACCTACTTGCTACCGCTCGTATTTTTAATTACATCCTCGTGTAATATACCCTACATATTATGCTTGTTAAATAATATACTGTTACATGATTTGTAACGAGAGAAATTAAATATGAAAATGTCGAAAATTACGTTGAAAATATCGACAGTCATGGTATTAAACTAAAAACGCATTTTATAATTAATCTGCTATCCAGAATTACAATGAAACACTATTAAAATAGAAATTGAATTTTGAAGTGTGACTGTCACTGTCAATTAAACTCCCGACTAAAGTATAATAAATAAATAATTTCAAATAAATAAATACAATTAGTGTAGAAGAGATATTCTCTTGCGAATGTAGAAGAGATATTTTCTCGACGAAATTTGTAGAAGAGATGTTCTTCCGTCGAAATTTGTAAAATAGATGTTCTTTCGGTGCTATCCGTAGAGATGTTCTTTCCGTTAAAGTTGTAGAAGAGATTTTCTTTCGGCGAAATTTCTTGACGCCATGATCTTTCGGCGAAAATTGTAGAAAATATGTTCTCTTGGCGAAATTTGTGGAAAATACGTTCTTTCGGCGAAATTTGTATAAAATGTTTTCTCTTGGTGAAATTTGTAGTAGGGATATTCTCTCGACGAAATTTTTGGAAAGATGTTCTCTTGTTGTCACTTGTGGAAGAGACGTTCTCTTGGCGAAATTTGTAATAATATAATTCATTGTTAAGGAAATGATAGTCCCTTTACATAGACTTGTCATCTCTATAATGGCTGCAATACTAGTTTAAAAGTGATGCTCTTAATCGTAAGTGACGTTTTACTTGCTTGACCTGCAATATGGCACAAGATTAAAGTAAGAGAGATGCTCTTCGTATTCTATATAAGTCCACAGAATAGGTTTAAACAGAAGCGACAGTAAGACAGAGAAACGAAAATGAAGAGAAGGATGGAGAATGTGCACAAATTTAAAGGGCTCATTGTTTAACATCGGAAAGTTTCCTCACATCTTAGTGAGAGATAGGGGAAGAGCACAAATTTAAAGGTCTACACAATGCTTCAAGCTCATAGAACTGGATAGGGGAACATAAAAGGTACCGACTCGGAGTGTCGCTTCTGTATGTAACTAATCTGTGATAAGACCTTATCTTACTAATACCCCAACTGCGTACATGTATACAGACTTCATTAAGCATTAATATCAAAATGATTTTCACAAAAGAAAGAATATTTTTTTTACCTTAATTTCTTTCCAAACATTGTATCTCGTATAATCTTTAATTGGAAAACTATAAGAATGTTTATTTTGTGTGCCGCGAACATTTACAATTCTTTTATTCGTACAGTTCGGGTATTTGCAAGAATTTTTATAAAATGTTTAATTGTAAATAATAAATATTATAGATATATAAATACATAGATAAAATATTTTTGAAACTATTAATTACGATATCTGCTATAATAAAATCTGAACATATCCTTTGATTTTTGTGAATTATTTTTTATTGTTCTAGACATGGAAGTACTAGTAATGCCATCTAAGCTTCTCGTGGTAGAGTTACTGTCAGCCTTTTTAATGTTGCCAATTTGTCTATACAAGTTTCACCCGGGTGGTCCCAACTAAAATTGAATACTTCGGTTTTCTCCAGTTAATTTAATCTGTAAATATAACCATTAGGTTATTTTAACTAACGTTTATAGTCCAGAAATCGGTCAGTTAAATTAATTTAACCGGATATGTTACTTAACTGGCTTTTATAAGAATAGGCATATGACTACCTACATCCGTACAATTTAAAGAAGTGGAAGCAATGTATGTTGCTAAATGTTCTTCTTATCTTCTATCAAGGCTTATGCAAATAAACACAAATAACGTCTTATGTCTCGAAACATTATACATGATGTCACATATAAGTACTCTGCTATTTGTAGTAACAATGCAAATATAGTATTAAACAAAACACTAACACCCACTCCCTATTTACAGCATTATTAATTCAAACATTCCCTCATTCATTTCAACTACGCCTACTGTTTTCCGCGAACGCTAAAAATACGTGAAAATTATTCATTCATGTTTTCTCCAGGGACTGTACGTACGTGCATAGTGTACACTATGAGGCAAAAGCACAATGTAATATAAATGCAAAAAACTGTCTGACGCCAGCATACTTTCATTTGTTTGTTTGGGTGCGAATATGAAATGAAATTGAAAAGAAAAATGTTAAAAATTTAACACGTTTGTGCTTCAAACAAGATGGAATGTGTCTCTTGGGGTACGCTTGGGATGCGTATCGAAATCTGATGTGGCCGGCACATTACAATGGGAAATAGCGACAGCGGTGGCACAATTGGTTAGCGCTATGTGTATTAACACACTTAATCCTAGGGGAGGGACCGCCACTGTAACAATTGCCCTATTATTACATCGAAAACATTTTAATAATACTAAATATTGTTGTAAAATTGGTACTTCTAACAACTACACCCCACTTTAAATTTCAAATTGATAACCTCAAATATTTTTAATTGTTTCTTCATATAATTTATATTATTTCTGAGTAGGGTAAACAAATAAAGAATACTAATTTCAAGGGTATTAAAACTTCATTACTCGTAAATTTATAAATATTTTTGTAATATGTATTTAAATGCATATTTACAGATAAATGTGTGCATCGTCTTTCAACAGGGTTACCATATTTCACATTTATATATCCCTAGATTACAATCTGTTATTTTTTTAAATGAAAATTTTAAGATTTTTATTAAATAAGTGAAGCACATTTTATACGACGTATTGTTTCATTCGTGTTTTTGGAACACTTCTCGCCTGTCTCGTCGAACCTCAAACAAGTCATGGAACAATATACCGTCTTATAAAACTTGTATAATAATATACTATTGTGCCTTAACTCTGGATTATATGTTTTTATATAATTATATATCCAATACTACTATATTCATATTTTAATAATAACATATTTTTCTACTTGTAGGTAAATAACAGTCTTATATTAATGTTAAAAAATATATACTTCTTTATTTTCATAATCATTGACAAATATTTATAGATAGGTACATGTAATAAATCTAGATTTAAAATTAGCAAATAAAAAAAACGCAGGCATACAAGAACTGAATAAAATCTGAAAATTTTTGCATTTTTCGTGCAAAACAGTTTCTTGCCTTGTCTTGCTTTGAAATTTGTAGCTCTTGTGTGTATTTTTTGCAAGACTGATAAAAGATCAAGAAAAATACAAGACTCTCGTACACTCACTAGATTTAACACTAAATGTTTTGTCTAAATAATGAAAATACTACTACTTTATATTTCTTTGTTTGTTGACCTATTCTATTTTCATCTTCACTATTAATAATGTGTCACCCAATATTCTGTGGTAAATATAACATCTACGTCAATATTAGTGGCAGCAAACATTTACCTAGTGTCATGTTGTCTTGTTCGATACACAAAGGAAAAAATAAAGTAAATGGCATAAAAAATAAATATATCTTCTTTCGAATATCTATTTTAAGTTATATTATATATTCATTTATATTTCGTTGTAAGAAATAAATGAAGGATACAACTTAGGTAGGTTAATAATGATAAACCTTTTAAACCTTGGTATATAAACTATAATATAAAATGAATAAAATCAATAATTTTCTAATATCTTAGTTTATTTTTATTTTAATGTACATGTGTTTTATATCATTGGAAAGAGAAAAAAATCTCTATTTAACAGTACTAAAGACAATTTGAGCCCCATATGAAAATTTAAAGTTTGTATGAATTTCTCGAAAATTGTTGAAGCTACAAAAATTTTAAGAACCGCAGTCATTTCTCCGTAAAACGTGTCTGTAGAATGTGCAAACTAGAAACTTGTATGAATTAAAACAAGAAAGTTATATAAGTCAAAAACTAAATTGCTGAAAATCAGTTTTTTGTTCATGTCTAGTGATTTATAATATGCATTTTTTTGGGAAAACGAAAACATGATTGAAATAGCCAAGTAATGCGTCAACTTTGTCTCAATTTAACTGGCTTCGTATCACTTACGGTTTTCGAGATCTCAATGATAAGTTTCTTAAAACGGACACCCTGTATTTTCTTGTCTCATTTAAAATGAAACATAGGGAACGAAATTGACATTTGTTTTTTGGGTTATAAAATTTTTTGACAGGCCTACCCCAAGTGCTACAACAATTTTAAGAATCCTTAATAAGTTTAGAGGAAATGGTAAAATAGTAGAATGGTCTGCTAGATCACTCGATCTTCGATCTTATATATCCATATTCCTTTTTTTTTTGGTGATATTTAACATCAGAAGTTTGTTTCAGGAAAATCTTCAAAATTTAGATTTGAAAAAACAAAAACATCATAGAAATGAGCAAGTATTGCGACAACTTTGCCCCAATTTAACCGACTTCATATCTCTTACGGTTCTCGAGATCCCAATGGTTAGCCTCATAAAACGAACACCTGTATATATTATTTTTGAAATTATCATTATTGATCAATTAACGCCTTGTAACTTCGGTTGCATCGTATCTCAAGTTACAATCTTGCTGCTAGTTAAATAATGACAGACTTCTCAACTTAAACGAACATCCTGTAAAAATTAAAGTAGAAATTTAAGAATTGCTAGATGTATGAAATGATTAGAAAAGCTAACAAATATCATATCCTAGTCACAGAATAGTTACACACAGAAGCGACACTCCATGTCGGTACCTTTCATGTTCTCCTATTCAGTTCGATGACTTTGGAGCATTGTGTAGACCTTTAAATTTGTTGCCTTCTCCTATCTCTCCCTAAGATGTGACGAAACTTTCCGATTTTAAACAATGAAATCTTTAAAGTTTTTGCCTTTCCCCATAAACCTATTCTGTGTCTTAGTATACTTATTCGCATTAACATTTACATATTCCTCGACTTTACTACCCTCAACGTTTTGAAATCTCAAGATCTCAACATCTCCACATCTCCACACACGCAAGTCATGACCCCAGGTGTTCTCCCAATCTCCCACTTTTCACTCTAACCTTTCCACCGCTGAACATGCCATGTACTATCCCGCCGGCCATTCGCTAATTAAACACGGCCGAGACAGACGTGCGAGGTCGTCCCCCACCCCCCTAGCAGCTACAGGTGGGGGGGGGGAGGTAGTGTGGTGAGAGTCATGATGTTCATCAGTAGAGATAGAAGGTAACGGTAGCAGCGATGTAATAGTTATTTGTGCTGCTAGGTAGGAAAGTTGTTCTTTTCTGGTTGGAAGAATATGTATACGGCCGAGATAATAATAGTATATTGCGTCATAAGGGAAGATATGGGCATATACATCCCGAAGATTTCTGAGGCACGAGCGATTGTAGTGAGCGAGGGCAGCAAAAGCCAACGGATGTAATATGCCGTTACATTCCCGTAGGGCACAAGCTATTTTTCCCTTTCCTTGAGAAGATTGTATTAAATAAAAAAATTAATTTTGTAATGTAAAACACAAACCTATATCATTTTCCTACTCAATACTGAAACCATGACAACAGAAAACAAAATATCTAGAATATTTTTTCCAAGACTTTTTGACATATAACCTTAATTTATAAATGTCTAATTTTGGTATTAATGATTATTTCTATAATAAATTTATGCGACAATTGTAATTACATCGTCTATTTGTTTTTTTAAAAATAATTTAGGGTTAACTTAATAAGTATTTTGTTGTAAATCAAATTATTTTTACTTTAAATTTTATCGGTAGATGTTACGTCGTAAGCTTGCACCGCCAAAACCCACCGCTAAATCATCCCGCTTTCATTTATTGTTAACCTCAAATGAAGTAAACAATTTGTTAATTACATACCATGGATACGGAAATAGTTATTTGTGCTGCTAGGTAGGAAAGTTGTTCTTTTCTGGTTGGAAGGATATGTATACTTCTTGAGGACCAGAAAACAACTTTTTGATATGTGAAACATCACAAGTGAAAGATTCACTGCATTCATTTCTCAGGTTACTGTAGAATATATAATAGGATGTGTTTATTCCCAGAAAAGGTTTTCGTAAGTGTTTTTCTGTGATGTTTATATATCCATAAGGTATTCGTAAGCTAAGACACCCGGTATATACAATCAAAGTCATTTTAACTTAAAGCGATAACTTTTTTCCTTTGAAGTTTTTTTCTAATCCATATAGTTCCACTTTCTCAGGTCACACTGTATTATATACCCGAGAAAAGTATCAAAAAATAATGCCGAACTCTCGCTATTATGAAGTATGAAGTTATTTGTATCCTTTACCATTCACGTTAAATTTTTCGTGAAAACGCAAAGTTTTCAATAGTCTTTTGTACGTGTTTGATGTTGGTATAATCGTTCTATGGCGGAAATTTATGATCTATTGTCACCTGTCAGGAACAGTGCTGCCACATTTAAAATACGCGCGCAGGAAGACGTGATATATGGAGCTCATTATAACTAAATGAATTGAGCCAAGATTAATCGCTGTTTTAACGGTAATTACCTAGTTTGTTTTTAAAAGTTGCTCAATTCTATGAACTATTATTCAATTAAACACAAAGTTTTATTTTTGTACTAAGAGAAAAGTAATGAAAAGATAATAATATAATGAATGACAAAGGATTTTTACATTTAATTATTAGGTTTCGTCATACACATTTTTGGTCATTTCTTGAATTTACATGAAATATTATTATTGTAACGATCGAGACTCACCGCGATGAGTCATCACGCCTGACCTGTTTGGGCAGGTAGTCGCGTTAAAGGTCAAGTGGGATAGGTGTAACGTTGCTATTGTTCGAGAATATTATGGAGTCCGTAAGGCCCTAGAATGTTCCAGAGATTAATTGGTGGCAGGTATATAAAGGATGAATTGGGCGACTCATGGCGTTCAATTAGTTAGTATTGATGAGAGTGTGCGGAGAGTCACTGAAGAAAGTCAGTTTCGTTCAGTATACGTCAGCGATATGTAAAATAGAAATAAATAAATAGTTGGTGATATAAATATAGTGTGGAAATAAATATTGCGTAGTTATAAGTGTTTAAATAAATGTTCGTAGTGTTTAAGTCTTTATTAATAATAATTACTTCTAAATTAGAGTTAATATTTATTAATTTATATTGTTACTTACTTTTATTATGTTTTTATAATTTATTATTCGTTTATTAAACTTAGTTATATAAATACTCGTATTTCACTTATGTTTACACTTCATCTAAATAAATAAACGTTACATTATGTATTGCTGAAACGGATTAGGCTTTTTTAAGTAAGTTTTAGGTAACTGTAAGCTCTTTTGAAAAGCGGATTTTTTCTACGACCACTGGTAGTTATATGAATCCACAAAGTTGTGTATTTTGCACAATCGTGGGTTAAAGTGTGAGAACACATTTCCCAAAGTATTTGCCAATTATTTCAGATATGTAATACTGTGTTAATACCGGCATCAAACAAAAAATTAAATAAAATATTAATCAAAGGAATTCAATTTTCCTTTTAGTTTTAATTTGAGTTTTAAACAAATAAGTGGTATTTAAGAGTTATATTCAAATATGATGAACTGATTTTTTTGACTACAATTGATTAACCGGAAGTAGTACTTTACATGAAGCTTTAAACCGTTTTTCGTAAGAAGACGCTTTTAAATTCCTTTTTTTCTCAAACTACATCATTATTAAAGATAAAGTTATTTAATTTTCTATCGGCCTGCATAATTACACATTATATATAGCTTTTGGATACACAGAAAAAAAACTAATTATATTAACTTTACATGTCGTTTAAGCTGAGGAATTACTATAAATAAAGCAAATGAGTTATTCATATCTTCACAAAATTTGACATAGATGCTATTGTCAAATTTGACAAATAAGTTTCAAAGATAAAATAAGTAAATATAAAGTTTTTTTATCGTAAAAATATGGCAAAAGTATACAAGGAATAGATTATAGTTTCGCCCAAAATAACAGTTTTCCTCGGTTTCCGATACAGTATTAAAAATTTGATGCAATGAAATTTCAGGTATGAATTGAAATAAAAATATTCTGAACGAACTTTTAAAAAATATGTACGAATATAATACTACAGTGGTGGCAGGTAATGTGTTACACACATCAGATTTTTTATTATATTTTTTATTAATAATTTCACGATTTCAGAAAAAATATAATGTAGGTATATCTAAGGACTAAAGTATTTTTTATTACTCACATGGTTTATTCTCTTCGACTTTTGTCTCGTATAATAAATTCCATATGCGTAATAAAAAAATTATACTTTAGTCCCTTGACATACAAAGAACTATTACGTGCCTTGTAAGCTCAAAAATCATATTGAAAATCACCCCAAAATACCAGTAGCCATGGAATTAAGACAAAAATAATAAAAATTTAACGGTTTATCTGTCAAGTTAGCTGCGCTAGTTTATTTTTATTATTATTTATAATTACTGTTTTGTCAAGTTACGCTACAAAATATAACAATTTCAAATAATAATATAATTAAACTTACGCAGGTAACTTGACAGATAAACCGTTAAACATTTGTTCATTTTTGTCTCAATTCCATGACTACCGCTATTTTTGGAGTGATTTACGTCATTTTTATACTTTATATTGTTGATTTTAATTTATAATTTAACGATTTCGGAAAAAATATAGTGTTTATATAAGAACTAAAGTATTTTTTATTATTCACATGGTGTATTCTCCTCGGCTATCGTCTCGTAGAATAAATTCCATATACGTAATAAAAAATTATACTTTTGTCCCTTGATATAAAAATAACTATTTTTGTCAAGAAAAGCACAGCTCAACTTTATTTTCCAGCCCTGTATTCACCAGACAATTTATTCCACTTCATCCCATCTATCTAATCTAACCTAACCTAACTAATGCTCCATAAGCCATAATGATAATGATGTTACATTATATATGATTTGCATCTGTCAGCTACACTTTGCATACAATTACCAATATTAATCACACATGTCTCTGCCCTGCATAAAAACCCTTCAACTCTTCAATATCACCCTACAACCCTACAAGCTACAAGGATTCTCTACGCAGTCCGACCCTTAGGGCTTGTTTCTCTGTAAAAACTTCAGCCAAGGGTTTGAGTAGCAGGAAGTACGAACCCTTCATCATCTGCCATTGTTCTGCTGAGGACAGTCAAGGAGGCTGTGGAATTCAGATATGACAGGGGAGGAAGGAAGAGTTAAGTTTAAATCTTTTCTATGTATAGTGAATGTATATTATACAATGTGTGCAACGAAATGCGGAACGTAGGACTTTAACATGAAATTTCAAAAAATTGCGGGTACTCTCTCTCTCCTGATATATTTTCTACGATATCTCCGTTGTCGTTCGAAATACAACATAAATTTATTAACTAAATTTATTCGTCTACTCAAGGAGCATAACGTAAAATTATTTTCACATATACAGGCTGTTGCATTACGGCTCGAAGAGAATTGTTTCCTTTTTTGTTTAAATGGAACGCCTTATATATTTTTACATTTTAATTGTATTTTATTCTCCTACAAGGACATATGAATTTTGTTTTAATTTTCCGTGGCGTTACCAAGTTATTCGGTTTATTCTCTAAAAAAGACCAAATACACGCATTGCTTTTTTTTCTGTACAACTTTTTCTTCTGTACAACTGTAACTGTACTCTATGTTCTCACATATTTTTTTTTAAATGTAATTGTACAGGATGTTCAATAAAGCGAATCAAAATTACTCAATTTGAAATAACTTGTCATTTTCAAATGGAACACCATATATTTTATAATTCAATTGGATGTCTTTTTGTATTATCTTCTTATGTTATTAACCTATAATTTCGGAGATTTTCACCATATTATTTTTTTTTTCTTTGATAGACATTAAAAATTAAATACCTTTCCCAACGAATATTAAATAACATAATAATTGTATTACAATTTACAGCATAACTGAACGATGAAAATTAACAAAAGATAGCTTCTGATTTTAGGTATTCCCCTAATTTCGAGCGCGGATATATTTAAACGCATGCGTTTAAATGATTGATCGCATTATAATCGTGTAAAATAATCGACAATTACGATTGATCGTATAATCATAATAATCTAAGATTACGATTAATCTTAATCGTTATCACTTCATGATTAATTTTAAGTCAAGTCAAGTAGCTTAAATATCCCTGAAACCCTAGTAATTTGAAAAAGGGTAATTACAAATAAAAATAAAAATACATTAACGCAGCTAATTTGAAAGATAAACCGTTAAAAATATATTATTTTCTCTTAGTTTCATGGCTACTGTTATTTTGGGGGTGATTTATGACTTTCTCATACATAATTTCTGAGCTTACAAGACACGTAAAATTAATTTTGCTTATTGATTTAGTGCAGAATTTTATACCCTAAAAATATATGTTAAAGTATTTCTTAAAATAATTAGAGAAACAGGAAATTACGAAAATATGATTAAAATTACGTAGTTGGTTCTTGCAGATTGAGAATGTTTAAATTTTATGTTTATGGAAATAATCATGCAAAATAGAAAAAAGAGTAAATTATTAAACAATTAATTCTTATAGCTTCCATGCAAATTTGAATTCAATTCAATAAATAATTTCCCATAATTTGTTTAGAAGATTTGGTCCACTCTAACGTCCTGCGTACAAAATAAAATGACAATTATGAAATCTGTTCTTTATTATAAGTATATACCATTAAGCGATATACAAGAAGATATTTTACTGTGAATAAACGAAAGTCAAATTAAAAACCGAGGTACAAATTTCGGCTGAAAATTTAGGTTAAGAGCCATCGAAACATCTTACATCAATACATCATTTACAACCTTTATAAAAACTCATCTGCAAATATTTAGTGGTGGTGATGTCTGCGAATAAATCTCTCTTTTATACATTTAAACATTTTTATTTATGACCTGTTTGCTCTTTCAGAGAAATACTTGGCGAGCTCATAAAAATTATTAATCTTCCTCATTTCTCTCTTCAAATCCGGGCGGTGGCCATTATCTTTCATTTTCATTTCATTAGTGACCTTTCCAAGGACTGGTTGGATCCTGAATGAACGTGTCAAGTAATCCGGGGTTTTCAAGCCCGTGAAATAATGTGGGGCATTTGTTTGTACCTCTCATTTTGGGGCTTTGGGACAATAATCTCAATTCAGTGAGATTTTTACTTTTACCAGTCATATACGACATAGGTACTTCTAATAACAAACAAAAAACAAAAAAATAAAAGCCAATCGATGGTTAATGGTTACTATGGTGGAAACATTTACTTCTCGCCCTTGAGTGGTAAAGTAGAAAAAACGCCAGCTGGTCGCTAAAGAAAATGTAAAAAATATTTACCTAGATTAGAAATACCTTGTATTTGTTTTCATACAATGATTCTATACTTATCTAGATACAAGAAATATGTAATATACGTTTTGCGCCATCTTCTTCTACAAAACTTATATTAGTATCTTGTTGTCTCTGCTATCAGCATGAAGCAAATCGTATGTTTATTATCACTCAAGATCATAACAGATCCCGCTTATTTCAATCTAACTTAGCTGGGGTGGTATTCTATAACTTCGGTTTCTATCATTTGGACTTGCTATGATATCAATTGAAAATATCAACTACAAATTATATTTACTATTCTATGACAGTAATGGTTATTTATGGTTGATACGTACTTACATATACTCATACATAGATAAAATACACTCTACAAGTCTACACTGATGTGGGAATGTCTTAAATTCATTGCAAATTTGAATTTCGGCCATAGTGACATTTGAAATTTGAGGTTTGTAATTGATATTTTAACAAGAGCAGTTGTTATGAATTATGGAATCCCACGCTATTTCTGTTAATGTTGTTCTGAGTATTTTAGCGTGTTTTGACTAAATAGATGCATTATAATAATTAGAGACAATGGTTAGAAAGTTTCATATGTAGAACATCACAAGTGAAGAATTCACTGCTTTCATTTCACAGGTAATTATAGAATATATTAAATATGTGTTTATTCCCAGGAAAGGTATCCGTAAGTGTTTTTCTGAGATATTTATGAGTTCGTAAGGTGCCAGTAGGATCTTGAAAGAATAAGAAATTAAAATTGTGTTAAATGAACAAATGACAAACAATACAATAAATTTTAATTTTTATTAAGTAAAGTATTTACCATTCAGAGAACTTTTCAAATTTCTTTTCATATAAATGTTTTGAATTTTTAGAAACCAATCAAATTCCATAAATAGTTTGCCAGAATAGTCAGTCTGTGATGTTCCATGTATATATTTGACAGTGACACCGACATTACTTATAAATTGTTTAAGAACAAACAATTTAACAATAACAACTATCTTTAACCACTGCATGGAATATATACCTACATTTTTTTTTCATTACATTAATCAAAATTAAATAAAACCTTATATGTTCTAAGGGGGAGAATCAAGACTATAAAAACCCTAAGGAAATTTAAAGATCACCGCTTCGCGTCGAGCTTTAGACATTTCCTCGTGCTATAGGTAATCTTTTGATTATGCCCTTAATTCGTAAATAACTTATATAATTCATTGGTAGTCGTGGGATCGCATAATAGGAATAACGCTGATTCCGATGAAGAACTAAATAATTTTATGAATTGAAAATGGATTTAAAATTGATACCAAAAATGGAATTAGTATTATTATTATATTATTATTTATTATTATTACTATCTCTTTCATCGTAATTTGCAAAGTAATGATAAATAATAATAAAAAATAAATTAACACAGCTAACTTGACAGATAAACCATTAAACATTTGTCATTTTTGTCTTAATTCCATGGCTTCTGCTATTTTTGTAGTGATTTTCAATATTTTCGTAGCTAATTTCTGAGCTTGCAAGGCACGTAATAATTATTTGTATATCAAGAGACTAAAGTATAATTTTTATTACACATATGGAATCTATTCTACGAGGCAATAGCAATAAAAAATACTTTAATCCTAAGATATACATTATATTTTTTTCGAAATCGTTAAATTATTAATTAAAAACATAAATAAATAGCATTATCTGTTTGTACAACGTCAGCTAGCTATAGAGACGGGGATGGCTGTGATAACAAAAGGACTGTCAAAGTGTCAAATATTTCTTTATAATTTTCATTTATATATAATAATAAATAAATTCACCAATAATAATATAGAATGATATGTTTTTTTTTTAGGTAGTGCTAAAATAAACAGCAAAACTATAATACTATTAAATTATAGGTTCATTCAGTTTGACAGATGAGTCCGTAAAGTTAAATTTTGACAAAAGAGTCTCTAAAGTTTTACTTTAGCTACTATTTTGGCTAACTTCGCGGAGTGATATCGTGTACTTTAGTATCGATATCGAAAATATAATTTTGCTTATTAATTCAAATGTAGATTATGCCGTAAAACTGTTTTTTGCAATAAATATATATATATATATATATATATATATATATATATATATATATATATAATAATTTACTTAAAATAATTAGGAAAGAAGGAAATTAGGAAAATATTACTTTACATATTAAATCCCTATGTTCGGGTGTTCGACTCACCATCCTGTATACAATTTCCATCAAATTTCAATACAATAAAGTTTCCCAATTTTTTCATTGATGTCAAGTACCGTATTGTAAAAACGTCTATTCGTATAATATTTGTTACGGTAAATAAAATTTAATGTAGTATATTATAGAAAGAACCAAGCTAAAAGCATTTGAAGTAGAGTAGTAAAAAAGCAGTTAATTTTTATGTTCTCGAAGGATTGAAAGAAAAAATGTAAAGCTGAGAGTTTCCAAAGAAGACTTGATTTATATTCTATTGTGCAAAGTTTTTGTGGGCGTGTTTTGTTTCCAATATTTTTACCGCCATCTTGATTTGTAGCTTAGTCTCGTACACGCGAGTGTTTTAATAAAGAAGAGTTCTTTACTTGTATTTGAGGATTATTCCATAAGAAAGTATAAGAACAATAAAATCCAGGAACCGATATTGGGGAACCTTGAAAGTTTGTTACAACCGATGAGGGATATTGTTTC
Organism: Stenolophus ochropezus; assembly: GCA_035578165.1. Classification (NCBI taxonomy): domain Eukaryota; kingdom Metazoa; phylum Arthropoda; class Insecta; order Coleoptera; family Carabidae; genus Stenolophus; species Stenolophus ochropezus. Next base: position 17,359,368 of record JAQOWZ010000012.1, on the reverse strand, counting down.
AGAACACTTATGAAATTGAGCGGATTGTTAGATTTAAGGTTCAAATCCCAGTGTTGTTATTAAGTAAAATGCCATTATTTCTCAATAGTTTGTAAACCACTATACGGCTCCATCATATAACACATCGCTTATACAGGGTGGCCCAGTGAAAATTATCAGCGCAATGTTTGGCCACTTAACATCAATTTTGCAAAAAACGCTCGAACACGTTAAATTTAGTATAAAGGGGGACACCTGAATGGGTTAGTACCAATGGCATAACTTCAACCCTAAAATGGGGTGGACTGCACCTCAAATATTTTAAATGGAAAAGGGTGTCAAACATGACAGTTCGAATGGCCTTTCAATTCTCTTTTTAACAGTTTTTTTATTTTTCAAATCCGATCATTAGTTCCAGAGAAATATCGTTTAAAACAAATCTTATCAGGTGTGCAAAATTGCAATCGAGTACTACTTTGCCGGTTTCCAGATTTTGTCGCTAGGTGGCTACGAGCTATTGTTCCTTGCGAATAAGCGGTAGGTCCTTTGCTGATGATATTGGGTTCGACACGATCCTTATATAGCTGCCGCCAATTAATCTCTAGAACATTCCAGAGGCTTCCGGACTCTATAAAATTCCCGAATAATAGCGGCGTCGCTCCTTTTCTACTTGACCTTTAGCGCGACTACCTGCCCAGACAGGTCAGCCGTGATGACTCATCTGCGGTGAGTCTCTCTCGTTACAATAAAATACTGTCACTTTTGGCATTTATTTACTTTAGAAATCACACGAATTCACTCGACAATAGACTGCATTAGTGTAATGGTCATTTTGTGGCGCCAAATTCAAACTCAAACCCTAACTCGCCTCTGCCGATTTATACGCCCATGTTATTCTTATGGGAATAAAAATATGCTATCTTTAAACTGCTAGAAAGTATTATAAAATGCAAATCTTAACTATTAAAACTTATAAATACTAATCTCTAATGATTTATCTATCTTCTAATGTAATATATACACCCAAAAAACATAATATTATTTAATAAACTTCAATTCAAACAGTAGGTGCAAATTTCTAAAAACGTATGTCGTAGCTGTCTTAGTATTGAGTGGAACCTGTCACTTTAACGCGGCGTTTTTAACCTGCTGAACCAAGTAACGACATATGTTACTATTTGCTATACTACTTTCTTTAAAATTAAATTTTTCTTAATTATTTTATTTGTACTTTTTCTGTACGGAAAGCAAAGAGTAATGTTTTAAAATATAAAAAAACCCTATGTTATAAATAAGAATCGCCAAAATGCTTTAATATCGAGAATTGAAAATGTACTCCCATAAGAAAGGCATACACTCAGATTTGAATTAGGGTTTCGCGCTAAATGTAAATCTTAACCTCACTAACGTGGTCTATATGATGTCACCATTCCCTTTTTCCATTAGCGATTTGAATCACATAATTACGATTTGTAATGTGAGGATCAAATCCTGGAAACAAAACACTTTGTCTGTAATAGTAGGCAAAGCAATGGGGAAGTTTAGCGTATTTTTTTTATTATTTTATTTTATCAAGATTGCCCTCAAAAGTGATATTCTACATTTTATTTCACTCAAAGATGCCTAGATTTCTCAAAAAATGAAATTTTATACAAAAATGACGTCAGTTTGGCTCGCGGTGAACGTATCGTCTATCTTAACCAGCGCGCGCTGGGTTCCCATGGCAACAGAGAAGCGTGTGGTGTAATGCATTAAAATACAACCTACATTCAAAAAGTCAGGTCTCACCATTCCTTCTGCGCAAGCGCGTAACTCACTTGTGACGTCGAGTGGCTCGAAGATAAATCATTAATTATAAATAATTGGCAACATAATTTTAAGTTTGAATTACATTTTAAGTTATAATTATTCATATACTTACGACTAAAAGATAGTTCACATGTAATTTCAACCACGCTAAACTTCCCCATTCTTGTCGTTTATTTCCTCTTCACCACAAATGGTCTGTGAGGAGAAGAGAATCACTTTAAATTACCAGAATTCGTTGTACAATTTATAGAGGAACGAAGTTTGTTCAAGACAATAATTTCAGTTACATTTCCAACGACAATGGCCAATTACCGTAACTCGTAACAACGTAATTAGCGATGAAACAACTTTATAATTGCGCTGAATTAGTAGAAAATGTTCAAATACATTTATTCATTATTCAATTATGTAAATTATACAATATTCACTCCGCTCAATCGGACGTAAGTTACAAGAAAAAACCAATTCAGAGTTGATTAATTCCACTGAAAAATAGCGACTCAAGGAATCCAATTGAAACTTTGACGGAAATAAATTAGAGTACTCGGCTGAGCGAATAGTAAACATGGGAAAGCTTGTGTCTATGGAAAGTGATTATCGCTTTATACAATTTAGAGGTGACATTACGTTGAAACATTGGATGGTACTCAGTGGATTGTATTAGCGTGTTTTAAGGTTTGTATAAAGACTTATTAAATATTCAATTCAGTGGCTTGTTTTAAGCTGTTTTTCACAGTTATTTATAAACAAGATGAATAATGAAAACCTTGACATAGGGAAATAACATGGGCAAACAATTTTTTGCTGTTTCCATCTGTCCCGCTAAATAAAATCGGGTGTATATGGTATCGTTAGTTAGATTACTTAATTTTGCATCTAATAAAACCAAATGTTGTGTTAAATGGCCTTTTCTAACTGAAATATTTGATTAAATAAATTGCATTTTGAAGGTTATCCTTCATATTTTCGAATAAGAAACGTCTGAAACAAAATGCTCCATAGCCGAGTGGATAAGAGGGCGGATTCATAATATAAATAATATACAAGACCTGATTCGAGACCACCTCGGTACTACTTTTTTAAATTAAATTATGCTTAAAATACCTTTATTATATTATATCAGAATGCTCAAATTTTAATAAAATAGCAATATTCATATTTTTATAAATAAAAAAAATTCAAATATTTAATAGAATTATTATTTGCTGTCTGTCAAACTTAAAAATTAAATCGAATTTAGTTTTTGGTTTATAATTTTGTATTTCATGTTTCGAAATGGATTTAGTAGGTATTAGAAGATGTAATAAATATTATAAAACTTTATTATTAGGGCAAAAGTTTAAGAGATATTCAAAATATTTTTGCTGGTATTCGTAACCTAGTATCAAAATTTGAGCATTCTGATATAATATAATAAACATATTTTAAGTATAATTTAATTTTAAAAAAATAGGGCTGAGGTGGTCTCGAACCAAGTCTTGTAGATTATTTATATTATGAATCCGCCCTCTTATCCACTCGGCTATGGAGCATTTTGTTTTAGCCGTTTCTTATTCGAAAATATGAAGGATAATCTTCAAAATACAATTTATTTTATCAAATATTTCAGTTAGAAAAGGCCTTATTACACAACATTTGGTTTTATTAGATGCAAAATTAAGTAATCTAACTAACGATACCATATACACCCGATTTTATTTAGCGGGACAGATGGAAACAGCAAAAAACTGTTTTCCCATGTTATTTCCCTATGTCAAGGTTTTCAGTATTCACCCTGTACATATACAGCGAAACACGCAAATATACAAAACCTATTACCATTGTCATAATAGCTTATCTTTTCAATCCTAGGCAGCTATTTGTTTATTATTGCTTAACGAATGTGTCCCTGAAGTGTCGTCCATTGCGCGTTATTTTAAGGACTTAGCAGGAAATGGGATCCTGGCGACTCATATATCTGACCTTTGTTTAATGTAACACTTTATAAAATCAATAGCACTGAATCACATTTAAAAATACCTTTCACACAAATTACCAATTCTTGTTTCTGTTGACAAAGCTTAATTACACCTAATTTTACGAATCATATTTTTAGATTTTTTTTCCAGTGATTGATGAAAAGCATTAATTATTGTTTTTAGTCCTTCATTTCCATCATTTGTTTTATTAAACTTTAGCCTTAATTTTCCCAATGTATATTATTTCATTTTAATTTGCCTCTTTTTAATATTTCATGTACAGTTGTATAAAGAGATATTTAAAACTCATTATAATAGAATAAGTCGATTGCCAGTTATCAGTGGCGACTCGTGCTACATTTTTGTGGGTGTGCTGTATAAAACAAAAATCTGATGTGTCCAACATATTACCTCCCGCCACCGTAATAATATATTTTATAAACGTTTTTCAGTACATTCAATTTGTAGTTTTAGAATTATTTTGTTATTGTAATTTAGAATATTTTTAATTCTCATACTTAAAATTTCCTTTATAAAATTTGTATGTCCAAAAAAAGCTATTTTTGGCGTTAATAAAACCGGAATCGAAGTAACCTTGATTCACGAATGCAAATATATTCCTTATATACTTCTTCCACCCCTTTTTTATTTTTTACATCATATGTTAAATTTTGTGAACATTTGAATAACTCATCTGTTTTATAGAAATTCGTCAGCCTAAACGATATGTAAAATTATTATAATTTATATATTTTTTCTATCTAGCTAGTAGTTATATATATATATATATTATGTATATATATATATATATATATATACATAATTATGCAGATCGATAGAAAATTAAAAAATCTTTATACATATTTAATAATACCGTAATTTAGGAAAAAATGGTATTTAGATGTATTTTTTAGAAAAACAGTTTAAAGCTTCAAGGAAAGTACTGCTTCCGGTTAACCAATTGTAGTGAAAATCTAATCAGTTCATCATATTTGAATATAACTTTCAAATACCAAATATTATATTTTTTACATCAATGGTATTGGAGTTATCGTGGACGAAAAATCGTATATGTAATTGAATAACTACATTAATTTCAGAGCATGTAACCGGTTAAAAAAAACCGGTTAATAAAAACCGGTAACCGATATTTTGAACGAAAATTGCGAACTTTAACCGATATTTTTCAGACCGAAAATACCGGTAACCGTTAACGAAAAATAAATAAACCGGTTTTAGCGAACATTAACCTTTATTTTAACATCATTTAGCGAGAAAACATTTTAATATATTTTTTTATATCTGTGTTTTCTATTTGTATTTGAACATGAGTCATGACAGTTTTTACAATTAACATTTTATTGGAGAGTCATAAATGTAGGTAGTCTCTTTGGCAGTTAAGGTTACTTAAAAAGTCCCAAATAAATACATCCTTTGTCAATACAGGCAAGTTTAACATTGAAAAGTGACCTCCGTTTTTCTGAAGATATTACGGGAATTTTTGTGAATATTCATAAATTAAATTGCTTTTTTTTAATTGTTATATTTTTCTCAGATGGTATTTTTTTTTTTAAATATTTAATTAATTATTCTCTACTTTTTTAATCAAATTTTTATAATTAATTTGTTTTAATTAATTTTAATTATTTTTTTAACCGATATATTAACCGGTTTAAACCGGTTTCCAATTTTCAAAAACCGGTTTTCGAACTGAAACCGTTATTATTATAACGTTCTCTATAAGGGTTAACCGTTAACCAGTATTTTTTTCGGTTACATGCCCTGATTAATTTTAAAACATATATTTAAACTTTAGAGATAAAATTAATTTAAAGTATATTTTATTTTATAAATACTCGTATTATCTTACTATTGTATGATAATCAATTTTAACAAATGCGAAATAAGCGTAAGACAAAATAGTGTTCATTCGAAATACGAAAATTGTTAAAGCGATACGATATCAATAAACTAGTGTAGATATAGAGCTAATATACTAGAATTACGTAACATATTTCAAACTAGTGCAGTTTAGTTTAAATTTAAAAATCGATTCTAGGATAAGCAATAACTATAAAGATTCTAAAATATTGCATCGTTTATCGAATATAGAATTTTGGCTAGGTTTTCGTAAGTGGCTATAGCAATGATTTGAAATATGGGTCTAATAGAAATATATTGAATTGAAGTTTATATTTATATATTTATACTGAGTGAAAATGAATAATGTCATAAATTTAAGGGTGAGTAGTATGACATGTGTAGATTACGAAGGTGAAAAACGAAAATTCGACTTTTTTTAAGGAAACGTTTTTGTACTTTTTTTACTTTATATTTCATTAAACATAGGTTTAACAAAAATATATTCAAAATTTGTTGTATAAGATATTATTCTTAAACATTACTTAAAATAATTTCAAATAATAAAGTTATATTTTTATTTACAGACAAATGCAAATTCGTTGTATGTGGTCCAGTGATACCAATAATGTTAGTTTTATTAAAACTACCGAATTTTTTAAAAATGCTATCACTTTCGTAATCTACACATGTCTTACTACTCACCCTTAAATTTTTGACATGTTCATTTCCACCCTGTAGATAATAATTTAAAATAAATAATAAGTTATTGAAAATACATAAATATTAAACCATTGTATATTATATATTTATATCCATTACATTATTAGAAATAAATGACATTCATATAATGTATTTGATTTCCTAAGAATAATAAAAATATTGTTAAAACTGCTAACATAGTACTATTTATATATTCCTTATAGTTACTGTGGTTATATTTTTAGTTTTTAGATTTTGGGCGCCCCAATAAGCCAGGCGCCTTAAATCAATGTCTAAATGGCTCTCGCATTAAGCCACAACTGAAGTAAACGGAAGTGAAAAACAATTTCTTATGTCGAATAAAGATTAATAATAGTGGGTGTCTAGGCAAGTAGTAAAAAAAACATACTTTACTTCGCTAATATTGTGATATTTAATATACCTACTACAAAAATTACCCCGAATAGATATTTCGAAGTTATAAAATTAAATGTATTCCTGGTTCTACAACAAATTTTCATTCATCATCTCGTTTTAAAATTAATAATTGTATATTTGAATTTATTGATTTTAGAATTACTAATAAGTAATTAATTTCAAATAACATGTACTTGAAATTCAAGTGAACTGAATGAAATTCCAAAAGGTTTTCAGATAAAAGGAACCATTTCAAATTTTTGAGGTTTCATTAAGTCTTGCTTTTGATTCACGAAATTTATCTGAAATTAATTATTTTGTACATTTTCCAGAAATATATCAATTTTGAATGAAGTATATTTGTAATACTATTTATTTAATTCATTAATTCGTCAAAGAATAAAAATAAAAAAATTAAAAATAAAATCATTAAAAAAGGAGATAGTTATCATTAAAAAAAATAAGTTGAAAAGAGAATTGAAAAGCCTTTCGAACTGGGTCATGTTTGACACCCTTTTGCTTTTAAAATTTTTGAGGTGCAGTCCACCCCCATTTTAGGGTTGAAGTTATGCCATTGGTACTAATCCATTCAGGTGTCTTCTTTTATACTAAACTTGACGTGTTCGATCGTTTTTTGCAAAATTGATGTTAAGTGTCCAAAAATTGCGCTGATAATTTTCATTAGGCCACCCTGTATTTACTACGCGTATTAATATCAGACTGTCCTCCGGTCTTCCCTGTTTGGGTTTTATACATCAGAGCAATTAATCTCGAGAATATTCTCGTACCTTCGATGCGACAGAACAATAGAAGCGTTGTTAATAAAAGTGTGATTAAAACTTGTCTTGATCTATCTGTGATAATCGCTAGAATATAGTTATTTACATAACAAGCGTGGAAAGTGGTAAATAGCAAGCGTGTGTAGAGATTGAAGATCGAGGCGTGTAGCTCCGAGTAATTTAATACACGAGCGTTGCTCAAGCGAGTTATGTACACTATTTTTCAGACGACCACAAAATATTATAATAAAAACAGGGTTTATACAAAAGTGTCAATGTCAAACACAACTCACGAAAGCATTGACGTTTGGGTTTGAGGTTAAGTATCACTAGTTAACCGGAAACTGATTTGGAAGTCTAGTACGTATTATTTGAACAATTAATAAAACTATCAGTACATTTTGACTCTTTATTTTTGTTATTAATTCACTACCAATTTTAAAATCGTAGTTTTAAGCAAATTTTCATTAATTTTGTTACATTTCATTATCAAAGTTCCATCTATTGACCACTAATCGTCATATCCGGTTATATATCACACTAGTGTGTTATTATAACACACGCTGTGTGCTATGTTACATCTTCTGGTGTTAATTACATTGTAAATATGGCTACTATCATATATGGTCGTCTGAAAAATAAATTCACCAATAGAATAATAGAATGTTTGTTATTTTAGGTAGTTCTAAAATAAACTGTAAAAATGATATACTATTAAAATATAGATTAATTCAAGATTGACAGATGAGTTCGTAAGTTAAATTTTGACATAATATAAAGTTTTACTTTAACTACTGTTTTGGCTAACTTCGTGGAGTGATAACATATACTTTAGTATCAATTTCGTAATAAACTATATATTGAAACAGAAAAAACCATAAATTTTAATTATACAGTCACAGATTGTAACTACCTTCCACGCGTACACCACTAAAATGCAATTAAACTCCCTCCTCGTAACCAGTAACAGGTGGTATATCCCAAGTTGTATATTAATTTAATTACATAGAAACAACCTTTAGCGTGTGAAACTTGTATATTGATCTGGGTAATGTTTCCATCTTAATACTACACCATCCTGAGAATTAGAATTGGTTTACATACACATTCTACATTCTACACACAAGACAGGCGTACCAACGTACTGACAACATGTTACCCTATTCATCATGGAAATTACAACTGCTGGTATAAATTTCCCTAGGATAGTATTATGGAAATATGTTTCATGTGGGTTAAAGTTCCTAGCCTATTCATAACTTTAATTAAATGAATTTATAGACAAAGTTAAATTATCTATTATCCACGGTTGCTTTTGGATGATATGTTAAAATACCTAATATTATACGATGGAAATTACGGTCCTATTTGATCTTCACGTTGTCAATTTCTGCTGCAAGAATTATTAAATTTTTATGTAGTATCTTTGTACGAATAGCGAAACAAAATTGTATAACTAATATAAAACTATTATTTTGAAGTTGCAGTCATTTAATAAAATCCACTAATACACCAACGTTTCGACTGTAAATCAGTCTTCATCAGAGTGATGATAACATACAAAACATACAATCAAATATAAAGACATACATTCAAATCAGGTAACAGACTTACATAAATGGTATTAATAGTTATTTATGATATAAGTGTTAAAAGTGACATTTTATTAGTGAGTGGGGAAGTTTGAAACGAGGCGAAGCCGAGTGTAACAAACCCCACGAACGAAATAAAATCACTTTTAAGGAAAAATATTATTAAGTAAATCATGCTAATTATTTTACAGAAATATTTTGTCAAACGTACATGTTAGTTAACAGTTATCCAATTTATTCTAGTTGAGTAATAGTCGAAAATTGTAAAAACCTACCACTAGCCAATCAAGGGCCAGAGAATAGCGAAACAAGATTGTACAACTAATGAAAAACTAATTAAATATCACAGATTTATCACAGGGAATAACCTATTGTAACAATTGTCCATAATGTTTTTTTTTCAAAATCTTGTATTCTCTGGCCCTTGATTGACTACAATTTTCGACTGTTACTCAACTAGAAACTTCTTGTATAAGTCAGTTGGTTGATAACTGTTAAGTAACATGTACGTCTGTTTGTTTTATCTATGTTTGACGAAAGATTTCTGAAAAATAATTTACATGATTTACTTGATAATAATACCTGAGTTGAATGTAAGTCTGTATATATGATTGTATGTTTTGTATGTTATCAGCACCCTGATGAAGACTGATTTACAGTCGAAACGTTGGTGTATTAGTGGATTATATTAAATGTCTGTAACTTCAAAAAAGACCTTATTTTATTAACATCCAGTCGATAATACCAATCCTACAATAAAATATAAATTTTCCGTTTTTATTCCATGTTGAAAACGGACCCCCACTAACAAATAAAGAGTAGAAATGAACTTAATGTCAAAAATATAAGGGTGAGTAGTACGACATAACTCATGGAACAATATACCGTCTTATAAAACTTGTTTAATAATATACTATTATTAATTGTATATGACTATTATTTTCAAAACTAGGAAGATTGCGTTGCCCCACCCTGTATCATTCAAAATGTGAAAATAACTTTCTCAAATATGGTTTAATATGTCACACCATTAATGAATCATCCTATGCATTACATGTTTTTGTTGTTTTTATCGAAAAATCGTGTAACCCATTGAGCCAAAACGAGTGGCCGCGCAATTCAGTAACTCTAATTTATGAACGTAAAATGCAACAACTCACCCTAAACAAGTTACAACCGGTCGTAACCCGCGTTAATTTCCCTTCGCGTCCCTTCGTAGCAAAGGGCTGGAATAAATAACAATTTATAAGGGCAAATCAGATAAACACGAGATTATACAGGTCCTAGGGTTTCAGCGTAAAAGTATAAGCTGAGGACTGGAAAATAGCGGAGGAGGTTATACGTAGGTGGAAGGGAATGGTGGGAATGGATAAAAGTTAATTTGTAAGGGAAAACAAAAGGTATTGTTGAAAAGAGTAAAATTTCCTTAGATCATGTATGACTATACTCCGTTTTTAAACTATAGACAGCACTAGACGAAGTCACATTTACACCACAGCGTTAGTGAAGTACTAGTAGTTCTGAAAACATCTGGTGTTAATCGTGAAATATCACAAAGAGAGAAATGAAACAAAAGCACGTGCAAATTCAACAAGTGATTTGACAACTACTGAGAGTTTGACGTTTTAATTACGTTTGAGAAGGTTAACTTGAAATTTTGTCTGGTTAAATGCGACTTCATGAAATGGCGCAGCAGCCAATCACAGGCTATGATTTTCTTATTAGAATTTCTAGTTACTGTCTATAGTTTAAAAACAGAGTATAGTATAACACGGTACGGTCATCTATAGACGAAGTCTAGTACCTGTCATACACTGGTATTAATTTATGAGTTTTACTTGTCTCAAAAGTAATCCACGAATTATATGAATGAACAATTTTTACACGAGACAAGGGTAACGATAGTCGCTGCCACCACTATCACTTTATTTAAAAGTCTGCCATGATAGAAGCAGACAGGGGAATGTTAATAATGATAACAGAAGCGGTTTACTATATGGTCAAATTGGTGCAGGGTAGTAATATTAGAACATAGAATTTCACCTACCACGTCACAAAGACAAGGGTTGGAATAGGATGAGCTGAATGAAACACGATATTCCAACAATAACAAAATTATATAAATTTTAATAATAATTCAAATAAACTACAACGCGTAACTTGATTCTATATAAACTCTAAATTCTTACTTTACTAATTTCCAAACAATTTTGAAAACCTTTTTACATCAAACTACAATCAATATTAATCCACACAGAATATAATAAAAATTACTTACAAATTTACCCTTCGATGAGAGAGCCTTTACACACAGTAAAACAACTAATTGGTTATTTCTGTAAGAAATGCCAAGGTATGTCTAACGATCAGTCAAGACATCCACAACAGTCGAAGAGTACAACAAGAGAGAGAGAGAGATTTTAAACTTCGGAGGGCCATTTAATGGTAAAAATCCAGAAGTTCTCAACCTATATTTATCCGGCTCTTCTCATCCCTTAAGTATGAACTATGCTAAAAATAAACCAACTATTGATGTCCACCGAGGGCATCACGTACCGGAAACGGACAGTTATTTCTTTGAAAAGGCGCAAAAAAGTGCGTCTTTCACCATAAATCTGTCCATTTCGTAACATCTGGAGTACTACAATACCAAAAATTTACAAAAATGCTATCGCCTCGTAGAATAAATTCCATATGCGAAATAAAAAAAATATAATTTAGTCCATTGATATACAAATAACTATTTTTCTAGTTTTCAGAACTTAGTTTAAATTTTTACTTTAACTATAGAATATAGGTATGTTGTTATATTGCCTTTATATTGTAGCAACTGCTATTTTTATAACCAAAAAAAACTTAGATATATGTAACCATTCATCATCTACCCTGGTTTTATCTACTGGTAAGTAGTAAAAGTTTAATGACGTAAAATGAATTAAGGCAACGGCAAATAATTGAGCTACAATTACGTCCAATTCACGACATTTTTGTCTTGTTTCCGCAACTTGAAGCAATTTGAACAGTTTAGCCGGTAATCCTTTTCCAATAATTGGAGGAATTAAAATTATTGTCTTCCACTATACCTGATGCAAGATTCATAGAACTAGATTAGAAAATACTTTTAGTTTTTTGTTTTCCTTTTGTATTTTGCTTCACTTTTAGTGCTTGTTTGTTTTTACCTCTCGCCTATCAATATATAGATAAGGGAGGTATTGTTTTTAGTCAGATTTTCGAGTGTGAGTTTTCAACATATGAGCACGAATTAGGGTCCCTAGAATACGATTTTACTATTTTTACCATGATGTCTGTATGTCCGTGTGTGTGTGTTTGTGTGTCTGTGACGATTTTTCGTCCACGATATGATGAACTCATTAGATTTTGACTATACAATTGGTTAACCGGAAGTAGTAGTTTACTTGAAGCTTTAAACAGTTTTTCCAAAATATACCTCTAATACCATTGTTTCGCAAATTACGTTATTATTAAATATAAAGATATATTAATTTTCTACTGATCTGCATAATTACGTTTATATATAACTTCTAGCTAGTTAGAAAAAAATATATAAATTATAATAATTTTATATATCGTTTAGGCTGAGGTATTTCGATAAAACAAATGTTCATATGACATATGATGTCAAATTTGATGTAAGTAAATGTAAAAGATAACATAAGTAAATATGAAGTAGTTTTGTTTTAAATTTAGAAAAGGTGGAAGAAATATATAAGGCATATATTTGCATGCGTGAATCAAGGTAAGTTCGGTTCCAGTTTTAGTAACGTCAAAAATAGCAGTCATATTGGTCATACAAATTTTATGAAGGAAATATTAGGTACGAAATGAATTAAAAATATTCTGAACTGCAATAACCTACTAATTTTAAAACTACAAATTGAATGTATTGAAAAACTTATATACAATATATTACTACAGTGGCGGGAGGTATTGTGTTGGACACATCAGATTTTTTTCTTTATTTTTAGTGCTTGTTTGTTATGTGTATGCTATAGGAAATTATACAGGGTACAGGGTAAATACTAGAAAAGTTGACATAGGGAATGAACATCAGAAAACAGTTTTTTGCATGTCTGAAGGATGTAGACAATGCTTAGTTTTGAATAATACGAGTTTCTGGAACAGATATTGTCTTTATTTTTGCTAATATTACACAACGTTTCGATTGATAAAAACTTCAATCGAAACATTGTGTAACAGTTTCTTGCTGTTTCCATTTCTCCTGCTAAATATAATGGACTTTAGATGCTACAGTTGGTTATATAATGTGTCCCTGTATCTCCCAAGCGGAGCGTAGGGCAACCGAACTCACCGAGCCGCAGTTCTAACTGCCGTACTGTCGGTTGTTTCATGCCAGCGCTACTTCTATTTAAGATGTGTAGATGGCAAGTCTATAGCATCCGAGTGTGATACACAAGTAGATGTGTGTTTTATTTTACGACAAATCACACGTTGTCGGTCGCTGGGACTTGAACCTACGATCTCAAGTTCGAATGACGTCACAGCGAGTCAGAGATGTGCGCTAGCTCGCTCAGCCATCCAGCCGACGCTACAGTTGGTTAGATTATTTAATTTTGCGTTTTCCGATATCAAATATTCTCTATTATAAGGTTTTCTTATTGACATATTTAATAAATAAAATTGTAGGGCCGAGGTAGTCTCGAACCAGGTCTTGTAGATTATTTGTGTTATGAATCAGCCCTCGTAACCACTCGGCTATGGAGCATTTTGTTTTTGACGTTTCTTATTCGAAAATATAAAGGATAACCTTTAAAATATAATATATTTTATCAAATATTTCAGTTAGAGAAGGCCTTATTACACAACATTTAGTTTTATTAGATGCAAAATTAAGTAATCTAACTAACGATACCATATACACCCGATTTTATTTAGCGGGACAGATGGAAACAGCAAAAAACTGTTTTCCCATGTTATTTCCCTATGTCAAGGTTTTCAGTATTCACCCTGTATTATTTAACAAGCATAATATGTAGGCTATATTACACGAGGATGTAATTAAAAATACGAGCGGTAGCGAGTATATTTAATCATCCGAGTGTAATGTAGCCATATTATGCGAGTCAAATACTATACTTTATCTACAACTAACAGCCATATAAAAATCTGATATTATTTGTTAAATATTCAGTTATGTGTGAGTAGTTCATATATAGCTTAACAGATGGCGCCACAGTAGCACTTAAATGTCAAAATAACTATTCAAATTGTATTTATTATACTTTTATAATTATTTATATTGATATTTATAATAAAAAATATATTATTAATAAATTAACAGTTTATTAAAATGTTATGTGTTAAATTATATGCTCTATTTATTACACAAAGTGTAGCGTGTAATATAACATTTCATATTACACTTGTGTAATATGAGTAGTATATTATATGTAGTATCACACGTATAATGTACCCATATTTCAATAGTTGTAGATAAAAGTAATTTTTCTCACTATATCACGAGAAGAAAGTACAGCTTTCTATGCATGTCGTGATTTTTTTCCCATATTAAATCCTTATGTCAAAGTTTCTAGTATTCCTGTGTACAACTCCTCTTCAGTATAAATGTGTGTAGTAGTGTAATGTGTATTGTCTATTAGATTAGGCGTCTTATGATAGTATCATTGTAACATTTCACTTAGAGAACTGACGTGTCTTCAGAGCAGTGGTTTTATATATGGTTATGCATAAAAATAAACGGAAACTTGAACTTTATTTTTTAAATAATCAAAAAAAAAATCAATCAATTATTTGAAAAAGCAGGATAAACAACATGTACCACAAAAAAATATAAGATAAGTGGTGGTGAGATGGATTATATTATGGAAAAATAATTATTACTCTTTAATAATGAATAATATTAGAATAAAAATATTTATAACAACATATAAACTAGGCTTACTTATATTAACCGCACCACTAAATTACTTATGAATGTACAAATATAACCACATTTGTAGGTTACGTTAAGTCTTATGCACATGTTTATAAAGTATGTATATAAATAAATAGATTAAAACTAACGAAGTAGTAATTTACTAATTGTGTATATAAGGTACATTATTTTGGCATTTTTTAAAGTAAATCTTGGGTTATTCATTGTTGACTGAATTAATTTTTAAGCGAATATTTACACTGTCTCTAAACAACAAAATTAACATTCCCTATGAGAGCCATCATTTTAATGTACTTTTAAAATTAAAAGTCCATCTTTCTCCATTTACCCTAAAAATATCATGCAAAAAAAAATATATTCTTTTTTATAAGTTTCGTTTAATTATCATATTAAAATGAAGCAATCTGTATTAAAAAAGATGTAGGAATACATATAGTATTGTCATGTACTATAATATGGTGACTTAGTTAATCGGACAGTTTTTTTTTACCAAAAACTGTTTTCCCATGTTAATTGTATACGACCAGAAAATGCTTTCTTATATAACCAGGGAGCTTTGGGAAAAAGCTTCTCTGTTATAAAGATGTCGCTATTGGGCTAAAAATCTTTAAAGGAGTGCAGCTGTATTATTCATTGTTTATTGTTATATTTGATAATTAACAATGATATTTTCTAAGCAAAATAAAAATGTACATGTGACACAAAGATTAAATATATGTTCATTTTCGAATAGGGGAATCCGTATGTTGTAACCTGCAAGACAAGAAATATGCAAGAAAATGACAATCAATCGAGACAAGACAACAAATAACAAAACAAGACAAGAAATCATGTCTTATGAAATACTACTGTATCACGGTCGTTTGGCGGCTGTGCATTTTTGTAAATTTTTAGTATTGTAGTACTCCAGATGTAACGAAATGGACAGATTTATGGTAAAGGACGTACATTTTTTGCGCCTTCAAGCTTGTTTCAAAGAAGTAACTGTCCGTTTCCGAAACGTGATGCCCTCGGTGGACATCAATAGTTGGGTTATTTTTAGCATACTTCATACTTTTACCATTAAATGGTGCTCCGAAGTTTGAAATCTCGCTCTCTTGTTGTACTCTTCGACTAATGTGGATGTCTTGACTGGATGTCAGACATACCTTGGTATTTTTTAGTGAAATAACTAATTAGTTGTTTTACTGTGTGTAAAGGCTCTCTCATCGTGGTGTAAATTTGTAAGTAGTTTTTATTATATTCTGTCTGGATTAATATTGATTTGTACAACGATGTAAAAAGGTTTTCAAAATTTTGTTATTGTTGGAATATCGTGTTTCATTCAGCCCATCCTATTCTAACTTTTGTCTTTGTGACGTGGTAGCACAACGCGTAGGTAAAACTCTATTGTTCTAATATTACTACCCTGCACCAATTTGACCATATAGTAAACCGCGTCTGTTATCATTATTAACATTCCCTTGTCTGCTTTTATTACGGCAGACTAATAAATAAAGTTATAGTGGTGGCAGCGACTATCGTTACCCTTGTCTCATGTAAAAGTTGTTCATTAATATAATTCGTGAATTACTTTGAGGCAAGTAAAACTCATAAATTAAAACCTTGTATGACAGGTATTAGATTTCGTCATAGGCGACCGTACCTGTTACACTACTTAAAACATTATCTTGTAAGAAACTTTCGTTTATTTTCTCCAAAGAAAAAGTACCTTCGACTACGTCTCTAGACAACATAAATTTTCATGCAAAATTTTCGATCATTTTTAGTGCACTTCTACATACAATATTTACACTGTCATATGACACAACAAGTTAATATGAGATCAGCGGTTATATTTCTTGTGCGCGAAGAGAGACATGAGAAAGAAAGACAAATAGCGTAGGTTAAGATCAGGAAGAAATATGCGACAACCTCGCAATAAAGAATAGATAAGAGAGGTTAGGAGAAAAGGATCGATAGGCCGGTTATTGTAAGTTATGGGTATTATCTGATCCTGGTTTTATTACAAAATAAAAGTATCACTACTTTGAGGAGAGTAATTTACGTGCAAGTACGAAATAATGATTATTTTAACTTTAAATTTACTTCATTATTTCATATCTATAACACAACACTCCTAAATGAAACAATATATCTAAGATTCTAAGATATTAGTTTCGCTACAAATATTTACTATTTAGTAGTTTACTTAAAGTAGACATTTCTTGGACCACTCGAGCAGCTATTAATTACACAATACAGTGGCAAAAAAATGTTTGCTTGAAATACGAATTTAATTTTATAATCAGCATGTTGTATAGTGTATACCCTTTAACTTTTTGTTCTAATTTTTGGAAGACCTGTATAATTTCTTCTTGGATATATATACAGGCTGTTCCATTTAAGTGTACCACCACTGCTATCTCAAAAACTATAAGAGATACGAGGTTGGTTAAATTAGCAAAGAACCACCGAGATAGCAATGGTGGCACACTTAAATGGAACACCCTGTATATATATATATATATATATATATATATATACTAATTATTTATGTACATAATTTATAAATATATGCATAAGACTTAACGCAACCTAAAAATGTGGTTCTATCTATACATAGTTATATGTAATTTAGTGGTTCATTTAAACTCTGCTATGAGGACAGATGAACCACTTATGCTGATGGACCAGAGGATTTTTATTGTTATAAAGATCAATTCAACCAGTAAACAGGAAAAAAATCATTAGCACATAAAAAGGTAGACGATCTAGTTGCTATTCCATAAGTTCTGAAGAACTGTTGTTAAATTGTTAATCAGATGGTGATGATAATAAAGAAGCTGAAGATTATGAAAAATAATATATAGGATGTAATGAAAATTATGTAAAGAAAAAAATGATAAAGAAGGATGATTGGATAAAATGTGTAATTTTTGGTCGCTATTTGCACGAAGAGTGTACCACATATGACAAATGACAACAATCTGTTAACCAGTTCATTTCCTTATAGCCTTGGTCCGTCTCATCTATATAGTGAAGCAGATATGGACTTTATTGAACTAGAAAAAAATATTATTTTTTTGGTTTTTAAAAAATAGTTTAATATTTTTCTTTATTCTTATAAGTAAGCCTAGATTATATGTTTTAGAATTAGATCCTAAATCTCACACTCATTGTTAGTTCGTACGGAAGCGTACTATTTAAGTGAGCCACCTCTGCCCGTAGTAAAGAATATAATAAGATCAATATATTTATAAGAAATTGGAATTTAAAATCAAAGTTGGAATTTTATTCAAAACTTTCACGGTAATATTTGACTTCGTCCTATAATAATGAAGTTCAATAATTTATTGATTTACTTAAATAAAAATAAATAACCATTAACGGTATTCTATTTTCGTCAACTGATTTATATCTTGGGTAATTTATATTTATAGAAGTACAGTGGTGGGTTTTAAAACAATTTATTGAAGGGACACTATTTCGTACTAAACTGTTTATCATTAGCACTGTTTTTTCACTACACAAAATTATTTTTATTGCTCAAAAACTTGCAAAGAAAGAGTTGTTGCTACACATTTCTCAACAAATACAGGGTGAGTCTGGGCAGACAACCCCCCCCCCCTTACTTTTTTATTATAAGTAATAGAAAAAATGCGGAAATACCTTCCGTGCATTCGCCTAAATGAAATATTCACTCGCGTTGCTCGCTCGTACAAACAAAAGCTCATGCACGGAAGTTCATGTTTCCGCATTTGTATAGACTGCATTAGTGTAACGGTCATTTTGTGGCGCTAAATTCAAACTAAAACCCTAACTCGCCTCTGCCGATTTATACGCCCATGTTATTCTTATGGGAATCAAAATATGCTATCTTTAAACTGCTACAAAGTATTATAAAATGCAAATCTTAACTATTAAACCTTTTAAATATTAAGCTCTAATGTTTTATCTATCTTCTAATGTAATATACACACCCAAAAAACATAATATTATTTAATAAACTTCAATTTAAACAGTAGGTGCAAATTTCTGAAAACGTATGTCGTAGCTGTCTTAATATTCAGTTGAACCTGTCATTTTAACTTGGCGTTTTTAACCTGCTACACCAAGTAACGACATATGTTACTATTTGCGATACTACTATCTTTAAAATCAAATTTTTCTTAATTTATTCTCTTATTTGTACTTTTTCTGTACAGAAAGCAAAGAGTAATGTTTTGGAATATAAAAATATCCTATGTTATAATTAAGAACGGCCAAAATGCTTTAATATCGTGAATTGAAAATGTACTCCCATAAGAAATGCATACACTCGGATTTGAATTAGGGTTTCGCGCCAAATATAAATCTTAACCTCACTAACGTGGTCTATTGTAAATAACTATTCTTGTAATAGGGTTTATATTTAATCCTGTTTAAACCGCTGCACCAATTAAGTTACAAGTTATAACATGAAGCGCATTGGAAAATAATTTATTCAGGTTCTGTGCATATTTAATGGCTGTTAAAAGGTTTTCGATATTTCCAAATTCAATTTTGATGTCCTCAAATTAAATTATATTTCATCCTGTACTATTTCGGATTTTGTGTAATCGAATTATTGAAAATGTTAAACTATATATTAAATATTCATGAAAAATTAAACATTTTACCCTTCAATAATTATTATTGATTGCAGGTACCTTAGTATGAATATATCAATTTCAGGTTCACTAAATATCAGGTATCATGTGAAATAGAATTTCCTTGGAATTCTCTTCATATTAGATATTTATCTGAAAAGATGAAATAAAATATGATTTCAAATTCCAGTTCTAATATTCTTTCCTTGATAATGTAACATAAGTATAAATCTAACAGATAATGTTTCTTCCTTTAGGCGTAAGGAATATTAATTATTTTCAATGATTTATCGAATATCTAGATACTATAAAATAAATCAAATTAGTGTCGGACCGAAATACGAAATCGTAATCGAATATTCGATTGCTTTTCTAGTTTTGGCCGAAAACGTAACCGAAACCGAAAATTTAGTTAATTTATTATTAAACACGGAAATCATGTACTATATATAATACTTGACGTTCAATTTGTAGGTTATCAATTTAAATGTGTCAGTTATTGACGGTTTATAACAGGGTCGTCTATCTTAAATGGGTATAAATCTTTATACAAAACATTTGATTTCTTGTTAGTAAATTTTGTACGATTGACAAAATTGACAATCACCCCAATTCTGTAAAGAAGTTTCTAGCTCTTATTAACGTTATTAAAAATTTTAACCAATAGAAATATTTGTAAAATTTGTCATTTTCATATTTTATTTAGTGTCTACTATTTTTATTGGCTAATAAAGTTAGGAACGTTGCTAAGAGCTAGTAACTTACTTACAGAATTGGGGTAAATGTCAAAATATATTTGGTGAGAAATATGTAACAAGAACATAAATTTGTTGTAATGTGTAAAAAAAAAAATAATAAAAATATAATAACACTTTTAAGCTACTCGAAGTAGTTTCCGTTAAGACACTAGTACGTGAAAGTAAAACAATAGCGGGAATATGGCCTTTTTGATTGTGAGTTGGCTGCGGAAACATTTGTTTCTAGGTACTGAGTACGAAAATATTTTTTCGAAATCGATACTGAAGTACACGTTATCATTTCGTGAAGTTAGCCAAAGTAGTAGCTAAAGTAAAACTATACAGACTCTTTATGTCAAAATTTAACTTTACGGACTCATCTGCCAAATTGAATTAACCTATATTTTAAAATTATTGTACCGATCCCAACGTCACGTCAGCGGACCTGTCACGACAGGTTCTCTCGCTTCTATTCTTCTGCTTCCAGAGGATTGGCGAACATTCCCGAACTTAATTGTGCTACTATAAAATCCCCGAGCAGTAGATCGCGAGGACAGTCTGATATTAGTATGCGTTGTGAAAATAAATAGTTGGTGATATAAATATCATAAAAAAAATTTGACAGAATATAATGCTAAAATATTTAAATGTAAACCTAGGCCGGCAAACAAAGAGTTTCTGGACGATTTTCAGTTCTGTAATACTAGTTATAATGAAACGGAGTTGCGAAAAATATTTTAGTAGTGTTGGTATATAGATATGTACAAAATCATTGAGGTCATATCAAACATAGTCAATTTTAGTGATGCTTCATGTACTGATTTTATAGTTTTTACTTATCAGAATTTAATGTATTTCTTGTTATAAACATCTGTTCGTGATTTAATTTGTTTTTTCTTTTTCAGGTTGGTACCCTTTCTGCTTCCCAAATCATCTGTTGTTAACATCACAACAGTAACGGGTACTGTCAAATCCAACTCAATTTCGTTATTCACTTATTCACCCTTCCATTATTTCAAATATCAACATACAAACATTAAATCATAAATATTAATATTAATATTCATAAGATCATTGTTTTGTTGTTTATATCTGTTTGTATTGCTTCACAATAGAAATCGTTATTAACATATGTTAGTTTTGTATTTTCTTGTACTCATTTGACCAGTGGCGGCTCGACAAAATATCAAAATTATCGTAAAAATAAAAATATATAAACATGAAAATACATAGTTTTGTTTTGTTATTTCTTGAAGTTGCATTTCTGAGGTCATAATTGTGAATAATTCTAATAATATTCTAAATTATAAACTATAAAATATTTTATTTCTTTAATTGTAGTGTCCAAATATGTAAAGATATGGAACAAACACGATAAATATTCTGAGCACGCTGCTACCTACTTATTTAGTACAGGAACTGCTTGTTTTGCAGTGCCGAATTACGCTTCTCATTATGAGTGCTATATGATATGATACTGTGATAAACACAGGCTGCTAGCATTCTTCGCCTTTCTTAGTGTTTGTAGATGTATTTTTATAATCTTTAATACGAAATAAGAGAACTATACACAATTGTTCATAATAAAATTAATTAATAAGCAATTATAAATAAATATATTTATATATCGAGAAATCTTGGGGTGCCCACTCCACATTCGACTAAAAGACACAAACTTTCCTGACTTAGATGATCGTGCAAAATTTTATTTATGAACGACTGCACGTTAAAGTTTGATTTATAACATAAGTTTTCCGCCATAATGTACTTCTTTATAGTACTAGTAAATTTTCAGAAGTTCTTTTAACATTCTTACTAGAACACCATTTCCGATTCGCATTATATGTCTCTTCGTATATATGCTTGCTTGAGGAATTAGTGAATCTTTATTATTTATACATTATTAGAACTCTGAGACTGTCAATTTTGACATTGACACGGGACCAAACAAATTCGTATTCAAACAACAGAAAAGCACACTTGATTCATTCTTCTAAAATCGACTAAAAGATACATGTTACTATCTTAGTTATATAAAGAATGACATACTTTACTTTAAATTTAAATTCTTAACCGTATGTTAATTGTCATTTTCTATTCCTATTAGATTATTTTACTATTATATAAAATATAGCAGAGTTAAATAAAAACTGTTTCTTACCACCGTTGACGTAAATATAACTTACTTCCACAGATAAATAACGAAAGTTGCTGATAACATTTATTGCCATCTGTCCTACTAGCAGAGTAAATATGAAAATCATTCGAATTTCATATATATTTGATCGTTGCAGTGGGTAAAATAAACTTTAAAAAAACGCAAATAAATAAATTTGAATCTCAGTTGATCCTCATGTCATGTATTTCTCCTGCAAGTAATATTAAACTAGCATCTGTGTCGTATACGCATGGCATAGATGAGACTTATATTCGCTATCTCATTATCGTACGTGATACAGAGGGGTATATGAATCTAGATGTGTAAGTTCGACTGATCTAGCAGACCATTCTACTATTCTACCATTTATATAACATAATACTTAAATGGAAGTTAAGCTCAATCGAGTTTAAGACACACAAATATAGTCAATTATGCAAACAAAAAAAATCTCTAGAGATCCCAGCCGTTACCAGAAATAGAAAATTAATAATTCACCCTAATTTGTTCCTATATTACCCAATTCAGTTGGCCCATTGAATTTTATCACCTCTTGAATTCTATCACCATCACCTCTTTCTCTTTCTCTTTCTGTTTCAATACCGCCATCTGCCATTAACCTCTCACTTCTCACCTTAGGAGGTTAGGTCGGACTGTAGAGGGTTGAGGCAGACGTTTGTTGCCCTGACCGGAAATTGACGTCGCAGTGACGTGTATCCGGTAGATTCACGCCAGGATGAATTAATTACATAGGGGTAATTAATAAACAGCCTGGGAACGGCTGACAAATGAAGGCTGATGGGTGGTGGTGGAGATGGCAGGGTGGGTTTTACTGGTTTGAGGCAGGGGTGTGCTAGGGGGGTTTAGGTGGGGGTGGTTGTTAGGGTGTAAGTTGTCAAAAAAGTTACATAATGTAATAAAAAGTCTATTTCCAGGAGTTGATACTTACGTCATGATTCATGAATGAGGTCTTGCACGTTTTTTTTTCTCTTAGCTTTAATCAACCCCCCTTAAAAGACTGAAGTAGCCTATTTGGCTCAAAGCTTATTTTCATTATTAAATAATTAGCTTTTTATATAATATCATAGAATAGGTTTATACAGAAGCGACAGTAAGACAGAGAAACGTAAATTCGGGAGAGATGGGGAAAGCCAACAAATTTAAAGGGCTCATTGTTTAACATCGGAAAGTTTCCTCACATCTGAGAGAGAGATAGGGGAAGAGCACAAATTTAAAGGTCTACACAATGCTTCAAGATCATAGAACTGTATAGGGGAACATGAAAGGTACCGACACGGAGTGTCGCTTCTGTATGTGACTATTCTGTGGTAAGGTTGTAAACTGTCAAAAATATAACATAATATAAACGCAGTCTACCTGAAGTTTTTCTACAATTAAAATTATTCTAAGTTAAGCTTTTTTACTATTTTTGCTTACATTTTTACACTACGACAAAAACAAATTATTTTTTTACCTCCCACCTATCAATATATAGATAAGGGAGGTATTGTTTTTGGTCAGATTTTTCCAGTGTGAGATTTCAATACATGAGCACGAATTAGGGTCCCTAAAAACTATTTTACTATTTTTAATATGATGTCTGTATGTTCGTGTGTGTGTCTGTGACGATTTTTCGTCAACGATAACTCCAATATGATACATGTAAAAAATGTAATATTTAGTATTTAAGACTTATATTCAAATATGATGAACTGATTAGATTTTGACTACAATGGGGAAGTTTAGCGTGGTTGAAATTACATGTGAAATATCTTTTAGTTGTAAGTATATGGATAATCATAACATAAAATGTAATTGAAAGTTAAAATTATGTTGCCAATTATTTATAATTAATGATTTATCTTGGAGCCACACTGACGTCACAAGTGAGTTATGCGCTTGCGCAGAAGGGGTGGTGAGACCTGACTTTTTGAATGTAGGTTGTATCTTGAGACATTACACCACTCGCTTCTCTGTTGCCATGGGAACCCAGCGCGCGCTTGTTAAGATAGACGAAACGTTCTCCGTGAGCCTCACTGACGTCATTTTTGTATAAAATTTCATTTTTTTTTTAAATCTAGGCAGCTTTGGGTGAAATAAAATGTAGAATATCAGTTTTGATATCAACTTTTTTACTATTTTTGCTTACATTTTCACACTACTACAAAACAATTTTTTATTTTTTTTTTTGCTATAAATTCATAAAACTGAATATATATATATATATATATATATATATATATATAAATAAAAATGACTTCCTGAAACAAATTGCAAAATAAAATGTTTACAGTTCATTTCCCGGAGTTAAACTTACGTCCTCAATCATAAGCAGATGATTAAATTCATTGGGGTCAGTGGCGTAACTAGGGGGTTTAGTTGGTGGTAGGTGTAAGTTTGCAACCGTCAAAAATATAACATAATATAATAAATGTTTGATATTAGCTACCTATTTTTGTTTTTCTACTCTCGTAATATATGCATAAATTTTAATTTTATAATACAGACAATGGAGCCTATTCTATAACTCAGTGGTTCATTTTTAACCATTGCTAAAATTTTTGACAAATAAACATAAACATTACATGTGACGTTTTGATATTTTCTCCAGTGCTATCTTTTTTCATTGTAGAAAAAATTTAACTGATTAAAAATTAACCACTGAGTTATAGAATAAGCAGGGAATATGTGTTTATTTCTACTTAGCAAAAAGCTAATAACCTTATATAAACTAACATGCCATATACAAAAACACAGAATGTATGAAGTCATATTATAATTGTCCAGTTTGAAAATTTGTTCTCACATGGTGTATATTTTTTTAATGAAAAGTATGAATGTAGGGAGCTTATTATTTAAACCCGATATTTGTATCATGTAATACAAAATACTGTTTATTTCCACCTTCTATATAATTGTTACTTTGCAGGCTTCTTGGTAGCTAAGCAAATAAACAAATACAGTAACTAAAAATTATAAAAAGTAATAGAAAATAATGAAAGTTTTTTATGCATTTTATTATAAATATTACAGACTTAATTTAATTAGATTTATGTGAGTAATTATACACATTTATAGTACATTTTGATTCAATGGCGTAACTCATTTGACAACGTCTAGCTATAAATTGTTCTACCACCACCAATTACCTTTGATTATAAAATAGAGTAAATCTTTTTTTGAAGAATAATTGAACAACATTCTGTTCGGTTATCCAGTTCATCTCATCATGGCCTATGAATGGCACACTATTATAAATCATCTCCTGAAGAATACCTATGTCGAGTTTAAACGGTTAAGGTTGAAACAGAAAAAACAGAAACAGAATTCCAAAAAAATCTTGTATTTATGTATTATTATTATTACTATTATAACATAATTTATGTCAAAAACGAAACTGAAACCCCCTACTACACAATTATGTGCCCCACTAACCATACTAACCTTCTCAAACAAACTAATGCAACACCGAATCTAATTCCGACTTTGTATACTTTGTATACCTAACAGCTTTTTATCCTAATTGAATTTACAACATTAAAACACGCGAAACATCGCGCAACGCTGTAGTTTTTGCGTGCGACAGCTTGGAGATCCAAAGGTTAATCCAAATCCAACCAATGTGATTTGCGTTGCAAACATAGTAGGCCGCGAGAAAAACGCAGGCAAGGCATTAAAAGCAGAGATAGAGATGGCTTTGATCGTTTGATCTCTTGTCTCATTCATTACGCCTTCAATCAAGTAGGCTGTGGAGACGTTTTAACGGAGTTTGCAGATTCGACAAATTGAATTACTTAAGAAAAATTTATAGAAAATTAAGGAAAAATCTGGCGTGTCAAATAATTTACCTTCCGCTACTGTAGTAATGTATTTTATAAATAAGTACTTTCCAAAACAGTCTTGAGAAGTTCATATTTACATGACAACTATCAACACAAGAAATTATTGTTTTTTCCTCCCACCTATCAATATACAGTTTTATTGTAAAATTAAAATAAGGTGGAAGAAATATATAAGGAATATAATTGCAAGTATAAATCAAGGTAAGTTCGGCTCCGGTTTTAGCAGATAGCTGTTTTTGTTTTGGTCATACAAATTTTATAAAGGAAATTTTAGGTATGAAATCAATTTAAAATATTCTGAACTGCAAGAATAAACTAATTTTAAAACTACAAATTGAATGAACTAAAAAATCAATATAAAGAAGCGGAAGGTAATTTGTTGGTCACATCAAATTTTTTATAAACAGTTAGGAAATAAAAAATATTTATCAATGACTGATAAAAAGTGAATTTTTTAACTTGAAAAATGTGCCGTTTCCAAACGTTATAGTTAATTTTAAAAAGTGACAGATTATATGTCAAAATTCAAAATCAGAAGAAAAAAATAAAATTAAAAGAATGGGGTCCTTTACTATTTTTTTTAAAACTATATGAATCTTTACCTAATTTGAAAGCAGTAATATTTTTTGTTAAGTGTTCTGTGACGTAGCTATTAAGGTAAACCGATTTTCAAACAATCTTCGATTCGTTCGCTCCGTAAAATCCCACCGTTACACAAAATGAGGCATTTCCTAACTGATTACATAAATTGCTATTACCGTATTACCATAGAATAGTTACACACAGAACCGACACTCCGTGTCGGTATCTTTCATGTTCCCCTATACAGTTCTATGACCTTGGAGCATTGTGTAGACATTTAAATTTATTCCCTTCCCCTATCTCTCACTAAGATGTGACGAAACTTGCCGATGTTAAACAATGAGCTCTTTAAATTTGTGCACATTCCCCATCTCTCTCTAATTCTCGTTTCTCTGTCTTACTGTCGCTTCTGTATAAACCTATTCTGTGGTATTACAACAACTATAAGTAGCTTGATTTTAAATGGTGAATTGACTTGATTCATGGTTGAGAGTTAAACAATAGATCAAGCATTGATGTTTATCAGTTCCTGTAGACCAGTTACCTCCAAGTAGTAACCAGCACAAAACAAACCGTACCCTCAATGTAGCACAAGGTTACTGTACTCTACACTCTCTCTCTACCTTGCTAAGTACATCTGCTCTGTTGAATTAGCCGCGAATTATCTAATTACTCACTGTCCGAACTCATTGCTTTAATTATACACGACCAATTGCTTGCATTGTTGCAGTTGAAGCCTGTATACACTAGCAGAGATGAAGGTTTCACGTTTCTGTACTGGTATTGCACTATGGGGATTACTTAAACTTGATTACTTGTATATGTTTCTCGCTTATAATGTACTGTTTTACGGTTTGGGATGTAAATGTAATAAGATGGCAAAGAATGGTTAAAGATCAATTTTCCTATTTCTTATCCAGGTATTTTTTTCCTTCTGGTAGAAAAAATTGTACGAGAATATGAGGATTAACAGATCAAAATGACGATTCCTTTTTAAAAAAGGTTATTTTTATTTATTTTTAATTAAACTATCCAACCGACCGAAGTCCAGTAACACGAAAGATGACCTACAGCTACAGCTTGTATTGGATTCTGAAATACTGGAATACAGTTGTATTTTATTTTTGGTTGTAGGTTTGTCATCACTGGAATTTAAATCCCAGACACCTGAATGGATTAATATCAATGGCATAACTTCAACCCTAAAATCTCTATTATTGTATGGAAGTTGGTGGTAGTCATTTTCTACACCTAATGAACTGATACTTGAGTTTCTATAATTTGTTTAAGCCTACTTGATTGCAATTTTGCGCACCTGATAAAATTTGTTATAAACGATATTTCTTTGAAACTAATGATCGGATTTAAAAAATAACAAACACTGTTGAACAGAGAATTGAAAGACTTTTCGAACTGTCATGTTAGACACCCTTTTCCATTTAAAATTTTTGATGTGCAGTCCACCCCTATTTTAGGGTTGAAGTTATGCCATTGGTACTAATCTATTCAGGTGTCCCCCTTTATATTAAAATTGACGTGTTCGAGCGTTTTTTGCTAAATTGATATTAAATGGCCAAAAATTGCGGTGATAATTTCCATTGGGCCACTCTGTATATTATTATTTCCTTCATAACTTAACCAATAATATATCATGATTTTAAAAATTTAATCCAATCAGAACAAACTTACAGTGAAAAGTGCATATTAAGAGAAAATTTTCAGAAACTTACAAAGCAGAGACATAACTACGGGGGCAGCTGATTGGTCCATAACCCACTTAGTCGATATCTTGGAAAAAAAATTAAAAAGTATGTTGCACATGTTGATACACTATGATATATAAGAACGTACATTGCATATTGGTATTTTATTTTTAATGCTTCCTTCTTTTCTATAATACATTTACCCACACGTATGTACTACTACTCGTACAAGTTTTTTTACTTCGTCTCTCGATTTTCTGGTGAAATTCTATTTCTTCGCCGTTCCACTTCAATGGAAAGGTGAACGATGTTATTGAAATCCGTTTAAAATTTTATTCAAAATTATAATAATACAAAATTCTCCAATAATATTTTTATCGGCGAATATAAGTCCAATGTACAATTGCACAATAAAGATTTTAGTTTATTTCAGAAGTAAATATTACTATACTACTTAATTGACACAAGTATATCATATTTACCGATATGAGAAATATAAAAAAATAATATATCTAACAAAGGGTAACTAACTTTAAGTCATGTACTCTGTGATCATAATTGTTTTACATAAGTGTCCCGCGATTCAATAGTCAATATTCATAACTAAAAGGTGTATTTATAAGATTATTTAAAGTCGAAAGTAACTTATACACTCATATTCGCAATTCTATATTATTGGAATTATAGACAATAATAAATTTAATAGAGCAGCTCATGATTACACTTTTTTACTTCCTTGTACAAAGTTTTTGAGCGATTAAAGAATATTGTGCAACAAGTGCAGAAAGTTGCCTATTCTTCACAATTTGGATATCAATAGCCACCAAAATGGCAAGTAGAGAATGATAAGGGTTGAGAAATAAACCACGAATATTATGTTTTAAACAAATAGCTTTATTTATGAAGATCAGACATAAGTCACACTAACACATACGTTTTTTGTTATATCTGGTATATATTGTATACAATACAATAGGTGACGGTACATATTTTGGGAGGTCTAAAAACTTCTGCTTGTAGTTCTGCAAACTAGAAATTGGTTTGATATTATTTTTGATTATATCAATTATTTTTCTAACAGAATCTTTTAAAAAATCTGTATATTTTTATTGACAAGTTATTTTCTCTTAATTCGCACATTTCACGTATATCTCTATCCATCTTATTAAATAATTATTAATTATTACGACAATCTTTCAATTCGTAGGTAATAGTACTTAAAATTGTCTTTTGGTGCTACTAATTAGCACTACTGAATTTCTCTTTTATTAGGTAGTACTAAGTTATATGTATACGAACTAATTTTTGTTTTTGAGCGCAAAAAATTTAATAGTGAGTAGTCGCAGCAATCGATATTATTGCTAGTAATTTTTAATAAAAGATTATGTTGTTATCAAACTGAGCATAATAATGCCATGCTCAATCTAAAAAATTTTCACTTTTGCTAAATTTTTCTGTCATTAGATATTGTATCATAACATGAACTTAAAAATACCTAAGAAATATATTATACAAACGCGGGGCACTATAATTCAAACCTTACTATAAGTCGTAGATCCCTTACAGAGACTATACAACTCAATCCTCATCCAGCTCCTTCTGGGAATACCGTGCCAGTAACAATACTACGTAAATGTCTATATAAATAGACATTCAACATTAAACATTAAACAAATTGTCTCATAATTACGATCCATTAACAACGAAGTCGTCATATTCATATTTACTTCAACGCACCCATTTGTAGGTGTGCGTTATTATTCCATATTCCATTCCCTGAATAGCTCTAGTTGCGTGTTGACGTCCAACATGCAAATTCTACGCGAAACACAGGCTGATGAACTCCAACTGCGAGGAAAATGTTAATGTTATTGCGAGAAGTGAAGGCGAAATGTATATGGTTTTGTTTTCTAATTTTACAATGAAATTAATTCATAATTACTTAAATATTGAAAAAAGCTTTCAGAACTCATTATTAATAAATAGACAATATTTGGGTTTTAGTTCTGTAAAAATTTATTAATTACAACGTTTCGACAGCTCAGGGCTGCCTTCGTTCATATTTACTTATTTTATCTTTTAAACTTACTTACATTATATTTGACATCATATGTCAAATTTTGTGAACTATGAATAACATTTCCAGCTGTGTTTAAGCATAGTGCGTAGTGCATAAACGTAATGTACAAACGCAAGAACTTGCAAGGTCCAAAAGCTTTGTTCATAATTCACAAACATAATGCGTAACTAAGATAGAGAAGATATATAGCTATCTTTATTTTATGTGCCAAATATTGCTTAGGTGTCACAATCATAGCCAAAGTATTGTCTTTTTTTGTTTGAATCACAGAATAGTTACATACAGAAGCGACACTCCTTGAAACATTCTGTTGACCTTTAAATTTGTGCTCTTCCCCTATCTCTCTCTAAGATGTGAGGAAACTTTTCGATTTTAAACAATGAGCCCTTTAAATTTGTGCACATTCTCCATCTCTCTCTAATTTTTGTTTCTCTGTCTTACTGTCGCTTCTGTATAAACCTATTCTGTGGTTTGAATCATGAATAAATTAATTTACGAAACTTTAATACGAAGAAGAAGAGGACATGCTGTTGCTTTAGCTGTTTCTGCATTGATTACAGAATCTTCATCTGTAATAAAAAAAGCGTCGTAAACATCGATGATGAGTTCATCCCTCGAAAACGATTAATGCGCGTTGATTAGGAAAATTTAGTTCGAGAAATGAGATTCAAAGGTCACAGACGAAGTCTTGTTTTTAATACACAAGAATAAATATTGATCAGTTCGACAAAATTGTATCGATAATAGAGTTTGGGTTAAAAAAGAATGACACTCGATAATAAATGAAGTGTTTCATAGATGTCACTACTATCACTTTACAAATAAAAAATATTCCTGGGAATGATCATAAAATTGTTTGTTATTTACTACGCATTAGGCATTACGTTTGCATTTAGAACTAGTCCACTATCTACTATACTTGTTAAAACTGTTGCTGAGAATGAGGCTTAACTCATATGTATTATAGAAATTCCTCAGCCTAAATGATATGTGAAATGATTATAATTCACATTTTTTTTCTACTTATCTAGAAGTTATATATAAACGTTATTATGCAAATCGATAGAAAATTGAAAAATCTTTTTATTTAATAATAAATTTGCGAAAAAATGGTATTTAGAGGTATTTTTTAGGAAAAACGGTTTAAAGCTTCAAGTAAAGTACTACTTATGGTTAACCAATTGTAGTCAAAATCAAATCAGTTCATTATATTTGTACATAAGTCTTAAATACCAAATATTATAGTTTTTACATGTATCATATTGGAGTTATCGTGGACGAAAAATCGTCGTCTTCAAACATGCAAATTTCTATGCGAAGTACAGGGTGATGAACTTTTAACAGCGATGAAAATGTTAATGTTATTGCGAGAAGTGAAAACAAAATATATACAGTTTTATTTTCGTTTCAAGTTTTTAGGTTATAGAACATAGTAGAACGCTTTTTATTTTTAAATTTTGTAGTGAAATTGCAGATTCTTGTGTTTATTGCCTTAGTGGAATAATAAACAAACAAAAAATTCTTGTTTTCTTTAATAGTTTTTGGAATTTCGATCTATGTTACTTCCTTCTTAATTTCTGATTGTATATTTAACATAATTTTCGATGTTGTGGTTACGTAATCAAGAAAATTGAAGTCCGTTATTGTTATAAGTAACGAGTATAGCATAGAATATATATATATATAATATTTTTGTGTACTATAGATGCGAAATTGCAATGATATCAATGGGGAAGTTTAGCGTGGTTGAAATTACTTGTGAAATATCTTTTAGTCGTAAGTATATGAATAATTATAACTCAAAATGTAATTGAAAGTTAAAATTATGTTGCCAATTATTTAAAATTAATGATTTATCTTCAAGCCACTCTGACGTCACAAGTGAGTTATGCGCTTGCGCAGAAGGGATGGTGAGACCTGATTTTTAAACGTAGGTTGTATTTTGAGGCATTACACCACACGCTTCTCTGTTGCCATGGGAACCCAGCGCGCGCTGGTTGAGATAGACGATACGTTCTCCGCGAGCCACACTGACGTCATTTTTGTATAAAATTTTATTTTTTGAGAAATCTAGGCATCTTTGGGTGAAATAAAATGTAGAATATCACTTTTAAGGGCAATCTTGATAAAATAAAAAAATTAAAAAAGTACGCTAAACTTCCCCATTGCGACTGCTTTCAGAGCCAGTCGGTGTTTGCTCCCCCAACTAATTGAAATATAGACAACCGAGCTACATGTTATAGACAATTATTTATGCTTTCAAGTAATTTATTATAGGTACTTAGTTCAATTTATGTTATAAAAAATCTGATGTGTCCAACGCATTACCTCCCGCCACTATAGAAATATATTATAGTTTTAAAATGAGTTTGTTATTGCAGTTCAGATTATTTTTAACTCATTTCTTACCTAAAATTTCCTTCACAAAATTTGTATGAAAAAAAAACAGCTATTTTTGGCGTTACTAAAACCGGAATCAAACTTACCTTGATTCACGCATGCAAATATATTTCTTATATATTTCTTCCACCTTTTTTAATTTTACAACAAAACTACTTCATATTTACTTATTTTATCTTTTAAATTTACTTACATCAAATTTTATATCTGGCTGAAACAAGAGTGCTGTGGATAGAAAACAGACATATTGTTCTGTCTAACATTGTTTGATTATTTTTTGTTAAATTTTATTTTCTTGAACTGTCAGTTTTAAGAAGAAAATGAATTGTTTTCTATCCAAAGCACTCTTGTTTCAGCCAGATATAAATAAAATACATATAAATCTAATATGCATTTTTCTCAGTTATTTTGTTATATTAGTATATGATATATTTATATCGTTGAATTCAGAAAAAAATACTCTATCGAATAACCTAAAAATAAACATACGTTCCTATTTAAAATAAGAAAGTTGTGTCCTGTATTTTGAGAACCACTGGTTGAAAAAAAATTTTTTTTTGCTCATTGTATTAGTCTTGTAAAATGGTGGTTCTTTGCTAATTTAACCAACCTCGTAGCTCTTATATATATATATATATATATATATATATATATATATATATATATATATATATATATATTTAAACTATCGCATTGAAGTTATCGTGGACGAAAAATCGTCACAGACACACACACACACAAATTGTATGTTTTGTACATCAGAACCCTGATGAATACTAATTTACAGTCGAAACATTGGTTTATTAGTTAATTTTTTTAAATGACTGCAATTCCAAAAAAGACCTTTTATTAACATCCAGTTGATAAAATCAATCCTACATAATAAAGTACATAAAATAATATGTAATAAGGGCCTGCTCTATTAAATTTAATGTCGCTTAAATATCCTGTAATACTGAGTTTCAGAAATGTAGGAATTTTGTGCTACAGACGATAATAATGATGGTATGCATATACATTTATACTTTATATTTTTGAAATGATTGTCCTGTATTTTGCGGTTCCTTATTTTGTTTTCATAAAGTACATTCTTTCATAAACACTTTATAATTAACTTTGTGTTAAACTTATACATATCACATATCAGTTATTTTTCCTGTACTACAGAGTTTCAGAAATTTAAGAATTTTGAGCCACAGATGATAATAATGATGGTATACATTTATATTTTATATTTTTGAAATTATTGTCCTGTTTTTGTGGTTTCTGATTTTGTTTTCATAAAACTCATTCTTTCATAAACGTCGTACTGTCGTTATAAATAACAAAAAAATATTTCACTAGTTGATTCCATCTGTTGCTGCTTTCTGCTACTAATTCATATCTGTCACGAACGATATTGTACTGTGGAAAATAATAAACATTTATATTTTCTTGCTATTGTTTTTCTTTTATCGTTATTGTTTTTCCCATTTAACATTTTCTTTTATATACGACATAAATTTGTTAGGAATATCAAAAATGAACATTATTATACCAGTTGGTCACAGATGTTCATGTTCCTATTTTTAATATTCGAGTAACTCATATCAGACGCGATTCTTGTAAACATAACCTTCAAACAACACATTTCGTCAATCGAAGTACAAGAATTCTGTATTACGTTCAAATCGTTTCCAGTGTTTCTTTCAGACATGTTTCCGAGTTTATAATAGTTTAGGATGAATCATCGATATCACAGCAATAATAATTTGGAATAGTTATGAGTATCATAACCGCCGCAGATGACAAATTAATTTTTATTAAATATTTCGTCAATAATTTCGTAAAAATTGCTAACGTTGTTTATATGTCAAAATAAAATGCTTGCTTTTTATTCTAATCTTGGTAATCAATTTCATAAATTGCATTGAGGTTAAGTTAAATGTCAAATTATTTAGTATTCGTAGGATAAAAAATAGTGTGTGCTACATGGTAGTAAAGTTGTTTTCTGGTCCTCAAGAAGTATCCAGCCTCGACTGCGTCTCAGCCGTATACATATCCTTCCAAAGAGAAAAGAATAAGTTTCCTACCTAGCAGCACAAATAACATTAACCACAACTGTCATAGATATTAACGTACCTAGGAGAGTTATGAGTATCATAACAGCCGTAGATGTCAATTGAATTCCGAGCTCGGAGAGTGAGGATTTTAAGACATCTAAAGTCTGGTATGATTTATAACATCCATGGTTTGTTCAATAGTTTACC
Organism: Stenolophus ochropezus; assembly: GCA_035578165.1. Taxonomy (NCBI): domain Eukaryota; kingdom Metazoa; phylum Arthropoda; class Insecta; order Coleoptera; family Carabidae; genus Stenolophus; species Stenolophus ochropezus. The sequence goes on along the minus strand of JAQOWZ010000012.1, from coordinate 17,323,976 downwards.
GATTTCACGTTATTAATAAATATTATTTTATATAATTCTCCAGTGAATCATGTTTTCGTGATTAAATCTATATGGGTTGATATGACAGCTATATTATCCAATTGTCCCCGTTATTTCGACAAATAAGGGGTGAGATTCTATAACTTCGGATGCTATCATTTGGACTTGTTATGATATCAATTGCAAATATCAACTACAAAGTATACTTACTATTCTATAACAGTAATGGTTATTTATGGTTCATATGTACTTACATATACTCATACATGTATGAAGAACATTCTACAAGTCTACACTGATGTGGGAATGTCTTAAATTCATTACAAATTTGAATTTTCGTCATGGTGACATTTTTAATTTGACGTTTGTAATTGATATTTTAACAAGTGCAGATGTTATTTGTAATTGTTATGAGTTATAGAATCCCATACCTGTACGGTAATATTTTTACCATACCTACATGTCAAAATTCCATGGGAAACAATTAGGACTAATGGGTCGATTCTGTTCATGCACCTGTAAATTTGTAAATTTGTAAATTTTTAGCTTATAGATGATCTGTAAGGAGACATTTACAAATTTACAGGTAGGGCAATTCTGAACTTATGTCTATTTCATATCATTGGAATGAAAAAAAATTCTATTTAACAGTATTAAACACAAATTTGAGCCCCATATGGACATTGAAACTTAGTATTAATTTCTCGAAAAGCGTTCGAGCTACAAAAATTTTGAATACCTCTGTCAATTCCTGGTAAAAAAAGTGTCTGTAGAATGTGCAAACTAGAAACTTGTATGAATTGAAACAAGAAAGTTAAACTGGCCAAAATTCGTATTTCTTACGGTTCTCGATATCCCAATGGTTAGCCTCTTAAAACGGACACTCTGTATCTAACCTTTTCTTGAACAAAGATCGATCGTCAATGTTTCTTTGAAGTAATAATTTAAAATCACCAGATGTCAAAAATTCGCAACATATGCAGTTATTTCTTTTGCATAAGCTTTATTCGATTTTCTTAAAAATATGCAGACATGCACTTAACATGCATTTTGCACATTTTGCGAACTCTATGTTATGTTATGAATATATCTCCTCTATTTTTCTGAGTATTCCAAAGCAATATCACAGAATAGTTATATACATAAGCGACACTCTGTGTCGGTACCTTTCATGTTCCCCTATTCAGTTCTATGACCTTGAAGCATTGGGTACACCTTTAAATTTGTACCCTTCCCTTATCTCTCTCTAAGATGTGGGGAAACTTTCCGATTTTAAACAATGAGCCCTTTAAATCTGTTCACTTTCCCATCTCTCTGTAATGTTCGGTTCTCTGTCTTACTGTCGCTTCTGTATAAACCTATTCTGTGGTAATATTTGAGACATTTTGAGGACTACTACAGAATCCTTAAATGCTTTACCCTTAATATGCGGAACGTAATTTAACTTAATCTTTCTAGGGCAAGACAATTAATGTTGACATTATTTCATGTAATGATTTGAATAAACATCTATTTTAGCGTGACCCAAATTGAGAAATTTATCTGCATAGAATCTAGCTAGATATTGTGTCCAGACGATTTTATCTATTTGTAGATATTCCTTGTGAATTGTGATGAACATTTGTCTAGTATTTCATTAGTATTTACTAATATTTCTTGATTAACAATGCCAGTGGTACTGAATTAAAAACTTTAATTTTAACGTACAGAAAGTATGTAATTCAATGTAAATTAGTTATAATTATTTAAGTTACAACGTTACAAGATATGTAAGTACAGTTTATTTCCCGCAGTTGATCTTCACGTCATCAATTTCTACTGCAAGAATTATTAAACTTTTATCTTGGTCTCGGGTTCAAATCCCAGCGGTTGACATATTCTTTGTACTATTTATTTCAGTGTTAATTTTCAGCTTTACTGATTTTTTTATAAATCGTATTGTAATGTTTATTTATTTAGGTGAATTGTAAAAATAATTGAAACACGAATATTTATATAACTAGGCTTAATAAACGAATAATAAATTATAAAAAGATAAATAAAAGTAACTAACTAAACTAGGAACATTTATTTAAACACTTAAAATTACGCAATATTCATTTTCAAAATATATTTATATCACCAACTATTTATTTATATCAGCAATTATTCATTTATATCACCAACTATTCATTTATTTCTACTTTACATGTGGCTGATATGCACTGACCGACACTGACTTTCTTCAGTGATTTTCTGCACACTCTGAGCCATACTAACTTACTGATCTCCATGAACCGCTCGATGCGACCTTTATATCAGCCGCCTATTAATTTCTAGAACATTCTAGAGCCTACGAACTTTATCAAATTCTCGAACAATAGTATCGTCGTTCCTATCCCACTTGAACTTTAACGCGACTACCTGCCCAGACAGGTCAGCCGTGATGACTCATTTGTGGTGAGACACGGTCGTTACAGTATTTTAAAGAACAATGGTCACTAAGGACTCCTATCATTATTCTAAGGTTATTTTTGCTGGGAGCTAGTAACTCATAAGAATTTATTGTAGCAATTAAGGAAGTCATATGATGTCCACATCAATGTTTTTCTATACGTACTTATATCGAAGTAGATGTATATGAAACCGACTTATGCGGATTTTACAACCTTTTATGGAGGGGTGGTAAGCTTTGCAGTCAGGAGTTATAAATTATCCCAACTCAAAGCTATCACTTGAAAAGTAAGAACAGGGCCCTATTATATTCTTCTCGTCATAGGATACATATTTGCGACTTTGTTTTTTCGACGTCGACAGCTGATCTTCTAGATGTTAAACAATTTCTAGCGAATGATGTATTCAGCATGATTTACATCCACAAAATTATATTCCCAAAGTCTCACTTGTTAAAGCTTAATTGTTTGCAATTTTGAACATCTGATAAAATTTGTTTTAATCGATATTTCTCTGGAACTAATAATCGGATTTGCAAAATAAAAAAACTGTTGAAAAGAGAATTGAAAGGCCTTTCGAACTATCATGTTTACACCTTTTCCATTTAAAATTTTTGTGGTGCAGTCCACCCCCATTTTAGGGTTGAAGTTATGCCATTGGTACTAATCCATTCAGGTGTCCCCCTTTGTACTAAAATTGACGTGTTCGAGCGATTTTTGCAAAATTGATGTTAAGTGGCCAAAAATTGCGCTGATAATTTTCATTGGGCCAGCCTGTATTATGATTTATACTGTATATTATCAAATGAGGTTTTTTTCATTACGTTCTTATATAGTAAATACCTATCAACAAACTCTTCTACAGGTATACCCAGGGCCGCCGAGAGAAATTTCGGGCCCCGGTACTCTGACTTTTACGGGCCCCTGAACCCAAAATGGCAAAATAATTAATAAATAAAGGAATAAAACCATGATTTAAGAAAATAAAATTTTATTATTTGTTAAACGTATATAATATTTTTATTTAATTTAATTATATATTCAATAATGACAAAAACTATGAGGTAAATATTATATGGAGAAAGTATTTATTTTAAAAATATTAGTAAAATATTTTATTTTATTATTAAAAATAATATATTTTTTTGCTCCGGGCCCCTTGGTAGGGGCCGGGCCCCGGGTAATTTGCACCCCCTGCACCCGGCTCTCGTCAGCCCTGGGTATACCCATACATATTTTCTAAGTGTCATATTAACACCACTCTTACGTATAATAACAGTCATTACCATTCTTCCCTGATAAAGATATTGTAAATTATTTCTAAGAACATGATGTCTCTATCATAAATACTATCATAAATACTATCACATAATTACAGTCCTATACGCGCATGTGTGATACTCGTACATACTCGTTCATTGGTAACCTTGACACAGAAACAAGGATACAACTCATCGCATATAGACCACTCTGGAATTCTCGTTATTTTGCAAGCATTTTAATAATGTTTTCATCAACTAGATGGGGGTGTAATCAGACATTTGCATTTAAATCAGCGGTGAATAATGGCGGATTGTTCATGAGCTTGTGAAGGTCAGAATGGCGGGAATTTGTTAATGCGGATGGGCGACAATAGAGGACATGATTATACTTGTTGTGGTTTTTTATTTCCCCCTTCTACATAATTGTCGCTTTACAAGCTTCTTGGTAGCTAAGTAAATAAACAATTACAGTAACTAACCCGTAAAAATAATAGAAAATAATGTAGTTTTTTATGCATTTTTTTATAAATATTACAAATTTCATTGAATTAGGTTTATGTGAGTAATTATGCAGATTTATAGTATATATATATATATATATATATATATATATATATATATATATATTTGTATATACCAAAAAAAATGGTGGGGGTAACCATTAGACCTGTACGAATTTCAGTGTAAATTCTCTCATCGTTATTGTTGCGTTTTGTCGTTACATGTAAAAGTTGTTACTGATTGTACGTACGCTAAACAAGGGACTGTTTGAGACATGCCTCAAATGCTAAATGCAATGAGTGCATGGATAGATAGCATAAAAGATATAGATCATTATTTTTATTGTACCTGAGAGAAAAATTTTATAAGTAGATTCACGACACTTACTATACATTGTCGCAAGCCACATTAAATGTTTGGGGTGTAATTGTGTAATCTGTAACTCCTCATGGTAATCTTAATATCCTGTTTATATCTTTCACTACTTATAGTAAACACTGAATAAAAAAATTTAAATGACAGAAAATACATTTGTTTCTACTGACTACTAATTTTAACACATTGTAAAAATTAACATTATATTCGATACAGAATACATACAATCCGCAAAATATAATCTGTTTCTCAAACATTCTGTGATCTGGCAATTTATTTTTGTACATGGAAGTGGAAAAACATCTTTAATAATATAACATAACTATAAGGTATTTGATCTTGAATGAAAAAATAGTTATTTATGATATAAGTGTTAAAAGTGACATTTTATGAGTGAGTTTGAAACGAGGCGAAGCTGAGTGTAACAAACCCCACGAACGAAATAAAATCATTTTTAACACAAATATCATACACTATTTTTCCTACGACCACAGTTATGTACCTATTAGTAAATAAAAACTAAGCATTAGAATGACATTTATGACAGGTCATGATGTATTTGTTATGAACAACTGAACATAAGACGTGTTAAAAGTAAATTTGTTTTTTACTTTTAACACGTTGTCAATGGCAACGTTTTAAAAGTATTTACTGTGTTATAAACTGTTATTTTTAACTTGCTAAGCAACCGTTAAAAATACTATTTTTAACAGTGGTCGTAGGAAAAAGTATTTTTATCCTACACATATTGAAAGTAAGATTTTCCTACGTGTGCGTGCGCAAGAAAGTAGACATTTGCCGGTCTATACCTACAAAATCTCACTATTCCCTAGGGAAGAAAAAAAAAACAGTTCGTGTGCGGACAAACAGATGGCGTTTAATGTGTTAGAACTAATAATCAGAATGAAATATGTGAACATGCTTTTAAAATATTGTAACTTTAGATAATTTTGATACTTACGTTAGATTCAAGGTATTTTTATTATATATTCTGTAAATAATAGAACATAGTAGTTAACCTTATTTATATGTCAAAATAAATGAATTAGTGTATGTTCAGAATAACATATTTTAGTTTTAAAAGTTGATTTTCTTTCTAATTTTCTTGATATAAAGGTACTCATTTTTTTCTTTTGCTTTAGACACTCAAAACTTTTGTTACGGCTCTACTCCTACCGTTATACATGTTGGAATACAACGACAACGTTATATAGGACGTATATTGCATATTAGTATCTAGATAAGTACAAAATCATACGACATCATAATTATACTTGTAATACCCTTATAGCAAATAAGATATATTTGCCTCTGGAATTTGAACATATTAAACATTAAATTATCGCTACTAACGAATCCCTCTCCCACTTTTTAAGTGTTTACTTCTTTGAACCGTTGTTTCATCACTCGATTCTCGTAATTAATGAAGTGTAGCTCGTCAGGTTTTTTGTTCGGAGTGTTCTTAGTGTAAAAAGTGTGCTAATTCGTCGTCGGCTGCGCGTTTGCCATGTAAATGAGCCCCGAAGCTCGAATCTGCATCCTTGACAGTGGCAAATACACCGGGAAAGAGGATTAGTCTCTAGCGTTGTTAACGGGATTAGGTGTGTCTGTATCGCTGTTCGCTGGGGTATATGTGGACAATATACAAATTTACATCGGGAGGAATGTATGGAGAATAAAGTAATGAAAGAGATCGTAATCTGTAATTGAAATACATAAAATTTTATAAATAAAATATAATATTTTTTATCCAACACCGTGTAATTATAACGATATAAGTATGCTGTTTTTAGATAAATAAAGTAGGTCATAAGTCACTAGTGAGCTAAATATATTAGCTTACTGTTTTTTGGTTCGTATCATAGTAACTGCGTTATAAAACCTTCTCTACACTATTTTGTTCCTAAATGTCATTTCGAAATTCCATCTGTCAAAAATCTTATATGTATTTTATATCAATGATTAAAATGTGTTAGATAAAATGTTGTATGGCACACGTGTGTTAATTACCTAAGTCACTTGAAAAAATACCAACGGCCTCGTGAGCTAAACTTTTCGCACGTGACTTATCTGTAATGTAACACACTTGTACCATAAATGACTATTGTACTCACTACCTAGAAACTAATGTTTCCCGCAGCCAACTCACAATCCAAAAGGCCATATTCCCGCTGTTGTTTTACTTTCGCACACTAGTGTCTCGACGGAAACTACTTTGATCGAGTAGCTTAAAAGTGTTATTATATTTTTAATTTTTTGTACATTACAACAAATTTAATATAAGAACAAGATAATTGAAGACAATTAGTTAAAAGAATAAAAATTATCTAAATTTAATTAAAAATTTTGACATTTTAATAATATCTATCTATTAACAACACAAATAAACAATAACAACGGTGAACAATGGCATACAGTTTATAGCAACGAATGTTTATTTGCTCTATTGTCGATTAAATGACAGTTTTACATTTTTATTAATTACGTTTTATAATTAATTCGTTCGTTATAAAAAATCTTGTACAATATTTATGCGAAAATACCTTCCGTGCATTCGCCTAAATGAAATACTCGCTCGCGTTGCTCTCTCGTAATTCAAACAAAAGATCATACACGGAAGTTCATGTTTCCGCATTTGTATCGTAAATAACTATTTCAGAACTCATAGAAATGAACAAAACAACTTATAAATTGTATATATTTTCTGTTTAGTAAGAAGTTATATATAAACGTAATTATGCAGATCGGTAGAAAATTAAAAATTCTTTATATTTAATAATAACGTAATTTGCGAAAAAATTGTATTTTGGGGTATTTTTCAGGAAAACGGTTTAAATCTTCAAATAAAGTACTATTTCTGGTTAACCAATTGTAGTTAAAATCTAATCAGTTCATCATATTTGAATATAACTCTTAAACACCAAATATTATATTTGTTTCATGTATCGTATATAAGTTATCGTGAAATAAAAATCGTCACAGACGCACACATATTTCGTGCATATGTTTCAGGAATATTGTCAATGTCAATTTATTAACAATAAATTAAATGATTCCTATAAAAATGAAAAGTCAACTAAATTGTTATTTTTATTAAGTTTTTGCTAAAAGTAAACTGCCCTTTTAAAAATGCCATTTGGAACCAAAAATGGAGGTGCATAACTAGATGTTATAGCAATTCCATAATAGTTATTTACATACCAAATGCGGGAACGACTGGTTTCCGGAGGAGTGTTTGGCGGCGCGAGCTCGCGAGCGCTGCCATAGAACGATTCCGGAAACCCAGTTCACGCAAGAGGTTTGTACAATATTTTTCGTACGAATTTATACAACTAATAATTAGTTATTTTTGAACAAATAAAATTATTTATTAAAAATTATACATAATTTGTGGTTATGTGTTTCAGTACTAACAAGTGCTGCCAATCTGTCAACATGACAGCAGTTGTTGCCAACATTGTATATCAAATGCACTAAATTTACTTTTTCTACATTAAATTTCGTTCAATAATCCCCTATTTTCTTTTAATATTATTAGGTAAAAGAATGTTTAAAACATTATACTATTTTATTATAAATATAGTTTTTTAATAAATGTTGTAGAAGTAGGAGTGTTTTTTCCAAAATTTCCCGGTCGCCTATCTGGTGGAGACCTGGGAAATTGACGTTCCTGGTGTTGCTTAGGCAACGCGAAACAACACATTTCAATGCATGAGTACGAAAACAAAATTTCAACATTCTTTGGATAATCGTTTTTGAGTTATACAAATATTAAAAAAACACTACGAGCATAGTGCTCTTTTGGCACTGCTGATTACAATGAAAAAGGGAGGTACACAACTAGATGTTATAGTAGTCCCACATAGAAAATTTGAAAATTTGACGATTACTCATTTTTGAATTATGCGAGATACGTAAATACGGACGTCACACCAAATCTTCTCAAGTAGATATTTCCGTTGATATCTAAAAACCAAATATTTTCGCAATTACAATACTTCCTTTACTTCGTACAAGGAAGTAAGAAAACGATAAAGAAGGATGATTAGATAAAATGTGTAATTGGTGGTTACTGTTACACGAAGAGTGTACCACATATGATAAATTTCGACAATCTGTTAACCAGTTCATCTCCTCATAGCCTTGGTCCGTCTCACCTATACAGTGGAAAAGAGTTGGACTTTTGTAAACCCGAATAATAGCTATTTATGTAATAAGTACATAATGAAAGTCTTCATTGGTTAGTCCTACAGTTTATGGTGAGTGAGCGAAGCGAACGAGGTAAATAAATAGGGCAAGTCAATAAAGCCTAATTATGTACGAATTGCATACAAAACTTCATGTACGACTGCGAAAATCGGTTTCTCTTAGAAAAAGAAGTAAAATTTTCATGATTTAAGAAGAATGAATCAAGTGTGCTTTTCTGTTGTTTTAATACGAATTTGTTTGGTCCGGTGTCAGTATCAAAAGTTTGTTTAAAGCAAGATGTAAGCGTGTCGGTCTCAGAGTTCTAATAATGAAAAAATAATAAAGATTCACTATTTCCTCAAACAAGTATATATACGAAGAGACATACAATGCGAATCGGAAATGGTGTTCTAGTAGGAATGATACATGCTCATTGAATAATATACTATTAAATTATTAACATTAAAAAGCATTTTCCATACTCTTTAATTAATTTTTACATTTTCTATAGTAAGTATAATTTTTAATAAACTATTTTCACTGCCTCATAAAATATGTATATGAGCAATTACATATGTCAAATTGCATTTATGTGTAACGCATTTTAATTGCGCGTATTTTTAATTTATTTTCCGTTTGACCAATGAAGTTGAATTTTTAATAATGGGTAGTTTAGTTTGAATTAGTTTTTAATTTCGCTATTACATGCAGTCCTTAATTTTTATCTAATTTCTACTGGAGTTTGAAATTGAATTAATGATTGCAGAATTAAACCTACAAATGCGATAGGACTACGTTAATATTGATCGACTTGCATCACAGAGATTGTGAATTTGCTTCTCAAATTATGTGTAATAAATATTACTTGATACTCCCGTTACTAAATACGATTTATTTTTACTTCCTTGTACAAAATAAAGGAAGTATTGAAATCGTGAAAAATTTCAGTTGGGAAACATTATTTCTCACAGCAATTGTGGTTACGTACACTATTTCTAAACAACGAAATTAAAGTTCTCTATGAGAGAGATTTTAACAAACAATAATAAATATGTTGCTAAAATTTTATAATTTTATAAATTTTCTATAGAAACTTCTATATTGTAACGAGCATGACTCACTGCCGATGATTCATCACTACCTGTCAGTTCAGGTAGTCTCGTTATACCAATATACCTATAAATATATATACCGCTGGAGTGTTATCTTTCCCGTGAGAGGAAAGTGTCACCAACATAACAATCTCTGTCCTTGTCACTCAGTATGTAGTCACACTAAAGCGCGTGCGCAAAGTAACCGTGCCTGTTTAAAATATTTGAAATGTATTGAAATATTAATATGTATATTATTTTGAATTAATTAACAGAGTTAAATGAGAATTGTTTTTATTTTCATCTTCAGAAAAATGAGTACCACAAAGTTAGAAAATTACATTTCTTAATTTACTATGGCAGGTAAGATTAACATTATGTTTTTTTCAAAAAAGATTAGATTAACCTTTATTACAGGATTACAGCAATATAATTAAAAATTGAACACTTCCTAAAATAAAAATACAAAAACATTTGAAAATCAGAATTTGAACAACTACGAAATATTATTATAACTGTAGTACATTATTAACGTATCAAAATTTCAATACATACAAAGAGACAGAAAGAGTTAGAAATTTGCAAATAATACTTATTTAAAAATACATCCGTAATACTGAAAAACGAAACAACAAAAATTCAGTTCATAGATATATTCATATTCAAAATTCGAAGAAGCAATTCTTGACCAATAGAATCTGCACTGTGATGTTTGGACCATCTCTCTGTCCTTTCCAGCGGTATATATATTTATAGGTATATTGTTATACCTATAGGTCAAATGAGATAAGAGCGACGCCGCTATTGTTCGGAAATTTTATAGAGTCCAGAAGACTCTGGAAGATTCAAGATTAATTACCCGCAAGGTATAAAATGTTACAGCCTGGAGTGTGGGTAGTCAGCTAAAAGTAAAGGATAGAGTAGATGTAGAGAGTGTAAAGTCAGAGTCGAGTAGAATGGAGTAAAGTGAGTCGAGTCGAGGTAGACATATAAAATAGATATAAATATCTTTTAAATATAAATAGCGAAGAATTAAATTCTGTCGTGTAAAAATAAATGAATATTAATTAATAATAAGTGTGTTAAATGTGAATTACTAGTCGATAAGCTTAAATTGTGTTTTTTTTATTGTTATTTAATAAACTTGTAATATAAATATATACGTGTTTTATTACTTTTTATATTTCACCCATATAAATAAGCGTTACAATGTAATTGAAATAACAGTATTACAACCATTATTAATAAAATGCAAGCTTTATATATTTGTCAATGTATCTCTCTACCTGAGATTTTGGCTGTGGTTTCCCTCAGGTTTTTATAGTGAATGCCCCATTGTGGTTTTTACCAGTGGCGTAGTTCATAGGGGGAAACTGTATTAGGAAATTATTATATAATATTAAAGAAATTTGAAATTAAGATTTAAAGAACATGTAACTGCAAAACCCAGAAAACAGCACAGGATTTGCCGATGATTATTATAGCAGGTAATAATCATTTATGGAAAGAGTGATTCGTAATCTTATATGTAGCAGAAGAAGGATTAACAATAATTTGGCTTAAAAATCTAGAGATTAAAGAAGCTGTTATTTCAAAGAAAAATATAGTCTATGACCAAAGCGATGTAATCCATTCGCACATTCGCTTCTACTTAATTAGAAATTTTTTATGATGTTCATAAATGTGATATTTTCTTTTGTTATTCATAAACATTACTCATTTTAAAATATATATATTTACAAAAATTCCAATTGTTATTGAAATAATCCCACGCCACTGGTAGAATGCTTTCCCATTTATGGTTTACGCCCCTAGATTATTGGATCAGTGCAGTTTTAAACTTGGTTGATATGGGGTAGGTATAGCTACTATAACCCAGTACTACACAGGGCCACTGGTAGGCCAGGCATGGGTCTACTATACGTTTAGTATGTACTGTGCGGCACATTGAACACCATTAGAAAAGAACTGTATTTTTGTTGCCGTCTCCTTCAACTTGTTTGTTGCATTATATGCGCGAGAATAATTGACAGGTCCATTTCTATTTGAGACGAGCTATAGACGATTTTTGGTTTATTATACGGAGGGGAGGGGGTACGAACCTGTACCGTTTCAATGTACTAGTAACACGGTCGCTTGGCGGCTGTGCATTTTTGTAAATTTTTGGTATTGTAGTATTCTAGATGTTACGAAATAGACAGATTTATGGTGACGGATGCATATTTTGCGACTTCAAGCTTGTTTTCAAAGAAATAACTGTCCGTTTTCGGTACGTGATGCCCTCGGTGGACATCAATAGTTGGGTTATTTTTAGCATAGTTTATACTTAAGGGATGAGAAGAGCCGGATAAACATAGGTTGAGAACCTCTCTCTCTCTCTCTCTTGTTGTATTCTTCGACTGTTGGGATGTCTTGACTGATCATCAGATATACCTTGGTATTTCTTAGTGAAATAACCAGTTAGTTGTTTTACTGTGTGTAAAGGCTCTCTCATCGTGGTATAAATTTGTAAGTAATTTTCATTATATTCTGTGTGGATTAATATTGATTTGTAGATCGATGTAAAAAGCTATTCAAAATTGTTTGTAAATTAGAAAAGTAAGAATTTAGAGTTTATATAGAATCAAGTTACGCGTTGTAGTTTGTTTGAATTATATAAATTTTTTTGATCGCAGTTAATTATTAATTTACATAATTTTGTTATTGTTGGAATATCGTGTTTGATTCAGCCCATCCTATTCCAACTCTTGTCTTTGTGACGTGGTAGCACAACGCGTAGGTAAAACTCTATTGTTCTAATATTAGTACCCTGCATTAATTTGACCATATAGTAAACCGCGTCGGTTTATCATTAGCTCTGTTCGATGAAGTGTACTAGACTGTCCTAGTGTTAACTTTCTTGCACTAACATGTTTTATGAGAAACAGGCAGCTTGTGGCAGGTTGTTCGATGAGAAAAATTTTAAGAACTAGTGCACACGTTCCTGACCCTACTTGCGAGGTGGTGTAGAAAGTGCAGAGTAAGAGTGGGGATACATTTATGTAGTATTCGGTCGGTAGTTGACATTTAATCTAACCTCCTAAAACTTTCAGAGAATTTTTTTTAAATACAATGAATTCAGAGGAAGTTTTATATTAAGAACACGACTATGACTCTTCATCTGTATATGATGACATAATCTTTTTAAAATAATTTCTAATACACGTTCTTTTGTTTTGTTTTAAACAAGTTAATTGTATTTCGGTTTCTGAATCTGACGAAGATTCGAGACACGATTGATCGTCAGAATCATTTATTAATTCAAATATAGTTGTATTTAAAACAGACATTTTTTGTACGCCACCTATACGAAACTCAGCTGATCAATGGGGCCGTTGCCCAAACGTACACTAAATTGTTTTATGAAAACACAAAAACTAAACTGTACTAGTGTACACTACACCACACTGCACTTTTCTGTCAGTACTTTAAGCACATCTCATCGAACAGAGCTATTACTAACATTCCCTTGTCAGTTTCTATCACGGCAGACTTTTAAATAAAGTGATAGTGGTGGCAGCGACTATCGTTTCCCTTGTCTCGTGTAAAAGTTGTTCATTCATATAATTCGTGGATTACTTTTGAGGCAAGGAAAACTCATAAATTAATACTCGTGTATGACAGGTACTAGATTTCGTCTTATTAGGCGACCATACGATATTATACAGGGTGGCTCAGTGAAAATTATCAGCGCACTTTTTGGCCACTTAACATTATTTTTGCAAAAAACGCTCGAACACGTCAATTTTAGTATAAAGGGGGACACCTGAACTAAATATACAATTCTTTTGACAATGGCCAGCAAGATCGCCAGATTTTACCGTTAGATTTCTTTTTGTGGAGTTACCGGAATCTTTAGAAGATTTACAGCAACCTACCGTAACTCCAAAATTTTGAGCAAAATCTATATTATTGTTTGGAAGTTGGTGGTAGTTATTTTGAACACCTAATAAACTGCTACTTGAGTTTCTGTCATTTGTTTAAGCCTACTTGATTGCAGTTTTTCACACCTGATAAAAATTGTTTAAACGATATTTCTCTAGAACTAATGATCGGATTTGGAAAATAAAAAAACTGTTGAAAAGAGAATTGAAAGGCCTTTCGAACTGAGTCATGTTTGACACCCTTTTCCATTTAAAATTTTTGAAGTGCAGTCCACCCCCATTTTAGGGTTGAAGTTATGCCATTGGTACTAATCCATTCAGGTGTCCCCCTTTATACTAAAAATGACGTGTTCGAGCATTTTTTGCAAAATTGATGTTAAGTGGCCAAAAATAGATCTGATAATTTTCATTGGGCCACCCTGTATAGAATATATTACAGTGGCGGGAGGTAATATGTTGTCCACATCAATTTTTTTCCATGAATTACAAACATTGATATCAAACGTCGCAAACTGAAGAGAAATGTCTTGTCTTACTTGAATAAATAACGATGAATGCAACTGCCTTCTCAATTTCATGTTATTTATTACCTTTTGTCTTTTAAAAGTCGACGATGCTGCATAACTTATGTCATTGAAACTAACTTCAACAAAGTTCATAGTTTGTCAGATGAATAAAATAATTCGGGCTAACTACTCCGCTTGGAACTTATTCAAATGTATATCACTAATAGCAAAGTTGGAAATATTCAACTCTAAATATCCATACGCTTCTCTTTCAAAGTGGTGGTTTTCGGGTTAACCATTAACGTTGATTTTAACCAAAGGAAAAAGAAAGGTAATAAATGTGCAGATAGTAAAAGGTAAGTTTAATAAACTAATGGAAAGAAGTTATTTAGTTAAGAGTTGTTGAAACCTCATAAGTCATGAGAGGCAGTTCCCAAAATTGAGACATGTTAGGTACTAATCATTCTATATATTAGTATATCGATTTTTGTAATTTGTGCTTTGCTACAGTCTTGTATCATTTTTATTTTTTTCATAGTTTCTTTTTATCAAATTTTAGGACCCTCTACCACTTTTACAAAACTAGTACCTACATATATGGATTTTTTTTTGCTCTAAATCTATCAGAAGAGAGAGTATCCGCAATTTTTTGAAATCCCATGTTAAAATCCTGTTCCGCATTTCATTGCACACACTGTATGTATGTATGTATATATATATATATATATATATATATATATATATATATATATATATATATACATATATATACATTCTTCACTATGCTTCTAATTATAGTATTGTATATGTTTTTTGTTTTTACTTTTTAACAATTTAAACAATTTTCTGAAATGTTATTGGATGAATTGTGTAATTTACAGTTTTTAGAATAGGTGAATGGTTAGGTTTCTTACTACTATACCTTTCAGTATATTTAGTTTGGGTCTGTACTTATGTTTATCAAAGACGTTATACCTCAACAATAACAAAACAAAACCTAACATAACCTAAAAATGTGGTTCATTTAACCTCTGCTCTGAGGACAGATGGACCACCTATACTGAGGATAAATGGACCAGAAAATTTTAATTGTTGGAATGGATCAATTCAACCAGTAAACAGAAAACAAATCATTCGCACATAGAAAGGTAGACGATTTAATTGATATTCCACGAATTCTGAAAAACTGTTAAATGAAACAACATTATGAAAACGAATGTACGGGATACAAGGAAAATTATTTAAAAAACAATAAAGAAGGATGATTGGATAAAATGGGTAATATATGGCCGCTGTTTACATGACGAGTGTATAACATATAACAAAAGAAAACAATCTGTTAACTAGTTCATCTCCTCATAGCCTTAGTACATCTCACCTATATAGTTTCTTTTTATAGAGATTTGGACTTTTGTGAAACCGAATCAAATATTTTTTGTAATTTTTAAAATATAGTTTAATTTTTTTCTTTATTCTTATAAGTAAGCCTAGACAAGTTTTGTTTTTTTAAGTATTATTCAATATTATAGAGTATAGCTCGTCCAATATAGAAATGAACCTGCGCGAAAGACGCATTTTCGTTCATATTTTGAGCAACCAATAGGAGAAGGTACCCCCCTTTGCGTTTTTTACCAGTGGCGTACTTAGTTCCTAGTTCATATGGGGAAACTATAATAGGAAATTATTATATAATATTAAGGAAATTCGACATTAAGATTTAAAGAACATATAACTGCAATAAACAGAAAACAACACAGGATTTGCCGACGACTATAGTAGCAGGTAATAATCATTTATGGAAAGGGTGATTCATAATCTTATATGTAGCAGAAAAAGGATTAACAATAATTTGGCTTGAATATCTAGAGATTAACGAAGCTGTTATTTCTAAGAAAAATATATCAATGACCAAACCGATGTAATCCATTCTCCTCTGCATTTTAATCTAGAGATTAAAGAAGCTGTTATTTCAAAAGAAAATATTGTTAGTGACCAAACCGATGTAATTCATCACCTCTACTTAATTAGAGTTTTTTTATGATGTTCATAAATATTTACAAAAATTCCATTTGTTATTGAAATAATCCCATGCCACTGGTAGATTGCTTTCCCATTTATGGTTTACGCCCCTAATTTATTGGATCAGTGCAGTTTTGAACTTCTTTTATATGGGGTAGGTAAGCTACTATAACCCAGTACTGCACAGCGACACTGGTAGGCCAGGCATAGATCTAAAATGCGTTTAATATGTACTGTGCGGCACATTGAACACCATTAGAAAAAAAATATATATTTATGTTGCCGTCTCTTTCAACTTGTTTGTTGCATTATATGCGCGAGAATGATTGACAGGTCCTTTTCTATTTTGGGCAAGCTATAATAATTATTTTTCCAAAATGTGGACCATTTTATCATCATTTACTCTAAGATTAAGATTACTTACACTAAATTTACTACATAATAAATCAATAAATGTAATGATCATGATAGGTAAGACAAATTATAGTTCCATTTATTTTGTCATTTTCAAAACTTCGACGTGTCCGAGCTTTAAATTCACATTATTATATTTTAAATTATTAATCTTAAAAATCATTGTCCATACTATTTAATTAATTTTTACATATTCTATAGTAATAAACCGTATGCCACCCTTTTCTATAGTTTATATCCTCATAACCTTGGTCCATCGCACCTAAGGTATATCACAGAACAGTTACATACAGAAGCGACACTCCGTGTCGGTACCTTTCATGTTCCCTATTCAGTTCTATGACGAAGCATTGTGTAGACCTTTAAATTTGTGCTCTTCCCCTATCTCTTTCGAAGATGTGAGGGAACTTTCCGATTTTAAACAATGAGCCCTTTAAACTTTAAATTTGTGCACAGTCTCCGTCTCTCTTTTTTTTTTCTCTGTCTTACTGTTGCTTCTGTATGAACCTATTCTATGCCTATATAGTGGAAGAGAGTTGGACTTTTTTAAATCCATATATTTTTTTCTTCTAGGTTTCAGAACAGAGTTAAGAAAAATTCCTTTCTCTTATAAGAAAGCCTAAATTATATATGAAAGTGGGTTTTTTCGGGCTGGATGAAATTACAAGCCTAGTCGTAGTCATACATCATCCTATTCACTATTGTCAATTGAATGTTGTCTATTTTTTTCAAGAGGATTTTTCAGACTAGATAAAATTACTCCAACCCTAGCTGTACTTATACATCACCCTATAAACATAAACTATTCCCAATTGAACATTGTCCACTCTCATTGCAGAGTTAATGTGACCCAGTGCTCTCTTCCTACATGCCCCATGTATTCTAATTTGTATGCAATCAGGAAATTTCATTCGGCGTAATGAGTTAAACGCAGCACGCAGTGTTGTCAGCTGGTAAATTGCACCAGTGTAGTTAACGTGATGGTTCATTCCAAATAACTCCTGTGACTCCTGTGCAGGCCCGTAGTCAGGGGGTGGCCAGGTGGGGCTGAACCCCAACGACCAAACATAAGTAGACAAGTCATTCCCTATCCCTTCCCAATGAATGTTTTGATTTTGGCTGGCCAGAAAGAGACAACTAGAGATAGAGATATGTTTAGTCTATAGTTTGAGCATTTGGATATTCCACTACCATCTAAAGAAGAACTACATGTAGTTCGAGCATATCTGAAGAAGATCGACAATTCTAAAACTTTTGAAGAAATTTACATCAAAGAATAGCATATGAAAATACATATAAAATGTTAGCAACAGCTAGAACTTTCGGCTGCAATATAGCTCTTGGCGAATCAACATTTTCTGTATTAACCAGAATAAATCGACCGCAAAGATTATCAATGACACATCAACGCTTAGCAAATTTAACATTTCTTGCATTTGAAAGATCTCGCACGAAAAATGTTGATTTACAAAAAGTTTTATTAAAATTGAATGCTTTAAATAATAGAAAATTACGAGTGTAGTGTTAAAATTTAAGATAATATATTTATATTTTATTATGTACTTGAATATTTGTGTTTTTTTTTGTATATTATTTTTGTTTTGAATAACTACTATATATATATATATATATATATATATATATATATATATATATATAGTATATATATATAGTATATATATATATATATATATATATATATATATATATATACTACTAAAAATTTATACTATTTTTATTAATTTTCAGCCCCCTCTGAAAAAATTATAGCCCCATCTATTGATGTTTCCTGGCTACGGGCCTGCTCCTGTGATGTACTGCCCGTGTTATTACTTTGTGTTTATTGTTTTTTGTAATCACCACTTACAAACTATGGAAAATGGCACATTACATTCTAATACATTTCACCAAAAACTAAAAGTAAATAGTTAAATATAATAGTTATATTTATAAAAAATAAATTAATATTATAATACAGTATAACCACAGAATAGTTACATACAGAAGCGACACTCCGTGTCGGTACCTTTCATTTTCCCCTTTTCAGTTCTATGACCTTGAAGCATTGTGGAGACCTTTAAATTTGTATCCTTCCCCTATCTCTCCGTAAGATGTGAGGAAACTTTCCGATTTTAAACAATGAGCCCTTTAAATTTGTGCACAGTCTCCGTCTCTCTCTAATTTTCGTTTCTCTGTCTTACTGTCGCTTCTGTATAAACCTATTCTGTGGTGATGGTTTATACCAAATAACTCCTGTGATTCCTGTGATGTACTGCCCATGTTATTACTTCGGGTTTATTGTTTTTTTGACCATTTACGAACTATAATCACACTGAAAACAACTATGGAAAATGGTACATTACATTGTACCAAAAACTAAAAATAAATGGAAAATAATTGGATGGTGTTAAGTTCTCACGAATGTGTAATGATTCTCTATCTCTATTTGAGCCCCATACGAAAATTTAAACTTTTGAAGCCCATTGTTAATTCTTTGTAAAAAATTAAAAACCTTCTTGATTGGATTATATGACCATTGTTGAACTGAAAGAAAAAAGTATAAAAGTATTTTACATCCAGCAATTTTTTTTTATGAAATAAAGCGTCACTATTTAATCAAATCTGTCATTTTAGTGTCTTTGTTGCTTTCTGGTTTCATTTTAATAGTATTGAACAAGGAAGTATTGAAATATTTCTTTTGAATATTGATATAATTTAAAACATTTGTTTGATTTTCGCTGTCAAGAAATATATGATTTGATAAATGTCAAAATTTTCTTTTCGCTGTGCTCACAAAAAAAAATCATTCTCGAATGCAAAAGTGATATTTCGCAATCTAAAACCAAAAAATAACTATTTAGTAAATAAAAATTGTCCGGCTACCAACTAAGATACCATATTGTACAGGACAATACTACATGTATTTCTACATTTTATGAATGAAAATAAACTAGGAAATTAGAGAATTATTGATTTTAATAGTTTCGATCAAATGTGCTTTGGAAACAAAATCGAATTTTTTTTGTTTAAAACAAAATTAATTTGATTCAATTAGTTACGATATTATTATGCTACTGTCTGAAATAAGATTTCTTTATAAACATATCTTCAGCTTTATCCAGAAAGGCTACAACCACATCCGACATATTTGCTTCTGTTATGTAGAAATTTAGGCAAATATTGAATTGAACTGTAAAAATTTTGTTTGAAACAACATATTTTTAATTTTGTTTCCAAAGCCCTCTTGACCAGAATGAATAAAATCAATAATTTTCTAATTTTTTAGTTTATTTTCACTTTAATGTACATGTGTTTTATATCATTGGAGAAAGAAAAATTCTCTATTTAACAGTATTAAAGAACTTTGAGCTCTATATGAAATTTGGAAGTTTATATGAATTTCTGTCGAAAATTAACATAATTAAAAAAAAATGTTTTTTTCAAACAAACAAATATAGTAACCATAACAATAAATAAAATAATCATTTCAATATTTTCCATTATAACAAAAATTATAAGAAAAATGTATTTTAAGATCAATTTAAACTGTCTTAGATACAATCATAAAATGTAGAAGGAAATACATTTGATATTAATCACCTTAAACATTTGATATAGCCTCACAATGTTCTTTGAAACAAATGGTTTTCAATTTTTTTTTAAGCCTACTTGACCGATATGAATAAAATCAATAATTTTATAATTTCTTAGTTTATTTTCATTTTATTATGCATGTATTTTATATCTCTACTTAACAGTACAACTTTGAGCCCCATATGAACACTGAAAGTTGGTATGAATTTCTCGAAAAGTATTCGAGTTACAAATATTTTGAGGACCGCAGTCAATCCTTAGTAAAAAAGTGTGTAAAGAATATGCAAACTAAAAATTTGTATGATTTGAAACAAGAAAGTTATAAATCAAAAAGTAAATTGGCCACAATCAGTATTTTTGCTCATGTCTAGTGACCTATGCATTCTATCGAGAAAACAAATACATCATTGAAATGGGAAACTTATGCGGTAACTATGTATTTCTCATAGTTCTCGAGATTCCAATACTTAGGATTTTTAAACGGACACCCTGTATAAAACGTAAATCCTTGTAGAAATTTCAGGCTAAAATGGAAATAAAAATTAGTACGAATCAAATACGAATCTAGTAATCTCGTACCACTAATGATAAAAACCTAGAAATAATAAATGAATTCTGTTTCATTAATCCGCTTTCCAAATCGAGTGGTAATGAAGAAAATGAGCAAAAAGCAAAGGTTAATGTGTGGGTTGAACGTGGGAGAAAAATTAGTTTCGGAGTAATACAAAGGAATTTAATTTATTATTTCATGAGTATTCGCAACAAAAAAAATTGTAGTTTAATTTAACAACCACGCACTGCAATAGCTTGTAGAATGGAAAAGGGTAAATAACAGACAGGTTCACGCAGGTCACTTAAGTTTTACAA
This sequence comes from Stenolophus ochropezus, assembly GCA_035578165.1. NCBI lineage: Eukaryota > Metazoa > Arthropoda > Insecta > Coleoptera > Carabidae > Stenolophus > Stenolophus ochropezus. The sequence goes on along the minus strand of JAQOWZ010000012.1, from coordinate 17,302,804 downwards.
AATTTGTGTGGGTGTGACTTGTATGCAGAGATGAATGAAACATTGTGTATAGACTATATGTTTTATAGAAATTCCTCAGCCTAAACGATATGTCAAATTATTATAATTTACATATTTTTTTCTATCTAGCTAAAGGTTATACAGGGTGTTCATTTTATTCTGTCCACTATTGCTATCTCGAGAACTATAAGAGCTACGAGGTCGGTTAAATTAGCAAACAATTTCTATTTTACAACACTATTAACATGAAACAAACAAAAAAAATTTAAAATCAGTGGTTCTCAAAATACGGGTCCCAAATTTTTATTTTAAATGTAAACCTATTTTTTTTATTTTCTTATTCAATAGAGAATTTTATTCTGAATTCGATGGTATAATATTATCATATCCATAACATAACGATTTTTTTGAGAAAAATGCGTCTGAAGTTTTATATTAATTTGATTAAAATATGACAATAATAAGAGTGCCATGACGGAAAAAACCGAGTATACGTCATTTTTTAACCTGGAATTAGAGTGCCTTGACAGAAAGAAGTGAATAAAAGTATATTCTTTCTGTCAAGGCACTTTAATTCTAGGATAAAAAATGACGTGTATTCCATTTTTTCCGTCATGGCACTCTTATTATTGTCATATTTTAATCAAATTAATATAAAACTTCAGACGCATTTTTCTCAAAAAAATCGTTATGTTATGGTATGATAATATTATATCATCGAATTCAAAATAAAATTCTCTATTGAATAAGCAAATAAAAAAAATAGGTTCACATTTAAAATAAAAAATTTGGGACCCGTATTTTGAGAACCACTGATTTTAATTTCTTTTTGTTTGTTTCATGTTAATAGTGTTGTAAAATAGAAATTCTTTGCTAATTTAACCGACCTCGTAGCTCTTATAATTCTCGAGATAGCAATAGTGGACAAAATAAAATGAACATCCTGTATAAAACCGTTATTGTGCAAATCGGTTGAAAATTAAAAAATCTTAATAATTTTTTTAAGTAAATCTTGAGTTATTCAGTGTTGACTACATTAATTTCCAAGCGGCTTCTTACAATGTCTCTTATGCCCGTTTGCACCAACAAGGCTTAAATTTTAAGCCAGACTTAAACAAAAAAAATCTAATCGAATTTTTGACAGCAATGTTAAATTATGCATTTGACATTTTATATCGATTTGATATTGTCTATTTAAGGCAAGCTTAAAATTTAAGTTATGTTGATGAAAACGGCCATAAATAACACAATTAACATTCCTTATTAGATATATCACTTTAATATACTTCTAAGATCAAAAGTTCACCTTTCCTACCGGTTCATCTCTTCCCCACTTACCCTACAGTATATAATTCATACATAATAATTCTCTCGTGAAAATGATCCTAGTGAATCCAGAATCTAACAGAGTTAAAATTAATTTTTTTAAATAAATGTAGCTGCCTTTCAATCTCTTATTTTATTACCTCCGGCCTATCAATATATAGATAAGGGAGGTATTGTTTTTGATCAAATTTTTCCAATGTGAATTTTCAACATATGAGCACGAATTGTGTGTCTGAAGATTTTTTAGCTAAATACCATTTTTTCGCAAATATATAATTAAATATAAAGATTTTCTTGTTTTCTATCAATCTGCATAATTACATTTCCATATAACTTCCTGCTAAATAGAAAAAAAAATGTAAATTATACTAATTTTACATATCGTTTAGGCTGACAAATTTCTATAAAACAGATGAGTTATTCATATGTTCACAAAATTTGACATATGATGTGCATGCGTGAATCAAGGTAAGTTCGGTTCCGGTTTTAGTAACGCCAAATCTAGCTGTTTTTTTGTCATACAAATTTTTTGAAGAAAATTTTTAGGTATGAAATGAATTAAAAATATTCTTAACTGCTATAACAAACTAAATTTAAAACTACAAATTCAATGTACTGAAAAAATATAGAATATATTACTACAGTGACGGGATGTAATATGTTGGACACACCAGATTTTTTTCTTATATTTATTTACATTATTATATTTATGTTATTAAATATGAAAGATATATAACGCACTTATATTCTAGGAATTCTGGAGCTATTAATAAAAAGTATAAGATGAAGATAGAATTTGAACCCTTACTGCTTTTCTCACAATATATCACCTTATCTCATATAACCACTCTGCCCTGCAATATATTTTTCATCGTTGTTTTTTACAAAGGTTTCGTTATCTCATTTTTTTATTAATGGGCATTATATCTAACCGAAGAGTTTTTTGTACGGTACTGGGTAAACAGGATTAAAGTTAGACGTTTTTTGTGTTTATCAAATATTTTTTATCGTTTCTACCGTAATCTGATATTGAAAACAATTTATCATAGATGCGTCTATAAGAATTAGATTAAAATGCTAAAAATATCAATAGATTATAATATTACAAATAATATCTGAACTTGAAAAATTTGTATGGTATTTTGGAATGAAATAAGATTATTGTTTCATAGAAACCTTTGCAAAATGTATTATACCGGGTGTCCCAGCTCGACCGACACATGAGAGATTTACATAGGAAATCAGTTAATTATGAATAGTATCTCCCCAGTGCAAGATATTAATTTGAAATCTTGTATGCTTATTGGGGAATATTATTTCTATGGATTACAGTTATTTGAAATATGTAATTTCGTCTGCAAGACGAGATTTATTAAATTATAAAATCTAACATTTTCGTTCAAAATCAGTCAGCCATGGAAATAAAAGAAAATATCTATGTGACAGTTTTGGCAGTTAATGACATGCCATTGTAGATATTTATATTTTTGTAATATTGGTATATTATTTAACAAAAAGAAACTAAATTGTACTTAAATAACATTAAAATACAGGGAATAAGAATTAAAATCAGTGATACTTCACTACACTGTCAGATAAATATATTCTTTTATTTCCATAGCTGTCTGATTTTGAACGAAAACATTAGATTTTAAATTTAATAAATCTCGCCCTGCGGACGAAATTGCATATTTCAAAAAGTGTGATCCATAGAAGTAATATTCTCCGATAAGTATACAAAATTTGAAGTAAATATCTTGCACTGGGCAGATACTATTCATAATTAACTGATTTCCCATGTAAAACTCCCATGTGTCGGTCGAGCTGGGACACCCGGTATACATTTGTTCTTTATAAATAGAAGTATAAATATAAAACCCTTTTTAAAACAAAATATTGACCGAGAAATTTGCATTTTGACATTTGTTTTCAGAGCTAATGACGATTTATATGTGCTCCGTGAAAAATCTACATTTTTCAAAGAAATACAGCAGTCTCGTGTGGTGACATTTAATGATTCATAAAAATTATAAACAAATACTGAACATTATAAAAATAAACAGTTTATTTATTTTTATACTAAAATATATACTTTGACATGAATCAAAAATTTTATTGTGTAAATGTCGTACTTTTTTTTGTTGAAATATTAATATTTAATTTCGGTATAAGTCTTTCACTTTTTTTCTCGGGCCAAAACTTTTTGCACTTGTTGCACAGTTTACTATCCTGTATAATGTATAACATTATAGTATATTGCGTCATAAGGGAAGATATAGGTATATTACATCCCGAAGATTTCTCATACACGAGCGAACGTAGTGAGCGAGGGCAGCAAAAGCCGAGGGATGTAATTATGCCGTTAGATTCCCGTAGGGTACAAGCTATTTTTCTCTTTCCGCGAGAACAATCTTTTAAATAAAATAGTTAATTTTTTAATATAAAACATAAAAAAGTGTGTCGCTTTCCTATTTACTACTGAAACTATGACAACAGGTAACAAAATACCTAATGTAAACGTCATTTCAAAATTTTTTTGACATACCTCAAATTATAAATGTCTAATTTTGGTTTAAATGATAATTTCTATAATTAATTTATGCGAAAATTGAAAATTAATTAAAATTATCATGTAATTTAGAGTTAACTTGAACAGTATTTTGTTGTAATCAAATTATTATAATTTTAAATTTTATCGGTAGATGCCACATCGTATGCTTACACCGCTAAAACCCACAGCTGTTCATATCATCCCGCTTTTAATATTTACCTCCCATTGATATCCTCAAATGAAGTAAACAATGTGTCAATTACATACCAAGGATACGGAAAAATTACATTGTGTCATTCCTGCAGAATCACCTATTTCCATCTTATGTATGTGATTCCAGCACTCGACTTCATCTCGTGCCAAAACTTTCTACACTTGTTGCACAATATATTCTGCATAATGTATAACATTAAAGCTTATACTCTTTTACAAATATTTTTGTGAAAAGTAGCCTTTATTCTGGTTGGTGCTAATCTTTGTTAGAGCGTAATCATTAACAATCCAAATCTCAGGCTCTCGCTGTCGACTAATAGATCCTTTCAGTTGAAACACAGGGCCATTACCCGCTATAGAATCGTACAAAACCGGCAATTTCCACACTTTGTGACTCGGCTGAAAGACATTGGATAAAGATGATGTATTGCAAGAGTTAATAACGACGCGAATGAGAGAATGGAAGGTTTAACGCAAAACTGATGTGTGGATTGAAATGTCAAGACAAGGACTAATGCACCATTCGGATATGCTTGGTCATTGGCGTAGCTCTATACTACGCTTGGTGTATAGTACGACAAGAGATCTCAAGTTGACGTTTAAATTGTTTTATGGTTGTGGTATCTATTCAAAGTTTTGCTCCAGGTACCCAGCTAAGCACTGGATTTGGAAATCCCAAAGTAATATTAGCATGCTTGACTTAATATAGATGGATGACTGTACGACATGGAAATAACTAGACAGGGATGTATTTAAAATTTTAATACCGTTAATTTCTTAGCAATAATCATTATCCTCGTGGAATTGCAAACAATTTTTGCATAAAAACGAAACTGCTATAACGTAATGTTTTTATTACCAAGAGTACATCAACGTTACTACAACTTGTGACAATTATTAGAGTATTTTTCATAAAACATGGTATTAAAATTTTAAATACATCCCTGTTTAGTTATTTCCAGGTTGTACAGTAATCCATCCATATTAAGTAAGGCATGCTAATGTTACTTTGGGGTTTCCAAATCCAGTGCTTAGCTGGGTACCTGGAACAAACAGTGTATTCTAATGGATTTCGTACAATTCTATACCCTAGAGCAGAATGCATAAAGGTCACATTACTTTCAATTCTTTCAATCAGGAAAAAACTTTGAATTGGTACCACAACCATAAAACAATTTAAACGTCAACTTGAGATCTCTTGTCAAACTATACATACTAGAGCTGGCTGTAAAGGGCACGAGAGTAGCACCGTCGACTTTGCCCAATCCTCTCATCTCATTTCACAGCATTCCAGTGGCGGAAATTTAAATAAAAGTCAAAATATACTCTTCCAGCGCAAACAAGTTGTATTTATACAGATTTAATGGTCACTCACATTGTTATACTATTTTACGTTTAATAAATCATTTAAAACTTAGTACTAATAAAATTTGTTTTCGAATGTCCATCTTGTCCATCTTATCTCACTTCAGACCATTCTATGATTGTCTCATTTCACATCATCCCATGATTGCCTTATTTCATACCAATCCAGGCGGAAGAGAAAAAGTGGCGGCAGAAATTTAAATCGACGGCATTGGCGGGTTTTGTATTCATTTCATTCTGCGATCTCTATGTGTGGTTTATCCATTGCGCTCTTTTAGTGTTTCTCGTGTTAGTTATTTGTTGTTGTCGATTTTAACAATAAATAAAATAATAAACTTAACAACAATAACAAAATCAACAACAACACTGAGACGAGAAACACTAAAAGAGCGCAATGGATAAACCACACATAGAGATCGCAGAGGCAGAATAGAATGAATGATTTAAATTTCCGCCACTTGTTCTCTTCCGCCTGGAATAGTATGAACTGAGACAATTATAGAATGGTGTGAAATGAGCTGAGAGGCTTGGGCACAGGTCGACGGTGCTGCTCTCGTGCCCTATACTACGCTTGGGGTACATACTCGAGTTGGCTGTATAAGTACAAAAACAAGTGCATACAAAAATAGTACATTGTTATAAAAGTTTTATAAGACGGAATTGGATAAATATAATGTATTGCAAGAGTTAATAACGACGCGAATGAGAGAATAGAAGGTTTAACGCAAAACTGATGGAAGTGTGGATTGAAATGTCAAGACAAGGACTAATGCACCATTCGGCTATGCTTGGTCAGTGGCGTAGGAGAGATGTTTCGTTTGGGGACTTGGGGTACCTACTAGATTTGGCCGAATAAGGCAGCACATAAACAAGTATATACTCGTACATTTCATAATAAAGTAAATTAGAGAATGAAAGGTTTAACGCACAACTGATGAAAGTGTGGATTGAAATGTCAAGACAAAGACTAATGCACCATTCAGCTATGCTTAGCCAGTGGCGTAGTACAGATGTTTCGTTTGGGGTACTTATTAGAATTGGCCGAATAAGCACAAAAACAAGTTGATTTCATCATAAAGTATAATATGAACAATTTAATAGTTATTTACATATCAAGTGTGGGAACGTCATTTTTCCAGATGAGTATTTAGTGGCGCGAGCTTGTTAGCGCGGCATATAACGGTTTCGGGAACCAAGTTCACTCAAGAGATTTATACGATATTTTTTTTGTACAAAAAACATAATAATATAATACTGTACAAGTTTTATAAGACGGTATAATGTTCTATGAGTTGTTCCAAAAGCATGAATGGAACAATACGTTGTATAAAACGAGTATAATACTAGCGAATTCTCGGCTACGCCGAGCATTCCCTAGAGCTCCGCTGTCAGTGCAAGAAACAAATGCCGATCGACATGAAACAATTATTTCATATTTGCACGTCAGGCCTCACCGAGACCTTTCATTAGATTGCAAACACGATATACTTCTAATAATATTTTGCAAAAAACAAAAGCCGGTCGACATGAAACATTTTTGTCATTTATGTACCCCAACCCTAGCCGAGACCTTTCATTTGATACCAAACTCGACATAGTTCTGACAACTTTCTACATAAAACAAAAGTCGATCAACATGAAACATTTTTACCATATCTGCACGCTAGCCCACACCGAGACTTTTTATTTGACACCAAATACTCTATACTTCTGACAACCTTTTGCAAAAAACAATAGCCGATCGACATTGACAATTTTTGTTAATTTTGCACACCAACCCTCATTGAAACCTTTCATTTGATACCAAACACCATACACTTCTGACAACTTTTTGCAAAAAACAAAAACCGATCGACATAGCACATTTTTGTCAATTCTGCACGCTAGCCCTCAACAAGACGTTTTATTGGAGACCAAACTCGGCATACTTTTGAGAAATTTTTGCATAAAACAAAAGCCAATCGACATAGATCATTTTTGTCAATTCTCTACGAGAGCCCTCGCCAAGACCTTTCATTCGATACCAAACACGACATATTTCTGACAACTTTTTGCAAAAAACAAAAGCTGATCGACATGGAACATTTTTGTCAATTCTGCACGCTATCCCTCTACAAGACGTTTCATTTGAGACCAAACTCGACATACTTTTAAGAACTTTTTGCAGAAAACAAAAGCCGATCGAAATGGAACATTTCTGTCAATTCTGCACGCTAGCCCTCAACGAGACCTTTCATTTGAGACCAAACTCGACATACTTTTGAGAATTTTGCATAAAACAAAAGCAGATCGACATAGATCATTTTTGTCAATTCTCTACGCGAGCCCTCGCCAAAACATTTCATTCGATATATTTCTGACAACTTTTTGCAAAAAACAAAAGCCGATCGACATGGAACATTTTTGTCAATTTTGCATTTCAGCCCTCAACGAGACCTTTCATTAGATACCAAAAACGACATACTTCTATTTACTTATTGCATAAAATGGAAAATTTTTATTTCTGCACACCAGTCCTTCCCGAGACTTTTCATTCGATACCAAACACGCCATATTTCTGACATTTTTCAAAAAATAATTTTTAATCGACGTAAAAAAATTTTGTCATTCGTGCACACCAGTCTATATTGTGTCATTTCATTAAAACCCAAAGACGACCTACTTCGAACAATTTTTTGCGAAAAACAAATGCAGATCGACATGACACATATTTTTTGTCATTTCAAAACCGGCCCTTATTGTTTTCTTTCTTTTGATATCAAATACAGCGAAGTGTTTAATTTGTTTTATTTAGGAATATTTGATTTTTATTTAGTTACTTCATAATTTGGCAACACTGTTTGTAGTTAATTTTTAAATTTATAAATTACCATCGGCAATTCTAAAATAACAGATTTTATCTTCAGTTTAGTTCCTTTAGGAATATTTGCTTTTTATGTAGTTACTTCATGACACATTTGGCAACACTGTCTGTACTGACATTTAAACGTCAAAAATTAGAAATTTTAAATTCGCCACGAAAGACACTAAATTTTTAGTGAAATAATTGCTCATGTATACAATGTATAACAATGCTTTCATATTTTTGATATCTTCATTCATTACGAAGTAATAAATGATTAAAGTTTGCTTCTGACTTGTCAAACATGACAGCTAGTAGTTGGCATTCACTTGAAATTTTCCAATGCTTGCTTGAGCTATTGTTTCAAAGTACCAATTTCACAAAGTTTATTTTTTTTACACAAAAACCACACACAGTAAAAATATAAAAACTAAAAAGGAAATTAATTCGAATCAAGCTCTATAATATGGTGCAAAAATCATTAAAATCGGATAATCAGTTTATGCTGTAGCCCGTTGCAAAATTTTGGCGATCGTCTGATGAAAATATATATTGGAAAAATTCTCTAAGCCTTTTAGTATATAGGACTAGCGAATGCTCAGCTACGCTGAGCGTTCCCTAGGCCTCCGGCGTCAGTGAAATGTTAACATTTAATAGCTAATTTAATTTCTACAAGGCGGTTCTTGACGAATGCTTTGATTTAATACCAGACACGGTGTATTTCCGGCTAATTGTACAAAAACAAATGCAGATCGACTTGGCAATTTTTTGTCACTTCTGCAAATTAGCCTTCAACCGATATTTAATTTGATACCAAACATGACATACTTCTGACAACTTTTTCCAAAAAACAAAAGCGGGGTAACATGAACCATTTCTGTCAATTTTGCATGTCAACTCTCATCGAGACCTTTCATTTTATACCAAACACGATATACTTCTGATAACTTATCATATCTGCTCGCCAGTCCTCATCGAGTCTTCTTTTTGATTCCAAGCACGATATACTTGTTACAACTTTTTGCAGAAAACAAAAGCCGATTAACATAGACAATTTTCGTCAGTTTTGCACGCGAGCCCTCAACAAGACCTTTCATTTGAGACCAAACATGATATACTTTATACGACTTTTTGCATAAAACAAAAGCCGATCGACATAGATCATTTTTGTCAATTCTCTACGCGAGCCCTCGCCGAGACCTTTCTTTCGATACTAAGCACGACATATTTCTGACAACTTTGTGGAAAAAACAAAAGCCGATCGTTATAGATCATTTTTGTCAACTATCTACGGGAGCCCTCGTCGAGACCTTTCATTCGATACCAAGCATGACATATTTCTAACAACTTTTTGCAAAAAACAAAAGCCGATTGGCATAGATCATTTTTGTCAATTCTGCTCCCCAGTCCTCATCGAGACCTTTCATTAAATACCAAAGACGACATACTTATATTAACTTTTTGCATAAAACAAAAGCCGATCAACATACACCATTTTCGCCAGTTCTGCACGCGAGCCCTCAACAAGACCTTTCATTTGAGACCAAACATGATATACTTTATACGACTTTTTGCATAAAACAAAAGCCGATCGACATAGATTATTTTTGTCAATTCTCTACGCGAGCCCTCGCCGAGACCTTTCTTTTGATATAAGCACGACATATTTTTGACAACTTTGTGGAAAAAACAAAAGCCGATCGTTATAGATCATTTTTGTCAATTCTCTACGCGAGCCCTCGCCGAGACCTTTCTTTCGATACTAAGCACGACATATTTCTGACAACTTTGTGGAAAAAACAAAAGCCGATCGTTATAGATCATTTTTGTCAACTATCTACGCGAGCACTCGTCGAGACCTTTCATTCGATACCAAGCATGACATATTTCTGACAACTTTTTGCAAAAAACAAAAGCCGATTGGCATAGATCATTTTTGTCAATTCTGCTCCCCAGTCCTCATGGAGACCTTCATTAGATACCAAAGACGACATACTTATATTAATTTTTTGCATAAAACAAAAGCCGATCAACATAGAAAATTTTCATTTCTGCACACCAGGCCTTTCCGAGACTTTTAATTCGATACCAAACACGACATATTTCTGACAACATATTGCAAAACACCAATTCTAATCGACGTAGAACATGTTTTTAATTCGTGCACACCAGTCTACATTGTGTCATTTCATTAAAACCCAAAGACGACCTACTTCTAACAATTTTTTGCGAAAAACAAATGCAGATCGACATGACACATATTTTTTGTCATTTTAAAACCGGCCCTTATTGTTTTCTTTCTTTTGATATCAAATACAGCGAAGTGTTTAATTTATTTTATTTAGGAATATTTGATTTTTATTTAGTTACTTCATAATTTGGCAACACTGCTTGTAGTTAATTTTTAAATTTATAAATTACCATCTGCAATTCTAAAATAACAGCTTCTATCTTCAGTTTAGTTCCTATAGGAATATTTGGTTTTTATGTAGTTACTTCATGACACATTTGGCAACACTGTCTGTACTGACATTTAAACGTCAAAAATTAGAAATTTTAAATTCGCCACGGAAGACACTAAAATTTTTAGTGAAATAATTGCTCATGTATACAATGTATAACAATGCTTTCATATTTTTGATATCTTCATTCATTAAGAAGTAATAAATGATTAAAGTTTGCTTCTGACTTGTCAAACATGACAGCTAGTAGTTGGCATTCACTTGAAATTTTCCAATGCTTGCTTGAGCTATTGTTTCAAAGTACCAATTTCACAAAGTTTATTTTTTTTTACACAAAAACCACACACAGTAAAAATATAAAAACTAAAAAGGAAATTAATTCGAATCAAGCTCTATAATATGGTGCAAAAATCATTAAAATCGGATAATCAGTTTATGCTGTAGCCCGTTGCAAAATTTTGGCGATCGTCTGATGAAAATATATATTGGAAAAATTGTCTAATGGCCGGTTGCACCAACGTTCCATAAAGAGATACATAGTTATGAATTGCTTAAACTTAGAGAATCCTTAAATTTTCATTCTGTTGCATGAATCATATTTATGTGTTCCTTAGCTAACGAATACATAATCCAAAATCAACTGATCTAAAACGACAGATCTAAAAATATTTAATGAAAAAATAAAATTTTGGATATATTTTGTCAATTCTATAATATTATATATACCAATAAAGACATTTTAAAGTTTTTCTGATACATTACATATATATTTTTTTAATAAAATGAAAGATATGAGTTAGGTTGGTAAGACTGTGTGTCAGTTTTAAATGGATAAAGCTAGTAACCTCCTATTTCCATTTTGATTAGTTTATATTCTGATTAATATTAAAGTAAGTCACATTAATTGCCAAATATTGTTGAATTTGTATTTTATTTCAATATATTTTTTTGATGGCAGAAGAAGTAAAGAAACGAGTACGTAGTATGAATTTTTCTATTCAAGAGAAGGAAACATTATTACAAATTATGATAAATTTTAAATAAATTATCGAAAATAAAAAAACAGATATGGTGAACAATAAAAAAAATAAAAAAAAAAAATTTGACGTACATCACCATTGTTGAAAATATTTATTTCATTTATGTCGTCGAGATCGTCCACAATTCACAATATCATATATATTATTCATATTTGTTATCTTTTGGTCAAGACACAAGTCATATGTTATATTAAAAACCAATACATAAATTTAAACCGTCAAAATTGGTCGTTTAATTTTAAGGAACCGTTAGGGATATTTAAGGAATACATAAACATTATTTCGGCTTGTGCAACGGTTAAGGAATACATATCATATTTATGGAATACTTAGTAGTTATGTATTCGTGGTGCAACCGGCCATAAGCCTTTTAGTATATAGGATACTATTTTTTATACTTTGCTTCACTTATTTAACAAAAATCTTAAAATTTTCAATTAAAAAAGTAACATTGTTATCTTGGGATATATAAATGTGAAATATGATGACTGTGGAATGAAGTTGGCACAATATGCATTTAAAATATTATGAAAATATTTATAAATCTATACATTATTTGTTATGAAATTTTAATATCCTTTTAGATTATTTTTATTTATTAGGTTTTCCTACTCAGAAATAATATAAATTGTATTAAAAAACATTTAAGAATATTTGGGGTTATCAATTAGACTTTTAAAGTGAGGTGTAGTTGTTATAGTCTTTTTCACGAAAATGTGATCGTACGTCATAATGTTCCCTGATGCAACATTGCCAAGTATTTGTAGGGTACATTCAAGTGTTGATGGTTGCATAGTATACCATGTGTGTATATATCATATTGTGAATTATTTACATAAAATAAATTAAACTTATTCAGCATCCCCGTCTGTATCTTCGTTTCTCACGTTCTTGTTCGAAATACCTTATTACAGAATTCACCATATTCTGTGCACAACTTCCTAAATTTTTTGCTCGATTTTTTGACATTTTTCAAAAATAATATTATTTTTTGACATTTCGAGAATGGCAACGTTGTACAGGATTACCAACCATTTATTAGTAAAAGACACTAAGTTCCGTGTATTTTACTGGGTATATGCTAGGGATAGTAACATTGCTGTTTTGGCTACAATTTTATTACTAGGTATGACGTACGATCACATTTTCGTGAAAAAGACTATAGAAGTAATTTCTCTCTTTTTCTGAAACATAGTATAGTTTGCTACAGATTTTAGTGCTTTTCCGGATAAATTATCGACCATTATTTAAGATAAAGTAGTTGAGTACATATTTGTAATCCTTCCACACAATTTAATTTCTAGAAGAAAGCCTTAATAAATAACAAAGTAATTCCACTAACAACTAAACGAACTAAGCGTAGCGCAGAAATTTAAATTTTAATTACAGCCATGAAAAAATAATTAGCGAAAAGCCGCCATAAAATATCCAGCGTGTTTTAATTATTCAACGATGGAACAACGCGATAAAGCGATTTTTAAATTCTTTATAACACGAAGACCTTGGAAATTGTTTCATTATTTAAAATTCATTTCTTTGTAATACTTTTATCTATTAAATATATCTTCATTAAACTCCTACCTTCGTTCTGATTTGTATAAGTTCTTCGCACTGACATAATTATTTTTAAGAGAAGGTCTTTTTACCTCCCGCCTACCAATATATAGATAAGGGAGCTATTGTTTTTGGTCAGATTTCTCCAGTGTGAGTTTTCAACATATGAGCACGAATTAAGGTCCCTAGTACATGATTTTACTATTTTTACTACACACTTTAAAGCATTTTTAAGTTTGTTGTATCCCATATTTCTTTAGTATGACACGCCACTGTTGGAAATGATGAATAACTATCCGCTATACGAAAAACCCATCCCGGTCATATATATACCTATCTATATATATGTATATATATATATATATATATATATATATATATATATATATACAGTGTGTGCAACGAAATGCGGAACATAGGACTTTAACATGGGATTTCAAACGATTGCGGATACTCTCTCTCCTAATAGATTTAGAGCAAAACTGCAAGAGTACAAAGTTGTTCAAAATTAAATTCTACGTCAGATAAGATCATAATTGTTGCAACAGCAGCCTGTAATACGAGATATATTAAATATAAAATGTTATACTTTCGTTAAAAATCAGATAGCTGTGGAAATAAAAGAAAATATCTATCTGTCAGTTTAGAAAATTTTCGCTAATTGTAATACTTATTGTCTATAATTTAATATTATTTAAGTAGAAATTATATTCATTTCTTTAAGAATGTGCCAATATTAAAAAAACAGTACAAATATAATTTTAAAACAAATTGAACACAAAGTAAGGTTACTAACTGTCACAATTGACACATAGATTTTTGCTTTTATTTCCATGGGTGTCTAATTTTGAACGAAAATGTTACATTTTATATTTAATATATCTCGTACTGCAGACGTGCTGTTGCAACAATTATGATTTTATCTGACGTAGAATTTAATTCTGAACAACTCTTGCAGTTTTGCTCTAAATCTATCAGGAGAGAGAGTATCCGCAATTTTTTGAAATCTTATGTTAAAGTCCTATGTTCCGCATTTCCTTGCACACACTGTATATGTAATTATTATTAATAAAGACTTAAATACTTCGAACATATATTTAAACACTTAAAACTCCGCAATAGTTTTTTCCAGAATATATTTATACCACCAACTATTTATTTATTTCTACTTTACATGTTGCTGACATGCATTGACCGGCACTGATTTTCTTCATTGACTCTGCACGGTCTGACCGACACTAACTTCTTGAGCCGCCTTAGGCGACCCTTTAATACCTGCAGACAGCTAACCTTGAACATTCCAGAACCTTCTGGCCTCTATAATATTTCTGAACAATAGCGGCGTCGCTCCTATCCCACTTAACCTTTAACGCGATTACCTGCTCAGACCTTAGATGAGGTATAACTAAAGATATGGCACACTCCTATAGCTACGTACTACTGAGCAAGCAAAACATGTATGGTCGAGAATCGCCTAACGCCAACTGAGTAGTGCACACTTAAAGTTAAACGAACGAAATATTGTTCTTAGTGTTAGTCACCTATCCTCATTATTTGTTTGGTTGAGTTTTCCATATAACTACTCCACTGGTCCACTGTTCTCACACTGCTAGCTGCAAGCGATTTTAAAGCTTAGATCTTTCGACAATATATTTGGGCAATGCCATATCTCTATGTTATACCTCATCTAAGGCTCAGACAGGTCAACCGTGATGCCTCATCTACGAAGAGTCTCGCTCGTTACAATATTAATAAAAAGGGTAAAGAGGACAGACGAGATGATATATGTCATCGGTATTAATTACTAAATTCAGCGACAAGACTTAATCTGAAATTTTTGCGATCCATCATTCAATTACCGATTACACTAAAACTTTTCATAATCTGTCATATTTGACACGAACTCAGATATGGGCATATGTACGTCTGCCGCGTACATCAGTGTCTAATATTACTTTATTACTTTGTTACTTTATTGTGATGCATGACACGAGTAGATTAGGTGATCATTCAAATATAAGTATTGATCCTATGAGTAGTTTGTTCGTGTTGTTAGTCATGTTATGTTTTGCAGCTACAAGTGGTTTCCTGTTTTCCACACTTAAACTTAAACTAATTTGCTTTTACAACGTAGATTGGTCTTACAAGTTTGGGAACTCTTGTGTTTGTGTATTTGGACAAGTTAGGACTTATCTATTTTGGCCCAGTTAAGTGGTCACTAGCACGATATTATTCTTATTATAAAAAATCTGATGTGTCCAATACATTACCTCCCGCCACTGTAGTAATACAGTGTTCATTGAATTCAGAACATAGGGATTTAACACGGGAAAACAGTTTTTTAACGTGCTTTGCTTCCCATTTTACTTTATAGCAATGTTTTATACACCAAAATTTAAAGAATAAAATCCTGTATTTTTTGGTATTATTTGGTATTATTTTGTGTCCTCCGAAGTAGAATAAACTTAATTTGAATATTTCTTAAACAAGAATCCAGTAAGTATAAATGTGAAAATAATAATATCAGATAAGCTATCATTATGACTAAAGAGCGGATTCTATGCAATTGCATGTGTTGTTTATATTAGGCATATCAACAAACTGTTTTCATATGTTCACGTTTCATCAAAAATTAATGCCAAATATCAAAAAAAAATAATGCATATTTTGCATTTAATGATACTTTATTGCATATTTTGATTTTTTTTTTGCATATTAGTGCATATTTTAAGACTTTTTTCAAAAACAAAAATTAATTTTTGACAAATTTTGTTCTTTTTTGAAAACAGTATATTACAAGAACAATAATTTTTTTATTTATTATTTATATAAAATGTACTCATTGAAACCATTACAATCATATTTAAAAACATTTCAAAACAAAGAAAAAAGTGATTCTACCAGTGTTTTAGAACTGTTTAGAACTTAAGTAATAAATTCTTATTTTGTAAGTAAGATAAGTAAATAATATCTGTCACTGAAATTCGTATGTTTGGAACTATAACAACAATTAGTAATGCCGAAAAAAATGTATTAAAATATGAGGAGCATATAGTAACTTTCTCGTTAAAGATGACTTTTTTGATTTTTGTTTCAAAAAAGAGCTTTTGTAAATTTCAATATGAATATGAATTCGAGATTTTCTTATTTTTGTTAGAATTACCTGTGATATTTATTGTCTTTATACATTTCATGAAATGTTCCAAATAAAACACTGCATGTAAAAATAGAAATAAGAAAATGATATCAGTAAAACGAGCCTGATGACATTAGTTTTTTGCATATTTTTATTGTAAAGTGCATATTTATAACTTTTTTGCATATATCATGCATATTTTGATGATTTTTTTAATGCATATTGCATGCATATTTTGACACTTTTTTAGTGCATATAATCCGCTCTTTAATTATGACAATTTAGCGCATATGTTAGTCTGATTTATTTTTGAATTAAGTTCAAAACCTAAGTTTCTAATTAGTTAACAGAAAAATAATAATTGAATAATAAAATTATAAAATAATAATTTTTGAAGATAAATATTTAGATATATTATTTTCGATAACCCGTAAAATTAATTCAATGAATTTATGATTCATTTGTTCGCATATTTGCGCATGCATTTGTTATCTATGCATAAATGATAATATATACGCATTTGGGTAACAAAAACGTATTATGAATTTTAATTAATTTAACAGCTTTTAATTTGTCATGAGTTTAAACAATGCACATTATCAGGTTGGCGTTCAAGCGTTTTATTAATATTTCACAGATGAGGCAACACGCCATTGTAACAAAAGAAGACGGATTTTTAATCATCTTGTCAAGACTTTGTTGCCAAATTTCAAGAAATAAATTTCAAAATATGAAAAGGAAAACGCAGGGCGAAATAAAATATGTGCAAATAAATTAAAGTGAAAATAAAATATTTAAATTATTTAATAATCAGTTATAAAATTTTTTGATATTAATATTGTTTCTTGGGTACTTAGTCACTTAATCAAACAAAAAAATTTGATGTGTCCAACATTACCTCCCGCCACTTTAGTAATATATTCTATAAAAGTTTTTCATTACATTCAATTTGTACTTTAAAAATTAGATAAAAGATTTTCGACTTTTTTTCCAAAGCACTCTTGACCAAAATGAATAAAAGCATTAATATTTTAATTATGTGGTATATTTTTATTTTAATGTACATGTGTTTTATATTGTTGGGAAGAGAAAATAGTTATTTACATAACAAGCGTGGAAAGTGGTAAATAGCAAGCGTGTGTAGAGATTGAAGAACGAGGCGTGTAGCGCCGAGTGATTTAATACACGAGCGTTGCTATGCACTTTCAAGCGAGTTATGTACACTATTTTTCAGACGACCACATATATTATAATAAAAACATGGTTTATACAAAAGTGTCAATGTCAACCATAACTCATGAAAGCATTGACGTTTGGGTTTGAGGTTAAGTATCACTAGTTAACCGGAAACTGATTTGGAAGTCTAGTATTTGAACAATTAATAAAACTATCAGTACATTTTGATTCTTTATTTTTGTTATTAATTCACTACCAATTTTAAAATTGTAGTTTTAAGCAAATTTTTATTAATTTTGTGACATTTCATTATCAAAGTTCCATTTATTGACCTGTAATCGTCAAATCAGGTTATATAACACACTAGTGTGTTATTATAATAAACGCCGTGTGCTATGTTACATTTTCTGGTGTTAATTACAGTGTAAATATGGCTACTTCCATATGTAGTCGTCTGAATATATCTTTATTTGACAGTAACAACGACAACTTTGAGCCCCATACAAAAATTGAAAGTTAGTATGAATTTCTCAAAAAGCGTAGGAGCTATAAAAATTTTGAAGACCGCTGTGAATTCCTCTTAAAAAAGTGTCTGCAGAGTGTGCAAACTAGAAACTTGTATGAATTGAAACAAGAAATTTATAAGTCAAGAAGTAAATTTTCCAAAATTAGATTTTTGCTTATATCTAGTGAGCTATGCATTTTTCGGGAAAACAAAAATATGATTAAAATTGCGAACTAATGCAGCAACTTTACCCCAATTTAACCGACTTCGTATCTCTTACAGTTCTCGAGATCCCAATGGTTAGCCTCTTAAAACGGACACGATATAAAGCAAATTTGAAGTAAAATTCTAGAATTTTTGTAATTAACCAGAATTATTCAAACTACTTAAAATTTGCATTTCGTGCAATTGCAATCCAACCATTAAAACGAAGTCAATCGTAAAAAATAACGACAGTGCTATATTTGTTTTCTCTTTGGATTATCGATTTCCACTTCGTGCATTTATATTCCTGAACACAAAGAAAATTTTAATATCTCTGTTGGCTGAAGCATCATAAACAAATTTTCAGTTTGATTAGTCACAGAAGATACAAGTGTTCTTGTTTGGTCGACCACAAAATACAAATTCTGATTCAAGTACCTTCTTTTATGTGGTAAACAATGAATGAAATAGTATATTATTTAACAAGCATAATATGTAGGCTATATTACACGAGGATGTAATTAAAAATACGAGCGGTAGCGAGTATATTTAATCATCCGAGTGTAATGTAGCCATATTATGCGAGTCAAATACTATACTTTATCTACAACTAACAGCCATATAAAAAATCTAATATTATTCGTTAAATATTCAGTTAGATGTGAGTAGTTCACACATAGCTTAACAGATGGCGCCACAGTAGCACTTAAATGTCAAAATAACTATTCAAATTGTATTTATTATACTTTTAAAATCATTTATATTGATATTTATAATAAAAAATAAATTATTAATAAATTATCAGTTTATTAAAATGTTATGTGTTAAATTATATGCTCTATTTATTACAGAAAAGTGTAGTGTGTAATATAACGTTTCATATTACCCATATTTCAATAGTTGTAGATAAAATATATTTTCCAGTAGATTGAATATGGTGTTCATTTTAATCCTTATTATTCATCAGATCTAAAAGTATGTTATACACCAAGGTTGAGAAGACTATCATTTTTGATCTAGTGTCAATATTGTGTCGCGAAGTGCGACACAATCGAGCGATATAAGGCGCTAATCAATAATGGTTTTCTCAATCGTGGTATACATATTATTTTTTCGAAATCGATACTAAAGTACACGATATCACTCCGCGAAGTTAGCCAACATAGTAGCTAAAGTAAAACTTTACAGACACTTATGTCAAAATTTGACTTTACGGAGTCATCTGTCAAATTAAATTAACCTATATTTTAGTAGTATTATATTTTTGCTGTTTCTTTTAGCACTATCTAAAATAACAAACATATCATTCTAGAATATTTTTGGTGAATTTATTTACCTTTGATAATAATTTATCTGATTTCATGGAAACTAAGCAGGTGTAAACATACATGAAAATTATAAAGAAATATTTGACACTTTGACAGTACGTTTGTTATCACAGCCAACCCCGTCTCTATAGCTAGCTGACGTTTTACAAATACAGACTGCTATCTATTTACATTTTTAATTAATAACTTACCGATTTCGGAAAAAAATATAATGTATACGTCGAAACTAAAGTATTTTTATGGTTTATTCACCTCGGCTATCGCCTCGTTCAATGAATTCCATATTCATACCTAATAAAAATATTATACTTTAGTTCCTTGATATACAAATAACTATATTTCTCACTACTATTTAATATTTACAAAAATAAAGTAGGCTATTTTTGTTTTTATCAGGGCATGTAACCGGTTATAAAAACCGGTTAATAAAAACCGGTAACCGATATTTTTAACGAAAATTGCGAACTTTAACCGTAATTTTAACCGATATTTTTCAGGCCGAAAATACCGGTAACCGTTAATATATATATACATATATATACCGGGTGTCCCAGCTCGACCGACACATGGGAGATTTACATGGGAAATCAGTTAATTATGAATAGTATTTCCCCAGTTCAAGATATTAACTTGAAATTTTGTATGCTTATTGGGGGATATTATTTCTATGGATTACAGTTATTTGAAATATGTAATTTCGTCTGCAAGACGAGATTTATTAAATTATAAAATCTAACATTTTCGTTCAAAATCAGTCAGCCATGGAAATAAAAGAAAATATCTATGTGGCAGTTCTGACAGTTAATGACATGCCATTGTAGATAGTTATATTTTTGTAATATTGGTATATTATTTAACAAAAAGAAACTAAATCCAACTTAAATAATATTAAAATACAGGGAATAAGAATTAAAATCAGTGATACTTCACTAAACTGTCAGATAAATATTTTCTTTTATTTCCATGGCTGTCTGATTTTGAACGAAAATATTAGATTTTAAATTTAATAAATTTCGCCCTGCAGACGAAATTGCATATTTCAAATAAGTGTGATCCATAGAATTAATATTCTCCGATAAGTATTCAAAATTTCAAGTTAATATCTTGCACTGGGGAGATACTATTCATAATTAACTGATTTCCCATGTAAAACTCCCATGTGTCGGTCGAGCTGGGACACCCGGTATATATCTTTATCCATATCATCCATATTTGATTGTTTAAACGACATTGATGTTGAAGTTTCATTTACAGTCTCAGTAGGTTTAGCAGAAATATATTCGTCGTTACATTTTTGAAAAGATTTAAGAGAGCTTCTCGTTGACTTCCTAACTGCTTTTCTTTTTCTTTTTGTCGTTTTCTTTTACTAGCACCAGATTCTAATTTTCTTGGCATTTTATTTAGAAAAATTATATAAATATACAGCAAGAATAGGAATCATTCAGAGGAGTGGTAAAAAATACTTCGTCAAATGTGAAACGTTGTCTTCAGGCAGCTTTTTTTTAAAAAAATAGATTACTAAAAAATCTGAAAGTTCACAAATGAGAAAAAAATCTTTTGTCGCCAGTTGAAGGAGTTATTATTTTTGAAAGTAGTTATATCATTTTTTACTTTAAAAATTTACAGCACTAATATTATAATTAAATTCATGTAGGTAAATAACCTTATATTTGAGTAGAGGTAGGTTTTGAGGACACTGACGAAAAATGTTAAGAGCCCCGTCCCTAAATAAAGTATTTTCGATAGTTTTCTAATTTAACGATCTAACCATAATAAATGATTACCAAATAGGGATTAAAATCGTTATTTTTGTCACATTTCTCGAAATACAATATATTAGAAATTTTTCTTCTCGAAGATATAATAAAAAATATTCGTTATTAATTATTAAAAAACATTACACGCTAAATATAATAAAATATTCACAATTTTTAGAATATATATATATGAATTGCAGAGTTCAAAAACTAAACTGAATAATTCCTTAAAATGGAAAATTTTGGATACCGAAATATATGTTTTTAATTTTATTAATTTTACTCCAATAATTTAAAAAGTATTTAGTTCTATATTTCACAATAGAATTTATTTCTTTTGTATTAGTTTTATAAAAAATATTAAATAGCAATCTGTACTCACCTAGTATATGAATGGAAGTAACATTAAGAAAAATCCACTTTCTGGTACAAAAACCGAAAAAAGTAAAAATACTGAAATAGGTACTGAAATATTTTCGTCACAGAAATAAACAACGCATGCGACACTTGTCGCATTATATAAAGAATAGAACAATAAGAAACATTTACTATAGTTATATTATCGGATTACCATCATCAGGAAATACAGTGAGTACAGTATGAGTATACCTATATACGTAGAATGAAATAGACGGAAACAGACCGTATAATTGTAGGAAAAATTAAAGGGATTAAAGCGAAGGAAAAAATGAACGGAGGATCGACGAAATCAAGTTGTTCGTTCGTAGAATTTTTTTTCATTCATTTCTTTGGATTTGAAATGATTCTAATAGATCCACCTTTAATCTCTTTTTGCCCAAATGGTTTATATTTAAATTAACAAAAGTTAAACAGTTTAGCAACTTTAGATTGATATTTATTTAAACCCAGAGGCTCGTGTGTTCTTTAAATCTAAATCAAAGCTACGACCTGTTTTATCCGACATATGAATGGCTTCGCAATCGGAACATTTAATTTAATAAATTTCACTTTTATCGAAATTGAAATTATCTTTCTGTTTTAGTTTATTATTTATAGTCCACTGCACATATATGAGTTATAAATTATTCTAACTTCAAGAGTAAGAAATCGGCCATATTAAAGAAATTAATTTCCAATAACTGTTCGTATTTCAAATTTACTAATGAATTTATATTTATCTCTATAATAATACATATAATCTCTTTTCTAATTATAAATTGAAATTAGAAAAAGTACATTATGCATTATCTGAATAAATCTAGATTTAAAAGTATAGTATATACATAGTTAGGAAACAACTTGAATGCAAGTTTCTGGTAAGGTCTATAATATTATATGACAGAAGAAACTACCTGCATAAAGGAACCTTTACCGCTAGACCCGAAAAACTTTATAACGGGGACGGCCAATCAGATTATTCTGTAATGAGATTCAAATATTTGTGCGGCCTAGGAACTACTATATAAGCGTGTATTTAATAAAAACAAACTATTTTTTACAGTATAAAATAGTTGAATGTTTGTACAATGGGCCAATATTTTTTTTCTATTATTTTGTTTGTACTCAAGGGTGGAGGCTGGAGGCCCCCCACAAAGCGAGGCCCCCAGCATGCGCCTCATGCGCCTAATGGTAAATGCGACCCTGTTGATATACGAGTATTAACCGGTTTAAACCGGTTTCCAATTTTTAAAAACCGGTTTTCGAACTAAAACCTTTATTATTATAACGTTCTCTATAAGGGTTAACCGTTAACCAGTATTTATTTCGGTTACATTCCCTGTTTGTAACTAACTTTTAGTAATTTCTAATTACAGTTGAATATAAAAAGTTACAATTTGTAGGTTTTTACTGTAAAATTTTTCATATACAGCTGAAATATTCCAAAAATACCCATGTATGAGTCCAAAATTTTGGTTTTTGATTGTTGACACCCTTTAAACCCAATTTTAGGTCAGGTTTGGGTTCCTTTTTACCCATTTTAAGGTGTGACAAATTTCCAAATGTACTATACAATATGTTTAGACACTTTTCAACTCATTTTTGGGTATAAAATGCAACACATAATCGTGTTAAACTATTTTTTTTTAATTATGAACACCTAAATCATTATTAAGCACTTTAAACCCATTTCAGGGTGTGAAATAACCCAAATAAACCCATTTTTAGGTAAAATTTATTGATTTTTTTGAAAAAACCAAATTGATAGTCGCCGATGCGCTTATTTCAAATTTTCAAACCGAATTTAATTATCTCTTCCCATTCCTGAGATATTTGGCCTCAAAGTTGCACCTCAAAAAAGTGTGTTTTTTGAACATATCTCTAAAATGGGTAGAGATACAGTATCAACGATTACACCAGTCGATTCTACGCGCAAAGTTACATAAAGAAATGTTTTCTCCGCATATACTATCTTTGGAACGATTTGGTGAAAAATGAGAAAAACGAAAAAAACCTGAATTTCAATTTTTCGCTTGGAAACTTTTTGTCACCAAATTTTTTTATATTCTGGACTTAAGTAAATACAGATGCGCTGATTCCAAATTTTCAAACCGATTTCAATTATCTTTTACCGTTCTCGAGATATTTGTGTTCAAAGTTAGACCTGAAAAAAACAGTTTTTCAGGAATAATTCTGAAATGGGTTCAGTTACAACTTTGGCGATCTCACCAATCGATTCTACGGGCAAAATTACATTTTTGTACCAATTTTCAGATTTTTATTCCAATGGATACAAATTTTATAGAGGAAAAACGAAAATCGTCAAAAATCGAAAAAAATCGCAAGGGGTTCATCAGGCGATTTTTCGATTTTCGCGATTTTCGTTTTTTCGCTCTAAAAATTGTATCCATTGGAATATTAATCTGAAAATTGGTACACTTATGTAATTTTACCCGTAGAATCGATTGGTGAAGTCGTCGAGATCGTATCTTGACCCATTTCAGGGATATTGCTGAAAAACGATTTTTTTCAGTTCCAACTTTGAACCCAAATATCTCGAGAACGGTAAGAGATAATTGAAATCGGTTTGAAAATTTGAAATCAGCGCATCAGTATTTACTTAAGTCTAAAAAATGAAAAGATTTAGAGCCAAAAAGTTCTCCAGCGAAAAACTGAAATTCCGGTTTTTTTCTTTTTTCTCATTTTACACCAAATATTTCCAAAGAACATATATGCGAAGAAAACATTTCTTTATGTAACTTTGTGCGTAGAATCGACTGGTATAATCGTTGAGACTGTATCTCTACCCATTTTAGAGATATAGTCAAAAAACACACTTTTTTGAGGTGCAACTTTGAGGCCAAATATCTCAGGAATGGGAAGAGATAATTAAATTCGGTTTGAAAATTTAGAATCAGCTCATCGGCGACTATCAATTTGAACTATTTTAAAAAACCAAAATTTTTGACCGAAAAATGGGTCATTTTGAATTTTTTCGGCTGTAAAATTAAAATTTTAAGGTGCAAATCTAAATATTGTTAGTTTTCATGATTAACTATGATTGTAAATTACTTGGAGATGAGAAAAGATATTAATTTTTATTTGGATATGGTTTGGAATATATTTGCGAATATAGATAACAATTATTAAAACAAAATTTCCAAAAATATAAGTACTTCCGGTCATCATTTCCGTTGTAGGCCAAGGTTCGTGGTCCACTTAACAAGTATCAATTGTTTTACAGACATCCTTTTGTTTAGATAAAGTTCATTTGTCCTACTTATTTGTTTATTAACTGTTTGTTATATTATTATTTCCACCTTCTATACTCGTATACAGGTGGCTCAATGAAAATTATCAGCGCAATTTTTGGCCACTTAAGATCAATTTTGCAAAAAACGCTCGAATACGTCATTTTTAGTATAAAGGGGGAACACCTGAATGGATTAGTTCCAATGGCATAACTTTAACCCTAAAATGGGGGTGGACTGCACCTCAAAAATTTTAAATGGAAAAGAGTGTCAAACATGACACAGTTCGAAAGGCTTTTCAATTCTCTTCTCAACAGTTTTTTTATTTTTCAAATCCGATCATTAGTTCCAGAGAAATATCGTTTAAAACAAATTTTATCAGGTGTTTAAAATTGCAATCAAGTAGGCTTAAACAAATGACAAAATCGAATATCAGTTTTTTTTCCGTAACGTAGAGGGCCGAAATAATAGGATAATATACTTTTATAATCTCGTAAATAATACAGTCACAGATGTAAAAGGAATAATAAAAGTTAATATATATGACACAAACTAATAGCACTTTAAAAGTACACAACTTAAGTGTATTTAATCAAGATCACGCCCGTTGTATTCTTCAAAATGTTCCATGTCGATTATCTTTTGTTTTCTGCTAAAATATTTTAGAAGTAACTCGTGTTTGGTATCAAATGAAAGGATTATTTGATGAGGGCTGGCGTGTAGAAATGACAAAAAAATTCCTTGTCGAATGTCTTTTGTTTTCAGCTAAAATATTTCAAAAGTAAGTCGTGCTAGGTATCAAATGTAAGTACTCGACTATGTTTGGCGTGCAAAAATGTCAAAAATCATGTCAACAGGCTTTTGTTTCTGGAGAAAAGTTGTCAGAAGTACGTCGTATTTGGTAATATTTTTTTTTTGTAAACACAGGCAAGTTTAAAATTGAAAAGTGACCTGTGTTTTTCTGAATATATTACGGGAATTTTTGTAAATATTCATTAATTAAATTGCTTTTTTTAATTGTGATATTTTTCTCAGATATTTTAAAAAAAAAATTTTAATTAATTATTCTCTATTTTTTTAATCAAATTTTTATAATTAATTTGTTTTAATTAATTTTAATTATTTTTTTAACCGATATATTAACCGGTTTAAACCAGTTTTCAATTTTCAAAAACCGGTTTTCGAACTAAAACCGTTATTATTATAACGTTCTCTATAAGGGTTAACCGTTAACCAGTATTTTTTTCGGTTACATGTCCTGGTTTTTATACTTGATGTTTCAGTTTGTCATCCTCAATTTTCATTTTTAATTTGAATGTATTTAATTTACTTATTTAATTTAAACAGCATATTTTAATTGTGAATCCATACTTTACACTTTTCTTGAATTAACTGATTCAAACAATATTTGGATTTGGAGAATTGAGTTTCTTTAAGAAATGACAGTTTTCATTATTGACCATGGTTAATAATAATTTATTATTGACCTAGGTGATGATTACCAAGTAAGCGGTAGTGAAAAACAATTTCTTATGTCAAATAAAGGTTAATAATAGTGGGTGCTAGGTTAGTATAAAAAAATAGTATATTATTATACAAGTTTTGTAAGACGGTATAACGTTCCAAAAACACGAATGGAACAATATGTCGTATAAAACGAGTATAATGTACTATTTTTTATAGTTTGCTTTACTGATTTAAAAAAAATCTTTAAAAATAATTTTAAAAAATAATAGTGTAATCTAGGGATGCATATGTGAAATATGGTAACTCTGTTGAATAAAGTTAAGCACATTAATCTGTCAATATGCATTTAAAATATTATGAAAATATTTATAAATCTAAACATTAGGAGTTATGAAATTTTAATATCCTTCTAAATTAGTTTTGTTTATTCGGTTTTCATACTCAGAAACAATATAAGTTATATTAAAAAACATTTAATAATATTTGAGGTTATCCATTTGACATTTATAGTAGGGTTCAGTTGTTAGAAGTACCAATTTAAAAACAAAAAACAAAAATACCAAAAACAGTTTAACAATATCTTATATTATTAAATCGTTTT
Organism: Stenolophus ochropezus; assembly: GCA_035578165.1. Classification (NCBI taxonomy): domain Eukaryota; kingdom Metazoa; phylum Arthropoda; class Insecta; order Coleoptera; family Carabidae; genus Stenolophus; species Stenolophus ochropezus. The sequence goes on along the minus strand of JAQOWZ010000012.1, from coordinate 17,275,627 downwards.
CGATGTAATAATAAGGCAATTGTTAACGCAAAGCATAAAAAAAAATTATTAATAACGTCTTAATTTTCTGAAACCGGTAAACTATTAAACAAACCACAGATGTAATAAATCATACCAGGCCTTAGGTGTCTAAAAATTCAATTGACATCTACAACAGTTATAATTCTCATAACAATTCTAGGTACGTTAACAGCGATTATTCCATCCTGTGTAAAGAAAGAAACAGTAAATTGTATTATGAAGAAGTAAAAATATAAAGTTAATTTGAAAGATTCCTGTATTTATTTTCCATTACGTATAATTGAACATAATTCAAACTCCTTTTAGTAAATTAGTGCCAAATTACAAATAGCAGCCCGAAAATAACGACTAAAATAAAAATTAATTTCATAGCCGGCTACGGAAATTAAATATAACTAAGCAGTAAGCAGGATATGCATTGGAAGAACAAAGAACATTATGTAAATTCCTCCAGTTTCTCCCATAATTCCCTATTAGGCCTCCGTGCGGCGAGCGTAATACGAAACAGGAGAAAAGAGAATGAAAGAATTACCGGTAAATACGTCCACAACGAGACCGGATCATTTATAACGGAAACACCGTAAATTAATGACCAGGCGAGAGGTAAATCTTGCGATGAAATGAAGACTTATAGAGAAGTGTTCGACTGGTATATTAACAGTGCAAGCGATAACCATTCAGTCACTACGTTTATTTTAACGGACACACTGTTTTTACACAGTATAGTTATAACTAAAGAGCGGATTCTATGCAATTGCATGTTGTTTATATTAGGTATATCAACAAACTGTTTTCATATGTTCACGTTTCATCAAAAATTAATGCCAAATATCAAAAAAAAAAATGCATATTTTGCATGTAATGATACTTTATTGCATATTTTGTTTTTTTTTTGCATATTAGTGCATATTTTAAGACATTTTTCAAAAACAAAAATTAATTTTTGACAAATTTTGTTCTTTTTTGAAAACAATATATTATAAGAAACATAATTTTGATCGTACATTTAACAAGTGAGCATTTATATAAAACGTACTTATTGAAACCATTACAATCATATTTAACTTCGCGTCAGAACAAAAAAAAGGTGATTCTATCAGTGTTTTAGAACTGTTTAGAACTTAAGTAATTCTTATTTTGTAAGTAAGGTAAGTAAATAATATCTGTCACTGAAATTCGTATGTTTGAAACTATAACAACAATTAGTAATGCCGAAAAAAATGTATTAAAAATATGAGGAGCATATAGCAACTCGTTAAAGATGACTTTTTTGATTTTTGTTTCAAAAAAGAGCTTTTGTAAATTTCAATATGAATAGGAATTCAAAATTTTCTTATTTTTGTTAGAATTACCTGTGATATTTATTGTCTTTATACATTTTATGAAATGTTCCAAATAAAACACTGCATGTAAAAATAGAAATAAGAAAATGATATTCAAATCCCAGTGAAGTCCAAGAATATTTCAAAAATTTAATCTTCATTACATATATTTTAATTTCGCGCCACCATTCACGTAAGTTTAACTTAATTCCATACATAAGTCGTAAGTTTCTCAGATCATTTAGTATTTGGTAATCATTGTCAAGGGAATGTTATACAAAATAATTGTTCTACTACAACAATAATAATATAAATCATATGAATTTCATATACCGTGAGTTTCAGTTAAGATGAAACATATTCGAATCTGTTATTAGTCATTACTAAGGATAGCACTGGTTTATGGCACCGTATCGTTCCAGATAAAATGCAAAATAGAGAACACAGGTTGTCAATGTCAAATGTACTTGTCATCATAATTTACTCATTTATAAATAATGTAAAGTAGAATAAGTATTAATAAAAAAATCAATATATTTACTACATATGTAACGAATGACAACAATTTTTTAAAATCTTTACCATTAACAATTAAACAATAACTTATACAAAATGTCAATTACAGAAGGTAATATATTGGGAGTTATTGTAAATTAAGCTTCTCTAATTTTCAGTTTAAGTTCTTCTAAATTTCCTGTTTCTCCCGTATAAAAATATCTGGTATTAATTTTTCCCCCACGTCCTATCCAACAATGAGAAAATATTCTGTCCAAATATTTTTTACTATTCGACTGTTGTGAGCTGGACAACCGTCGTACTCAAATCATATTTTGTCCATATTTAAATTGAAATTATTTAAACTTGGTATAATCTAATTTTGTAATAGTTCCAAATACATTTTTCCATTAATAAAAGATAGTCCAATTACATGATACCCAATTAAAATTTTTCGTCTTTTAGTAATCGATATACAGATGTTTTGCTGATATTTAATTGATTTGCCAAAGCTGGTTATTTACTTCTATTGCTTGTAATACATAATTTTTATTATCTTCATTTCGCACTGGTTTTAACCTTCTCCTGTTATTTTATTTTGTATCTAAACAGACACTACTTCTAAATTTTGAATATTTCTTGAAACTGTGGTAGGATTTGGTCTAGGACGGTCAGGATATAAATTAACGAACATGTCAGAAACATTTGTTAAACTGTACCCACTGTTGTACCATATAACCATTTGATTTTTTTTTTCATTGGTAAACATTGTATTATAAATTTATTTCACAGTTAATCGCATGATATTGACAACCTGTGTTACCTATGTTGCATTTTATCTGGAACGATACGGTGCCATATAACAAGTGGTATTCATAGTAATGACTAATGACAGATTCGAATATGTTGCATCTTAGCTCAAACTTACGGTATATTTGTTCGTCTATCAGTGGGAAAAAATAATTATTAAAAGTTGCAAATAAATAAATCTAAACTGTCAAGTGAAATGGCACATTTTACAAATACTTAAACATTATTTGAAGTTAATTTTTGTATTAATAGTGCGATAAAAATAATCAGCGATTTGGACAAACGAAAAATAAATCTATTTTGGTTAAATTTGAAGACTCAATAAAAAACTACCAGCTACCTTGTACATATTTTTATATTGTTATCAAATCGGAAGTAATATAGATTGTGAAATATTTCTTTATCCACTACATATTGGTTAAGTAAATGATTGAATATTTTATCTTTAACAAATTTTCAATATATTTACTTAAGCACCTAAGCATATACATAAAAAATACAGTATTTGATAAGATAAGAAACACAAAATTTCAATCACACAAGTTAACCTCTAAGTATGTCATAGGAAAAATAAACATGAATGAGTATTAAAACCACAAACCAATGAAATTGTGCGAATTTAAACCGCAACTAAAAATAGCGTGTTAAAATGTAGCAAATTTTGAATTAAATTCTCTTATATTCATAAAATATTTATTAATGATTCAAAGATTACCACTTCCATATTTACAGCTTTACAACGTGTAATGTTGCCACATAGATATAGACCCTTTGTCCTTTTTACAAAACTAAGCAGATCTACGGAGACGGAATCTTGTGCGTTCGGATCGTCGGTTAACAGTACTGAATGATTGGGGAAGAATTAAATTTGATTCACACCACCGTTCATCAGATTTTGACTAATTTATTGGGGATGAGAAAAATCTGCGTAAAAATATTATTAAAAAAATGAGATTTTAATCAGTAAAAACGTTCTTGTGGCTTCTCAGCCTCCTTATTCGCCTGACTTGAGTTCTTGTGACTATTGTTTCACAAGACAAAATTTCTTGTCTTGTTTAGCAATTTCTTGTCTTGTCTCGAAAAGCAAGACAAGAAATTTAAGTATATCTTGTCTTTCATTATTCTTGTATATACAAATCTTGTCTTGATCATCATTTTCTTGCATATTTCTTGTCTTGCGTTGCATAGTAATATTCGCCAATGAACTTGAAAATACAAATAACCATGTATCACACGTACATTTTTTTTGTTTAGATAATATGAATGTCAATTATGAAATATCTTTTTTATAATACATTTATTTATTATTATAAAATAAATATTATAAAAACAAAAATCGTATAGCTGCACATACTATATTTATATTTTAGCACAACGACATCTATACAAGCAGAAAACCTTTTTTCAAAGCATCCCTGGTTATAAGAAAGCATCTTGCGTCTTAACTTAATTTCGAAAAATAATTATATACAATATGCTAATATTAAAAAAATAGTATTAATATAATTTTTCCTACGACCGCTGTTAAAAATAGTCTTTTTAACGGTTGCTTAGCAAGATAAAAATAACAGTTTATAACACAGTGAATACTTTTAAATCGTTGTCATTGACATCGAATTAAAAGTAAAAAACAAATTTACTTTTAACACTTAGGTTAAAAAGGAACTAAATCTAGTTACCTGTCATAAATATCATTCTATAATTCTTAGTTTTTATTTATTAATACATAACTAGGGTCGTAGGAAAATAGTGTATGATATTTGTGTTAAACGTTATATTATTTCGTTCGTGGGGTTTGTTCCACTCGGCTTCGCCTCGTTTCATAAACTTCCCCACTCACTCATAAAATGTCACTTTTAACACTTATATCATAAATAACTATTAAAAAATATTGAACACAACGTTAGGTTACTAACTGACACATTTGATACATAGATATTTTCTTTTATTTCCATGTGTGTCTGAATTTGAACGAAAATGTTACATATAATATTTAATATATCTCGTACTGCAGACCTGCTGTTGCAACAATTATGATCTTATCTGACGTAGAATTTAATTTTGAACAACTTTGTACTGTTGCAGTTTTGCTCCAAATCTATCAGGAGAGAGAATATTCGCAATTTTTTTAAATTCTATGTTAAAGTCCTATGTTCCGCATTTCATTGCACACACTGTATAATATTAAAACTTAAAATTTTCTAAGCAATACATTCTTAAATTATGGCTCTCTACATAAAGTATAAGAAACAATGATTTAAAATATTAATAACGATATGTAACATCAAATCTATAACTCCTAATATAAATTTGCGACGATTCCAATTGGATTCTAATACATTTAATCCAATGAATTCATATCCCTACCTTTACGCATGATTCACTGATTAATTTCATATCTTGTCGTTACATGTCCCCTCTATACGATAACATTGCGTAACTCGTTTCAATTGTTTAGTAGTACTTCGGCTACCAGTCCATGCGTGTTTGTATCGCAAGAGAAACAATCGACTGCCGCCTTAGTTATTTTTGTGAAAATTAGTGACATAAATGCATAATTGTGTTTTATATTAAACAGTGTTACAATTTAAAATGTGAAATATTTATAATATATTAAAAATGTTTTCACGTATACTTTTATATTAAACATAACAATATTGAAATTTGTTTTCATGTCACAAAACATGATACATTATTAAATATATTGATTTCAGTATTAAAATATTCATATATATGTCAACATATATACCTATATAAATTATTTATGAATGTGTTAACATAATACTAATATTTTATATTTTAATCTTTCAAATATAAATAGATAATAATAATGATATATATAAATTATTGATAATAAATACATATTTGTACTTGTTTACAAATAGTAGAAATAGTACAAATAGTAATAATCACACATTTTTTAAACAAATATTTAAAATAATTTTTGGGCACATTTCACATTTTATTGCAAAATATATAATTTTTAAATAAATAATGTTTATATAATATAAGTACAACTAATATTTTTGTGTGAAAATAAAATATAAAATTATACGTACCTACATATTATTATAGCTATAAACTACATCTAAACTCTTTAATACATTTTAATAAAAAGCAAATATATAAAACTATATTTAATTTTGTTTTAAAATATAAATCTTTAAATGATAGTTCAATGAAAACTGTACTTTTTATAAAATAAACTATAGTTACAAAAAAATTTTGTGTAAAATATACTTATAAATAATTAAAAGTGTTGTTAAGTGATAAAAGTGAAAAACATATGAGGAAATTACGTGAAGATGTTTATGACATACTTTTGTATGAGGTAATTTTTTTTTAATATTTTTTATTTATTTTTTAATGTTTTTATGTAAAAATCTATAACTTTTATTCAGTGCATAATACTGAAAAGTGCAGAATTACATAGTGTGGAAAATATGAGAAAAAATAGGTGTAAAAATTGGAGCACGAGTCGCATTGCGCCGAAATAATAACACAAACATTGATTATATTTTTGAGCATTTATTAAGAATTTTTATAGTGCAGATATATTTTAAAATTTTTGTAAACAGTAGAATGCAATGATAGAATAGTAAAATAATAGCTATTAACAAACCTAGGATGGTTATAATTATCATAACCGCCGTAGATGTCAATTGAATTTCGAGCTCGAAGAAAGAGGATTTTAAGATATCTAAGGCCTGGTATGATTCATAACATCCGTGGGTTGTTTAATAAATTACCTTCGTACAAGGAAGTGAAAATGTTCACATCATTTACAATTTCATTTAATAAGCGATAAATTTAAAACATTGTTATAAATCTAACAATGTCGTTTTTTAACTATTTTCTTATAAATAAAACTAAAAATTACCAATACATTATCTTTAATATTATTGGCTATATTATTATTATTAAAAATAAAATAACAATATTTTACATTTAATAATGAAATAATTTTGTTGACTAACAGCAAAATGCAAGCCTTCTAGTGATATATTTAATATAGACGGTCGATTTTAGAAAAACAAGATTAAAATTCAATTCACTTATATGTATGCACAGAATAGATTTATTAATTACGCATTGAATATTTCATTAAACAAATAATTATCAATGGCTTGGTAAATAAACCTAATTTATATGAGTTGCAAACAAACTAATTCAGCATTCAAATCATAAATCGAATATCCTGTGTGCATATAAC